>CM074718.1:664400101-665090101 GCA_037306005.1 Rhinophrynus dorsalis
CTGAAAAATGTGTTCCTGCTTAAAGGGATAGTAATACTTTATTATTACTACTATCCCTCATATTGTAGATATTTGCAAAATAAGTTAATAGCCCCCAGATTAATCTCTCAAACCTTTATGGTTTGAGAGATAACCGAAGGCAAAGTTCCCCTCCCCCTTCCCTGAAGTCAGTGTTGTACTGACTGCAGGAATATCCAGTCTGACTTTCATCAGGCGGCTCTGCAGCTGAGCAGAGATCCCATTAGTGAAGAAGAATTATTTCACTGAAATGGTCTTCTACATGTGCTTGGTTTGCAAGCACATGTAGAAGACCATTTCAGTGAAATAATTCTTTGTCACTAACGCGATCGCGGCTCTGCTGCAGGGCCGCACGATGAGAGACCGGATATCCCTTCAGTCAGCACAACGCTTCGGTTATCTCTCAAACCATAAAGTTTTGTCAGATGAACCTAGGGGCTATTAACTTATTTTGCAAATACCTACAATATGAGGAATAGTAATAATAAAATATTACTATCCCTTTAAGTGGCACTGGCACACATTCATGATGATGTCAGATGTCTGTCACCTAATTTATTTATTTGTTTGTTTATGTATTTATTATTATTTTTTTTGATTAATTTATTTATTTATTGTTAAGTTGTCTACCCTATATTATTACACATATATATATATATATATATATATATATATATATATATATATGGAAAAAAAAATCAACAGACTTCCCCAGCACAGAGACAATAACAGCAAGATCAGCAAGAAAACTGGACTCCAGCTGCCTGTATTAGTCACACCAAATG
The DNA here is from genome assembly GCA_037306005.1 of Rhinophrynus dorsalis. Lineage (NCBI taxonomy): Eukaryota > Metazoa > Chordata > Amphibia > Anura > Rhinophrynidae > Rhinophrynus > Rhinophrynus dorsalis. Next base: position 664,400,905 of record CM074718.1, read on the forward strand.
TTGAGGTACTTGGGGGGTCAACCTCTTTCTCCCTTCTTCTCCCCCAGAGTGCCCCCAGACTGCCCTAATACAGAGAACAAATGTCCTACCTAAATGTCACCCTAAACTAAGCTTCAATTCCACTTTATTTGCCTATCTCTTCTACCTAAAAAACATGCTGCTCTCTCCTCTCACAAACACAAAATGGCTGCTGTGAGAGCCTGACATCCCTTTTATATGGCTCTACACAAAATGGCTGCTGTGAGAGTCTGACACCCCTTTTATATGGCTGTAGAAAACTAGAGAAAACTTTAGTGTGGTAGATAAAATTTTTTCTTCCCACTGATTTCAATGCAATGAGCTAGACAAAAAAAGTGGAAAAATAACACTTTTAGCAGAATTTTTTTTACCAAACAGAAAGTGCCATTTTTTCTGATTTCAGTTTGAGGCGAAAAATTTTCTCCCATCCCTAGGACCACAGGACACAGATTTCACCCAGTGCACATGGTGATCTGAACTCTCTAAAGGAGCAGTACACTTTTTTTATGAAAACCTATATGTTATATAGCTTTTCCTGCTGCGTTAAACTAGGGTATGCCTTCTTCTGTCAGTTGTTTTATTCAAAAGTTATAATAGTTCAAATTATCAGGCAGTGAATTACAGAGTGATAACTTCCTGAATGTTCTGACCAGAAGTGACTCAGCAGTTTAAATCACATTCTAAGGAGTGAGGTTTGTCAGTGACATTCCTCTCAAGTAGAATGTAACAGAATAACTAATTGGAATCTGACAACTAGAGGGCACTGTTAATGTAAAAACACACACTTTTAAACTGTTATAACTCTGGAAATATGCATCACTGACTATTAGGGGAATGCTAGGACTTGTATACCACTGCTGACTGCACCCTATATTGGACCTTTAGTACATATGGCCCATCCTTGAGTCAAGCTTGGGCTCCTTAGCTGTTATGTTTTATCGATACCAGCATCCTGTTGTGAGCTGTATCCTCCAACAGCTGTAGAGGTTACAAATTAATATATCCTGGCTAAGGGACAGGACATATGGATTAATAGCCTAGTACAGGACGTATTCGGCTGTGGGCTTTCTAGCTGTTGTGGAATGCAACTCCCAGCATCCCCTAATATCCAGTTGCTAGCTGTGAGTCATAGACTACAATAGGCACATAGACTACAATAGGCAAGGAGCCAAAGCTTGAATACACCCTGAATCAGAAATAGGCAAAATGTATTAAGGGCCTAGTACAGGATGTATTCAATCATGGACTTTCCAGCTCTTATGTTATGAATTTCCCTGCTAGTCATTTTCTCTTAAAGGGATAGTAATACTTCATTTTAACTTTATATTATTTTGTAGGCATTAAAAAAACATGAAGAATGATATAAGTCTTATCTCTCAAACCTTTATGGTTTAAGAGATATTCACAAGCAAAATGTCCCCCTCCCGCCCCTTTTACTGATGTAACACTTTTCAGCCAGGGCAGAAGGGAGCTGCCCAGGTAGACTGCAGAGAGGGACAATCTTCAATTAAGATAAGGGAAAAAGCTGAAAAGCTTGTCAAGGGGGGCAGGGATTTCATTGTTTTCATAGGAATAAGAGTGTCCCCTTCTGTTATCTGTCCAGTCTATGGATTGCATTCCACATCTGAGAAGAGATTGTTTACAGTAGGTAAAAGGGGCGGGAGGGGGAAACTCTGCTTGTGAATATCTCATAAACCATAAAGGTTTGAGAGATAAGACATATCATTCTTCATGTTTTTTTAATGCCTACAAAATAAAATAAAGTTAAAACAAAGTATTACTATCCCTTTAAGGGATGCTTGGAGTTGAATGCTACAACAGCTGGAGAGTCCAGAGGTCCATAAACTCTTTATTGGGCCATTAGTACATTTGGTCTGTTCTGAGATTGGAGGGAATCCTCCTTTGTCTAACAGCTGAATGGACACACAAGTCCTCCTATCCCCTATTAGCCAGTGCCTAGCTAGAAGCCTTAATCCATAACAGTAGGATAGTCCACTGCTGACTATACCTTGATTTGGGACATTAGTAAATATGGCCTATCCCAGAGTCAGGGTGTAATCGACCTTTGGCTTCCCAGCTATTGTGACTGGTGACTCCCAGCTAGCCATTGTATTTTGTAGGATGCTGGGAGATGTATGCCACAGCAGCTGGAGAGCCCATAGTTGCTTATACCCTGTATTGTGCCATTAGTATGTATGTCCTTTCTCATATCAAGGGGGAACGGAGCCTTGGGATCTTACTGCCGGGATCTACCACTGCTAACCTCCCTTACTAGCCAATATCTAGCTGAAAGTAGTAGGCTTTAACAGCAGAAGAGTCAGTTTCCATCTCCACTCTGTGTTGAGCCCTTAGTACATATGGACTCTGCCAAAGGTAAGGTGGATTAAGTTTTGGGCTCCCCAGATGTTGTGTCCTGGGACTTGCCACAACTCCACATAGTGGATGTCGGAAGATGTAAGCAACAACAACTGGGGAGGCCAGTGATGAATAAACCCTGTCTCAGGAATGAATCATATGTACCAAGGGCTCAAGTCAAGATGTATTCAACTGTAGACGCTTCATCTTTTGGTAGGTATAACTCCCTGCTAGACAGTGCCTAGTGGGGGATGCTGTGAGCTGTAGATTACATCAACTGAGAGGTCCAAGGTTGAATACACCCTGACTCAGAGATAGGCCAGATGTACTAATGGCCCAGCGATGGGTTTATTCAACTTTGTACTAGTCAAGACTGGCCCACAACTCCAAGCATCTCCAAACGGCCATTGTATCTTCACATATGTTTGGAATCATGGGCCATAACAGCTAGAGAACCCATAGCTGACTACACCCAGCTAAGATGACCATATATCCTTTCAACACTTTGCGTGTTTCAATGCGTTGGATACCTCTCTGACACTCAAAGGGTTAAATCAGGGACACTTATGAAAAATTTGTCCTTCAGGACCATGCAGGAATTAGCTGAACCTTGTAGTGTGTGTTTTTATGTGTCCCACAATTAAAGTGATATGTGGTCAACTTACACCTTGCCTGTCTTAGAATATATGGCCTACTCCCAAGTCAGGGTGGGAATCAGCCTTGGGATCCACCACTGTTGAGGTCCACAAGTCTAAGCAACCTCTACTAGCCAATGGCTAGTTAGGGATGTTGTGAGTGTAGGTCACAATAGATGGAGAGCCCACAGTTGACAAAACCCTGACTCAGAGATAGTCTATAGGACAGGGTGTAGTCAACAGCTGTTGTGGTATAGAACTCTGAGCTATCTACTGACTACTACGAGATGCTGGCCGTTTTATGCCGCAACAAATGATAAGACCATTGCTTACTACTCCCTGATTTAAGAAGGTTGTCCGTACTAATGGCCAAAAATACCAATTTGTGTTCAAACGACAACACCAAAGTAAACAACTATGAGTTCTCATTACTGAAAATGTATTTTTATAACCATGAATATTTTACAGAGGTACAATGCTTTTCAATGTGCTGTAGACACATCTTTCCTTTAAGGGGTTACAAGCGAAATTTAGGGTAATGTGTCATGTTTGATTTTTGTAACCTTCTTTTTGTGCATGATTCCCAAGTATGAATAAATGTAACAGTTGATATTTAGCAGCACTCCTAAATAGTCTTATTTTAAGAGAACAATGGAAAAAATGTTTCAATGCAAAGTAATGGCTGATTGCTTGTAGCTCCCCATTGTTAGAGCCAAAGCTGAATGCATTTTTCTTTAGAATCTTTCAAAAATAATGAAGGTTAATCGTAAGAGAATGCATTTAATTATCTAGAGCTCAATATTTGAGCAGCGAGTCCCTGCAGATATGTAACTGAGAACAAAAAAGTAACCCTGAGTCACATAATACAGAAGATTGACTGAAAAGAAAGAAAGATACGTTTGGATGGTGTCACCAAGATATACACTGTGTGCACAATTATTAGGCAAGTGAGTATTTTGACCGTATCATCATTTTTATGCATATTTTACAACTCCAAGCTGTATAAACTTGAATGCTTATTGGATAAGGTGTGTAATGAGAAAGGGTGTGGCCTAAGCAGATGAACACCCTATGTCAAGGTGTGCATAATTATTAGGCAGCTTCATTTCCTCATGCAAAATGGGCAGAAAAAGAGATAAAACTGACTCTGAAAAGTCAAAAATTGTAAAAAATCTTTCAGAGGGATGCAGTACTCTTGAAATTGCTAAGCTATTGGGGCGTGATCACAGAACCATCAAAAGTTTCTTTGCAAATAGTCAACAGTGTCGCAAGAAACATGTTGAGAAAAAAAGACGCAAATTAACTGCCAGAGATTTGAGAAGAATCAAACATGAAGCTACCAGGAACCCATTATCCTCCAGTGCTGTCATATTCCAGAAATGTAACCTACTTGGAGTGTCCAGAAGTACTAGGTGTTCTGTGCTCAGAGACATGGCCACAGTAATGAATGTTGAAACCCGACCACCACTGAACAAGACACATAAGTTGAAACGTCAAGACTGGGCCAAGAAATATCCGAAGACAGATTTTTCAAAGGTTTTCTGGACTGATGAGATGAGAGTGCCTCTTGATGGTCCAGATGGATGGGCCTGTGGCTGGATCAGTAGCGGGCACAGAGACCACTTCGACTCAGACGCCAGCAAGGTGGAGGAGGGGTACTGGTATGGGCTGGTATTACAGATGAGCTAGTTGGAATTTTTGGGTTGAAGATGGACTCAAACTCAATCCTCAAACCTACTGCTAGTTTTTATAAGACACTTTCTTCAAGCAGTGTACAGGACAGGAAAAAGTCTGCATCTTTCAAGAAGACCATTATTTTTATGCAGGACAATGCTCCATCGCATGCTTCGAAGTACTCCACTGCTTCGCTGGCCAGTAAAAGCCTTAAAGGTGGTAAAATAATGACATGGCCCCCTTCCTCACCTGACCTAAACCCTATTGAGAACTTGTGGGCCCTTCTTAAATGGCAGATTTACTTTGAAGGAAAACAGTATACCTCTCTGAACAGTATCTGGGAGGCTGTAGTTGCTGCTGCACTAAAAGTTGATCGTTAACAGATCAAGAAACTGACAGACTCCATGAATGGAAGGCTTATGACTGTTATTGAAAAGAAGGATGGCTATATTGGTCACTGATTTTTTTGGGGAAATGTCACAAATGTTTATTTGTAAATTTGGAGTTGTTTGTTTAGTATTCTCACTTTAATAGATGAAAATAAACACATAAGATGGGAAAATTATCATTTTTCATTTAGTTACATAATAATTGTGCACACATAGATATTCTCCCAAGAAAGCCAAAACCTCACTTTTACTTTCTTAAGTATTCAGGTTTAAGGTTTCTTAACATTTTGGATTGACGGAGAACACTGTAGTTGTTCAATAATAAAATGAATCCTCAAAAATACAACTTGCCTAATAATTGTGCGCGCAGTGTATGAATCAAAGAGGAGAAATCCTAATAAATAAATATCACCTCCATTCTCATTGCCCTACAAGCGTTGAGTTCATCAGGGGCTACAATTATATGGGAACGTATGGCCACAGATGGGGAAAAGTCAGATTTTTTTCCTCGCAGAAATTTCATGAATAAAATGCAATTTCCTGCTTTTCCTGCAAAATTTTCCAGACATTGAAAATCCATAAAATGTCATCCTTTTTGTTAACCCCAATACATTTCCTGAGAGGACATTGCCATTTTCCTTTCCCTATTTCCATGTATTCCCGTAGCCATACAGACTCTGCGTGTGTGGTCCTATGGCTACCGTTACATAGGGACTTATTATGGAGTAAACAACTGGATACTTATTTAACCCCTTAGGGACCCTTGACGTACCAGGACCGTCACAGTCCTTGAACTACTCAAGGACCGATGACGGTCATGGTACGTCACGTACTTTTTACTTACAGCGCTCTACCGGGAGCGCTGTAAGTAAAAATAGGGCATGAAATAGACCGCTCCAAGATCGGAGCGATCTCTTTCAAGCCCCATAGTGACGCGCCGATACACGTGACAGGTCACGTGTACCGGCGCGTCAACGTGCCCCATGCGGTCGTTATGGGATGGAAATGTCCCATAACCTCCGGTCCTTAAGGGGTTAAAAGAGCAGAACATGGAGGGCTATGTACGCTAGTATTGGGATTAATAGTTATTTAGTGTTTGTTGATCCAAGGAGAAATCTGATTGCCATTTGGATTCAAGAAGGAATCCCCCCCCCCCAATCAAGGCAGAATTTGAAATTGCTGAAATAAAGTTTGTTTTTTTTGCCTTCTTTTGGATCAACAGCGGTAAACAAGAATAGGAAAAGGGTTGAACTTGATGGATGCAAGTCTTTTTTCAACCTAAACTGCTATGTAACTATGTAACTGCACCATAGGGCACAAATACAAATTCCTGTTAAATTAAATTGAACTTTTAACCTTTTGAATGCTAGAGAGGTCTCCAATGCATTGCTAAGCATTCAAAGGGTTTAAAAAGCTCTCAAGTGGATGGGAATTTAGCAATATTTTTAATTTGTCCCCCTATGGTTTAGTTGGTGTACTCCAGAATAAGCCAGCGTGTGGTAATATTGGCCCAACACAGATATTACAGGGAACTAGTGATAAAATTTCCCCAAAGTGTAATTTATTTAAAACAGAATTTTCAGCTTTATATTATTGCCCCCAATACATCCCATATAATAATTCGGTAAGGATGTTTGTCAGAAGTCATCATGCGCAGTAGAGACAGCTGAGCGCACTGCAGTCATGCGCAGTACAGACTGCCCACGCCACGGCTGATACCGAGATCCGAATTCAGACCGTAGTCCTCTCTGCGCACATGATTGCAGCGCCGCCAGTGTTGGCCCGTGTACACGGGTTTTAAAACTAGTTAGTAATATAGCAATAGGCAAAGTAATAGTTGTATTATGGTGAATAAGTCCACGTTATTGAAGTAATCCATCTTCTTCTGCAGGCATCCAGGCACCAAGCTTACAAGAGAAGCTCTGTGCTCCTGTGCAGGAAGCAATCTCCGTTACCTTAAGGTAACAAACAAATGTCACCACCAATCAGGGCAGTGCACGGGACAGACAGCACAGACTCAGAAGAAACTTTCCTCTAAGATGTCTGCGCTGTTGTCTGCTGGTTGCCTGCAGAAAAAGCTGGATTACTTCAATAACGTAGATTTCTTCACCATAATACAACTATTACTATCGCTATGTTACTAATCTATTGGGGGGCAATATTATAAAGCTGAAAGTTCCAATTTAAAGGGAAATGTATCCCTCTTGAATGCTAGGGAGTTAAACTCCCCTTTTACATCAATGTAAATTTGCACACACACACGCATGCATGAACACACACACACACACTTATACTGCGGTTGATTTGCACTAATTGTTCCTCTTACATTGATGACTAAAGGCCTTAAATTCCATTGAATGTGCTCTAACGTTGTTCTTAGCAAAGCAAAAGTCAGGCTTTCAAAAATCTAATATTATATTCGATCCCCTAAATGGTTATGAAACCATGATTACTATTTCTCAAATACTTCTTTACCTGTATATTGTGTTCCATTTCTGAGTGATATGTGGTTTACATTCCTTGGTGGTTTCTCCACTAGCTATAAACCAAATTGTTTTAGCAGACCAAGAATTGCTTATCACAACAAGTATATAGAGTTCAAAACCTTGGATACTTCACTATACATTGGAGAGATCACTATCATCCCATACCCCCCAGGTGTCCCTGTTTAGGAGGGACAGCCCATCTTTGAGATCCAAGTCCCTCTCTCTCTCTTTCCCATCAGGGTTTCCCTCTGTTTAGGAGATTAGACTGTATGGTTTGTATATCAGTGTATCACATTGCCCCACAGTGATAAAATTCACATTAAAGTGGAACTATCATAAAGATTAAATTTCCCCCCAAATCCTTATTACCATAGCGATAAGCATATACATACTGTTATTATGCTGAATAAGTCCGGAATTATTGAGAAATACAACTCCGTTCAGCAGGCAATGGCTCAGACATCTTGCAGAAAAAGCATCTGTGAGTCTGCGCTGTCTGTCCCGTTCCCCTCCAGGATTGGTGACTGTAAGTCCTTGCTACATTAAGGTACCAGAAGGGACTGATGGTTCAGGTGTAGAGAGCGCCTACAGCAAGATCCCTGCTGCTGATGCCTGCCGATTGAGTTCTATTTCTCACTAATTCCGGACAATAACAGTATGTATATGCTTATCGCTATGTTAATAAGGACTTGGGGGGAAATATCATTTTGATGATCGTTCTACTTTAATGTTTGTATAAACTCCAGTATATGTATTTATAAATTAGTCTGTGTAAATAAAATACTTTGGTCTTGTTATAAATCATTTATTAGGTTACACAAAGAGGTGTCAATAGGTCATGAAATAATCTAAACTTTCTCAGTAATACCTCGTCCACCAGCCACCCTCCCTATCAACACCACCCAAAGCACCAGTGTCCATCTTTGGACATTTGAAATTTTGGGAGGTATGCCATCCAAGGAATTAAAGGAACACCACCACCTCCTATTTATAGACACCCTTTTAATTTATTAACACCAGAAAATCATAATGTCCTGAATTAAATTTGTCTTTGTTTAAGAGATAACATCTTCAATCAGTCCTTGATGTCATGTCCGTGGAGGTGGACATGACAGTTGCAAGCAGGACCACAGGGCCTCAAACTTTACTCTCTGCCCATTGCTCTTATCCCTTTAAGGACCAAAGGTGTATACAATAAATCGCTTTGCAATACACTGTGCCCCCTTCTGGTCCTCAAAGGGTCATGTAGGTTTATGCACGATGCCTTCTTCAGTTTTCTAAAAAAAAAAACTGCCAGTGACCGTCATGTCCGCCCAATGGATATGACATTCAGTACTCACTGAGTAAAGGAATGAGGGTAACATTCATGGGGCCATTAGGACTGTTCAGCCATAGTAAGGTAAGTTTTTGGTGTGTGTGTTATTTTAAAGAGGTTCCACTTCTCCTTAAAGGGATAGTAACACTTTATTTTATCTTTATTTTATTTTGTAGACATTAAAAAAACATGAAGAACGATATAAGTCTTATCTCTCAAACCTTTATGGTGATACTTTATCATTGAATTACTCTTGAACTACAACTCTGACAGTATTGAAATAACATTCTCCAAAGTCCAAATACTATGATGATTAATCAGAACTGCTTTTATTATGAAACATTACTATCCCTTTAACTGCTGAAGCCCAGTAATTGGCAATACATTCAGTAGAATATTAGGAACTGTTATGACCTGGCATATTTTCTCTTAAGAATCAGACACAGTAAATGGTTGGTCTAAAACACGTTTAACCCTTTGTGTGCCAGAGGACCAATGTGTTGCATACCCTGGCATTCAAAGGTTAAGTACCATGAGTACCTCTAAATCTGTCAAGAATTTCCTGGTGTCCCGCTCCCCAGAACTGTCTAAGAATAACCACAAATAAGTAGTAGTTCTGGATTCTTGTAGCTAAGATACTTTTTTTTTTCTAGAAACAAGTAAACATTTCAGGAAAAATAGAAAGTTGCAATGCCAGTCTTTAAAAAAAAAACACAAAAAACACAAACTGATAAAAGTAAAATTAATAATGTTAGAGAAATCCATTTGCTGGAACTCTTTGAAAAGAGCCCATCACAGATGCAGAATTAAAGGAATAGTAATACTTCTAATAAAGTGGAGGTCTTTATTCTTTTTTAGCACACAGAGCTGTATTTCAATACAGTTTTGTAGTTCAAACGCTATTGAATCAGAAAGGATCCCCCTCCAGCCTCTTCTGGCTGCCTCCCATTAGATCCGGTCGTGGGACTGGACGGATGCAGCGAGGGACAATCTTCAGTCAGTAAGTATAAGGAAAACCCTGCACACCCATGACGGAGGAGAACAGGATTTTCCTTTTGCTTACTGAAGATTGTCCCTCACCATGCTCCATCCAACTAGACTGAGGTATGAGTGACCTGTAAGTGTTGAAATATAGCGCTACATGCTCAAAACAGAATAATGAAGACTCGGACCTGACTTTACTAGAATTATTACTATCCCTTTAAAGGTGCAATTCAAGAAAATAAAGGGGTGGAGTTCTAGAGAAGACCAACTGTTCCACAGGGAAAGAACAAACATTCCCCAAATTACCATTGATTTAAATGGTGCTTATAGCCCCTTGAATGCTAGTGAACTCTTCAGTGCATTGTATTGCAATGCATGGAGATGTATCTAGCATTCAAGGAGTTAGAACTCAAGGAGTTAATGTTGTTCTGTGCCAGAACTGCACCTATTATATTTACTGAAGTTGACTTTAAACAGTTAACTCCTGGGGACATTGCAGAACCATCACAGAAATCTGTCCCTTGAGGATGGATGGCAGTCCTGGCACATCAGGTGTTAATGATCACAGCCTGCCTCAGTGAGAGCTGTGATCACTGTGGGAAGGCTGTTACTTACTGATCCAGGATCAGAGCTGTAATTTTCAGCTGTTCTCTGGAGATTCTGCACATGTGATCACTGCTACGTCTCTGTCACTGTTCTCTGCCTCTCTCCTCCTCACTCTGATCGTGAGGCAGAGAGAGAGCTCCCAATGTGGCAAATGGCCAAACAGGATGCAATTTTGTTTTTGGGGGTGTTGGCACGATATCTTAAAAATAAATACTTGATCTACAAAGTGTGCCTGGTTTACAAGCACACTTTATAGACCGTTCCAATTAAGTATTTATTTTAAGGTATCGCTCTTTCGGCTCTGCTGAAGAGCCTCCAGTTGGTCGCGGGACCAGGATCTCATGCTGTCAGCTATACAGAGCTATATAGCTGAAGTATGAGAAAAGGGAAGAAGGGGGGAAGTTTAACATTGTATATCTCAAACCATAATGTTTTGAGAGATCAGACTAACCTATATTAAGCTCCTTTTTTAATGTCTACAATATACCAATTACTTAAAGGGATAGTAATGTTTCATAATAAAAGCAGCTCCAATTAATCATCATAGTATTTGGACTTTGGAGAGTGTTATTTCAATTCTGTCAGAGTTGTAGTTCAAGAGTAATTCAATGACAAAGTATCCCCCTCCCGCCCCTTTTACTGATGTAACACTGCTCAGCCAGAGCAGGAGGGAGGTGCCCAGGTAGACTGCAGAGAGGGACAATCTTCAATTAAGATAAGGGAAAAACCTGAAAAACTTGTCAAGGGGGGCAGGGGTTTCATTGTTCTCATAGGAAGAAGATTGTTACCTGCTGTTATCTGTCTGGTCTATGGACTGGATTCCACATCTGAGGGGAGGAGTCTTACACTAGGTAAAAGGGGCGGGAGGGGAAACTTTGCTTGTGAATATCTCATAAACCATAAAGGTTTGAGAGATAAGACTTATATCATTCTTCATGTTTTTTTAATACCTACAAAATAAAATAAAGTTAAAAAGAAGTATTACTATCCCTTTAATAAATGACAATACTATCCCTTTAAACATATTTTAGGTTATTTTCTGACCTATTAACACCTCTTTGTATAGCTGAATAAATATTTTTAAACAAGATCAGAGTATTTACATAGACTGATTTCTAAATATATAGAAATATTAATGTGAGTGTTTTGCTGTGGAGCAATGTGATACACGTATACACACACAATATAGTCTTATCTCCTAATAAGAGGGACACCATGATAGGAAAGAGGGTTCACATTTGAAAGCTCACATGCAAAAGAGCGTGCAACCATTTATTACATTCAACGTGTCGCTTGTATAAAAATGGCAACATGAGAATCATGCATTGCATCACAGCACAAGATTGTCATGTCGCCTAGTGAATGGTCGAGTACGGATTCACAATAGCATGGTAACGAGACATGAAACAACATGCGGCTTTCTAGCTGCTTTGGGGCTACATTTATTATCCTCAGCCCCTTCTAACCTCCAAATACAAGTCACCTGAACAAATAAACACGTGAGAGAGGCTGGAGTGGCTCACAAGGGGAGAGAAAGGCAGGTGCGGCTCACAAGGGGAGAGAGAGGCAGGAGCGGCTCACAAATGGTATAGCGTGATTGGGAGGTGTACGTAACCATTCACTACGTGACATGAGAATTTTGCACTGTGATGCACTGCGAGATTCTCATGTCGCCATTTTTATGCAGGCGACATGGTGAATGTGATAAATGGTCGCACGCAAAAGAGCATGCAACCTTTCAAAAGGATACCAGGAAAAAGGGACATAGAGATTTACATCCCAGAGAGACTGACCCTCTTAAAAGGGACACTAGGGCGGTATGAACAAAATTCATACTTTGCATTCAGTCCCTTTTAAAAGATGCACTAATTAGTTACAAATCATCACAGGGAGACCTATCCAAAATGTTGTGTTTTCTAATTGTTTTATATTATTATCAATCTAAATGATGGGTTATACATATAAATATGGCATCAAAAGAAAGCCTTACTTATCCTTTAAAAAACGGTATATAATTTGCATGGGAATTCTACATGAAATAAAGGGAAATATGGTTGAACAAAGACTTGATAAAAAGACCAAAAATTGCTCTTGTTCCCAAGTGTAAAATACCCTTGTTAGTTGTCAGGGGGAGAAATTAAAATTCCCTTTGAAATAAATGTGACTTAAATCCTTCAGTATTAGCTATATGTATTACTCATTGAATATTAGAGAGGTCTCCAACATCATTATGTTACTATGTTATTATGAATCCACTGAAATCAATACAATAAATTCGTAGGTGCATTATCACAGTCAAAGGACAGCAGCAGCACGGAGTGTCTCCCTCCGACAGTCACAGTGCATGTTGCCTGTGTAAAATGTCCCACAAGACACAATGATTCACAATGCATGCAATTTTCATTATTTTCTGTTAATGCCACAAGGTCGCCATTTGAAAAGAGCCTAAATGTCTTTATCATCAAGTTATGAGATCGTAAACTGAAACGGCAGACTATAAGAAAGAGCAAATGCAAATCAAAGAAGTATATGTCTAATACTGAATTCTGCTGGAAGAACTCCTACCTAAGAAAGTAAACCCTAACAGGGTGATAGCGGAATTAGGGAAGGTATAAGTGCCTCCCTCATTTCCCTCACAAGGGTTTGTTCACAATAGAATCACAGTAGAGGTAAGGTGGAATCACACTAGAGGTAAGGTGGAATCACAGTAGAGGTAAGGTGAAATCACAGTAGAAGTAAAGTGGAATCACACTAGAGGTAAGGTGGAATCACAGTAGGGGTGAGGTGGAATCACAGTAGAGGTAAGGTGGAATCACACTAGAGGTAAGGTGGAATCACAGTAGAGGTAAGGTGGAATCACACTAGAGGTAAGGTGGAATCACAGTAGAGGTAAGGTGGAATCACAGTAGAGGTAAGGTGGAATCACAGTAGGGGTAAGGTGGAATCACACTAGAGGTAAGGTGGAATCACAGTAGGGGTGAGGTGGAATTACAGTAGAGGTAAGGTGGAATCACAGTAGGGGTAAGGTGGAATCACAGTAGAGGTAAGGTGGAATCACAGTAGGGGTAAGGTGGAATCACAGTAGAGGTAAGGTGGAATCACAGTAGGGGTGAGGTGGAATCACAGTAGAGGTAAGGTGAAATCACAGTAGGGGTAAGGTGGAATCACAGTAGAGGTAAGGTGGAATCACAGTAGAGGTAAGGTGGAATCACACTAGAGGTAAGGTGGAATCACAGTAGGGGTGAGGTGGAATCACAGTAGAGGTAAGGTGGAATCACAGTAGGGGTGAGGTGGAATCACAGTAGAGGTAAGGTGGAATCACAGTAGGGGTAAGGTGGAATCACAGTAGAGGTAAGGTGAAATCACACTAGAGGTAAGGTGGAATCACAGTAGGGGTAAGGTGGAATCACACTAGAGGTAAGGTGGAATCACAGTAGGGGTGAGGTGGAATCACAGTAGAGGTAAGGTGGAATCACAGTAGGGGTAAGGTGGAATCACAGTAGAGGTAAGGTGGAATCACACTAGAGGTAAGGTGAAATCACAGTAGAGATAAGGTGGAATCACAGTAGGGGTAAGGTGGAATCACAGTAGAGGTAAGGTGGAATCACAGTAGAGGTAAGGTGAAATCACAGTAGAGATAAGGTGGAATCACAGTAGAGGTAAGGTGGAATCACAGCAGAGGTAAAGTGGAATCACAGTAGAGGTAAGGTGGAATCACAGTAGAGGTAAGGTGAAATCACAGTAGAGATAAGGTGGAATCACAGTAGGGGTAAGGTGGAATCACAGTAGAGGTAAGGTGGAATCACAGTAGAGGTAAGGTGGAATCACAGTAGAGGTAAAGTGGAATCACAGTAGGGGTAAGGTGGAATCACAGTAGAGGTAAGGTGAAATCACAGTAGAGATAAGGTGGAATCACAGTAGGGGTAAGGTGGAATCACAGTAGAGGTAAGGTGGAATCACAGTAGAGGTAAGGTGGAATCACAGTAGGGGTAAGGTGGAATCACAGTAGAGGTAAGGTGGAATCACAGTAGAGGTAAAGTGGAATCACAGTAGGGGTAAGGTGGAATCACACTAGAGGTAAGGTGGAATCACACTAGAGGTAAGGTGGAATCACAGTAGGGGTAAGGTGGAATCACAGTAGAGGTAAGGTGAAATCACAGTAGAGGTAAGGTGGAATCAAAGTAGGGGTAAGGTGGAATCACAGTAGAGGTAAGGTGGAATCACAGTAGAGGTAAGGTGAAATCACACTAGAGGTAAGGTGAAATCACAGTAGGGGTAAGGTGGAATCACAGTAGAGGTAAAGTGGAATCACAGTAGGGGTAAGGTGGAATCACACTAGAGGTAAGGTGGAATCACACTAGAGGTAAGGTGGAATCACAGTAGGGGTAAGGTGGAATCACAGTAGAGGTAAGGTGAAATCACAGTAGAGGTAAGGTGGAATCAAAGTAGGGGTAAGGTGGAATCACAGTAGAGGTAAGGTGGAATCACAGTAGAGGTAAGGTGAAATCACACTAGAGGTAAGGTGGAATCACAGTAGAGGTAAGGTGGAATCACAGTAGAGGTAAGGTGAAATCACAGTAGAGGTAAGGTGGAATCACAATAGGGGTAAGGTGGAATCACCGTAGAGGTAAGGTGGAATCACAGTAGAGGTAAGGTGGAATCACCGTAGAGGTAAGGTGGAATCACACTAGAGGTAAGATGGAATCACAGTAGGGGTAAGGTGGAATCACAGTAGGGGTAAGGTGGAATCACAGTAGAGGTAAGGTGGAATCACAGTAGGGGTAAGGTGGAATCACCGTAGAGGTAAGGTGGAATCACAGTAGAGGTAAGGTCGAATCACAGTAGGGGTAAGGTGGAATCACAGTAGAGGTAAGATGGAATCACAGTAGGGGTAAGGTGGAATCACAGTAGGGGTAAGTTGGAATCACCGTAGGGGTAAGGTGGAATCACCGTAGAGGTAAGGTGGAATCACAGTAGGGGTAAGGTGGAATCACAGTAGAGGTAAGGTGGAATCACAGTAGAGGTAAAGTGGAATCACAGCAGGGGTAAGGTGGAATCACAGTAGAGGTAAGGTGGAATCAATGTTTTTAACTGCGTTATACTAAACACATGTTCACATATCAGAGGCAGATAGGGACTTGCCTAAATCGGGGTGCCTTGACGGGCGGGCAAGTTTTCCTTGTCTTTGGGCAAAAACATGAAACTAACCCCACTGTTTTATTTGTAGCAAGTCATAGGTTGCTTGTTCATAAAACTCAGGATTTGATGAACAGACAACCTCTTTTTGTTTACTTACTATTGTAGCCAAAACGTTTTGTTCTTGCAGCTCTCCTGACTATACACATATGTAACGAATTGAACACTCCTAATAAAAGCTATTTTGAGCTCACTAGGAACTGGTATGTTTTATACTTTTTGGATGTATTTTGGGAGGTTTTGGTTCCTCCTCTCTTGGTGGTAGCTCCCCAAATAGGGTGATAGCTGAATTAGGGAAGGTATAAATGACTCCCTCATTTCTCTTACAAGGGTTTTGCTCACAGTAGAGGTAAGGTGGAATCACTGTTTTTAACTGCATTATACAAAATACGTGATCACACATTAGAGGCAGATAAGGACTTGCCTTAAGCTGGGGTGCCTTGACCAGGCAAGCAAGCTTTCCATATCCTTGGCCAAATACATTAACTAAACCCCACTGTTTTATTTGTAGCAAGTCATAGGTTGCTTGTTTGTAAAACTCAGAGTTTGATGCACAAACAACCTCTATAGTTAGCCAAAATATTGTCTTGCAGCTCTCCTGACTATACACTAATTGAACAGTACCAATAAAAGCTATTTTGAGCTCACCAGGAACCTGTATGTTTCTTGCGTAAGAAAGTCCTTCTGTTAAATGAAATAAGAACCAGTTACTTCTACGATATAGCTTCTCTTTAACACAAGAGAGAATCTGTAAAGAGTGGTAATGAAGTGCCTCCTTGAGAAGATGGATTTTCAGGAGTGGATTTAAAGTGGGATTGTGTGTAAAGGGTGTCGTTGAGCAAGCAGCATGTAGTCATGGGAAAACCAGAACTCAGAGACACAATATGTTGTTCATTTATTAAAAAAAATAAATAAAATCATAGCTGCTAAGTGCAGTCCAGTAGCTGTTTGTTGACTTCAACTGTGTTTGTTGAGGTTGATGTAGTTAAAAAGTGGTGCTATTCTGGTACAAGCCAACTGCACTATAAGAAAACACATTTTTTAAAAAAACATTCAAATTGATTTAATCCCTTAACAACCTCCGGGTCCAGGGGTTGGTGACCGTGGAGGACTGTCAGAGACTTTGTCCTGGTGGAGAGTAGAGATTTAATTTTAAAAAGCAGAATTGTTTGAAAGTCTGTTTAAAATGTGTTTAAATAAGCTTATTCTTCTAGACAAAGGGGGCCTCTTTACTTCAATATAGGAGTGAAATAACTGAGTGAGTTTTATGATTATAAACGATTCTATTGGATGACATGTTTATGTGACGTATGATAACGCCCCAAATTCCTGGCTTTTGAGAAAACACAGACCAAGTGTCAATTTAGGTGCGAATTTTAATGTAGAGTAAGAGTGCCATCTCTAGGTTACATAGCGTTATTACCAGTGTTTTAAGGAATTCCCAAAAATATATTGTGTTAATATATTCTGATGTCACTGCATATGAAATGGATCTTTATCCAATCAGAGGAGATTCTAATAAGGGTAATTTTACATTATAAATATGTAAGTTCTGTTCTGTTTCCTGAAGTGTACCTGTCTGGCTGGTAAAGAGATAATAAAAAACACTTATTGGACTGGTAACTATATCTTTCCTTATTTTAACTGCAAAATTCAGAATCAAATATATATATTTCTTCTATATCTGACGAAACATAATTTTTCTTATAATTTATCTTAATCGGACTGGCCACCAAATTGTGACCAATTATAATAAGCTATATTGGCTATAGTAATTCTGAATTAATCAGAATTCATTAATTAATTGGTAAATTGTTATATTTTGCCAGATAAATGTAAATAGTTGATAGCAGTGAGACCTATATAGATCAAATTAGTTAATATAATCGTTGATATTTCTAGAATATATTCTGTTCCTAGGAAGGTTGTTATAGCTGATATTTGATAATTTATTTACAGGTGTTTCTTTGGATTTCTTTGTGTATGTTTTGGGTCTAAACTTTTGTACAGTGAGAAGTTTATTTAAACCTCACACTAGACAAAAGAAGTCGCCATCTGGGTGTGGCATCCTATATTAATAAATGTAATAACCCTTGTAGTACCATATAGGTTTTACATAGGATTGTTATGGTCATGTTTATGATATATGTTGCATGAAGTTGTTATACTGTCTAACAGGGCCGGATTTGTTATAAGGAAGAGTAGGCATCTGCCTACAGACGCACCCAACAGAGGGGCGCCTGCCATTGGAATCTTTTTTTTATAAATCTTCACAGTGGTGTAACAGTAACCCGCCGTCCCCTGCATGGTGAGGTCTGTGCCTTCTTCAGGCACAGACCTGTAGCTGCTGAGCTCCCTTGTTGGCTCTTTAGTAATACAGAGCGCTGGAAGATGACATCATCTCCCAGTGCTCTGCATGACTAAAGAGAAGACAGCGCAGGAGATCCAGCAGCTACAGGTCTGTGCAGAAGCACAGATCTCTCCTGCTGCTGGACCACCAGGGAGGTAGGAAACTGATGGGGAGGGGGATGTGAGGCTTAATGTAGAGATGATGGGGGCAATTTGAAGCCAATATGAGGATGATGGGGGCAATGTGGAGATGATGGGGGCAATGTGAGGGTAATATGGAGCTGATGGGGGCAATGTAAGGGCAATATGGAGATGATGGGGAGCAATGTGGAGAGTAGGAACATTGTGGAGGTGTCCAGTGGAAGTGGTCAATGGGGGGGTGCTTCAGATTTCTGTGCCTAGAGGCTCCTGAGATGTAAATCCGGCCCTGCTGTCTAAACATATATTATTGGATTGATTCTAAGTATATTCTTGGTATAATCTATTATTGACTACATTAATTGCAATTTACATGTTTTATTCAGAAGGTTAACAATATTTGAAATCAGTAGATAATTAAATTATAGGTATCTCTATCTGGGATTTTATTCCAGTTAGTTTCTCTAAATTTTGCTATCGCATATGGTATGAGGAGAATTGTCAGAGGACCTGGCTTAACATTAAAGCTTCCTCACCTGACAATATACCTTAAACCTCAATTAGCATAGTTTATACAGTTTCTGGGGCAGATGTATTTATACATGCTGCTCCCAACTGTATTTTAATTAATTACAGGATCAATTATCATTTTCTATGCTGCTGGGTTCAATTATTGTTATTTTAATACCTCTGAACATACCTATGTGTGGTTAACCTTCAATTGCTGGTAATGCTAATGGTGATAATTGTGGTTTGAGTTACTGTATATCTTTTGAAATTGATATTCACTCATTTATGTCATTGTTGCTTACACTTTATATATATATATATATAGTATTTACTTAAATAAATCGTATATATTTTTGCACAAATATGTGTAATTGATTATTTAATCAATTCCTTACTGTGAAGTAGAGTGTCAGTACCTAGTATTGTGTAAACTTCTCAAAATTATATTATTATTTATCTATTTATGTGAAGATATCCAACCTAATTGGTTCTCTTGTTTAACCCTTTCTTGGATACCTTCGATGGGACCACAGCACTTTTTTGCACAAAATACCTATAGAAAATGATGTCACTCTTTTTACAGACATTACTATTTTTTTGCTTGGGGTTTATGCAATCTAATAATTCACTTAGCTTTCCTCTGGAGCCATAGTGGATTTACATCTGAGGCTTCCCTACACAAAAGCACCAAAGGTGCCCTTTGCTCCACACATGACCAGACCCTACTCCATATATGACTCAACCCTGTAGCATGCCTCCCAAGTGTCCCTCTTTGATATCCAAATCCCTCTGTCCCTCTTTCTCACCCTGGTGTCCCTCTCTTTAGGCGATCAGACTGTGTGGTGTGTATGTGTATCACATTGCTCCGCAGCAATAAAACTCACATGCAGTATATGCATTTCTATATTAGTCTGTGTAAATAAAATACTTTGGTCTTGTTCTAAATCATTTATTCAGTTACATAAAGAACAATCAATGGGTCATGAAATAACCTAAAAATTCTCAGTAACACCCCGCCCGATGTCCACCTTCCCCCAGCAACACCTTGTAAAATTAATGTTGGGAGGTATGCTGTAGCACCACCCACTGTTACCTATAACAAATTAGCAAGAGAGGTCTCCAGTGTATTGTGAAAAAACACACTTCAAATGCTTTACCGACCAAGTGGTCAAGTGGTCAATTTATGGTCAGTAAAGATGTCTTGAAACTTGTAAATAAACAGGCTTTCATATAACAGAAGCACTAGGAGCTTACTGGCTACCACACAACTTAGAATGTGGGTGTGGCTAGGACACCTCTCAGAACTTGTCTGTCTATGTAGTTGCCTACATTACTTAATGGGAAATCCAACCCTCTCTGCAGAATATTTATTTTCTGGCCCCTATAATATTGTCTCACTGATCCATCAGGGTAGCACTCACTTTCTTAGCAAATCTGTTCCCAGAGAAGCAGACCTGATCAGAGAGCTCTAGCTACATGATAATTACACTTTAAAGGAGCAGTAAACATTAAACATTTAACATTTTTTTATTGTAATTATTTTCTGTTGGAAGAATTTTCATTCCAAAAAACAGCTGAAAATGTATTTTTTTTTTTTTTGTAAATTACAATATTCTGTTTTGGTCACTGGGTGAATCTCTTCCTATTTCCTAATAAAGAAAAACTAAGAAAACTTGTGGCAGGGTAAAACTGGTTACCGACTGACAAAAAAATGTGTAAGTTGGTATTCAATAGCCCTGCCAACTAAAACCACAATGGATGTTGAGCCACAGAAACTGACTTGTGGCGAAACGTCTGTCGCGTGTTTTAAGTTCCCAAAATCCACGCTAAATAGCATGAGAAATGGGAACATCAAAGGAAAAAAGAAAACTCTTATTGTTTGACACAGTGTCAAACAACAAGAGTGAGCTCAAAACACAGTCTCCTACCGCACCTCCCAAACACTAACCCTACATTATCCTTAACATGACACTTAAGCAATACTAGCCCCAACATTATCCTAACACCCACAAATGTAAAAATTATCTGTCACCCAGTGTGGTGTAAAATAAAAACACAAATGCACGAATGTTGTTAAGGGATAGTAATGTTACAACTCTGACAGTATTGAAATAACACTCTCCATGGCCCAAAGATTAACTGGAGATGCTTTTATTTTGAAATATTACTATCCCTTTATGCCGGAGGGGTAATCTTCTGGCCTCTAAGGGTTAAATGCAGCCTGGCATTTCTGTTATAAATAATATGCAGCCATTAATGTAAAAAAAAAAAGAAGGAGTAAGGCATTAATATAGTCAAAAAAATCCAAGGCGTCCCAGGGTTAATCATTCTCCACTGCTGTCACCTCTGCTGCCTCCCCTGGCAGCAGGAGGAATGCACAGTAAAACAGCCACCCTTCATTCCTATCAGTCCATTGCCCAAGACAATCAGCTTCAAGGAGGTTTCGTCATCTCCTGCTAGAAACTTATTGGCTTGAATGCCTCAGAATGAATTTACTTTTGTCTTTGGAGATGTCCCTGAGTTTTTGAGGCTGCAGCAAACGAACTTAGGGAAGAAATAAAAATTCCCCAACTTCCCCATTGATTTAGTTAATTTAATTAACCCCTTCAATACAAACAAAAGTATTGAAGCCCATATAAATCATTGGAACATTTTATTTCTTCTCTAGGTGCGGTTGGTTTGGTCCAGTTACTCATAGTAAATCAGCCTCCCTGAAATACATACAGCAATATCTGTTCTGAGAGTAAAAATCTGATATGCTATCCAGTGGGTATATATTTATAATTGTATAATCATTACAATGCACATCAGTCAAATTTCAATCTAAAAATTATTCTTATTCATCCTACACAATGCTATTTTGGTGTTACAAAAAAGGATCACAGCAGCACATGTGATGTGCTTTTCTAACAGTCTTACAAACAGAACAAGATACACATTTAAATAGAAAAAGTATTACTAAGTAAAATAACACACAGGCAATTTTTAACCCTTTGAGTGCCAGTGGAGTATCCAACACATTTTTTGCATTGTGCTGTATACCCGTGTGGCACTCAAAGGTTTCAAAATAGGTTACTTATGCAACTGTGACTGATTTTCACTTTGTTATTAAACTAAATGGTGACAGAAGATTAACCCTTGAATGCCCGAGCGGTGCGCAACGCGTTGCAAAGCAATGCGCTGCGTACCACTCTGGCACTCAAAGGGTTAATCCCTGAAAACATTTCCAGTGTACTAAATACATTTTAATTGATTGCTGTTTGTCATCCTGTACATACATTTGTCACTGTCACTTTTAAATACATGTTGCACACATTAATCAACATCTTGATTCAACACTGCTTAATTTGATGCTAGAATTCTAAAATACCTAAAATGCATTGTGTTTGTCTGTGTATGTACAAGCATGTACGCGTGTGTATGAGCGTTTGTGCATATGTGCGTATGTATATATGAATATTTTTAAAGTATGTGTGTGCATATGTGTATACCTGTGTGTTTATGTATGTGCATGTGTTTAGGTATATGTGTATTTGTGTATATTGTCAAGGATATATGCAAGGAAAGGGTGAACAGGAGACCCCAAAATATATGTATACCTCACATAAATAAATAAAAATAGGTGGTTAAATTAATTTGAGATCTTTACACAAACTAGGTATTGATACACTACTTTACAGAACAAAATTGATTAAAATAATCAATTACGCATATTTGTGCAAATATATAAAGTATTTAAATCTAAATTTAAATATAATAATAACTAGTATTTATATAGCTCCTTTCTCCCAGTGGGACTCAAAGCGCTTTCAGCGCACACTCTCGGACTTAACCGAATTGGCAGCTGAAATAATAGATGTCATTATTACCCAATCAATGGTACTCATTTATCAACCTTGGAAGGATGAAGGGCTGAGTAGACCCTGCCGGGATTCGAACCTGCAACCTTGCGGTTTGAACAGGCTCCATAGTCAGGGACTTTATTACTGAGGTATCTCACTAGCTTACACATACACAAATGTAAATATATAATGGTAATCAGTGTGATTGGAATATAAGTGAACACAAGTTAACTCAATTATATATCTTCTAATATCCAACAGAAAAAACCCTGCACTCCTCCATTCTAATTCTGATATATGTGCCCTGTGCTAAGCATATATAATACTGAATAGATCAATATGAGGATTTAGTCCCCAAAATACTGATCTATTCAGTATTATATATGCTTAGCACAGGGCACACATATCATAATTAGAATGGAGGAGCGCAGGGGGTTTTTCTGTTGGGTGTTTGTATTTTGGGTTTTTGCAAATTGTTTTGGGGGGACTGGACATCCCCCTTTCTATTTGTAGCACACTTCATTATTCTTATTCACATTTTGTTTAATATAACTTTATATTTCAATAAAGGTGTTAGGGATTTTGCGCAGTGAGTCTCTTTTGTTCGTATATCTTCTAATATGACTAAGTCATATACTATAGCTATTGAAATTGACATAAGATAAGCTCTCAGCTACAGTCACAAAGTAACATAAACAGCATAAGTAGGATTAACCTTACATAGATGTATCCAGAGGTATAAGATAGCAACATTTGAATGCAGCAGCAAGGAAAGGGTTAATTGTTCCTTACAATTAATGATAATACAGTAGGCTGAAGTCTATTTAAATACCTGCCCCAAAACCTGTATAGACTATGCTAATTTAGGTTGAAATTATTTGGTCTTGTGAGATTGGCCCAATATCACCACACGTCTCACAAAAGATCCTTTTACCACATGCGAAATATTTCAAGCTTTAGAAACTTATCAGAAACACAAAATGTCCAGATCAGAATGGTTTGTTAATATAATTTAAAGAGACAGTCAGTCATTTTAGATTTAACATCAGACAAATAGAATTTAACTATTTATCTACTGTTTTCAATATTACATACCTTCTGGATGAGACACACAATTGTGAATACCTTTTTGCCAATAACAGATAATGATTATTATAACATAAGCATGAACAATCAAATAATGTATGTTTAGAAAGCAAAGACAATATTAACCCCTTCGCGTCCGGTGACGTACCTGGACTGTCACGCTGGTCCGGCACTTAAGGACCAGTGACGGTCCTGGTACGTCACATACTTTTACTCCCCGTGCTTCTGCAGGAGCGCGGTGAGTAATACCAGGGACTGAAGTTGATCGCTCCAAGACCAGAGCGATCTCTTTCAGTCCCTCGTTCGGTATGCCACCCCATGTGATCAGTCACATGGGGCGGCACGCCGAAATTCCCTATCTGGTTCTTAAAGGACCACACACTCCGGGACTGCTGGTCCTTAAGGGGTTAATACATTGCATGCAATATGTACTATTAAAATGATAAAGGTAATATCATGGTTGCTACACAATAGAGTACTGCAAGGGTTAACCAGAGACTATGGATTGTAAAGAAAACTGTTACCTAATCCAAAATGGCAAACATTCCACAAAGAATGAAACACATACCAGGATAGAAAAAGATGGAAAAACTTTCCAGATAGCAAAATAAGGGTTAATAATAAAATTCAAAACGTCAACTGTAAGCACAATGACCTCAGAAAACACAAAGACATATGGCTCTGTAAATATTAATAATTAGATCTATAATTCATTCATAACTTTCATTGATCTAAATCGCTATCAATCTATCTCACACTCATCTGGAGAAACTAGGTAATTAATCCTGTTTAGTTCACAAGAATAAAGTAAAGCACATATTGCTTGTTATAATAATTCCTTTATGGATTGGCCAAGTCCAGCATAGAATAATTTTAAAAAACTATTGTCTCCAAATATAGGAGATGATAATAATTCTTAGGTCTATACAGAATTAATTATAAAGAAAAGTTATAGTTACCAGTCCAGATCAGGGTGCGGTTGCTTCAAGTTTCCTCAGCTCTGGCATAAATTGGTTACTTCATGAACATCAAGACAAAAAGACTTCTTGTCTCTTAGTTTTTTTATACTACCAAAAAATCCTATCAGAAAGGCACAACCCATCCTTCTGTGATAGGCTAAGTCCCAAGAGCATTAGAATATGAGGTAAGATTAAATATCCAGAGACTTTCTGATTGGTCAGTCAAAGATAACATTATATTGATCTAAAACCCTAGTAGCAATAATCTTTTGTACCATGGGATGGAGCCACAAGACTAGAAACTTGCATGTAAGGATAGACAGACAACATATGTTTCATGTCAAAATGACAGGTAAGTCCTCCCTTAGATATTCCTATAAGATAAGGAAAAGTCACAGACAAATTACCTCCTCCCATATTGAATATTTCACCCCCCCAACTCTAAGCAATGAGCCCATTGTGTCTCATAACACACAGGTTTAAGAGAATGTATTCAGTTGATAGTATGTGCTTATTTGTGTATATGTATGTGGTTGTGTGCATATAGGAGGAGAATAATGAAGGCCAGGGGAGGCTTGGTGGTAGCAGTCATCTTATATAGAAATATTTTATTACCAACCTCCCCAAACACAAATCACTCTATTCCTCTGTGTGTGTGCAGGCGTGTTTATGTTTGTTTGTAAGTTTATGTATTTTTGTATGTCTGTGTATGTATGTATGTATGTATGGGTGAGTGGGAGGTTGGGTATATGTGTGAGTATATATGAGTGGGTATGTGTGCCATGGGTATGGATGAATGTATGTGGGGGTGGGAGGTTATGCGTGTGCATGTGTACGTATGTGTGGGTGGATATGTAGCTACATGTGTATGTATCAGTGTTTGTATGTGGTTTGGAATCTGTGTGGGGGTGTACATATATGTACATGTTTATGGGTGTGTATGTGTATTCATGTGTACATGTGTGAGTGTTTGTGTGTATGGGGGTGTATATGTGTGTGCATTTCTGTATAGATTTGTTTCTAAGTGATTTGACCAGAGCAAACATTTTCTCAAGATCCAACAAATCAATCCACGAACTGAATTTTGAAAATACAGCTCCTCTTTATTTCTCTTTACACTAGTAAATTAAAATTTAATGTTACCCATTGTGTTCTAGAGATGACTACAAGGTGTTGCAAAGCAAAGTGGCAAATGAGATTCAATATAGACAAGTGTAAAGTTATGCATTTTGGGTATAATAATAAAAATGCAACATATAGTTTAAATGGTGTTTCTCTGGGGAAATCTACAAATGAAAAGGATTTGGGAGTAATGGTAGACAATAGACTTAGCAGTATCATGCAGTGCCAACTGGCAGCTGCAAAGGCCAATAAGATATTGCCATGTATTAAAAGGGGTATTGACTCAAGGGAGGAAGATATAATTATGCCTCTTTACAGGTCCATGGTAAGACCCCACTTAGAATATGCTGTTCAATTCTGGGTGCCCTTTCTGAAAAAGGACATTATGGAACTAGAGAAAGTTCAGAGGAGGGCTACAAAACTAGTAAGGGGAATGGAAAGCTTTAGTTATGAAGAAAGGCTAGAAAAGTTAAACTTGTACACACTAGAGAAACTGCTTCTTAGAGGGGATATGATAACATTATATAAATATGTTCAGGGCCCATACAAAGGGCTCTCCAAAGACCTGTTCATTAACAGAACAGTACATAGGACAAGAGGCCACCCGCTTAGACTTGAGGAAAGGAGATTTAATCTACAACAGCGGAAGGGTTTCTTTACAGTAAGGACAATAAAGGTGTGGAATTCACTGCCTGAGGAGGTGGTGCTATCGAAAACATTATATGCCTTTAAAAGGGGCCTGGATATTTATTTAAAAGAGCATAACATAGAGGGCTATGTATGTTAGTATTGGGATGAATATTTAGTTGGGACTTGTTGATCCAGGGAGGAATCTGATTGCCATATGGAATCAAGAAGGAATTTTTTCCCCCCATTCAAAGCAGAATTTTAAATTGCTAATTGAGGGTTTTTTTTGCCTTCTTTTGGATCAATGATGGTAAACAGAAATAGGAAAAGGTTGAACTAGATGGACGCAAGTCTTTTTTCAACCTAAATTACTATGTTATGTTACTACTATGTTAATGCAGTGTGGATATCTGTAGCATCTAAAGAGTTAAAACAGCACAGCACTAAGTTAGAATGTGAGCCCCTAAATATTTGCACCAATAAATTTAGCCAATTCTAAACTTCTGCCCATTAACCTGAACACATAAATTGCAGAATCCAGAATCCACTTTAGCAGTGGTTTAGTAAAATCCTCTATAAACAGAATGGCCTGTGGTTTAGGCATATTGTATGCAGCTGGCATGAAATCTGTAAGCACAGAGAAAGGAGAGAAAGGTAGAGATGGAGATGGAAAGTGAAGAGGGGGAACACTTATTCCACATGACTACATTTTAATTTTCTTCTTTTACAACCCAAGGTCCCCTAGAGCAGAGAATGATGTACTTTTAGGCCCGCAGTACTGTAATAAAAAATAATGTTAACCCACAGTGAAGATTAGCTGACTTTCGCTTTATCGTTGAGCATCAGGAAGCCAGATGTTAAGTGCAGCTGTGTGCGCAGAGCCTGAATACGTTTTATATTGAGGAACTCATTCCCCAAAATATCAAGATATGGACGAGGGAAAAACACACAACACCCGCTACACACACACACCGACACACACACGCACACACACACACATACATCACCCACACACCCACATTCACAAACACACACCCACACACACGCACACACACACACCCACATACATCACCCACGCACCCACATTCACAAACACACACCCACACACACGCACACACACCCACATACATCACCCACGCACCCACATTCACAAACACACACCCACACACACGCACGCACACACACCCACATACACATGCGCAAACACACACCCCTACATATATCACCCACGCACCCACACACACACAAACACCCACACACACACCCACATACATCACCCACACACCCACATTCACACACAAACATATGCTGCACTGTTTTTATTGGGCATCGTGGTTCTATAAAATAAAATCTTCCTTTTTTTGGTTTTTATTTTTACAGCAAGGAGGTGTAATTCCTTTTATGCAGCTGGGCCCTACTGAAACAACACTTATTGTAGATCTAAATGCCGTGCCAGGACCATCACGGCTGTGTGGCACTTACAGACCAGTGAAGGTCCTGGCACGTCATGGAATTCAGGGCACGCTGCTCGGGGAGCCCTGAATTGGGTACAAGAAAAAAAAGCTCTGTGGTCCTTAAGTGCCGGCCGCTCGTGCATGTGTCCTTAAGCCCCGCCCCCCAACATGCATCAAGCCCTGCCCCTTTTTATGCGATTAGAGTCATTTTCCACTAGGGTTGCCACCCAGCCGGTATTTTACTGGCAGGCCTGTAAAAAATTGTCTTCTGTCCAATGTTAAGTCTATGGAGGGAATGCCATGGCCAGTATTTTTTTGAAGAAAAGGTGGCAACCCTATTTTCCACACACCCTACGGCAGCAGAGGACTCCCCTCTGGGGAGACAACAGTTAAAAGTTCCCAGGCATGCCCATGGAGTGTGCAATGCTTTCTGACACACAAATGCTTTACAGTCATTAACTCTTGAGTGCAAGAGTGGAAAAAGTACAGACAGTGGGAATGATGTACGATCATGTACCGGCCCCAGGGCTATACATTCAAAACAAAAGTGGAGGAGTTTTGGGGCAAAACGTTTGCTTTATAGGGGAAAACTAAAAAGTCCCATTGAGCTAAATGGGCATTTTAACCTCTTGAATGCCAGAGAGGTCTCAAACGCATTGCAAAAGCAATACATTGGTTACCTCTATAGCATCCAACGGGTTTAAAATCCCCATTTAAATGAATTACAATTTTCAGAATTTTTTAGTACTCCCCTATAATGCAATTGCTTTCTTTTGAATATACAGCGCATCAAATCCCTTTTCTAGTA
The DNA here is from genome assembly GCA_037306005.1 of Rhinophrynus dorsalis. Classification (NCBI taxonomy): domain Eukaryota; kingdom Metazoa; phylum Chordata; class Amphibia; order Anura; family Rhinophrynidae; genus Rhinophrynus; species Rhinophrynus dorsalis. Next base: position 664,429,458 of record CM074718.1, read on the forward strand.
TTAAACCTGCCTAACGCCCCTTTACTAAACAACGGATGCTGGAAATTCTAACCTTAATACTGCATATGGCAAAGCAGTAGGGCAGTCTATAGTGTTTCCAGGTACTCCTGTCCTCTCCTCTGTGCTTAATGCCATGCATTAACCCTTTGTGTGTCAGAGAGGTATCTATCGTATTGCATTGCATTACATTAGGTGTAACTTTTCTCCATTGTCCTGTGCATGCTGTGGGCTAGTTCAGAGCTGTCCAAGTTCAGTCCTCAAGGGCCACCAACAGTCCAGGAGGTAAGGATTTCCCTGATCAAGTACAGGTGAGTTAATCAGTGGATCAGCCATTTTGATTGGTACACCTGTGTGTAATCAGGGAAATCCTTATATCCTGGCCTGTTGGTGGTCCTTGAGGACTAAACTTGGACAGCCCTGAGCTAGAGCAAGCAACTAGCTGGCACTGGAGTCTTAACTACGGCTGAATGTGTGTGTGTGTCCAGTATGCTGTAGTCATGCATACTCTGTTATTGCTTCTGCTCTGGAAAATGTGTAATCCATCCCAGTGGGGGTGATATACCAGGAAAAACTACAGCGAATTATTGTCATTGTCATTGTGACAGATGTACCTGTGCTAATGATATTCTTCTATGTGAGGCCATCCTGAAGTCCTCCTGAGCACAGGAGTTGGGAAACCCAACATAAGTGATAGACAGGCTCAGTACAAAAAACTGATTCCAGGGTCTGTTTTAACTCAGAACCATAGTAGCGCATGATTCTGATTTCAGGAGGATACTGTTGTACACGTGAAGGGAAACAGACAGAGAGTGTGAACCCTGAGGGTAGAATTAATTACATTTGTCTGCAGGATGTCAAACAAAATTAAATTCTCTTCCTAATTTTGATCATGTGAGTTCCTATTCTTGCATATTTTCCTGCTATATTGTATGACTGCTGACTTGCAATTTCACCATTTTTGCCCAGGATGTGATTTTTAAACGAAACCCTATTCTCTATTCATCATTGTCTTGGAGTTGGGGAGAATAAAACGGAAAACACAAAAAATACATTGTTTGTAATTTTTCCAACATATATAGTTGTTCCATTTATAAACGTATTACATTTTATATATATCTAAGACTATTTCAGAGTTGAACGTGAAGTGTACTAATATATATACTTGGTAATTTAAAGAGCAAATGCACTATTTAAAAAAAAAAAAAGCATTATGGTTTGAGAGATATTCACAAGCAAAGTTTCCCCTCCCGCCCCTTTCACCTAATGTAAGCCATCTCTTCTCAGATGTAGAATCCAGTCTATAGACCAGACAGATAACAGCAGGGGACAATCTTCTTCCTATGAGAACAATGAAATCCCTGCCCCCCTTGACAAGTTTTTCAGGTTTTTCCCTTATCTTAATTGAAGATCGTCCCTCTCTGCAATCTACCTGGGCACCTCCCTTCTGATGTGGCTGAGCAGTGTTACATCAGTAAAAGGGATGGGAGGGGGATACTTTGTCATTGAATTACTCTTGAACTATAACTCTGACAGAATTGAAATAACACTCTCCAAAGTCCAAATACTATGATGATTAATTAGAGCTGCTTTTATTATGAAGCATTACTATCCCTTTAAATCAGATGTGTGTTTTTATTTTTGTCTTCAGATCTATTATTTGCTTAAAATTTGAAAGAAGGAAAAAAATTAGCAAATTTCTAGAGTTGCCACTGGCTATGGCAATAAGTAGAGTCTTTGCTGTCATTCCATGGTGATCTCATCTGTTGAAGTCCCATCCAGATCTCTCCATCTCATATTTATAAAGAAAACTGGAGTTATTCTAGAATTATTCAACTGCATAATATTGGACAATATAAAAATCCCTATATTCATATCATTTGAATAGAGTTTTGTAATCCCATGAATGCCATAGAGGTCTCCAGTGTATCGATCTTTAATCTATTGGAGACGTCTCTAACATTCAAGAGTTTAAAATCCCAGTTTAATTTTACAGGCATTTTTATTTGTCACCTATGGTGCAGTTGGTTTAGTCCAGATTAACTCCAGTTTGTTTTTACAAATATGGGCCAATTTGGGAGATTTTGTAAAAGTATTCTAGAACGATTTAAAGTTATGATCATTAATACTTTGCTATTATATGTAAAGTGTGATGCTATTTATAAAAGAACAGCGGAAGGTTTATAAATATGGCGTTAGTCAAAACATGCCTTTCTTACCTCTCTAGGTTTCACTTTACTCTAGTGCCTGCTTTCCGATAAGAACAGTTTGAATCTGGCGTTAAAATTCTGATGCAAAATTGTCACAGTCAGTGAAATGTTTTTTGAAATTTGCTGCACCGGAATTCACGATAATACCAAAGCCATTTGCCCTAGGTTGCGTTAACTACTCTAAAACTGGTGCAGTGCTCTTTAAAAATACCAACATTAATTTTAAGAACAATTTAACCCTTTCTGTGGCAGAGTTCTGGAATAAACCAACTGCACCACAGGGGCCAAAATAAAATATCTAAATTGAACAGAGCTTTTTAACCCCTTTGCAATTCTTTGCAACTCACTGGAGACCTCTGCAGCATTCAAAATGTTAAAGGGATAGTAATATTTCAAAATAAAAGCAGCTCCAATTAATCTTCATAGTATTCGGGCCAATGAGAGTGTTATTTCAATACTGTCAGAGTTGTAGTTCAAGAGTAATTGAATGATAAAGTATTCCCCTCCCTCCCCTTTCACCTAGTGTAAGCCACCTCCCCTCAGATGTGGAATCTGGTCTCAAGACCAGACAGCTCCCAGCAAGGGACAATCTTCTTACTGTGAGAACAATGAAAACCCTGACCCCCCCTGACAGGTTTATCAGGTTTTCCCTTATGCTAACTGAAGATTGTCCCTCTCTGTGATCTATCTGGACACCACCTTTCTCTTCTGAGGTGAGCAGTGTTACATCAGTAAAAGGGGCGGGAGGGGGATACTTTATCATTCAATTACTCTTGTACTACAACTCTGACAGTATTGAAATAACACTCTGCATGGCCCAAAAACTATGATGATTAATTGGAGCTGCTTTTATTGTGAAACATTACTATCCCTTTAAATACTCAGTTTAATTTAATAGAAATTTTTATTTGTTCCCTATGATGCAGTTGGTTTACTCCAGAATAACTTGTTTGCTTTTATAAATATGGGTCTCAGTTTCTTAAACTTTCCTTTAGTGGGTTGGTTGGTGTTAAATGTCCCATTTAAAGCAATGAATATTTTGGGAAACTGTAACATGAAAAAACATCCTTTATCCTGTACGTACCATAGCTGTATGCAACGATTTGCTTTGCGATTGCTTCTGGTCATTATGAGATAAGTGTAAAAAAATCTGTATATGACAATTTTAAAAAAAACATATGGAACACTGTCAAATACATATCATTTTTGCTACAATTAATCAGGAACAGATTGGTTTGCCTGTGGTCACAGTTGTATTAATATTCTTTAGTTTTAATAAAATATTATGGGCTAATTGTATACAAATTGTTAACCTCTTCTTATTTTGAGCAAGGTTATGGAGAATTTTTTATAGGGAAATATAGTCACAGAGTGCCTTTTTAATGAATGAATAATTATTGTACCTCTTAATTGTCTCTTTAAACTCCCAGTTGATGTTCCTGATGAAAAGGCCTTTCAGTCTTGAAATGCGTTTAGAGCATCTTATTTTTATCATTTACTCTTTATACATCCTATATAATAATTCGCTAGGATGTTTGTCCGAAGCCGTCATGCACAGTAGAGACTGTTGCACGTGCTGCAGTCATGCACAGTAGAGACTGCCCGCTCTGCAGTCGTGTGCAGTACCGCTTGGTCCCAGGAAGGTGCGCAGAGAGGACTACGGTCTGAATTTGGAGCGCCCTGCTCCATATCAGCCGTGGTGCATTCGGGCAGTCAGTACTGCACATAACTGCAGCCCTGCCAGTGAGAAGAGAGGATCTGGCCACCAGCCGAGGTTGCAGGGTGGCACTAGTATATAAAAAAGGGGCATTACCAGTGGGTCTTCCTCCAGGAAATTACTTTATTGTGATGATGGTCTCATAACACGATCAATGTTTCTGTCACATACAGACCTTTCTCAAGATTGTGAAATGAATACATGTGACCATCATCACCAGGGCCAACGCCACCTATAGGCGAGGTAGGCGCCGGCCTAGGGCGCACATTTGCTGGGGGCACAGACTCACGCACCTCGGCAGAGGCTGTGTGTACAAACTGAGGAGAGAGAGGAGCTGCTCTGAAAAGAGCGAGCACCTAAAACGCCTCCTCCTGCCACCCCCAATGAGCGTTACCAGAGGAACAGAGCACAAAATGCCCTGTAGGGTTGAACAGACAGAACACCACTGGAGGTGAGAACATAATCTGTGATGGTTGATGAAAAGTAGAAATTGGAGTTATGTGATATCCTTAGATTGGGTAAATAAGAAACTCTGGAAGTTGGGTAGTATAGAACTCTGTGGGTGGGGTAACACAGGACTCTGTGGGTAGTATAATTAGGGACTCTGGGACTGGGATAATGTGGGAGTCTGGGAGTTTTGTAATGTGCGACTCTGGGAGTGATGTAATGGGGCATTCTCGGAGTGGGGTAATGTGGGAGTTTGGGAGCGGGGTAATGTGGGAGTTTGGGAGCAGGGTAATGGAGGACTCTGGAGTGTGGTAATATGCAACTCTGAAAGCTAGAGAATGTGGGACTTGGTCTAGGTAAATGGGGGACTCTGGAAATGGGGAAATGGGGAATTCTTGCATTATGGTAATGTGGGATTGGGGATTGCGATAGCAGGGTATTGTGTACTTCTAGTGACATAATGTAGGTGTCTGTGAGTGCGGTAATGTGTAATTCCAGGAGAAATGGGGTAACGTGACTCTGTGGGAATGGGGCAATGTGAGTCTGCGTGAATAGGGTAATGTGACTGTGGAAATGGGGTAATGCACACACACACAGACACATACTAACACACTGATACATAGAGATAAACACACACACATAGATACACATACTAACACACTGACACACAGATAAGTACACACACACACACTGATACACACACATAGAGACAAACACACACTCTTACACACTGATACACATACATGGGAACACACATACAGTGACATGCTGATACACATAAGGATAATTATACACACTGATACACATACAGACAAGCATACACACTGACAAACGTACACCTGTAGACACACACTCTGACACACTGATACACATATAGAGATGCACACACACACACTTATACACTGATACCCCTACATACACACACACATTGACACACTTATACACATATAGGGAACACACCCAAACATTGACACTTATACACATATAAGGAACATAAACACACTGACACTTAAACATATACAAGGGCGGGGCATAAAGGGGTGTGGCACAAGGGGCAGAGCCAATAGGGCTGCAAAATGAGGTTTTGCCTTGGGTGGCAAAAATTCTTGCACCAGCCCTGATCATCACAATAAATTATGTTTTCTGATTAAAGATCCACTGGTGCTGTCCACTTTATTATTCCATATGCATAATATTTCTATAGGGCTGTGCTCCTGGGCAGTCAGTAACATTAAGGAATGAGTGCTTACACTCCTTCAGAACACACACACAGACCCACACATACATAAAGTAATATGCAAAAGTTTTAGGCACATGTGAAAAAAATGCTGTAAAGTAAGAATTATAGACATGTTAATAGATTATATTTATCAATTAACAAAATGCATAGTCAGTGAAATAAGAAAAAGCTAAATCAAATAAATATATGGTGTCACCACCCTTTGCCTTCAAAACAGCATCAGTTCCTCTAGGTACACTTGCACACAGGTTTGTAAGGAACTCGGCAGGTAGGTTGTTCCAAACATCTTGGAGAACTAACCACAGATCTTCTGTGGATTTAGGCGCCTCAGTTGCTTCACTTTCTACATGCAATCTCAGACAGACTCGAAGATGTTGAGACCAGGGCTCTGTGGGGGACATACCATCACTTCCAAATCCATTTGCAGAAATGTAGCCCCACACTTGCAAGGAACCTCCACCATGCTTCACTATTGCCTGCAGAAACTCATTATTGTACCACTCTCCAGCCTTCCATGAACAAAATGACTTCTGCTACAACCAAATATTTAAAAATTTGACTCATCAGTCCAGAGCACCTGCTGCCATTTTTCTGCACCCTGGTTCCTGTGTTTTCATGCATAGTTGAGTCGCTTTGCCTAGTTTCCTTGACAGAGGTATGGCTTTTTGGCTGAAAGTCTTCCATGAAAACCACTTCTGACCAGACTTCCTCAAACAGTAGATGGGTATATCAGGGTCCCTCTGTTTTCTGCCAATTCTGAGCTGATGGCACTGTTGGACTACTTTCAGTTGTGAAGGGAAGTAAGCATGATGTGTCTTTCATCTGCTGCACTAAGTTTCCTTGGCTAACCTCTGTGTCTACAGTCCTCAATGTTGCCCATTTCTTTATGTTTCTTCAAAAGAGCGTGGACAGCACATATGGGAACCCCCGTCTGCCTTGAAATTTCTGCCTGGGAGAGACCTTGCTGATGCAGTATAAGTATCTTGTTTCTTGTTGCTGTGCTCAGTCTTGCCATGGTGTATGACTTTTGACATTAAACTGTCTTCATCAACCTCATCTTGTTCGCTGAGTTTGGCTGTTCCTCTCCCAGTTTTATTCCTCCTACACAGCTGTTTCAGTTAATGATTGTGTTTCAACCTACATATTAAATTGATGATCATTAGTACCTGTTCGGTATAATTGTTTAATTATACACTTGACTATATGCCTACAAAATCCCTGACTTTGTGCACCTAGAAGAATTGATGTTGTTTTGAAATCAAAGGGTGTTCACACCAAATATTGATTTAATTTGATATTGCGCAATGCGTTGGATATCCCTCTGGCACTCAAAGGGTTACATTTCGTTAATTTCTTTGATCTTACTATCTTGATAAATCACAGCACTTACAGTATCTTCACAATTTTAATTGTATTAACCCTTGCTTGGTAGAGGCATCTCCAGTGCATTGCCTCTCAATATTAAAGGGATAGTAATACTTAAAATGTAAAAAAAAAATATGTTGTAGGGTTTATCCCCCTGAGTAAAACAAGAGTACTCCTACTGCTGAAAGGCGTTTCATTCATAAGTTATTAATTTTCAAAGTTGAATTTTTTAGATGCAGTATCACAGTGGCCTGAAATTGTACAGTGGCGCTGCTGCTACACAATCCTATGGACATCTCTGGTCCCGGAACCATAAATCTCCATAGGATGGTGTAGCAACAGCGCCACTGTACAATTTCAGGCCACTGTGATATTGCACCTAAAAAATTCAACTTTGAAAATTAATAACTTTTGAATGAAACGCCTTTCAGCAGTGGGAGTACTCTTGTTTTACTCAGGGGGATAAACCCTACAACATATTTTTTTTTACATTTTAAGTATTACTATACCTTTAAGGAGACTATGTTAGTATTCGAAGTATTACGAGAAGCTCTGTTTTCATGTTAAATAAATGTTATTTGAAAATAAAGAAACATTGGTTGCCATGGATAATGTTGAATTCGGCATGGGGATGTTTTATTTTGCATTTATTTGCAGATTTTTTTTGCTTATGAGAAAAATGTTTTGCAATCACAAACACTGGGATAATGGATCAACCCTAAGTGGGTAGAGTGTAAAGGTAATTTAACATAAAGGTCCATCTCCGCATGCCTCTTTATACGGTGGAGCATTGTTTTGCCCTCATAGGGAAACAGGCTTTTATGTATGCATGGAACAAAAAGTGAATGCTTTTAAATTCGTTCCACTTACCATTGTTAGGCAATTGTGATGTTTGACTCAGGAGAAAGTAGCAGTCTGGAAATCAGTCACTAAGAGCAGTTTACCCTTTGAGTTCCAGAGGGGTACGCAATGCATTGCAAAGCAATGCGTTGCCCACCGCTCTGACACTCAAAGGGTTAAAGGGAGCAAGGTATGATAATGCTTTGAATGAAATCAGTAAAACACACAGTCATCTATTTTTAAAGGGATAGTATTACTTCAAAATTACTATCCCTCATATTGTAGCCCTTAATAAACTGAGTTAAATGACACCAGTGGCATCTCTCAGACCTTTATGGTTTAAGAGATAGCCGCTTTCAAAGTTTCCTCTCCCCCGCTGTCAGAGTTCTGCTGCCAGCAGGAGAATCCGGTCTCTGAATCAAGCGGAGGCTCTTCAGCAGAGCCGATATCTCGTTATGGAAGGAAAAATGATTCATTGAAACAGTCTTCTACGTGTGCTTGGTAACCAAGCACACATAGAAGACTGTTTCAATGAATCATTTTTCATTCCATAACAAGATGTCGGCTCTGTTTAAGAGCCTCCGCCTGTCCCGGGACTGGATTCCCCTGCTGGCAGCAGAACGCTGACAGCAGGGGAGAGGAAACTTTGAAAGCGGCTATCTCTTAAAGGGATAGTAATACTTAATTTTAACTTTATTTCATTTTGTAGGCATTAAAAAAAACATGAAGAACGATATAAGTCTTATCTCTCAAACCTTTATGGTTTAAGAGATATTCACAAGCAAAATTTCCCCTCCCGCCCCTTTTTCCTAGTGTAAGCCATCTCTTCTCAGATGTGAATCTGGTTGTAAGACCAGACAGATAACAGCAGGGGACAATCTTCTTTGTATGAAAACAATGAAAGCACTTCCCCCCTTGACAAGTTTTTCAGCTTTTTCCCTTATCTTAATTGAAGATTGTCCCTCTCTGCAGTCTACCTGGGCACCTCCCTTCTGATGTGGCTGAACGGGGGGGGGGATACTTTGCTTGTGAATATCTCTTAAACCATAAAGGTTTGAGAGATAAGACTTATATCGTTCTTCATGTTTTTTTTAATGCCTACAAAATAAAATAAAGATAAAACGAAGTATTATTATCCCTTTAAACCATAAAGGTTTGAGAGATGCCGCTGGTGTCATTTAACTCAGTTTATTAAGGGCTACAATATGAGGGATAGTAATTTTGAAGTAATACTATCCCTTTAACTGTGAGTTCTTCTGCCTATCTGTATGGAGATCAGGGGGGCTTTCACAGGTATGATATAGAGGTGATAAAGTGGAGGTGACTTCTCTATTGATACCACTTCTACAATTTCTATGTTATTCCATGGAGCCTATGCACTAAGATCTCCCCCCCCTTGAGAAATTGTAGTGCTTTGGCCCCTTAGAATAACATAGGAATTGGAGAACTGGGGGAGATTCACTAAGTGGTGATAAAGAGGTGATAAAGTGGTGATGACTTCTCCAGTGATATCACTTCTCCAGTTCCTATGTTATTCTATGGAGCCAATGCACAAAGATCTCCAAAGTTGAAGAAATCGTAGTGCATAGGCTCTATAGAACAACATAGGAACTGGAGAAGTGATATCAATGGAGAAGTCATCTCCACTTTATGACATCTTTATCACTCCTTAGTTCATCTCCCTCCAAGTCCTATGCCCATGAATACAATAGAACAGGGTATGTAATCGGTTACAAAGTCTTTTGAAAATACCAGGGAAGGACAAAAAGTATTTTTTCAGACCAACTGAAAAAAATTTAGAATGTTCTCCCCTTTGCTGAAACTTTAGAGGGAACTTTGCTTGTCCCTGTAGGGGTAGTTAGACACATTATTGCATTTCTAGGGCTATCAGTACAGTGGGATGCAGCTGGGAGCCTGAGATAAGCTTATTTCTATGGCTACAGTGGCTGGGATATTGCTGAGGGGGATCAGCATTTGTGGTTCTATGGAGGGGCTGGGGGAAGAGCTTGTGGTTCTATGGTAGCAAGGCTGGGAGGACAATATGAGGTTCCAGGGGTAACGTGGGACACTGTTGGAGAGACAGAGTGGTGATCTAAAGATAGGCAACCCTGAGGAAGGTCCAGACTTGGACTGACAGCGTTTGGCTCATGATGAAAATCGCAAAATAAAAATAATGTATTTTTGTTGAATCCAGCCTTGGAGTGCTGTCTCGTCCTTGGACCTTCCAGGCAGAATATATATATATAAAAGAATAGTAGGATACTTCGAATACTAACATAGTCTCCTTAAAGGTATAGTAATACTTAAAATGTAAAAAAAAATATGTTGTAGGGTTTATCCCCCTGAGTAAAACAAGAGTACTCCCACTGCTGAAAGGCGTTTCATTCATAAGTTATTAATTTTCAAAGTTGAATTTTTTAGATGCAGTATCACAGTGGCCTGAAATTGTACAGTGGCGCTGCTGCTACACAATCCTATGGACATCTCTGGTCCCGGAACCATAAATCTCCATAGGATGGTGTAGCAACAGCGCCACTGTACAATTTCAGGCCACTGTGATATTGCACCTAAAAAATTCAACTTTGAAAATTAATAACTTTTGAATGAAACGCCTTTCAGCAGTGGGAGTACTCTTGTTTTACTCAGGGGGATAAACCCTACAACATATTTTTTTTTACATTTTAAGTATTACTATACCTTTAAGGAGACTATGTTAGTATTCGAAGTATTACGAGAAGCTCTGTTTTCATGTTAAATAAATGTTATTTGAAAATAAAGAAACATTGGTTGCCATGGATAATGTTGAATTCGGCATGGGGATGTTTTATTTTGCATTTATTTGCAGATTTTTTTTGCTTATGAGAAAAATGTTTTGCAATCACAAACACTGGGATAATGGATCAACCCTAAGTGGGTAGAGTGTAAAGGTAATTTAACATAAAGGTCCATCTCCGCATGCCTCTTTATACGGTGGAGCATTGTTTTGCCCTCATAGGGAAACAGGCTTTTATGTATGCATGGAACAAAAAGTGAATGCTTTTAAATTCGTTCCACTTACCATTGTTAGGCAATTGTGATGTTTGACTCAGGAGAAAGTAGCAGTCTGGAAATCAGTCACTAAGAGCAGTTTACCCTTTGAGTTCCAGAGGGGTACGCAATGCATTGCAAAGCAATGCGTTGCCCACCGCTCTGACACTCAAAGGGTTAAAGGGAGCAAGGTATGATAATGCTTTGAATGAAATCAGTAAAACACACAGTCATCTATTTTTAAAGGGATAGTATTACTTCAAAATTACTATCCCTCATATTGTAGCCCTTAATAAACTGAGTTAAATGACACCAGTGGCATCTCTCAGACCTTTATGGTTTAAGAGATAGCCGCTTTCAAAGTTTCCTCTCCCCCGCTGTCAGAGTTCTGCTGCCAGCAGGAGAATCCGGTCTCTGAATCAAGCGGAGGCTCTTCAGCAGAGCCGATATCTCGTTATGGAAGGAAAAATGATTCATTGAAACAGTCTTCTACGTGTGCTTGGTAACCAAGCACACATAGAAGACTGTTTCAATGAATCATTTTTCATTCCATAACAAGATGTCGGCTCTGTTTAAGAGCCTCCGCCTGTCCCGGGACTGGATTCCCCTGCTGGCAGCAGAACGCTGACAGCAGGGGAGAGGAAACTTTGAAAGCGGCTATCTCTTAAAGGGATAGTAATACTTAATTTTAACTTTATTTCATTTTGTAGGCATTAAAAAAAACATGAAGAACGATATAAGTCTTATCTCTCAAACCTTTATGGTTTAAGAGATATTCACAAGCAAAATTTCCCCTCCCGCCCCTTTTTCCTAGTGTAAGCCATCTCTTCTCAGATGTGAATCTGGTTGTAAGACCAGACAGATAACAGCAGGGGACAATCTTCTTTGTATGAAAACAATGAAAGCACTTCCCCCCTTGACAAGTTTTTCAGCTTTTTCCCTTATCTTAATTGAAGATTGTCCCTCTCTGCAGTCTACCTGGGCACCTCCCTTCTGATGTGGCTGAACGGGGGGGGGGATACTTTGCTTGTGAATATCTCTTAAACCATAAAGGTTTGAGAGATAAGACTTATATCGTTCTTCATGTTTTTTTTAATGCCTACAAAATAAAATAAAGATAAAACGAAGTATTATTATCCCTTTAAACCATAAAGGTTTGAGAGATGCCGCTGGTGTCATTTAACTCAGTTTATTAAGGGCTACAATATGAGGGATAGTAATTTTGAAGTAATACTATCCCTTTAACTGTGAGTTCTTCTGCCTATCTGTATGGAGATCAGGGGGGCTTTCACAGGTATGATATAGAGGTGATAAAGTGGAGGTGACTTCTCTATTGATACCACTTCTACAATTTCTATGTTATTCCATGGAGCCTATGCACTAAGATCTCCCCCCCCTTGAGAAATTGTAGTGCTTTGGCCCCTTAGAATAACATAGGAATTGGAGAACTGGGGGAGATTCACTAAGTGGTGATAAAGAGGTGATAAAGTGGTGATGACTTCTCCAGTGATATCACTTCTCCAGTTCCTATGTTATTCTATGGAGCCAATGCACAAAGATCTCCAAAGTTGAAGAAATCGTAGTGCATAGGCTCTATAGAACAACATAGGAACTGGAGAAGTGATATCAATGGAGAAGTCATCTCCACTTTATGACATCTTTATCACTCCTTAGTTCATCTCCCTCCAAGTCCTATGCCCATGAATACAATAGAACAGGGTATGTAATCGGTTACAAAGTCTTTTGAAAATACCAGGGAAGGACAAAAAGTATTTTTTCAGACCAACTGAAAAAAATTTAGAATGTTCTCCCCTTTGCTGAAACTTTAGAGGGAACTTTGCTTGTCCCTGTAGGGGTAGTTAGACACATTATTGCATTTCTAGGGCTATCAGTACAGTGGGATGCAGCTGGGAGCCTGAGATAAGCTTATTTCTATGGCTACAGTGGCTGGGATATTGCTGAGGGGGATCAGCATTTGTGGTTCTATGGAGGGGCTGGGGGAAGAGCTTGTGGTTCTATGGTAGCAAGGCTGGGAGGACAATATGAGGTTCCAGGGGTAACGTGGGACACTGTTGGAGAGACAGAGTGGTGATCTAAAGATAGGCAACCCTGAGGAAGGTCCAGACTTGGACTGACAGCGTTTGGCTCATGATGAAAATCGCAAAATAAAAATAATGTATTTTTGTTGAATCCAGCCTTGGAGTGCTGTCTCGTCCTTGGACCTTCCAGGCAGAATATATATATATAAAAGAATAGTAGGCTATCTAGAAGGTAGCTAAAAAAAAACACTCAGAAGGACTTCAAATAAAGAAAATAAATATTTATCATCAACGTTTCAGCCCCATTACACAGGCATTCCTATATATATATATATATATATATATATATATATATATATATAAAAGGCTGGTTTTGGGACCAGTTTCTGGCAGCCATAGCCCTGGGTGGCATAAGGCAGAGTTAGCTCTGCAAAACATTTCTTGGAGGTTTAAATTTAGCAGGCCGCTCCTGTAAAAATCACTGCAGTAAATTGCAAGGGGGTGGAGATTTGACAGGAATGGTGGGGGTGGGGCAACCCCACTGACCACTCTTGCCAAAATCAAAATGTTTAAAACATCCAACCTTTATTTCCACACTTCTCATTCCCCTCACCCATCACTTCTCCTCCCAATCTCCCCTTCCAAACCTACTTTTGACCACCTAATTTTTGCTTACCACACTCTCCTTCACGTCACTCTCCTCCTCCCTTCCATCTCATCACATAACTGCACAGGCAAAGCTGTGCTACCACATCAAGTTCAATATCTATATGTATATCTGTATATATATATATATATATATATATATATATATATATATATATATATAAAAGGTTAGCCTGTTTCAGGAACCAGTTTCTGAATTAGTGGCAGCCACACCCTGGGGTGGCGGTAGGGCAGAGTTAGCACATACTGCCCAGAGTTACCTGGGGGGTGTCAATTTTGACAGGAGTGACCGGGGGTCAAAGCACTGAGATGTTTCTCAAGACCCTGGAGTAAAGTAGGAACCTCATCTTGCTTGGCACATGCTCCTGGTGAGACCTGTACAAAATAAAATTAAGACTACCATCTGAGAAAGGAGTTAGAGAAAATAATATTTGATTTCTGTCACAATAATTCTTAACACACAAATGAAATTGCGAGGAGATGGAATTTTCAGGGTATCTAACATTTTCAAATTAATTTCTCAGGGTATCCTGAGGGGTATCCTTTTGAAATGTCGCTTTCTTTTGGGCGATGTGACGGATACCTATACTCAGAATGAGTAGCTCTGCCAAAACTGTGCTTCCATAACCCAGGACAACGCTCAGGAACTCCACCAGCCTAGAACCAGGATCATAGCTCCATTCACCCAGTCACTTCAGCAAGACTCAGAGCAGGGTGAACGCACTCTGGATACAGAAAGCAGCCCCAAGCACCAGGCAACACCAGTGTAGGGGTTAGAATAAGGACTCATTTATTGTAGCACACACAGGGTTTATATACACACATAACGAGTGATCCACACATATTTGAATACAATAGGATACAGGTGACTGCAAACCACATATGGAGAGACAATGGGGCCAGTGGTGGAGGCACATACAAAGAGGCACAATGGGAGTAAACATACTGTGTAATGGAACAGTGGGTAGGTGGCGACAGGATACAATGGGGCCAGACATGAGTGAATTAACTATACAATGGGGATAGGTGAAGGGCATACAATGGGATAAAGGAATAGGGCTGGGTACAAGGGGCCAGAATAGACAAAACAGGATAATGTACTTTGTGCTGAAGCATCTTTTACAGCCCCCTCCAGGAGCCCCAGTGATGGAGGGTTCTGTCACATTTCTCCCCCTTTTCGAAAGGGACTGGCCCAGGAGGAGACCCCAAACGGGTTGATTCCACAGTCAGTCAGCTCACCTGGCCCTTCAATGCCCTCCCAAAATTGGTGTCCCAATCAGCCTGCCATTCCCAATGCTGTACTCACCCAACTGACCTCTGCCTCTCTCTCAAAATATAACTTCCGCTGGGGAGAAGTACCAGCTGCACCTTCTCTCTGGAGTCCTCTCAGTCGCTGGAGAGTAGGCAGGGTGGCTGGGGTGACAGGGCTGCTGGAGAGGACGTTGGTCCCACTCTCCAGGGCAGGAGCAACAGAGCCACTGGTGAGGACCTTGGTCCTACTCACCACGGCAGGAGCAACAGAGCCACTGGTGAGGACCTTGGCCTTACTCACCATGGTGGGGGCAACAGAGCCGCTGGGGAGGACCTCAGAATGCTGCCCGCTGCCTCCAGATGGGGGGTCCTGGATATCAGGGAGGTCTGACTGCAGAAAGGGAGGCAGGCAACTGGGAAGGGGAAGGGGGATTGAGGGGGGTATTTAATTTTTTAGTGTTTGGTTTTTTTCCCCCTCATGTATAATACACCCCCCCACTTCACATAAGGTGACATGGAGTATACATTTGCTTATTATACACAAGATTTTACGGTAATTCAAGATACTAACAAAGTTGTATTTTAAATAAACATTGAGCATAACTATCTATCTATCTATCTATCTATCTATCTATCTATCTATCTATCAATCTATCTATATATGCTCCATAAACACAAGCAGTTAGACTTTTTTTGACCTCAGAACCAAAAACAAAATAACATATGTTGTACATCTCTTCATATAAGAAGTTGGGATTTAGTATAAAAGTTTTGCACTGAACTGGTCTAATGGAGCTAGCATTAAATTCCATTTAAATAACTAAAACATCAGGGATTATGTTTCAACCTTCGTTTTTCATTTCTTTGTTTTCTTGTATATTCTATGTAGTATAGACATGCAGTGTGACAGAAGTAAAAAAAAATTCTGATGTTTAAGTTGACATTCCAGCACAGTTCAGACATCTTACAGAAGTGGAAAGCCGTATGGTTTTCGTAAAATATCCTGAAAGAACTAAACAGAACTTTTCACCCATCCCTCGTCATAATGAATAGTACAACACATAAATGTATATTGATTCTTAGGTCTCACAGTCAGAATGACAGCATAGAGCATATTGTGCATAATCATTTCTATAAATATATGTTAGAAACTCAATTAACATTTTGTCAAAGTCTTCAATGAAAAAGTGGGGCACCATGACCTGGTGTATATCAACCAAAGTGGCACAACACACTGGTAGAGGACTACTGCAATAAACAATACCCATAGGGGCTGATGTATTAATAAGAGCTGGGTCAGTTCTGGGGGCAACCCAACTGCATCACAGGTAGCAAGTAAAAACTGGACCTATAATCCCTTAAATCAGGGGTGTCCAATTTCAGCCCTCAAGGGCCACCAACAGGCCAGGATGTAAGGATTCCCCTGATAAAGCATAGGTGAGTCAGTCAAAATGAATGATCCACTGATTAACTCATCTGTACTTAATTAGGGGAATCCTTACATCCTGGCCTGTTGGTGGCTCCTGAGGACTGAACTTGGACAGCCCTGACTTAAAGGGATAGTAATGTTTCACAAAAACAGCAGCTCCAATTAATCTTCATAGTATTTGGGCCATGGAGAGTGTTATTTTAATACTGTCAGAGCTGTAGTTCAAGAGTAATTGAATGATAAAGTATCCCCCCTTTTACCTAGTGTAAGCCACCTTCCAACAGATGTGGAATCTGGTCACTTCACCGGACAGGTCGCAGCGAGGGACAATCTTCTTACTGTGAATATAAGGAAAACCCTGCCCTCTTGACAGATTTTTTCCTTATGCTCACTGAAGATTGTCCCTCTCTGTGATCCATCCAGACAGTCTTGCTGCTCTGACATGAGCAGTGTTACATCAGTAAAAGGTATGGGAGGGGGATACTTTATCACCCAATTACTCTTGAACTACAACTCTGACAGTATTGAAATAACACTCTCCATGGCCCAAATACTATGATGATTAATTGGAGCTGCTTATAGTGTGAAACATTACTATCACTTTAAATGCTAGAGAAGTTTGTGCTGGGGCTGGAGACCACGCTATCATTTAAAGGGTTAAACTCCACATTTAAATCGATGATAATTGTTTTAATGATTCCTTATTGGTTTACCCCAGAATTGTTCCAGTTAATCATTGTACATGTGGCCCAGAAAATTATACACAGATTCACTTTGCAAAAGCATTTACATCATACAATTAACAATGTCTAACCAAAATTAATGTCAGCTTCTTTTCTCTACGGCTAAAAAAGGCCCAGGGAATATTTTAAGACAAGGGATTAGAATCTGATTAAACTAAATCAATCCATTAAACAACAGCTTGTACATACATTCATTTGCCTATTGATTGCCTGGATAATAGTTTTCTCACAAAGCTCTCTAAAAATTAACACCTAAGATCCATTGATTCCTTTGGGAGATGGTTTGGTGCTGCAAAGACACCCTAAATTAACCCTTTGAGTGCCAGAGGGTATGCAACGCACTCGATGGGTTAACAAATTATCAATGATTAATACCTCACTCGTTTGATTTTAAAATATATTTAAATATTGCAAGTGCTAAAGAACATTACGTTTTTTTAATACCATTTTTTTCTTTTTAGGAAAGAAGTAGATAATACTGATTAAAGAGGCATTTACCCATAACTTGAACATAACTGTTCCTGAACTGCAGGGAGATGCTTTATTCAAAGTTGTTACAGTGCATGTTTTTTAAAATGGCAACACCTTGAAAGAATCTCTTTAGATATTGTTTAAAAAAATAAAAATAAATAATAATTCAGAAGAAGATGAATAAGGATTTTGAGTTACATATTATACAACTGCAGAATGTGTTAAAGGGATAGTAATATTTCATAATAAAAGCAGCTCTAATTAACCATCATAGTATTTGGGCCATGGAGAATGTTATTTCATTTCTGTCAGAGTTGTAGTTCAAGAGTAATTCAATGACAAAGTGTCCCCCTCCCGCCCCTTTTACTGATGTCACACTGCTCAGCCAGATCAGAAGGGAGGCGCCCAGGTAGATTGCAGAGAGGGACAATCTTCAATTAAGATAAGGGAAAAACCTGAAGAACTTGTCAAGGGGGGCAGGTCTTTCATTGTTCTCATAGGAAGAAGATTGTCCCCTGCTGTTATCTGTCTGGTCTATGGACTGGAATCCACATCGGAGAAGAGATGGCTTACACTAGGTAAAAGGGGCGGAAGGTGAAACTTTGCTTGTGAATATCTCTCAAACCATAAAGGTTTGAGAGATAAGACTTATATTGTTCTTCATGTTTTTTTAATGCCTACAAAATAAAATAAAGATAAAATGAAGTATTACTATCCCTTTAAGTCATGTAGGAAGCTGACTGGTCCTTTAGGTTTCTACTAATGAATGATGATGCACAGAAATAGTTTAGAAAAAAAGATTAAATTAGTTATTGAAATGATTTATAGTTCTATGTACAACAATGACATCCATTAGGGAATAAGGTATTCTAAAAAGATTGGTTAAAATCAATTAGGCTCAATTAGCATAAGATTGCTTCATTGAACCATTGGGCCCATGGGATTAGAAAACCAAACACATAGTAACAACAATAATATATTGAAGAAAAAAGAAATAGTGATAAGCATTTTTGGCCACTTAATTTGATAATGAAAATGAATGTCAACATGAATGGTCACTTGAGGTCCATTGAGATTGGCTTTCTGTCGTGATAGCTTTCATTCCATTGTGGTTCCATAACTCAGCTCAGTAATGGCTATGACAGAGCAAAAGTGGAGTGCCGGATTAATAGGATGCATTTCAAATTGCCCATTGACTGATCCACTGTGTAGATAGAGCCACACTGGAAACCCAAACTATCAAACATGCAAAAGAAAACATGCCCAAAACCAGTATGCATAAACTGTGAATGTACAATCAATTATAATAAAACGTACTGTGCTGAGAACTAACTTCATTTAATAATAACCTCCAACTAATCTTTCTATGGCCAGAAAATCCTAATGATCCCTATTAATTTTATTCTTCCTTAATTGTTGATGGAATAGTAATATTTCACAATAAAAGCAGCTCCAATTAATCTTCATGGTATTTGGGCCATGGAGAGTGTTATTTCAATACTGTCAGAGTTGTAGTTCAGGAGTAATTGAATGATAAAGTATCCCCCTCCCGTCCATTTTACTGATGTAACACTGCTCACCTCAGAGCAGCAAGACTGTCCAGATGAATCGCAGAGAGGTACAATCTTCAGTGATCATAAGGAAAAACCTGAAAAACCTGTCAACGGGGGCAGGGTTTTCTTTGTTCTCACAGTAAGAAGATTGTCCCTTGCTGTGAGCTGTATGGTACCAGGACCTGATTCCACATCTGAGGGGAGGTGGCTTACACTAGGTAAAAGGGGCGGGAGGGGGATATTTTATCATTTAATTACTCTTGAACTACAACTCTGATAGTATTGAAATAACACTCTCCATGGCCCAAATACTATGAAGATTAACTGGCTGCTTTAACTTTGAAACATTACTATCCCTTTAAAGATACAACATGTTCAGTCTGGATATCCAGGCAGACATGACATTTGCTGACAGTTTTCTTTAACTGTATCGGGCAAAGGGTGTGAGCCTAGTTAACCCTTTAAGTACCAGAGGGGTTCATTGCACACCCTTCTGGACCTTAAAGTGGACTTTTCACTTTAAAAAAGGTTTTTTTCCCATTAATTAAAAATAAAAAAGTTTAGTTGCTATGACGCACTGCTGTATTATTTGTCACCTTTCTAAGTCCTCCCGTCAGTGGGAACATTCGTCATGAAAGGATTTGCCTAAGCATTTATCCTTATCGATTTGTTCCACATGTCCTGCTGAAACTGATTTAACAGCTTAAGAGGGTGGAGAGAGGGGATTTACTGGATATGACTAATTAATAGTGCATGCTTTATCTGAAAAAGCTCTGTTGATATTAGTATCCCCAACTACTATTATTATTATTATCATCATATATATATATAGCGCCAACATATTCTGTGGTGCTGTACAATAAGGAATAGACATACATAGATATTAAATAGTACAACTGTAACATAGAAAACAAAAGTATCTGAGGGCCCTGCGCATGAAGGCTTACCTTCTAGCGGAAGGTAGGTGGGACACAGAAGGAGTAAGTGTTATGGGTTGTAAGTGCCTCCTGCCACCTGAACTGATGGTCAGTGTGTGGGACAAACAAGTGCATTCCAGTGCAGCGGTCCTGTCAAGTAGTGGGTCTGTTTGGGAGAACAAGACTGTGTGGTAACATAGTAACATAGTAAATTTGGTTGAAAAAAGACACAAGTCCATCAAGTTCAACCTTCGCCTCATACCTCAGAACTAAGAATTTTATAGCTTTCCTGCTACCAATTAAATAAGTCTTTATCAGACCTTCCTGATCAGCCTACTAATAAACAGTATAACTCTGTATGTTCCCTTTTGAAAGAAATGTATCTAATCTTCTCTTGAATGTATCCATTGTATCTGCCATAACTACCTCCCTGGGCAATGAATTCCACAATTTGACAGACCTTACCATAAAAAAACCCTTCCTCTGCTGAAGTTTAAACCTCCTTTCCTCTAATCTCAAGGGGTGTCCCCTGGTCACCTGATCAGGCCTTGGAATAAATAGTTAATAGTGGTCATGATGGAGTTGTAGGTGGGAGACTCAGTAGAGGTTGGATAGGCTGTTGGTCTGGCCTAGCTCATAATGCATAACGTGTATTTTCAGACACTGTTCGAAGATCTGAAGGCTGGGGAGAGTCTGATCAGATGGAAGAAGGAATTCCAGAGATCAAGTACAGAATGGGAGAAGTCCTGTAGATAAGAATAGGAGAATGTAATAAGAGCTGCAGAGTGAAGAACGGCAAGTGGGAGAATATTTAGAAATAAGAAATGGAATGTAGAGGGGTGCAGTGTTAAGAATTCTGTAAGTTAGCAACAGAATTTTGTTTTTAATTCTAAACACCAACAGGAGCCAGTGTGGGAATTGGCAGAGAGAAGTTGTATTAGAGAAGGTGTGAAGTAGATTAGACTGGCTGCATAGTCGGGTGAGAGGAAGGACAATTAGGAGTGAATTATAGTAGTCGAGATGGGACATGATGAGTGTTTGAATTAGAACTTTGTTAGTCTCTCTGGGGTCAGAAATGGTCAAATTCTAGAGATATTTAGATGGAGTGAAGGATGAGGCAGAGATGAAGGTGACCCCCAGGCAGCGTCTTTTGGCGGTTGTTGTGATGGTGATGTTGTTAACAGTGAAAAACTCAAACTATTAACCAGCTAACAAAACAAAAACACAAGGTATAAGCAGTTTATACATTTGAAAAATGTGTATTTAATAAGTCCACTTTTAAGATTACCTTGTTCAGTGAATAACTATCATGTCCACCTTCATGGGCATAGAAATATACATGACCTTAAGTGCTACAACAACAGGATTAATAGATATCTAATACAGATTCATCAATAATATGGCAAGAAAGAACATATAACATTATGTATTTAAAGTCCTTTGAGAGACAGTACCTGAAAAGAATGTATTTGAAAAGCTCTTATGTCATATAATTTAGCTGCTGCTACCTTGTCTTTAAAGGTCCTCGTCCAGGATCATTCCATGTATATGTAACAGAAAACAGCAACCTTCATAAGTGGTGTAGGTGTATGCACCATCATGTGCATGACATCAAGGACCAATTGAAGGTATTAACTCTTGGACTAAGTTGAAAACTTAATAGGATTTTCATTCCATAGGCAACTGGTAGGTTATTACCTGGAGATGTTCATTCTCCTTTCAATGCCCAATAGATTTAAAGGGTAATACTTCAGTGAGCAGAAGGCTATGATGTGCCCTTATAGTGAATACTATTGCTCCCTGTCAGCGGTAATGCTGAAATCACTATACTTTGTGAAATCATCTTAGAAATTGTCCCCCTCCCTCCCCTTTTCAATCCGCTAGGCCACTTCCCTCAGATCTGAAATCCGGTCGCTTGATGGGGCAGATCACAATGAGGGACAATCTTCCTTCATCTAATATAAGGCAGACCCTGCCCTCCTTGACGAAGGAGGGCAGGTTTTTCCTTCTACTGAAGGAAGATTGTCCCTCATGTGATCTGCTTTCAGGTCGGAGGGGAGGTGGCTTACCGGACTGGAAAAGGGTGGGAGTGGGACAGTTTCTAAATGATTTCACAGAATATATAGCTATTTCAGTATAAGTGCTGACGGGGGGCAATAGTATTCACTATAAGGGCACATCGTAGCTTACTGCTCACTGAAGTATTACTAATCCTTCAAGAAATCTCAGTTTTTTCTTACCCTAGTTTCTGTGTTCCCTACGTCTGCACCTTACCAAAAAGAAGGGTGCAAAAAACTAATATTTTCAGGTATTGTGTCCAAATAGGAACTAGACCTCTCACTCAGGACATCCACAAAAATGGCAGCTCTCCAGATCTTCTCTTTCCTCCACTTGACTCGATGCTCAATTCACTAAACTCTGAGGCTGATTTACTAAGATAAATTGGTGCCATAAGGTACAAATGAAAATTTATCAAATTTACTTTGATTTAAATGGGGGTTTTAACTTGTTGAATGTTAAGTCTCTCAGCATTGTGAAGCAAGATGCTGGACAGCTCTCTAGAATTCAATGGGATAAAAAGAATCATTTAAATCAATTGAAATTTTGTATTTGTTCCCTGTGGCACAGATTTGCACTAGTCATTCTTAGCAGTGGCGTAAAAAGATAAAAAGAATCATTTAAATCAATTGAAATTTTGTATTTGTTCCCTGTGGCACAGATTTGCACTAGTCATTCTTAGTAGTGGCGTAACTATAGGGGCCGCAGGGGTCGCACCCGCGACCGGGCCCGTCACTCCAGAGGCCCGACCGCCCCCTACTACCCCTCCACCTGGCTCCCGCAATCTCCCTCCGGTGCTCTAGTAATGTACAGCGCTGGGTGATGACATCATCTCCCAGCGCTCTGCATTACAGAAGAGGACCGTACGGGTGCTCAGTGTGCCAACCCGTCTCTCCTACCACTCCACTGGACCACCAGAGATTGGGAGGTAGGAGATGGGGGCATTGTGGAGAGCCCGGGGGTCAATGTGGTCAGGGGGGCCCAATGTGGTCGGGGGGGTGGGGAGCCCATGGCACTTCTTGCGCCAGGACCTGGAGGGTTCTAGTTATGCCTCTGATTCTTAGTACATAGCCTCTTGTTTGTTTTCTGGTACAAGTCACTATCATTGAGTCACTCATATCTTAGTAAGTGTAGGTATGTAAATTTTTATTTCTATAGCATAAACAGATGTACTTAGCACTTTTATATTTTGTATAGAAGGGGTATAATAAGTGCAGTAATTAACTGGTTATATAGACAATCATAAGGGAGACTGCCAGGTGAGTATACATTAGGATAGGAGGTCCCTGCCCCATAGAACTTACAATCTAAGTACAGTCCACTTAAAAGTTTTATTATGGAATTAAAGGAGCAGTAAACTTTTTTATGAAAAACTATATGTTATAGAGCTTTTCCTGCTGAGTAAAAGAAGGTCACTCCCACCGATGTGGGTTGTTTTATTCAAATGTTATAAAAGTTCAAATAATCTGGAAGTGAACTTTCTATGCATTTGCTTCCTGATAGTTCTGACAGGAAGTGACTCATTATTATTATTATTAATCTTTATTTATATAGCGCCAACAAATTCCGCAGAGCTTTACAGTAGGGAGTAGACATACAGAGGTATTAAATAGTACAATCAAGTGTGGAGAACAGAAGGATCAGAGGGCCCCCTGCTGGTGAGGGCTTACAGTCTAGAGGAAGGTAGGTATGACACAGGAGGAGTAAGTGCTATTG
Source organism: Rhinophrynus dorsalis (assembly GCA_037306005.1). Classification (NCBI taxonomy): domain Eukaryota; kingdom Metazoa; phylum Chordata; class Amphibia; order Anura; family Rhinophrynidae; genus Rhinophrynus; species Rhinophrynus dorsalis. Next base: position 664,453,144 of record CM074718.1, read on the forward strand.
GGTGTAAGTGCCTCCTGCCACCTGACCTGCCAGTCATTGGGTGGGAGTGAGAAGTGCTGTTGAGTGCAGTGGTCAAGGCAAGGGGTGGTTCTTAGTGATATTGTTTATGGAGGCAGGTGATAGGCTTCCCTGAAGAGGTGAGTTTTCAGGGAGCGTCTGAAGATCTGAAGGCTGGGGGAGAGTCTGATTGTGCGGGGGAGGGAATTCCAGAGCTGAGGTGCAGTACGGGAGAAGTCCTGTAGGCGGGAGTGGGAGGATGTGATAAGAGCAGTGGAGAGGAGAAGGTCGTGTGTAGAGCGAAGATGGCAAGACGGAGTGTATTTGGAGATGAGAGATGAAATGTAATGTGGTGCGGTGTTAGTGAGGGCTCTATAAGTAAGCACCAGAATTTTGAATTTAATTCTGTATGCTAATGGGAGCCAGTGTAGGGATTGACAGAGGGGTTTGGTGTCAGAGAAGCTATGAGTGAGGTAGATTAGTCTTGCAGCAGAGTTCATTATGGACTGTAGTGGGGTTAGTAGGGTGAGAGGAAGGCCAATTAGTAAAGAGTTACAGTAATCAAGGCGGGACATGATGAGTGTTTGGACTAGAATTTTGGTAGTGTCATGTGTGAGGAAGGGTCGGATTTTAGAGATGTTGTGGAGGTGGAGGCGGCATGATTTGGAGAGTGACTGGATGTGAGGAATCTCAAAAAGATATTCTTTCTTATTATACCAGAATGTGGGGCTATGTAAAGCCAGTACTCTCCAAACAGATATAAATCTAAATAAACTAATCTATTAGTATTGAGCAGATTTAATATAAAATTTATGTTGGTAAAATCATGACAATCAAGTCAAAGAAATCATTAAAAATATGATCAAGCAATTGAAGCTTAATATTCAAAACACAGTAAAATAACTGTAATATTAAAGATAAAGCTTGCTTTACACATTTCGTGACACCCCTGTCACTTCATCAGAAGTCTGAAAAAGAATGAGCCATAAAGAACCAACCTTCATCCTGTATATCCAATAATTTTCCTCAGTTGGGTCAAACTGGGTCGCCGAAGTCCGGGGATCCAACTCGAAAAGGGCAAATAAACTACCACAAATATGGAACATGTGCTCATCCCAGGAGGATGCTGAAAAAAAAACACCGGAACACTGCTCAGTCAAGCGCACCACGCATAACACGTAGAGATGCTGGAGTGTATGCCGGAATGCATGCCGGAATGCAACATGTATCGAAACATACTGTTCGCTAGAGCATACCATGCATCGCAACACTGCAATGCCAGTCACAAATCAACAAAAACATAAATCATAAACACAAGGAGCCAAGCCCCACATATTCATACCAATGTCCTGTCATATATTAATTCTGGCGGCCTCCACCGCCTACTACCCAAGTCCAATGGCGCAATATGAACCTAAAAAAGCAGTCCAATGACCACCAGGGCAAAGAGCCATGGTTCATCAAAAACATATAAGTTGTTAATAAAACATATTTTGAATAAAGAGATGGGAGGAAAACACAATAAACAAGAAGTGCACAATACTAATATATATATAAAAAAAGAGAGAAAAAAGGGGGGGGAGGACGGAATATTCAGGCCAAAAAAACACAACTTGGAGACCCTGAGAAAGAGAAAATGACATCATACCTCCTTTCATGTATCACTTTATTAATCATCCACCCCCAATAAACCCTATATATCAATCTAATAAATGGCCAATATTCACGTAAAGATAATACTACAAGAAATGATCATATTTAGTGAAGATCTATCTCTTCATTAATCCCATACACCCCACAAAGTACCCAGTGTGTAAATCCAGTAGGCTTCTCGCCTACAAAGTTTAAGAAGCCGATCTACCTGTGGACCAACCCATTCAATATCAAAAACTCTAAAATTAAATAGACCCTCATCAGTACAAGTGGAAAAGTGCCTAGAAACCCCATGATCAGTGTTCTTCCTCATACTTTTCCTGTTTCCTATGTTTGCCAGTTCTCTTTCTCAGGACCCATGTTGTATGTCCAACATATAGCGCACCACAGCCATTTATGTGGGCTATCTTTACAGCAAGCCCCGTTTACCATGCTACCAAGCTTGCAGGCTTAATAGCATGGTAAATGGAGCTTGCAGTAATTGATAGCCCACATAAATTCCACCACGAAGGGAAGCATGAATGTGCTCCCTGGGGCAGCTGGGAGGGAGGTGGGAAGTCCTGCGTCATTGTGCCACACATACAGGGTGCCACAGAATGTGGAAGTGCCCGATTTTCAGTCTTTATATCTTCAATAGTACGTATCTAAATTAAAAAAAACAAGCCAACGCTAATATAGTTTTATTAGTTAAAGCCCATGCACAAAAGTTATAATGTGAATGTTCCCCTTTAAATGGGGCTTTAAACCTTTGATTGCCAGAGGGTTTGTGCAAACCATTGCCTAGCGATGTCTTCCATACTCCCTCTGGCATTCTAAAGGTTAAACCCCTTGAATGCTATAAAGGACTGCAAACACATTGTGGAGCAATGATAAAATACAGAGTTTGCATCTTAAAGGGATAGTAATACTTCAGTATTACAAATCCCTATATTAAAGCCCTTGTAAAAAGAAACGTTTTGCCCCCAGTGTCGTCTCTCAAACCTTTATGGTTTGAGAGATGAACGCTTCTAAAGTTGTCCTCTCCCTCCCCCTTCCTTGTAGTCAGCATTTTAGCTGACTCAGGGAAATCCGGTCAGAGATCATCAGGCGGCTCTGCAGCAGAGCCGCGATCTTGTTAACTAAAAAAAACCTTTCACTAAAACGGTCTTCTACGTGTGCTTGCAAACCAAGCACAAATCAAGCACACACCAAGCACACGTAGAAGATTATTTCAGTGAAAGTTTTTTTTTTAGTTAACGCGATCCGGCTGTGCTGGAGAGCCGCCTGAAAGTCATACGACTCTCTTCCCTGCAGTCATCTAAAATGCTGACTACGGGGAAGGGGGAGGGAGAGGGCAACTTTAGAAGCGTTCATCTCTCAAACCATAAAGGTTTGAGAGATGACACTGGGGGCAAAACGTTTCTTTTTACAAGGGCTTTAATATAGGGATTTTTAATACTGAAGTATTACTATCCCTTTAATCTAGAATTGCATCTCATTAGCTTGATGACTGAGGTCCAGTATCTTTATATGTACCTGTATCAAGCGATTGCTTAAAACAAAATTTTACATTATTGTATAGATGTACTAGTGTAAAAGCCCCTGTACATGGGCCAAGGTCCGGGTAATGTTAACCCTTTGAGTGCCAGAGTGGTATGTAATGCATTGGGGTTAAGTGGCCGCTACCTCGCTGCTCCATGCGATGCAGTCTTGTGTTGCCTCTCACTCACGCGATGCAATCATGAGCAGTAAAGACTGCATGAACACGTGCAGTCTCTATTGTGCATGACGGCTTCTGACAAACATCCTAGCGAATTATTAAATAGGATATTTCTGATATATCTGAAAGATCTTCATTTTATCACAGAATTGTTTACCATACAAACACTCAAGTTTTAATATCAGTAAATAAGTGAAGACTGACAGTCTCATTCTTTTCATGTAATACCCGAATGAAACTATAACAGACCCAATATGAAGCAATGCAAAAACAAGAACAGTGAGTATATGTCACTACAACCTGACAGACACAGAGGATATTGTTAAAGCTAATGGGCACTGGAAGATTAAAGTGATGCCTTTCCAGAGGGATAGACATTTAAATAGCCAAATAGATTAAAAAAAGAAAGTAGGGAAATTGCATTTTTTTTTATATTTAACACAATTTCCACAGAGCATAATAATATTAGAAAAAGGAAAGAAAACCAGTTAAACAAATACACAATAAAGTCATGTGTGAAATTAAAATCTATTGTAATTTAGAGTATCCAGCTGTGTGGCTCTAAAGGAAGATAAGTTTATTCATGATCTTATGGCCTGTATTGCAATAAAAAGAAACTGTCACCTCTCAATGGGAGCATCCATTTTTGACAGGATTTTCATGATTATTGCTCCCCATTAATTATTTCCATTCCTTTGGTGGAAGTTGACATGTTTTGGCAGCCTGCAGAGTAAGTACTTATGAAAGCTGTATCAGGCAGGTCAGAGATTTCAGCTCTGCAAAGGTTAATGAGTCCTTAACTACTTAACAAAACAATTTTAAAACCATTAAACTGTCTGAAAAAAGCACAAAGTATAGGCTATTTAAAAATAAATACTTTTAATTTGACTACAATCTGGCAGATGAAAAAGCCACTTCATTTTTTTAATGTTACATGCAAGAAGAAGAAAAAGATGTTCTTACAGGCTACTGGGATTATTATCCTCTGGCATGTACAGGTCAATGTGCCCGGATGCACTTTAATGGTTGGGACAATGTTTCAATTTTAGGGAGATCGGACACTCACAGCACTCGAAAGTGATATAACAAGAGCATTGGAGAGTTCTCTGGCATCTGAGGGGTTAATGATAGAGAGGGAGAAAGGGAATATTTTTCTGTAAAAAAAAATCACAATTTGACAGTTTTCCTGCGCAAATTCCTGCTTATAGAAAATACATAAAATTTGTGCCTATTTTCAAACACCAATGATTTTGCTGCGTTACCTTTCTACCTATGCTTTCTACTCCTACGACTGAAAGAATTTGCTGCAGTAATACACAAAACTGGATTGTCACTCAGTGCTGCATGGCAGAGTAGTACAGACACAGACAGAAGTGAGAGAGAGACACACACAAAGGTTGAGTATGGTATCTGAGAAAGAGTAGTTGGCGGGATGCTGATGTGGAGAAAACCCTACAGCATAACCATGGACCTGGAGTAATTTTCAAAAAAGGAGAATGTAGATGTGGCAGTCCAGCTGCCTGTGCCTGATCTTGCTGCTGTGTCTGTGATGAGTGGGACATTAGGGGACCATGTTACATTTATCAACAAGAGAGGGAGAAGAGACTCTTAGTGTGGTGTAAGAGAAGACAGTATTTGAGCTTTCATGGTTCAAACCAATGAAGAGAGGTAGATATGCATACAGGAATGCGTCTCACCACTACCACCAATGACATTATGGTGTTTGCAGATTTACTTCATGCTGCCCAGTCATCGGAGTCTGCACATCATATGTCACTGACAGATCATTAGGCTAGTTAATTCTCATGTCTCTAGGTAATGAGGTTGAACTTGATAGAATTGTGTTGTTATGTTACTGTGTAGTTTATCCACTCTGCTCATGGATATTACTAGTTATGGTGGGAGTGCTGTTACGGTGATGTGGAACAGGTTACTGCCCCTAGTACTAGTACTGAGACAACAGCACCACAAGCATCCCTCACTACCCCCTCCCCTAAATTCATGGATGTAGGATTATTTTTCATTGGGGATAGGGACTGTGTAATTGCCATCAAGTGCAATGTGTTCAGTGGTGTTAATGTTTGTTGCCCCAAGATTTAAGGAATGTGGAATCAGCTATTTTTTCTAACCTATTGAAAGATTTAAACACTGGCGATGTGCACATTGAGCATATACACAGAGTGATGCGGTCCAAAGATTACACGGGTGACATTCATAGATTTGCAGTGAAGGAAATTATCATGAGGAAGGAGCGTGAATCCATACCTATTCTACATGATGGAGCTGAAATCTCTTTCTACAATGCTCTTTCTCAGCACACCATTAGAAAAAGAAGGAGTGTGAAACCTCTCATAGACTTACTGCGTCATCTGCAGATCAAATACCGATGAGGATATCCGTTTGCCCTTCATGTGTCTCACGCCGGAAAATGGCTACTCTTCATTCAGCTGACAAAATACCTGGCTTTTGCAACTACCTGGGTATTGCTCCTCTGTCTATCCCACAACAGCACCCTCCAGCATTTAAAAAGAAGAAATTTTGCAGATTGGATACTGGGGAACCATCACCTCATCATCCTACAGTGGCGTGGACCTGAACCCTGTACATCTGGTAACCTACTTTAAATGGTAACTGCTGGTACACAATCTTTATGAAGGAGAATCCGATGTCAGACCTATTCGTTCCTCACATCTAGGAAACATTGGAACTCTTGGGGACTTCCATTCATATCTCCTCCCTCAGTAACCTCCATTTCCCTGTCCCATTAAGACGAATCCCAGTCACCGTGACCTTGTTTTGTCATATTTACTCCCCACTTTCTTCCCACTTCATATGAGGACATACTAGTGGGTTAATACGTAGTTTAGACATTGGGATATGTAAGGTCAGTATACTTCAGATCCTCTCTTTCCCCTTACATTTATCCATTCACCTTAATATAGCCTGTCCTCCATCAGCATTACCCATACGTTAAATCCATCCTCACACAAGGACTTTTATTATATCACAGTCTTCTTTCTTATGTGGCCTACACAGCTACAAGCTTGCCATACCTCCTTCTTATCCCCAATTGTTATTTAATATACCAAGACTAGTGTTACCTATCCTCACCATTTATGTATATCTTTATGTATAGGTTTTCAGCACCTGCTAATAGTCAGTACTTTGTTGTATTGTACATGTGCATATATCACTTATATTTTCCCGCAAATGTATTATTGTCGCTTTTCTTTACCTCTGTTGTTTTACCTAATGATCCCATAGGTTACTTATAGTAACTCTTTGATCTTGTTGCTCACATGTCTTGCTCCAGGGTTATGGCCCCAGACCTCTCGATTCCTCTAACTCGCTATGAGTCATTTTTGTCTGAGTGCAATCCTTAGCTGGCCCACTTGCTTACAAATACTATTTATTTACCACATACACTAATGTGTATCCTACAGTTTGAAGTACTGCCATTTATGTAGGGCTTAGGGATAGGTTCAAGGGTGAATGTGTAGGGAAGAGACTCACGCATGCATGGGAGCAACTTGGTTTACTGTTAGTTAACTCTTATGTTTTTTTGGCACTCTGTCACTCCTTTTTATATTACTAGTTGTTATACTACGACATTACATTCAGATTCATGTGAAGGCGGTATTCTCACGATATCACGAGATGTAAGTCTGGCCTCTGCTGAGTCCGGTTTTACATCCCACGATACTTCTCCTATATAACATGTAAAGCTGTGATATTCCACAGCCTTTAATGCACTGGTCTTGCTTAGAAAATCCGTCTTAAAACACATATGATGTACCCATATATTCTGTTATTGTTACCAGGCCTGGTGTAGCTAATCTCTGATGTCCTTATGTGCACAATTAAAATCCGTTATAAAGGACATTTGAAATGTATCCTTCTCTTTACACTGATTCCTCTTTTTTTCTTTTTTCTTTGAATTTTTATATTCTAAAAGATCATTTCTCCCTATTTCAGATGCCCTTATAATTGCCCCATTAACCAAATGTTCTGAATATCCATTTTCCAAAAATCTATTTTTTATAAATTTAGCTTGAATCTGAAAATTTTCTAAAGAATCGCCGTTGTGACGAAGATGCAAAAATTGAGAAAACGAAACATTCCTCAACCAACTCCTGTAATAACAACTGTAATAAACTATTCCCGTCAACTTCTTTAATATGAGTAATGGTGCTTATTCCACCAAAAATTCCTGCTGATAATAATAGATCTAAATATACAACATGATTACTATTATGTGTATAAGTAAAACTTAAGCCCCATTTATTATTGTTAAGATGTTCCACAAACTTTTGGATGTCACCACTATCTCTCTCCCATATTACCAGGAAATCATCAATAAAGTGGCGATAAAAGATTATGTTCCCCCCAAAAGCCATGCCCCTGCCAAAAATGGGTCTTTTCAAAATAGCCCATAAACAGGTTAGCATAGCTCGGGGCAAACCTCGTCCCCATCACCGCTCCCTTTGTCTGCAAATAAAATTGCACCTGAAACTCAAAATAATTATGGGTAAGTTTATGTTCAATTGCCTCCAATATAAATAATTTCTGCTTGTTTGTCATTAACAAGTCTCCCTGCAGGAAAAACTCCACCGCCTCAATCCCCCACTGATGGGGAATGTTTGTATACAAACTACAGACCTCCAAGGTTACCCAATGGCAACTATCATTCCAATTAACGTTTTTTAACAACTACAGTAAGTGTGTTGAATCTTTAAGATATGAGTCTAAACCCATTGCTAACCTTTGTAAGTAAAAATCCACTAACTGAGATAAATTTGATGTCAGTGACTGGACCCCAGAAATGATGGAGCGGCCAGGAAGGGCAGAGAGGAATTTGGGAATCTTAGGAAGATGGCAATATAATGCTGGTTGCGGATCGTCTACAACAACAAAGTCCATCTCTGCCCTTTTGAGCACCCCACCATTCCGGGCTTGGTCCACCAATGAAATCAAAATACTTTGAAATTTTGATGTGGGATCGTCTCCAAAAACCCTGTAATACCTAGTGTCTTTCAAGATGTGATGAGCTTCTTTAACATAGTCTGTTTTGTTCTGGATAACCACCCCTCCTCCCTTATCCGCTCATCTAATGACAATCTGATCATTAGATTTTAAATCTTCAATTGCCTGTTGTCCCATCCTGGACATATTATATTGGATATTGTACTTTTGGTTATCAACTAAGGATGTAAGATCCTCCAAAACCAAATGATGATAAGTTTGTAAAAATTGTCCTCTACTATTAACAGGATTGAATTTTGATTGGGGACGGTAGGGAGTATGGACTGCCCCTTCTAAAATATAAGTTTCTAACCTCTCAATCTGCTTCTACGTCTTGTACTATAATAGGTATTGTGTTAGAGCCCACAATTTGTCTAGATTTAGTTAATGAAAGTGTCTTTTCAAAAATAAATTTCATGTGAAACATTCCAGATCTACCAGTAAACTAAACATGTTAGGCTTAGAAGTGGGACAAAAATTTAAACCTCTATTTAAAACTTTTGTTTCCATTCGGGACAACTGATAAGAAGACAGGTTAAAAATAACAGATTTCGATTGATTTAAGACTCCGTTCTCACAATTTCTACCTCTATGTCTATATCTTCCAAATCTTCTTCTAGACTTTGTTTGTTGCCTCCCAACACCAAATAAAGATTGGCCTTTTGGAATTGCTCCCACGAGGGTGGTAGAGGGCTCTTTGCCCTCGGTGGTCCCACCCCCCAAAAACATTGTGGATCAGTGTTAGATGATGTTCCCTCCAATGGGTCCTCCCCTTTTTCTCTTTCCTTTGGTGTGTGAAAATAGATTGTTCCTCTCATAAATCTTCAGCTAGATTGATACATCTAAAAAGATTGCGTAAAGACTTTGCAGATAGACATCTAGTGGATGCTTGGCGTTCTCTTTATCCAACGGTCAAAGATTATACACATTACTCATTTCCTTATTATTCAAATAGCTGCTTAGACTATGTGTTTTTGTCCCAATATTTTCTACATTCTCTGTCAGCTGTTAAAATTGAAACTATCTCATGGTCGGATCACTCTCTAGTGTCAGTCAATCTTTGTTTTCTCAGACATGACCCATGTACATCGCTCCTGGAAGCTCAATGAAACTCTTCTTACTGACCCTCGAGACATTTCTGAAATCCAGTCCTGCATAGATGAATATTTCGCCATCAACAATGACGATGCCATGCAAAAACCATTAATATGGGAAGCCCACAAATGTGTTTTGCGAGGTCACTTTATTAAACTAGCTCCCATAAAAATAAAGTAAAACGAGGCCAGCTTCAGGCTCTTATAAATAGTGTCAGTGCCTTAGAGACACGTCATAAACAATCATTGTCTGGGGAGGATAGAAGGGCCCTTCTACTAGCGAGGAGGGACTTATCTGACCTTCTTAGCCGCAACACGATTAAGTAATTTATGTAGCAAAAATACAATCGCTATGTATCAGGGGACAAATGCGGCAAACTACTTTCCCATTCTGGTTAGATCCCGCAGAAGGAATATAGCTGTTGCACGGATCCAAACTTTGAATGATTCAAGAAGTTCTATGAATCTTTATATAATTTATCAGACTCGAATAACAACTATCCTCCATCTCACCATGAATCTCTTAGAGCCTTTTTGGAAAATGCAGGAGTTGGGACTCTGTCTCCTGAGACCCCCTTGCTTTTAGATGAACCAATATCTGAAGCTGAGACCATTACAGCTATTCGCTCCATGGCGGTTGGAAAAAGCCCTGGTCCGGATAGGCTATCATTGAAATGTTATAAAACATTCCCAACCTCTTTACTGCCTCATATGATTTGTGCCTTTAATGAGGTTCTCCAGGGAGTTTCCTTCCCCAAACAGACATTAGAGGCTCATATAGTAGTTCTTCCTAAACAGGATAAAGATCCTTCTCAATGTAGCAACTATCGCCCCATATCTCTCCTTAATGTAGATCTGAAAATCTACGCCAAGATTCTTGCTAATCATCTCAAACCATACTTACCTAACCTCATACGTCCGGACCAATGTGGTTTTGTGCCCTGTAGAGAAGCAATATCTACTGGTCAGTTTGCCAATAAAACCAAACTTCCTACCATATTCCTATCCACTGATGCCGAGAAGGCCTTCAACCGAGTTGACTGGTCTTATTTGAAGAAGCCCTTTTAAATATTGGTTTAGGCCCTCATATGCTACATGGAATAATGGTGTTCTACTCAGACCCCTCGGCAAGGATTTTGGTTAACGGGGTCTTATCTGTCTCTTTTTCCATACACAATGGTATGAGACAGGGATGCCCATTGTCCCCCCTCCTCTTCATCATCTCCCTTAAACCTCTGCTTTCTTCTGTCAGGAACCATTCCCAGATTCAATGAGTTACTATAGGTCAGAAGCACTTCAAAATAGCGACATTTGCTGATGACCCCTTATTCTTCGTATCTGACCCACATACTTCCCTCCCACTCCTTATCTCTCAGATTGATACATATTTGAATCTCCCACAAGCAAAAGTGAACTATTCTAAATCCAAAATTTTACAAATAAACATTGATAGTGCAACCTGCGAGTCTTTAAGAATCAAATTTCCCATCAAATGGTCTACGCACTCTATTCCCTATCTTGGCATTCGCTTGACTTCCGACTCCACCATGCTTCTGGAAGCAAATTTTCCATCTTTAATTGGTTCTATTTCCTGAGACATAGACAAATGATGTCCTCTTTTCATATCGTGGATAGGGAAAGCGAATTTACTGAAAATGACAATTCTGCCCAAGATCCTATACCTCTTCAACGCCCTCCTGATTCACATCCTGGCCAAATATTTAGAGTCTCTACACACCTTATTTATAGCATTTATCTGGGCTTCAAAACCCCCTTGAATTAACTATCAGTTTCTCTCTAGGACAGTTGCCTCTGGAGGGCTGAATTTTCCTCATATTCGCAGGTACTATGAGGCATCAGCTTTTGCCAAAATCTTACATTTTTTAAACTCAAAGCAACATCCGCTGGACGGATACTTTGGAGTCTGTCTTAAATCAATTTTCTCTAATCCATCTGTTGTGGGCTGACCTTCTTCGTATTCCATCTGCATGCAGGGATCATATCATTCTCAGACATATTTTGCATACTTGGAGCACTTCCTTGAAAGTTGCCGCCTTACCCTCTCCACTCCAGTTACTTAACGGCAATCCAAATTTCCCTATGGGGACATTTTAACACTGGCAAGATCGGAACCTCTCATCTATACAAACTTTGACACAAGATGGGGATTTGTTACATTTGAGTTTCTGCGTAAGGAAATTGGAGACAAATACACTCCATGGTGGGCTATGTTGCAGGTTAGACATTGGTTTCTGGGTCAATAGCAAGAGATTTGACTCTATTTGAAAGAGAATTGTCTCGTCCCTCATCTAAACTTCGTTCACTTTTTTTTTGCCATAACCTTCTTCAAGATTTATCATCACCCACCAAACCTTATATTTTGCGGATTTGGGAAACCGATCTTCACCTCCAATTCAATATGAAAAGTTGGGCTCACATTCTCTGTAATAATTTAAATACAGCGCGAGACACAAAAACTAAATCGTTGAACTACAAAATTGTATTGTGTTGGTATTTGACTCCTGTCACATTCACACTTTTGTCCATCTTCATCCAGCCTTTGCTGGAGATGTCTTGAAAGCCCAGGATCCATGCCTCATATATGGCGGACTTGCACCTATATACAGTCTTATTGGAAGCTAGGTTTAGACCATATATATGCTTTTCTGAAAATACGAGTCTCCCTTGAAAATATGTTCATATAAACATCCTTGAGGTCAAGGATGTTTATCTGAACATATTTTAAATTTTAAACAATAAATGTGTTTTTTATATTGATCCTCGACGTCAGACCTTTTGGATGTTCCACTAATATTTGCCTTGTAGATGATAATACTCTACACACCAGAAATAACAAGAGATGAAGAAATGATGCGACTGGTAAATGGTGAACTGGAGGTGTTCCAGTCCACGGAATTCTGACCTGAGAAGAGGTGCCTACTGGACGTCTCAGTCAGCTGGTGAGATTAATATATTCATATCTTCCATATGAACTATTGCCAAAAATCGTTAAGAATGTTACAAGTGATTACTTGAAAGAAATAATGATGTACTCAACCTGAATGTCTCTTGAATTTTAAATCCAGGAGTTGGTGTGTATATTGTGCCTGTTAGCCTGGCTGTTTCAGTCAGTTTGATAGGGTCTGTCTCCCTTCCATACGTATGGTTTTGCTTGAAATGGGATCCCCGCAGTGGCAAGCAACTCCAGCTCCCCCTCTTTGCCTGTCTGTCTCTACACATATCTAGTGTCAAAATTTCAGGAGCAGCTTTCTCTTTCTCTCCTAACTTGATTGTATTGTTGTTTTACAGTACTGTGCAGGATGAGTCTAGACATGCCAGCAGCTTGCAATAAAATATAAAACATACTGCACAGCAGCTGCTGCAGGCATATAGCTCCACCACACCTCAGGATACGCTTGCCCCTCTTGTTCCTACAGATTTAATAGTAAGTATGTATGTAAGTGAACCAAATTGGGCCTTATCATTTTAGGATTGAATACATTTGTTTTACTAAATTGATAAGTAACTGTTTGTATACATCTGTAAAGATGATTTTCTGTGAGTCCTGAATTGAGATGGGCTCATACTCTACAAATGTGTTATAGTGGAACATTCCAGATCTGAACACTCCATTTGTATAATTTTATATGATTTTACTTGCATCTTTGTGACATTGTTGCACCATTGGGCACCCTTTCTTATTTTTTTTGTATATTTGTTTGCGGCTTGGAAGAGTGTGTATGGAGGAGCAGCCCATCAATCTATTTGGTCTATTCTTAACCCTGCTAGCTGTGCCTGGGATGGCTTATTTTCCCTGGAGTGTATACTGCTGAGAACTGCATATGCAGGATCCCAGCTGATTTTTTTGTAAGTATCCAACTAGAGTGTCATGTTGTTTTTTGCTGCCTTTGATAGTGCACAAGGGGCGCCCCCTTTTTGTCTCCATTTTGTACACACAGTATGTGTAGTAAGGTGTACCTGACTGTCTTTTGAACGGATGATATATTTTTGTCTACATGTAAAGTACCTGTTACACACTCAGTCCTAGTAGAGGCTTGGGTATCAACCTGGATCAACTTCCAGTCTGAATGTCATGTATCAATCCAAAAAGACTTGTTTTAACTCTTCTTTCTCCCTTCACACTTACACACAGAGAACAACTCTCTACCACAACACTTCAGTCAAGCAACTCCACGGCCCACTGTTTACCTGTCTGCCCACACTAACCAGTTAAGCTGCTTTCTCTCTTTTTATTTCAAGCACAGTCTGACAACATGCAGCAAACTGACACCCCTTTTATTTTTCGCATGGCTGGACTAAATGGGGAGACTCTCCACTTTGGAAGGAATGCATTATCATTCATTTCAAAGAGATAAAAAGGTGGAAAAATTGCTCTGTTCACTTGAATTCCCACATTGAATGGAAGTACCATTTTGCATATGTTTTTCTTTGGAGAGAAAAATGTTGCTCATCCCTAGTTACAGACACACAATGTGGTAATAAAAAATGTAGCAGAGAGGCAATGCGTTCCACATTCCTCTGGCACTCAAAGGGTTAATAGAGAGGTCTAAGCAACCTGAGGCATGCTATCGAGGACCACAATTTCCATCATTCCTAGCCAGCCAACCATTATAAGAACATACTAACATAAAATATTGACATTAACAATTTCCCCGACAGATGGAGCTGTAAATCTTTTACATCGGTGAAAACAAATTAAATGCATGTGATTGCACATGCAGAATACATAATTTACAGATAGAGTGACTCAAAGCAAAATGACAGCAACATTCTGAGATGGAGTTTCAAGACATTTAATTTATGTCTTATGAGCTGGCTGTGTCAATTCAGGGTGCAGTAGCTGGTTGTCCACATTTTTTCTATTTTAAAATTTTTTGCAAAGAAAGGTACTGAAACTGGAAATCTTAGCAAGTACAAATTAATTAGTTACATGTATATAGTTACATGTATTTGGTTAAACAAAAAAATCTTCTATTGACATAAATATTTTGCATGATGAAGAACATGGTGGAAAAATATTGCAGCAAAGGAAATTGTTATTGGTGCTTTATTTTTCTCACATATAAGCAATACACTGAGACTGATTTACTATTAACATCAGGGGGAGATGCAGTAAGGTATGATAAAGCAGGAGGTTGACTTATCCAGTGCCATAAACGCTCCAGTTCCTCTGCTATATTATGTAGTGAGTGCACATTACCCTCCTGGTTCCTCTGCTATTCCATGTAGTGAGTGCACATTACCCTCCTGATTCCTCTGCTATATTATGTAGTGAGTGCACATTACCCTCCTGGTTCCTCTGCTATATTATGTAGTGAGTTCACATTACCCTCCTGGTTCCTCTGCTATATTATGTAGTGAGTGCACATTACCCTCCTGGTTCCTCTGATATATTATGTAGTGAATGCACATTACCCTCATGGTTCCTCTGCTATTCCATGTAGTGAGTGCACATTACCCTCCTGGTTCCTCTGCTATATTATGTAGTGCGTGCACATTATCCTTCTGGTTCCTCTGTAATTCCATGTAGTGAGTGCACATTACCCTCCTGGTTCCTCTGCTATATTATGTAGTGCGTGCACAATACCCTCCTGGTTCCTCTGCTATATTATGTAGTGAGTGCACATTACCCTCCTGGTTCCTCTGCTATACCATGTAGTGAGTGCACATTACCCTCCTGGTTCCTCTGCTATATTATGTAGTGAGTGCACATTACCCTCCTGGTACCTCTGCTATTCCATGTAGTGAGTGCACAGTACCCTCCTGGTTTCTCTGCTATTCCATGTAGTGAGTGCACATTATCCTCCTGGTTCCTCTGCTATATTATGTAGTGCGTGCACATTACCCTCCTGGTTCCTCTGCTATATTATGTAGTGCGTGCACATTACCCTCCTGGTTCCTCTGCTATATTATGTAGTGCGTGCACATTACCCTCCTGGTTCCTCTGCTATATTATGTAGTGCGTGCACAATACCCTCCTGGTTCCACTACTATATTATGTAGTGCGTGCACAATACCCTCCTGGTTCCTCTGCTATATTATGTAGTGAGTGCACATTACCCTCCTGGTTCCTCTGCTATTCCATGTAGTGAGTGCACATTACCCTCCTGATTCCTCTGCTATATTATGTAGTGAGTGCACATTACCCTCCTGGTTCCTCTGCTATATTATGTAGTGAGTTCACATTACCCTCCTGGTTCCTCTGCTATATTATGTAGTGAGTGCACATTACCCTCCTGGTTCCTCTGATATATTATGTAGTGAATGCACATTACCCTCATGGTTCCTCTGCTATTCCATGTAGTGAGTGCACATTACCCTCCTGGTTCCTCTGCTATATTATGTAGTGCGTGCACATTATCCTTCTGGTTCCTCTGTAATTCCATGTAGTGAGTGCACATTACCCTCCTGGTTCCTCTGCTATATTATGTAGTGCGTGCACAATACCCTCCTGGTTCCTCTGCTATATTATGTAGTGAGTGCACATTACCCTCCTGGTTCCTCTGCTATACCATGTAGTGAGTGCACATTACCCTCCTGGTTCCTCTGCTATATTATGTAGTGAGTGCACATTACCCTCCTGGTACCTCTGCTATTCCATGTAGTGAGTGCACAGTACCCTCCTGGTTCCTCTGCTATTCCATGTAGTGAGTGCACATTATCCTCCTGGTTCCTCTGCTATATTATGTAGTGCGTGCACATTACCCTCCTGGTTCCTCTGCTATATTATGTAGTGCGTGCACATTACCCTCCTGGTTCCTCTGCTATATTATGTAGTGCGTGCACATTACCCTCCTGGTTCCTCTGCTATATTATGTAGTGCGTGCACAATACCCACCTGGTTCCACTACTATATTATGTAGTGCGTGCACAATACCCTCCTGGTTCCTCTGCTATATTATGTAGTGCGTGCACATTATCCTCCTGGTTCCTCTGCTATATTATGTAGTGAGTGCACAATACCCTCCTGGTTCCTCTGCTATATTATGTAGTGAGTGCACATTACCCTCCTGATTCCTCTGCTATATTATGTAGTGAGTGCACATTACCCTCCTGGTTCCTCTGCTATATTATGTAGTGAGTTCACATTACCCTCCTGGTTCCTCTGCTATATTATGTAGTGAGTGCACATTACCCTCCTGGTTCCTCTGATATATTATGTAGTGAATGCACATTACCCTCATGGTTCCTCTGCTATTCCATGTAGTGAGTGCACATTACCCTCCTGGTTCCTCTGCTATATTATGTAGTGCGTGCACATTATCCTTCTGGTTCCTCTGTAATTCCATGTAGTGAGTGCACATTACCCTCCTGGTTCCTCTGCTATATTATGTAGTGCGTGCACAATACCCTCCTGGTTCCTCTGCTATATTATGTAGTGAGTGCACATTACCCTCCTGGTTCCTCTGCTATACCATGTAGTGAGTGCACATTACCCTCCTGGTTCCTCTGCTATATTATGTAGTGAGTGCACATTACCCTCCTGGTACCTCTGCTATTCCATGTAGTGAGTGCACAGTACCCTCCTGGTTCCTCTGCTATTCCATGTAGTGAGTGCACATTATCCTCCTGGTTCCTCTGCTATATTATGTAGTGCGTGCACATTACCCTCCTGGTTCCTCTGCTATATTATGTAGTGCGTGCACATTACCCTCCTGGTTCCTCTGCTATATTATGTAGTGCGTGCACATTACCCTCCTGGTTCCTCTGCTATATTATGTAGTGCGTACACAATACCCACCTGGTTCCACTACTATATTATGTAGTGCGTGCACAATACCCTCCTGGTTCCTCTGCTATATTATGTAGTGCGTGCACATTATCCTCCTGGTTCCTCTGCTATATTATGTAGTGAGTGCACAATACCCTCCTGGTTCCTCTGCTATATTATGTAGTGAGTGCACATTACCCTCCTGGTTCCTCTGCTATATTATGTAGTGAGTGCACATTACCCTCCTGGTTCCTCTGCTATATTATGTAGTGCGTGCGCAATACCCTCCTGGTTCCTCTGCTATATTATGTAGTGAGTGCACATTACCCTCCTGGATCCTCTGCTATTCCATGTAGTGAGTGCACATTACCCTCCTGGTTCCTCTGCTATTCCATGTAGTGAGTGCACATTACTCTCCTGGTACCTCTGCTATTCCATGTAGTGAGTGCACATTACCCTCCTGGTACCACTGCTATTCCATGTAGTGAGTGCACATTACCCTCCTGGTTCCACTGCTATTCTATGTAGTGAGTGCACATTACCCTCCTGGTTCCTCTGCTATTCCATGTAGTGAGTGCACATTACCCTCCAGGTTCCTCTGCTATATTATGTAGTGAGTGCACATTACCCTCCTGGTTCCTCTGCTATATTATGTAGTGCGTGCACAATACCCTCCTGGTTCCTCTGCTATATTATGTAGTGAGTGCACATTACCCTCCTGGTTCCTCTGCTATATTATGTAGTGAGTGCACATTACCCTCCTGGTTCCTCTGCTATATTATGTAGTGAGTGCACATTACCCTCCTGGTTCCTCTGATATATTATGTAGTGAATGCACATTACCCTCATGGTTCCTCTGCTATTCCATGTAGTGAGTGCACATTACCCTCCTGGTTCCTCTACTATATTATGTAGTGAGTGCACATTACCCTCCTGGTTACTCTGCTATATTATGTAGTGCGTGCACATTATCCTCCTGGTTCCTCTGCTATATTATGTAGTGAGTGCACAATACCCTCCTGGTTCCTCTGCTATATTATGTAGTGAGTGCACATTACCCTCCTGGTTCCTCTGCTATATTATGTAGTGAGTGCACATTAACCTCCTGGTTCCTCTGTTATTCCATGTAGTGAGTGCACATTACCCTCCTGGCTCTTATGCTATTCTTTATAGTCTGTGTGATTTATCCTCTTTATTACCTCTTTATCACACCTTAGTGGATAACCCCCAAGAGTAAGCGTGGGGCAAACTAGCTGCACCGTTGAGGACAAATCAAAATTCTCATTGATTTAAATGCAGATTTTTATCAACTTTTCTTGATGTTACATGGCTTTTCCTGCTGAATAAAACAATGATTCTGTGAATGTTGCCAGTTGTGTTATTCAAATGTTATAACTGTTCAAACTAACATGAAGTAATGAAGCCGTTATTGTCACAGTCTATTGAGAACTGTTGTTGGTGACTCATTTCTTTTATTGAATGAAACAGCATTCGAGGAGGAGAGCTAGACTCTACATCTATATTGTCTGTCTTTGTTGTGTAACACACATGGATTAAGAGTAGGAGCATCACTAGGTGTACTAGTCCTTAGTTTTATCTGTACTCTCATCCAGCAAGCATGCGTGAGTTTCTTCCTGAATGTGTATTTGCCAGGCTTTATAAGTGTGCCTGTGTTCAAAGATATCTGGCTTCTCTTTGTCATTATGTTTGTGGTGGTGAGAAGTTGATTTTCCTCATGGTTTAGCTCCTTCCATGTTTGTGGTGGTGAGAAGTTGATTTTCCTCATGGTTTAGCTCCTTCCACAGGGCTAATTTTCTCTGTCACTACACATTGGTCTCCTACAGGTTCCCGTGCCTTCCCCAATTCTCACACACTCTTGACTACTGGTTCTTGGTGTTTGAGGTTCTCACAGAGGACATAAGAGAACTGCTAAGATGGAGGAAACTGAAAACTAAGGGTACAAGTGGTCAGAAAGTGACTAATTGTTTAATGCAAGTCTGAGAATAGGGAAGGGAGAGTATTCCTAATGACACACTGTTTCTTCAGCTCAAGCTCCCTTTAACAAATACTAGCTTGACCTCTCTGTCAACTCAACCCCAGAGTCTGACTTCTATCTCAATCTTAACCTTTCATTCTACACCCCATCTCTACCACTCTTTTCACCTAAAATTTTACCCCTCACTGTTCCAACTTGGTCTCTTTCTTACCTTTCAACCCAACCTTACTTATTCATCACTCCTGCTTCTTCACTGAATATTGGAACAAAGCTGTATGTGTGGGACTGTGGCTACCATTGGGAAATGGCTGAAGAAATAAACAGTGCATGTGTGGTTCTGTGTCTACCAGTGGAACAAGACTGGGTAAGCAGACACTGTATGTCTGATTCTGTGATTACCAGTGGGACAGCTGTGCAAGGCTTGGAGAACAGAAACAGACAATGTATTCATATACTTATGTTAGAGATTGCTTGGTTTTATATATATATATATATATATATATATATATATATATATATATATATACATAAAGGCATTAGATGCCTTTAAAAAGGGTCTGGATACTTATTTTAAAGAGCATAACATAGAGGGCTATGTATGTTAGTATTGGGATTAATATTTAGTTAGGGCTTGTTGATCCAAGGAGAATTCTGATGCCATTTGGAATCAAGAAGGAATTTTTCCCCCCATTCAAGGCAGAATTTGAAATTGCTATATTGAGGGGTTTTTTTAATGCCTTCTTGTGAATCAACGATGGTAAACAGGAATAGGAAAAGGGTTGAACTAGTTGGACGCAAGTCTTTTTTCAACCTAAATTACTATGTTACTACTATATATATATATATATATATATATATATATATATATATATATATATATGTACAGGGCTTAAAAGTTGAAGTCTTTTGCTACTAGCCAGACCTGAAAAGTTACTCGCCACTGCAAGCCATAGTATACCCACCAGGGCTGAATTTCTACTCGCCAGGGCTAAATTTCCACTCGCCATTGGCTAGTGGCGAGTGTAAATTTTGATATAACCAGAATCAAAAACAAGGCAGTGGCACACACCTGGATAATAAATCTAAAGCAAAATATATTGTAGGTGCACGTCTTGATTGTTTCCGTGTAACAGCGGGCAGAGACCTCAAGCTCTCAAGCAAGCAAACAGTCCACAACACCTTCCATGAAAAAAATCAATATGTGGCACAGCAATAGGGGGTCAATAAACACAACGGGGTGATAATATCCTACGCGTTTTGTATCGGGGGATACTTCCTCAGGGATATGTATACTGAAATAGTGATTTAAATAGCAGCGCCATTTTTCCTCAACCAATCGATGATCGTTGTTAGTGAAACAGTTTCAAGTGTAGAGGGTTACATTGATTCGATCAACATACTTTCCTGGTTCAATTCCATAGACATAGAAACTATGGATTCTGAATAAATATACAACTTAATTTCAATTGTAATTGAAAAATAATATACTGAAATATACAATAGTGAAATACATAAAAAGATCAATAAAAATCAAATAACTCCTAAATAATCTAAATAGATCTCCTATTAAAAAAATGAAGAAAGTGGATTGCGCAAAATGACAGGGTACTGCACATATGCCACACAGAGACTATCGCACAGGTGAAAATGTGAAGAGTATGAAAGCGTAATATGTAAGTGAAAAAATAATCTATAAAAGGAATATTAATGTGTTGAAAAAATAAAAATAAAATGAATTAAAATATTTGAATTAATTATAATTACACAAATAACATAAATAAATAAAACATAAAGGCAAATAAATCTCATGTAAAGGTCGACACATCCAATCTATCGCTGTGACCTCCCGGAACAATGGTGTCACAATGATATATCCAGAAGTTTTCCCTTTGACTTAAAGCGGAACTACCACCCAAAAATAAGATAGCATCACATAATTGCCCCTCTGCACTACTGAGCAGCTAGTCGCCAGAATTCTTACCGGATTAAAGCAAAATCTCTATTATAGAGCAAGATGTCTGCTCTCCGTCTTGCTGTCAGTCCATGAAGAATAGCGGTTTTGATTTAATCCGGTAAGAATTCTGGCGACTAGCTGCTCAGTAGCCTGGCAGGCGCGTTGACGTCACTAGGGCAAGATGTCCGCGCGCCGTCTTGCTGTCAGTCCATGAAGAATAGATATTTTGCTTTAATCCAGTAAGAATTCTGGCGACTGGCGCTACTGAGCAGAGGGGCAATGATGTGATGCTATCTTATTTTTGGGTGGTAGTTCCGCTTTAATAGTCTAAATCTCTCTCCCTCATTAAAATGACTAGGTATATGTTCAATGGGGACTAAACTAGTACCCTATAATTTACCATGATGAAAATCCCTATAGTGTATATATATATATATATATATATATATGTGTTCTTTTATATTGTATGTTAAAGAAATATTATTCTAATCAATATCACATAGAAGAATAGAAAATACAATTAGCTCCCAAATTGTGTAATCTATATACATATACATGGTTATGATAATAGAGTTAGCCATGAAACAGGAAAGCGATTTGCTAAGTGTGATTCATGGTGACCTTTTGAAGTGTCTACCTATGATCTTACATTTGTTCCAATATTATTAACTTCATCTATTTTAGATGTCACCATGGATATAACTTGGAAACATTCATCTCTCCACTGTGACCAGTATTCACTGTATTTTCACAAACTTGATACACAGCCAGGCCAAAACTTGTCATATCTTTTTTATTTGTCCATCTATCAAGATGAATGCACATTTAACACACATGGCAGATTAATCAATTGTTGAAAATGTTTTAACAAACTGATTCCATTGCAGGCACTGAACTGAATTATAGATCTGTACTTTGCTGCTATAAACAATCCCCCAAATGATCTTGCATCCTTTGAGCAGAAAATGCTGACAAATATTTCTCATCTTAACTTTAGTTCTCCATATATTCTGATATATTTGTTCTAATTTAATTTTCAAGCTTTATACAGATGACAAGAGGTGAATTGTATTACAGTCTTACACGGGCAAGTCAGCGTACAGGCCCCAAGACAAACCCAAGACCACCACTCCTCTTACCCACTGTTCACTGCCACAGAAGATATCTTTATCTTTAAAGGGATAGTAATAATTTATTATTACTATCCCCCATATTGTAGATATTTCTAAAATAATTTAATAGCCCCCAGGTTCATCTCTCAAACCTTTATGATTTGAGAGATAACCAAAGGCAAAGTTACCCCCTCCCTCCCCTTCACTGAAGTCGGCATTGTACTGACTGCAGGGGAAGTCTGTCTTATGGCAGGCTTGCGGCTCTGCAGCTGAGACGAGATCCCATTAGTGAAAAATAATTATTTCACAGAAACGGTCTTCTACGTGTGCTTGGTTTGCAGGCACATGTAGAAGACTGTTTCAGTGAAATAATTCTCTTTCACTAACGAGATCACGGCTCTGCTGCAGAGCCGCTTGATGAAAGTCAGACCGGATATCCCTGCAGTCAGCACAACTCTGACTTCAGGGAAGGGGGAGGGAGGGGGGAACTTTGCCTTTGGTTATCTCTCAAACCATAAAGGTTTGAGAGATGAACCTGGGGGCTATTAAATTATTTTGCAAATATGTGCAATATGGGTGATAGTAATAATAAAGTATTACTATCCCTTTAACAAGTCCCAAAAAAAGCTTTCATTCTCTTGGTTGGTAGAAAGGCCTCCTTTGCATTGCTTTACAATGCACTGGTGACCTCTATAGTGTTAAAAGCATAAACCCTTTGAGTCCCAGAGATGTTTCCAATGCATTGCAAAGCACTCAAAAGGTTAAGTAAAGGAGTATATAATTTGGTAAATATGCCTCCACTATAAACTAGGTACACTGGGATTTTTTACATAGTTACATAGTAAATTATAATATAATAAATTCATCAAGTTCAACCTTTGCCACTGTATATCCCAAAATATTAAAAATAAATAATCCTTCCTGGTTGAAAAATAGGTGTTTGTCTAATTACTAGAACAATTTCTGGTTTACTCTATTAACACATAGTATATAACTTTCTGCATTAAATCTTCTCTTAAATATATCCATTGTATCTGCCATCACCACATTTCAAAGTTTAACATACCTTACTGTAAAGAATCCATGCTTCTGCTGAAATTAAAACCATCTTTCCTCTAACTTTAATGGGTGGAAGCTAGTCATTTATTCAGGTCTTGGAATGTATAGTTAATGTGAGAGATTTCACTCTGTGGGTGTGACCAGCACAGCAGAAGGGTCATTCAATATTATCCAGTTTAGGCAGTTTTCTACTTTGCCTAATGGAAAGCTCTGTGTGTTACCCTAACTACCCTTTAATTCTACAGATAACAGAAAGTCCCAATGCATTGTGTTTCAGTTCATTGCAGACATTTCCAACAGTCATTGCCTTGATAGACAAAAGAAGACAATAGGGTGACCCATAGCCCTGTTACGGTTTGTTTGACTCACAGACACAGGGTTAGGATAAAAACACAGTTTTATTGAATACAATAATACAATAAGAACCCTCACAGGTCCTGTAATATACAACAGTATAGTACAGACACACAAAATGATCCTTTAACAAGCCAAGGTCAGCACACATCCGTGAGCTACCAGCCCAACTGAAACAGAAGAGCACTACTGGAGCAATCACTGTGGCAACACTTGCAGCCGGTATGGCAGTAGTGGAGGACAAGCCAATGGCACTTTACCGGAGCAATCACGGAGGCAACACTTGCAACCTGTATGGCAGTAGCAGAGGAATAGACCAATGGCGCTGTACCAGAGCAATCACGGAGGCAACACTTGCAACCAGTATAACAGTAGCGGAGGACAAGCCAATGGCACTTTACAGGAGCAATCACGGAGGCAACACTTGCAACCGGTATGGCAGTAGCGGAGGACTAGGCCAATGACGCTGTACCGGAGCAATCACGGAGGCAACACTTGCAACCGGTATGACAGTAGCGGAGGACAAGCCAATGGCACTTTACCTGAGTAATCACGGAGGCAGCACTTGCAACCGGTATGGCAGTAGCGGAGGACTAGGCCAATGGCGCTGTACCGGAGCAATCACAGAGGCAACACTTGCAACCGGTATGACAGTAGCGGAGGACAAGCCAATGGCACTTTACCGCAGCAATCATGGAGGCAACACTTGCAACCGGTATGGCAGTAACTGAGGACCAGGCCAATGGCGCTGTACCGGAGCAATCACGGGGGCAGCACTTGCAACCGGTATGACAGTAGCGGAGGACAAGCCAATGGCACTTTACCGGAGCAATCACGGAGGCAACACTTGCAACCGGTATGACAGTAGCGGAGGACTAGGCCAGAGGCGCTCTGTCAGAGCAGTAACTGAGACAACACTTGGCAACCTGCCGGAGCAGAGGCGACAAGGCGACAAGGACCAGGGAAGCAGGAACGAAGATCCAGCTGGATCGGTGCACAGGAACAGGAATGTCCGCCAGGCCGGGTCAGAACACAGGAGCAGGAACGTCAGCCAGTCCGGGTCGGTACACAGGAGCAGGAACGTCAGCCAGGCCGGGTTGATACACAGGAGCAGACACTGAAGAATAGTCAGGCAATCGGGTCGGTACACAGGAGCAGGAACTGGAGAGTAGTCAGGCAAGCCAAGTCAGTACACTGGGAAACACTGAGCAGTAGTTAGCACTGGTACAGGAACACCACGAAAGGGCCCCGTGTGGGTGCAGGAGCCCAGTATATAAAGGCCATACTGGGCGGGCTCAACACAGGGCAACCAATGAGAGCATAACACAGGATAACTGGCAGGAAAACATAAACAAGGGAGCATGGGCACCGTGATAAACCCACATTGTATAAAATGGGGAAACAGCCACTCTACTCTTATATAAAGGTAAGAGATGTGTTAATTGGTGTGTTAATATTAATGGACACTAATATTAAAGGGCACTAATTAAAAATTAAAGACAGAAAAAAAGCTCACAGAGCTAGCTTACCATAATATATACATGTAGTGAATAAAATGTGAAAGATATCAAATAACTGGCTTCTAGAGAGCAGCAAGGAATGAGAGGGCTCTCCATTACCCCCAAACATCAGGCCGAAACTCAAAGTGTACACACAAAACAAGAAGCAAACCTGCACTCCTCTATACCAATGTGTAAATGAATGTCCTGCCTTAGGCCTATACAATAACTAAATTGATAAATATGAGTATTTAGTCCATAGTTAGGCCAAAAGATGTTAAGCTTGCTATCACCGTCAATGTACCTCAATACTGTGGCAAGTACCTACTCTAATACACCTAAAAAATCCCTATCTAACTTTAAAAATTACAGTCTTGAGGAAACGCATAGATGGGACCCTATTACTGTAGTATAAACAATGCTTGTGGGTCTCAGTGAATTAAATTAAAAGCATAAGGACAAACAACTATGTTAAAAAGGTAATAAAGTGGACTTGCCTGATATTAAACGTCTTGGGACTGCAGAAAGTGGATACTGGCATAAGAGGACTGTGGGCCCTTGAGTCCTATCTCTAATCCAGGACTTACCACCCCCACAGGCCACATGAGGAACAACAATTAGTAGCAAACAGACAAGGAATGTGTAAGCATGGACAGATCAAAAACCACAGTCCTCTTATGCCAGTATCCACTTTCCGCAGGCCTAAGAAGTTTTATATCAGGCAAGTCCACTTTATTACCTTTTCAACATAGCTGTTTGTCCTTGTGTTTTCAATTGCATATAAAGAGACAGTCGCACACCAACTTGAAACATAACTCCAAAGAATCCAATTAAAACTTCATATCGTTTTATTCATGTCATTAAAAAACACAGAAGTCTATGATTAAGCGCTAATTGTAGTGCGAAACACGTTAGACAGTTCGTGGGACCCTTTCCCAGTCTTGTTATGTTTCAAGTTGGTGTGCGACTGTCTCTTTATATTGATACAAATTGTTACGCTCCGGAGGAGAGACCTGGGGTTTGTTTCGCATCCACGACATGACGGTGAGTCTTTTCATGTGTTTTGTTTCAATTCAAGATTTTTACTTTACCAGTTGTACCAAGGACTGTATGAGCACCGTTTTTTTTCTTTTTGATGGAATTTTTAATTGCATACACTGGGACCCACAGGCATTGTTTTGACAGGGATTATTAGGTGTATTAGCATAGGTACTTGCCACAGTATTGAGGTACCTTGACGAGGATGGCAAGCTTAACATCCTTTGCCCAAAATATGGACTAAATCCTCATATTTATCAATTTAGTTAATGGACGTGCCTAAGGTAGGGCACACATTTACACATTGGTATGGAGGAGCGCAGGTTTGCTTCTTGTTTTGTGTGTACTAAGTAAAAGTCCCCCTAAATTAAATCGGGCTTTGAAGCTCTTGAATGCTTGAGTATCATCTGTGATACTCATAATGATACTATTCCATTATGAGAATGTTACACATTATATATTGTCATTTCTTCTTTTTTCACACAGTACATAAAAGCTGGATATCAGTAAGGTGTGTGTAACTTTGCTATTGTTTTTTTCATGTTTGTCCAAGTGGGTGGTCAGAATTATACTGCAATGCTGTCTCATTCTTACATACAACTATGATTAGCTATTATTGGAGAGGTAAATAGCTCTGCAACATATTGTTTGTATTCCTCTACAGTCACACTGGGATTGACATGTGCTCCATGCCGTTGAAAGTCCCTGTCTTGCTCTTCCAAATCAGAGTACATCCAGTTCACTATGCAGGAAAGAAGAAGCAGGGACTTCTGAAGGAATGGAGGAAACAGTAGGCTTAGTGGACATGAAGACTCATTTGGAAGGTAGGATCCATCTGCATACAATACTGTTGGTATATAAGGTAGGTGAGTGAATAATTTAGGGCAATTTGCTCTTTAAGTTGAGGGTTTCTTAAAATGGCAACAAAGATGTAGCAACATATAAATACTTATATAAATATAAACCACCAGCTCTCACCTAATATTGGGACTGGAGATTATATTTAGGTTGTATCTAGTTATGAAATATTTCTGGACTGGGCTTATAGGAGACGACTTCCCCTATATTAGAGGGATAGTAATGTTTCACAAAAAAGCAGCTCCTATTAATCTTCATAGTATTTGGGCCATGGAGAGTGTTATTTCAATACTGTCAGAGTTGTAGTTCTTACTGTGATCATAAGGAAAACCTTTCCCCCCTTGACAGGTTTTTCAGGTTTTTCCTTATGCTCACTGAAGATTGTCCCTCTCTGCGATCTATCTGGACAGTCTTGCTGCTCTAATGTGAGCAGTGTTAAATCAGTAAAAGGGGAAATCAGAAGGTTTGGTGTATGGATAACCAATCCTACAAACAGGGCTTAAAATTGGAAGTCATTTGCTACTAGCCAGACCTGAAAAGTTACTCGCCTCTGCAAGCCAAAACATACCCACCAGGGCTGAATTTCTAATCACCAGGGCTAAATTTTCACTCGCCATTGGCTAGTGCCGAGTGGAAATTTTGTGCCCTGCTACAAATACATCTGAAATTATGAAATTATTCAAATATTGTGTCTAAATGGCCCAAGCATTTGGACCAGAAAAATATACAGGTCCTGTTTACCAATCCATATAGTGTCATTGGCAATTAGCAGTGATATCAGACAAACTACAAAATAATCGCTAGGATAGTATATGGACAGTATTGTATGAGAGAGGTTGAGAACCTACTATTACGAAGAGAGACTGTATATATAAATTATAGTGAAACAACTGTGAAATAATAATTGTATTAAAGAATGTTCAAAATATAAAATAAATAAATACATAATAAAAGTGATGGAAATTAAAATATGGGCAATGTAAATATCCATGAATATGAATCCCAAAGAGAGATATCTAAGTGAACAGTTCCCTGTGATGTACTGTCCATTACAGGTTAGTTGAAAATTCTCTATACTGTAAAGCATCTAATGAGACACAAAGAATGAATCATCTTATTTTGCCTTGATAAACAGTTAATAAATTGTTAATTAGTTTAAATAAATACAGTATAACAAATGAAATGGTGATGTCAGAATGACAATGTAGAAATGGATGGTTGTGATGATGATAAATGGAACGTTAACTTTCTTATGTTCTAACACTCAATCTGGTGGGAAGTTGGTGTATATATCTCAATGTCTCTATAGTGCTGTTTATCAATCCCAGAATCCTCACAGGCCATATACATGTAAAACAGAATAGCAAAGAAACAGTGCCACCAGAGATCTAAGAGTAGTATTTATTATACGAAAAAGGAAATGATCTAAAAAAAAAAAAAAAAAAAAGAAGAAGAAGTTGAGTTATACAATAAAGAAAAAAGAGAGGAGGGGGGGGGGGCAATCGGCAAAGGTCTGCCAAATGACACCACCTTCGTCTCTGTAAAGAAACTCAATCAAACAGGCACACTCCAGAGGTATGAAAAAATAGAAAAACAATTTTATTAATAATACAAAATACAGAGTGAGCACGTAAAATCAATTAAAACCAAAGCTGGCTCAGGAGTATAAAAATATACTTATGAAGCTCCCTGAAATGATAGATCCTAATAAAGGTACAATGTGAAGTATTGTGCAATACCAAGAAATGCTGAACATTAGACAACTCGAAAAGTAACGAGATAATTAACCAGCAGATAAACCTGGATGCATGAATACTTATCTGTATAAGGAAAATGGAAACACAAGGGAACCTCCAAAAAGTACAGTGTAAGTCCTGATCGCCCTACACCCTACGCGTATCGCCACTAGAGTGGCTTCGTCAGGAGTTTTTTGTTACGATTGGTCAGTGCGATTCGTATTCCTTATGGAGTTATACAATAAGGCAAAATGTGAAAAAAGACAATTATAAAAAGAATATAAAAACTGTTGCTCCATAAAACGCAAAATAATATAATTGGGATAAAGGTTGAAAGGATAAATCTTAAATGATATGTAACGGAAGTAAGCATTGGTATAAGATAGGATGGTGTGGCTATAGAATGTGTGGGCCAGAGATAGAGGGCTATAAGAATTACAGTGATATGTGGAGGTCCAGAAATTCCAAGATGCTATATGGTAACTAGCCTGGTTGGAGCGAAAGATGTAAATATGTAAAACTGTGAATATATATGGGTTCTATATTGATAAGCAAATCAAGAAATGTATAAGATGTAATTCTGATCTGCTTACAAGAGTTATTTTTGCTTCAATTCCCATATTATAGCATCTCCTCATGTAGTTAGTTTTTTTATTTTGAAGCACGTAATAACTGTTGTCTGGACCTTCCATGATCTCTTTCCCTAACTTTTTCTCTCTGTGTCCGTCTCCGTCAGTGCGAATCCCTGTGTATGATCACTGTGGTACATACCGGTTGACACATTCTGCCATCATAGGACTCTGATGAAAGACAAACACACACAACCTCATAGTATGCACAGGGAAATGGTGTAAGCAAACAACATTTCCTTTATGCCTTGTTTAGTGCACTGATCTAAGCAAGCCATAGAGGACAGGATCACCCCAAAAACACTACAGACTAGCCCTTTGTTCTTCCCTTGGAGTAGAGTTGGGGGGGGGGATTTGGGACACAGAGCTTAGTAAAGTGTTAGTTATGTGTAAGGAGTGAAAATTTATTCCTACACTTGAGTTCTCATGATCATTTGTAGAGACAGTTCAGTGCACTTTTATAAGGCAGAGGGTGCTGTGGTTGCCTACATCAGAATGGACATGTTGGACAGTATGGAAGAGAGGGGAATAGGCAGAATAATAGGGCACTTGAGGATAGGATTGTACCGAAACAGTTAGATGAAATTGGTTTAGGCACACAAAGGGTTAAAAGCACTCAGGGTCAAAAAGTTTGAACAATATATTCTCGTATTTTAAAAGTACAGAGATAGCAAATTCTGGTGACTAGGACAGAAGGGTCTGTAGATGTAGCCACAAAGGAAATGTGACCATGACAAAAAGATAAGGCAAAGTTATTTCTCAATAGACACTTTAGTAGGGATGGAACTGAAATCAGCGAATAAAGACACTGTCTGCTTGGCGAAAAGTTTTATGAGAAAAGTGCTGTTTTTCCGCTTTTTTCCCGCCCATTGAAATCAATGGGAAGAAAAATATTTCTACACCACACAGAAGTTTTCTACAGCCATATAAAAGGGTGTCAGACTCTCACAGCAGCCATTCTGTGTTTGCGAGAGAGAGAGCAGGATGTTTTTTAGCTAGAGGAGATAGGTAAATAAAGGGGAATTGAAGCTTAGTTTAGGGAGTCATTTAAGTAGGACATTTGTTCTCTGTATTAGGGGAGTCTGGGGGCACTCTAGAGGATAAGATGGGAGGAAGGAGGTTGACCCCAAACTCCAAAATTCCATGTGACTGACTGGCAAGATACAGGTAGCTAGGGACCTATTTGCTTGCTGAACTTGCTGTTATTGTCTCTGTGCTGGGTGGGGAAAACTGGGGAAAGATGTTGATTTTGTTTTTCCAGTTATAATTTTTTTGGACAGATTGTGAAAAGACAACAGGGTGGACAACTTAAAAAAAAATAACAAGAAATTAAAAAAATAAAAAAGAATTAAAAATTAAAAATTATCTTAGGTGACAGCTGATTGGGTTTAGGCAAGGCATCATACAGCTGCATTATTGTGTTGTGTACCGAACAGTAAAAAACACAGTGTAGTTGTGTAATGTCCATCAAATGCACAAGGGGAAGGAGAAAGGTGGAGCAGTGCAGGGAAGTGAGAATAAAGTAGTAGTTCAAAACCTGACTGCAGCAATGGTTGTTGCAGCGTGTGTGATCAATGATGATGGTCCCTCTACTCCAAGGGAGGATGCAGTTTGCCAAGGTTCCAGCAAAACTTGTTCAAGCACCATCAGTGCCAGTACAAATATAGAACCATATAAGAACACTGAAGACGACAACAAATCACATTCAAGTGTTGATGACGTTGACAATAGCATAATAGAGGAAGGTGTAGCAGCTAAAGTGCCTGCTGCATCAGACAGTGAGACAAACAAGCACTAAAACACCCACCCTCAAAGCACTAGGGAACTTTGTTACAGTAAAAGTAAAAAGAAATTGTTTGAGACCTCCAAAAGCTTAGAGGAATATAAGGGTAGTAGTGGGCAAGAACTGTCAGGTGATGCTGATGCTGCGGAGGATGACCTAATATGACTGATAATGATGCAGATCTAGAATATATCACTCCAGCATCCTTCTCTTGTTCAGATACAGATGAAGTTGAGAGTGAGGATGATGGCAGGGCTATAAGATTAGCAGAAAGTCAAAGACTGAATCTTCCAACACTTTTAAGGAGCACTGTGCCTGTCTATAAACTGTTTGAGAAAGCCATTGGAAAGTCTGACCCTGGACAAGCACAGATGTCAAAAAGCACACAGTTACCCTATCAATCATCATCTGCATCATTGCCTCTTCAAAGTCCAAGTCTCTCTCATCCACACACACCTCTTTTGAGTACCCAGCAACAGCAACACAGGTTAACATCCACAGTGTTAGATATGATGCGTACCTCTGGTGCTGCTGCTGTAAGTGCTGCACCTTTAACACCTAGTAGTAGTGGCAGTAGAATTACATCAACATCCACCTCCAGTAGTTGTAGTAGTAGCTGAAACCACACATGAAAGACAAAGCCAGGACAAATATATTAACAGCATCACAGATGAGGAGGTGGAGGACAGATGGGACCACTGCTATGACCGATAAGTAATATGTATCAATAATCTGAGAAGAAGGATAGAGTATGACAATGGTAAAAATACATACACAAATCACACCATGCCAGTCACCCATCACCGCCACTACAATACATATCTGCCGCATTATAGGTTGTACTTTATTTTTTTTTTATTACTTGATATCATGAATATGTGCCAGTGTCACTTAAGCAAGAAAGTGTTGTGGGCAAAGGACAAATGCATTCTGCATGCTAACACATTTTTCAAGCCATATTTTGCTGTAGGACTCACAGCTTTGACTTTCAGCCACTTATTTCTAAACTTCAGCCCTCAGAAGAAGTAATATTACAGTGGGCATTGTAGTACCTATAGGAAATATAGGCAAAAAAATGTGTTAAAAAAGGTGAAAAATGTGATAACATAGGCGAAAAACTTGTTAAAATAGGCGTAAAGGAGGAAATTTTTGCGTAGGCGGAAAGACAAAATTTTTCACGGGAAAAGCGAAAAATCAGTACGTTTTCATGACATTTTTCACAGGAAATTTTTCACACTTTTTGCCCACCCATACACTTTAGCTGTTTGTATTATCTGTTTGCAAATTTGTAACTATGTATAGATATTTCTTTGCTGTGTAAGATTTTGGACAAATATAAAAGACTAGTTTTAAAATCCGAGTACATGGGCCAAGAATGGCGGCGCTGCAGTCACGCGCAGTACAGACTGCCTGTGCCGCTGATGATACAGAGCTGAATTCAGAATGCCCCACTCCATATCAGCCATGGCGCTGGCATTCTGTACTGCGCTTGACTGCAGGAAGCATTTCTGTATCTACTGCGCATGATGGTTTCTGACAAACATCCTTAGCAAGTTATAATATAGGATGTGCTGCAGCATGCAGCGTGGTCCTCTTAAGGCTGATATAGGTGAATTGATTAGTGATGATAAGGCTATGGCTCACACCTTAAACACATTCTTTTCTTCTGTTTATACAAAGAACAATAGAAGGCTATGGACAAAGAGACAAAACCACAGAATTTCCTCCATCGTGTACATGCTTACTAGGACAAAGTCCAAAACAGACTTGAAAAGGATATGGTGAATAAATCACCTGGACCTGTTGGCATAAACACAAGGGTACTGAAGGAACTTAGTTCAGTAATAACAAGGCCATTATACTTAATATTTATTGGTTCTTTTTTATCAGGCATAGTGCCCTGTGATTGGTAAGCTGATATAGTAAAACAGACCAAAAAGGGGGCAAGGCCTAAAGTAGGAAATTATAGACCTGTGAGCTTGACTTTCATAGTGGATAAGATATTAGAAGAGAGTATGTGATGACAAACAATATTATCATGTCAAACTAATTTTCTGCATTTTACAACTGGGTAAGTAGTAATTTGGACAATGGAATTGCTGTTGATGTTTCAAAAGCCTTTGATACTGTGCTACAGTTTACTGCATAAATTAAAAGGCTTTGGTTTGGGAGGTGCTATCTGTGAATGGATTGAAAACTGGTAAACTGATAGATAGCAGAGAGTTATTGTGAATGGAACCATTTCAAGTTGTTCTAAAGTTGTAAGTGGGGTGCCACAGGGTTCAGTTCTGGGTCCTATGCTTTTTAACTTGTTTATTAATGATCTAGAACTGGGAATTGAAAGCAATGTCTCAGTCTTTGCTGATGACACTAAACTGTGTAAGGAAATTTATACAGAGCAGGATGTTTTCTCTCTGCAGAATGATTTAGATAAACTGAGTAAATAGGCAGAAAAGTGGCAGACGAGGTTTAATGTAGATACATGTAAGGTTATGAATTTGGGCTGTAGAAAGAAACATAATACATACACACTAAATGTGAAACTACTTGGGGAATCCTCATTAGAGAAAAATTTAGGAATAGAGATAGACAATAGACACTGAAGTGCACAGTCAGCTGCTGCAAGAGCAAATAGGGTACTATCCTGCATAAAAAAGGGATATACATGGAGGGGATGCAGATATAATTCTACCTCTTTTTAAATCCTTGTTAAGGCTTCGTCTAGAATATTGAGTACAGTTTTCGGAAACAGTTCTTTAAAAAGTCATTATTGAACTGGAAAAAGCTTAGAGATGAACAACAAAACTGATAAAGGGACTGGAGGATCTGAGTTATAAAGATAGACTAGCGAAACTGGGTTTGTATAGGTGTAGATGGTCTTCCTGCAGAATGGTATAAAGAATTTGTGGATGTCTTGGCCCCCCATTTATTAAATACCTTTTATGCTGCTATTGACGAAGGACATCTTCCGGATTCTATGAATAATTCTTCCATTATTGTATTGCCCAAACCAGGAAAGGATCCGGAGCTTTGCGATTCTTACAGGCCCATTTCCTTGTTGACTATGGATGCTAAAATTGTGGCTACCAGATTAAATATGGTGCTGGGAACCATAGAACACGAAGATCAAACTGGCTTTTTCCCAGGTAAACCGACATCACACAATCTTAGACGGTTATTTATGCACCTGCAACTTCCTCACGATACCATGGGGTCTTGGGTGATAGCACCTCTCAAAGCATCTAAGACCTTCGACTCTGTCGAGTGGCCATATCTTTGGCATGTACTCCAGGGATTTGGGTTTGGCCCGTCCTTTATCAAATGGGTACGTATTTTATATAGTAACCCCAGAGCTTCTGTGGTGGCGGGTGGACTGAGTTCACAGTCCTTCTCCTTACATCGTGGCACAAGGCAGGGCTGTCCACTCTCACCCAGCCTGTTTGCTTTGGCCCTAGAACCCCTGGCTGTTCTAATTCGTGCAAACCGTTGATTAGGGGACTCAGTGTAGAAGGCAGAGAGGAAAAGCTTACAATTTATGCTGATGACATCCTGCATTTTTAGGTGATGTTAGGAATTCCTTGGAGACTACATAACAGGTGGTGGACGATTTTGGTACATACTCCGGATTTCAAATAAATTGGACTAAATCCTCTTTGATTCTGATTGATAGTAATCTACAGGAATCTTATCCATCTGACATCCCGCTTTCTTATGTGGCTGAGTGTACATACTTGGGGATTAGGGTGGCAGCAACAACAGACTCCTTTTTGGAGACTAATTTGATACCTAATATTCAATATTTTAACGACAAAACAATTGCATGGCTTCATCTGCCCTTAAATGTTATCAGTAGATCCCTATCCCTAAAAAATATTTCCGACAAATAGACAAAATTATTTCTCATTTCATATGGTGGGGGGGTCGGGCTAGACTCAAGCTATCTACTCTCATGAGACCCAAAGGAGAGGGGGGAATTGCCTTGCCCAATTTCTATAGGTACTTAGCAGCACAATGTCGATATGCGTTAGATTTTGTTTCTCCCCAACCTCGCTAGCAAACTACTCAAATAGATACATTATTGTTATAGCCTGCCTATACGCTGCCCCAGTTCTTGCATGGAGGCCCCGCAGTTTTTAAAATTCGAACTCCATTGGCAAAAACCCTACATGAGGCATGGGTGGAGTTGAAAAAGCTACTGGGATACATTACCATGGACCTGGATACCCCCTTGTGGGGCGCTGCGGGGCTACAAAATCTACTTGGCAGCGACTTTGGTCCCTTGTGGGCTAGATTTGGGATTACTAACCTTGGACAGTTATACCAAGATAATCAACTGAAATCCTTCACACAATTAAATGGCGAGTATCATATACCGCATAATCTATTCTACTCATATTTATGTGTTAGGCATGCCCTTCGAGCTCAGTGGGGTGATCGTGCCCCGATGATCTCTACATTCCCGCTTCTTACTAGATTGATGATTCTTGAGCCTTCGAGACCTCTTTCTTTCATATACCAGTGGCTGGAATCTCACATGGGGTATCAGGAATTCCCTTCACGGAACAAATGGGAAATGGACGTGGATCCATTGGAGAATTGGGAATGGGATTTGGCTAAGACGGGACCAGCACTGGTGGCAACGTCAACTAGACACCAGATGATACAGTTGAATATCCTGCATAGAATTTATTATATGCTGGTCAGACTGTGTAGGATTGGGGATTCTAGTACCGACGGTTGTCTTCGGTGTGATAATGTTCAGGGCACATATTTACATATGATCTGGGAATGTCCTGGAGTCAGGAGGTTCTGGAAAGAAGTAATGCGTATTGTGGTTCTGGTGTTGGGGAGACCTGTTCCTGTGACTCCAAAGATTTGTTTATTGTTTGTTTTTCCCGATGAGATTGAGGATGCAACTGACAGATCTCTACTGAGTGAGCTCTTGGTGATGGCTAGAAAGGTGGCGGCCTTAAACTGGATGTCAAATAGTCCCTAATTGTAGGGCATGGATAAATTTAGTTTTACAATGCATTCCACACTATAAATTGGTTTACTTACCAATTTAATTGGCTGTGATGTATAATTGATGAAAGACATTGTGAATGAACCCTGTACATGCCGGGATTTGTGAAACTGTTGGCTGGTGGGCGGTGTTGCGGGTTCAGGAGAGAGAGGAATCGGGGACCAGGGGTTTAGTGAAATTAAAGTTGAATTAGATTTTAGGAGTTTTGGTTACTGGAGGTTAACATAATAACAAAAACTTCAGGTTGACTCTGTGCGCCCTACTGAGATGCATATGTTCTTTTCACTGTTACAAATGTCTGCATAGTTTTGCTGTACTTGAACGATTATACATGTACTTTTCTGTATTTGAGATGTGTATGGAGCAATCTGATAATAAAATTTATTTGAAAAAAAAAACTGGGTTTGTTTACATTAGAGAAAAGCCAATAAATGGGTGATATGATTACCATTTACAAATATATTCATGGTCAATAAAGTAACTCTCCAATTAACTATTTACTTATAGAGTTGAGCGAAGAACAAGAGGTCATCAATTAAGACTAGAGGAAAGGTGCTTTCAACTAAAACAAAGATAGGGATTTTGGACAGTAAGGGCAGTAAAGTTGTGCAATTCTTTACCTCAGTATACTGTGCTTGCAGATACTATAAATCTATAAATGCTTTAAAAAGGTAATGAATACCTATCTAGCACATAACAATATTGAGAATTATGACAGATGGCTTCCAAGCAGGTAAGATGCTGATTCAGGGAAATATCTGACTGCCATTTGGAGGAAGGATTTTTTTCTACCCACATGGGGGTTAACTGGAAATTACTTCAATGTTTTTTATTGTTTGTTTGTTTTGCCTTCTTCTGGATTAACAGAGGTGATTTGGCATGGTCTAGACTTGAGGGATGGATGTCTTTTTCAGCCTCATCAACTTTGTCACTGCTGGGAGATTTATCATCCAAAAGTTATTACAGACCAAATTTTGGATGCAAAGTTATTATCTGTAATGGTTCGTACAAATGAACTGCAACCAGACGAGTACGGAATTAATGGCGCTAGTGCCTCTTCTAGAGAGTAGGAGATTACCTCTTTAAGGACCTCGATCAGTATGGCCCAGTAATTGTAACATATGTGTAATCTGCAGAGCCACAGGTCTGCACCTGGAAGCTACCAGACTATAGAGAGAGACACTCAGGAAATATAACGGACTGAACCCCAGTTCCGTACCTGTAGGGAAATCAGACTTAATCGATAGGCAGCGGTAGTAAGGAATGTCTGAGCCTAGGTCCGCTCCTAGAGGATCACCAGACAATCCCAGTAGCAAGGAATGGGTAGTCGGACAAGCCAGGTCATACACAGAGCGGGTAGTCAGCCAGAGCCACAAGGTCACACCAGACAGGATATCCACTGAAGCCTTGGTATGCTGGATACGTAGTGGACAGAGCCCCAGGTCAACACCAGAGTGGGTAGTCTGACAAGCCAGGTCATACACGGAGAGGGTAGTCAGCCAGACCACAGGTTTGCACCAGATAGGATATCCACTGAAGCGTTGGTATGCTGGATACGCAGTGGACAGAGCCCCAGGTCAACACCAGAGTGGGTAGTCAGACAAGCCCTGGTCATACACAGAGCAGGTAGTCAAGCAGAGCCACAGGTCTGCACCAGAATGGTTATCTGACAAGCCAAGGGACATACACAAGGCGGATAGTCAGACAGAGCCACAGGTCAGTGCCAGATCGGGTAGTCAGACAAACCAGGGTAATACACAGAGCTCTATCAAAACAACTACACTGGAACGAAAAGGCAAGTGAGTTAGTGTCCAGGCAGTTTAAATACTCTTAGCTCCACCCCTGGAAGGTGGAGTACCGAGTACTGTGCCTTTAAGAGCCGGCATTAAGTCACTATGGAATCCCAGTGACACGTTCCTGACTCGGCCAACAGAGGGAGCCAAATCCATGTGGCAGGAGCCACACGCACATCCCAGAGGAAACAGCATCCAGGACGCCAAGGGGACCAGCTACCGAACGGAGCACTGAGGCAGCCAGCTCCCTAGTAAAGGTACGCGTGAACGCTTACATTATCCTATATAATAAAATGCTAGGATGTTTGTCCGATGCAGTCATGCGCAGTAGAGACTGCCTGAACGCACAGAATGCTCCACACTACAGCGCATGACTGTATCACATACGCCGCCAGTGAGGTGGTGGCAGTACACAGAGCAGGACCGGCCTCTTAACCCTTTGAGTGCCAGATCAATGCATTGCATACCCCTCTGGCACTCAAAGGGTTAACATCACTAGGACCTTGGCCCGTGTACACGGGCTTTTACACTAGTTATTAATATTATTATTTTTTACTAGATGTGATAATTACATTAACAGAATATGAATCTGGTGATAAATATTTACATATATTAAAGGGATAGTAATACTTTGTTTTAACTTTATTTTTTTTGTAGGCATTAAAAAAATATGAAGAATGATATGTCTTATCTCTCAAACCTTTATGGTTTAAGAGATATTCACAAGCAAAGTTTCCCCCTCCCGCCCCTTTTACCTAGTGTAAGCCATCTCTTCTCAGATGGGGATCAGGTTGTAAGACCAGACAGATAACAGCAGGGGACAATCTTCTTCCTATGGGAACAATGAAAGCCCTCCCCCCCCCCCCTTGACAAGCTTTTCAGGTTTTTCCCTTATCTTAATTGAAGATTGTGCCTCTCTGCAGTCTACCTGGGCACCTCCCTTCTGCTTTGGCTGAAAAGTGTTACATCAGTAAAAGGGGCGGGAGGGGGACACTTTGTCATTGAATTACTCTGGAACTACAACACTGACAGAACTGAAATAACACTCTCCATGTCCCAAATACTATGATGATTAATTAGAGCTGCTTTTATTATGAAACATTACTATCCCTTTAACCTTCTGAGTGCTTGAGAAAGAATAACTCATTTAGCAGATGATAAGCATTAGACTGTATTAGGATAGGTAAAGTATTACTTTACAGCTAATATTGGCCTACAGCTCTCATTAATTTCAGCTGAACAACAGCTGGCTGAGGATGATAGGAGTTGTAGTTTAACAACAGCTGAAGAGTTATTGATTGCCCACCTGTGCTACTTCTAGCTTAACAATATTTACTTACAGGATAGAAATGAATTAGCACTCTCCTAGAATCCACCATCTTGTAAAGGAATACCAAAGCAGATCACGTAAAATCAAAGACTTTATTCCATCTGATTAAAAACAGGAAACATGAACAAAGACAAGGCAGAGCGCATTAAGCATTTATACAGTAACTGGCACTTAAAGGGATAGTAATGTTTAATAATAAAAGCAGCTCT
Organism: Rhinophrynus dorsalis; assembly: GCA_037306005.1. NCBI lineage: Eukaryota > Metazoa > Chordata > Amphibia > Anura > Rhinophrynidae > Rhinophrynus > Rhinophrynus dorsalis. The sequence continues at coordinate 664,492,714 of CM074718.1, forward strand.
AATTAATCATCATAGTATTTGGACCTTGGAGAGTGTTATTTCAATTTGGTCAGAGTTGTAGTTCAAGAGTAATTCAATGGCAAAGTATCCCCCTCGCGTCCCTTTTACTGATGTAACACTGCTCAGCCAGATCAGAAGGGAGGTGCCCAGGTAGATTGCAGAGAGGGACAATCTTCAATTAAGATAAGGGAAAACCATGAAAAACTTGTCCAGGGGGCAGGGCTTTCATTGTTCTCATAGGAAGAAGATTGTTCCCTGCTGTTATCTGTCTGGTCTATGGACTGCATTCCACATCTGAGAAGAGATGGCTTGCACTAGGCAAAAGGGGCGGGAGGGGGAAACTTTATCATTCAATTACTCTTGAACTACAACTCTGACAGTATTGAAATAACACTCTACATGGCCCAAATACTATGAAAATTAATTGGAGTTGCTTTTTTGTGAAACATTACTATCCCTTTAATGATTGGCCATCTAGATACTCAAGCATGAAAGTTTTAAAAGGCCTCAAATGGGATACACGTTCAAAACAAACAAAAGGGAATGTAGCTAGCCATTACCTCATATCCTCAATATGGAGTAGATACATATTAACTTTGTCAGTGCCATGTTGCAATACGGGAATAAAAGTAATCTTTTTGAAATGTGAATAGTAAGATCAGATGAAAATTCCCATTTTTTTTTTGCAGGAATTTTCACTGAAAAAAGTACCGGTGTGTCACTTATAAGTTAACAGCTTTTATTTTTTTCACTGTCATTGAATGTCACTGTCAGTGTCACTGTCTGCAATCACACTCACATTCCCATCATATCTCTCTACTATTAGCTAGTGTTCAAATTTTAGTAGCTTTCTCTTTCTCTCCTAAGGACTGTAGTATTAAGTTTAACAGTACAGAACATTATATATGTATGATTTAGCTTCAGAAAAATCAGCTTGCAATAAGCAATAAAAATGCACAGCAGCTGGTGCAACACCACCACAAATCAGTATTTATTTGTCTCTCTTGTTTTTGCAGATGTAGAGAGAGTGAGCGTGTTTAATACACTATGTCAAGTATCTATTGTACATTTTTTTCTTTCCTTGAATGTATGATGTATTATGTCTGTCACTCAGTCTCAGGGGATTTACTAAGTCACGGAAGATTATCTGGCTCATTTACTGTAAACTCAAGTAGACACCACTTTATACATTTATGAAACAACTCCAGATTCCCCTCCTTGCCTGTCTACCTACTGAAGCTAGCATAAAAAAAATTCAGCCTCTTTCTCTCTCTCACTCTCTTCTAATCATAGACTGGAAACATGTTGTAAACTGACGCCCCTTTTGATACTTTACCATACTGGGAAACATAGGGGGAAACACCCAACATGTGGTTTGAAATATATTATCTTAATTTATTTCAATGCTATGGAAAAAGTGGGAAAACTTGAAATTTTGTTAGAATTCCCACAGGAGGTGGGAAGTAACATTTTTCCATTTTTCTCTTTTGAGGGGAAAATGTTTTCCCATACCTACTTAATAGTAATATTTCACATATGTAGTCATAGTGTGTATGTTACATATACAAAACAAATGAAACATAATGGATGTGACATAGTAGATAGCTATGTTCTCGTTTGTTGGTTTTGAAGACATGTACCCATATGAGGGTCTTTTAAAACTTAGTTATTTGTGTATGTAGATGGGCTATGATTAAGTACCAGTTACGGTACAAAATGCTTAAAGGGATAGTAATACATAATTTTACCTTTATTTTATTTTGTAGGCATTAAAAAAACATGAAGAACGATATAAGTCTTATCTCTCAAACCTTTATGGTTTGAGAGATATTCACAAGCAAAGTTTCCCCTCCCGCCCCTTTTACCTAGTGTAAGCCATCTCTTCTCAGATGTGGAATCCAGTCCATAGACCAGACAGATAACAGAAGGGGACAATCTTCTTCCTATGAGAACAGTGAAAGCCCTGCCCCCTTGACAAGTTTTTCAGGTTTTTCCCTTATCTTAATTGAAGATTGTCCCTCTCTGCAATCTACCTGGGCACCTCCCTTCTGATCTGGTTGAGCAGTGTTACATCAGTAAAAGGGGCGGGAGGGGGATACTTTGTCATTGAATTACTCTTGAACTACAACTCTGACAGAATTGAAATAACACTCTCCAAAGTCCAAATATTATGATGATTAATTAGAGCTGCTTTTATTATGAAACATTACTATTCCTTTAATGCACTCTGCCTTGTCTGTGTTCATGTTTTCTGGTTTTAACACAAAGGAATTAATTGTTTGATTTCACATAATCCACCCCAGTGTTTCCTTCACATGCCAGTGGACTCTGGAACAGTGCTGATTTTTTCCTATCTTGTGTGAGTCTAAACTGACACAGAAATAAGCTGAGTTCTGTTATCTGTATCTGAAATGAACAGCAATGATCTGAGCTCCTGTTGTTAAAGGTATCATGCCTAACACTTCTCATTTGCTAAACTGGCTATTCTAATGAAATTGTCTATCATTGTGTGGAGTAATTCTGAGTAATACCAACCTGACAATAGGGGATGCATTAAAATTGCCATGGACTTAACACTTTGAGTGCCAGAGAGGTACCAATGCATTGGCACTCAAAGGGTTAAGGAAAGCCTTATGCCTATCCCATGTATGCTTAAATTCTGTAACTGTATTAACTTCTCCCGCTTCTGCTGGTAGGCTATTCCACTTATCTACTACCCTCTCAGTGAAGTAAAACTTTCTTACATTACATCTAAACCTCTGTCCCTCTAGTTTTAGACAATGGCCTCTTGTCCTAATATTTTTACTCCTTTGAAATCTACATCCATCCTGCACTTTGTTAAATCCCTTCTCTCCTCCAAGCTATACATGGAAAAACTGTTCAAGCTATAGAATGGATGAAGTTAGTTCATGTGAACAAATAGAGGATGAATAAGCAGAGTCAAGTGAAATTAAATATCCAGATGTGAATGCTGCAGAATGAGACAACCTGGTAGCTTTGTCCACCGTATATAGTAACTGAACCTGCGATGACCTCAATAACATCGCACAACATAAGAGAGAGACATCTACTGTAAGTGTAATACGTTTTAATAAATTTAAAAGATAAAACTATAATTTATGCTCTTATAATAAACCTACTTATGCGCATGAACAGGTCCCTTTTAGCCAATGAGCTGTGTCCTCCCTTCCTCCTGCTCTCCAAATTAACAGTCCTTATTAGATGTGCTTCCAAGATGTTCCGTTCTCCAAAGTTAGCTGGATAGTGTAGTCCAAAACATTAGTGGGACGACTTAGAAGGTGGATATTGTCGTCCAACACTTAAGTTTTAACAGTTATTAATTGTGTGCTTATGGTACTAGGAGAAGATGGGGATGCTGAGGCTCAGGTATTGCAGCTTCGTGGTAAGGCTTATCCGGAACCTTGGTTAGGCCTCATCTAGCATATAGAATACAATTTTGGGCACCTGTTCTAAAAAAAGACATTACTGAACTGGAAAAGGTGCAGAGACATACAACAAAACTGGTAAAGGGATTGGAGGATCTGAGTTCTAAAGAGAGACTAGCCAAACTGGGTTTGTTTACATTAGAGAAGAGACGTCTAAGGGGTGATATGATTACCATTTACACATATATTCAAGGTCAATACAAAGAACTATCCAATTAATTATTTACGCAAAGACCTGAGCTAACAACAAGATGTCATCCATTAAGACTAGAGGAAAGGCACTTTCGACTAAAACAAAGGCAGGGATTCTTTACAGTAAGGGCGGTAAGGCTATGGAATTCTTTGCCTCGGGATGTTGTGCTTGCAGATAATGCAACTGCATTCAAAAAAGCAATGGATGCCTATCTAGCACACAACAATATTGACAGTTATGACAGATGGCTGCAGATAGGATATAGATCCGGGGAACTATCTGACTACCAGTTGGAGTCAGTAAGGAATAATTACCCCCACACGCACTTGGGACTAGATTGGAAATGGCTCCAGAGGGCTTTTTTTTTTGCCTTGCTCTGGATCAACAGGGGTGTTTTTAGCATGAGATGGACTTGATGGACACGTGTCTTTTTTCAGCCTTATCTACTATGTTACTATGTTACTATGTATGGAACACCAGAAGCTGATAGTAAAGGTAGATATGGAGCAGAGCAGGGGATGCTCACAGGGGGTTTGGAAGGGACCTGTGCTGAAAGGTGGATTTGGGTCTGGAAGCCTGAACATTTTCACAGACAAACCATCTGCTTCCTCAAGGGTCGTATAGGAAAAGTAGGGCTATTGTAAGTGCATCTTTCAATTTATTAAAATGTACTACACTTAGATGTCTCTCTCTTTTGTTGTGCAGTCATCGTGGATCCAGTTTCTACCATTCAAGTGGTTAAACAATTTAACTCAATAGGTATCTTGGTAAATTTTATCTGCCCTGTATGGGGTAGCTGGTTTGGTCCATCTCTACACCACGTCTTCATATAACATCAGGATCAATAAAAAAAGTTTAGTAAAGTATCTTAACTTTCAGTTTTGATAAAGAAGCACATTTAGCAACAGAGTTTGTTTTCCAGATTAATAACAAATATCTCTGAGCACATATTGATTTTACTTTCCAGTTTCATTATCTTTTATTGTTTTTGGCATTTATGATTCCTATTGCCTGAATCAAAATAATGAGTTTGGTGAAAAATGATCACATTACATAAGGACGCAAACAATTATGTTACATTGTTATGAGAATGGATGCTACGTGCAGGGCACTTATTTTTGTTTTCTTCGTGTCTGGAAGGCCGCGTGTCAGTGAAATCTGTTATATCGAAACTAAATACATTAAAACTATTTTATGTTTCAGCAATTCTGAAGCAAACCAAGTGCACTTTAGGGTATTAATACAAATTCTCATCAAGTAACTGGGGCTTTAACCCTTTGAGTGCCAGACGGTTACGCAGTACATTGCAAAGGGTTAACCACTAGAATGGTAATGACTTCTCCATATCATTTTCTTCTTCATGCATTGGAGATGGGTGAAAACTTTTGCCTCTAACCAAAATTGTGGAATAATGACACTTCCCACGAAAAGTGCAGTTTTCCCGCTTTTTTCGCCAAGCTCATGACACTGAAATCAATGGGAAGAATTTTTCTTTCTCTACTTTTCTACAGCCATATAAAAGGGATGTCAGGCTCTCACAGCAGCCATTTTGTGTACAGCCATATAAAAGGGTGCCAGGCTCTCACAGCAGCCATTTTGTGTACAGCCATATAAAAGGGTGTCAGGCTCTCACAGCAGCCATTCTGTGTTTGTGAGAGGAGAGAGCAGCATGTTTTTGAGCTAGAGGAGATAGGTAAATAAAGGGGAATTGAAGCTTAGTTTAGGGGGTCTTTTAGGTAAGACAGTTCTCTCTATTAGGAGAGTCTGGGTGCACTCTGGGAAGAAGAAGGGAGGAAGAAGGTTGACCTCCAAATACCCCAAAATTCCATGTGATTGACTGGCAAGACACAGGCAGCTGGGGACCAGTTTGCTTATTGATCTTGCTGTTATTGTTTCTGTACGGGGGAAGTCTGGGGAGGTTGATTTTGTTTTTCAGTTATATATTTTTTTTTTACAGACTGTAATAAGATAGGGTGGACAACTTAAAAAAATATAATAAAAAAATAAACAAACAACTAATTAAATATATTAGGTAACAGACAACTGATTGGGCTAAGGCAAGACATTATACTCCATCAGTTGTGTTATGTATTATAGAGTAAAAACACTCACAGTAGTTGAGTAAGGTCCAGCAAACAAAGAAGGGGCAGGGGGAGGGGGAAAGGTAGAGCACTGAAAGGATGTGAGAGTAAAGTAGTAGTTGAAAAACTGACTGCAGCAATGGTTGCTGCAGCATGTGCAATAAATGATGATGATGCCTCACCTCCAGAAGGATGCAGCTTGTCAAGGCCCCAACAACACCTCCAGCACCACCAGTGCCAGTACAATAAAAGAACCATATAAGAAGACATATAAGAAGAACACTGAAGATGACACCAAGTCACATTCTAGTGTTGATGATGGCAACAGCATAAAGAGGAAGGTGTAGCAGCTGAAGCGCCTGCTGCATCAGGTAGAAATACAAACAAGCACCAAAACACCTATCCTGAAAGTAGTAGCGAACTTTGTGAAAGTAAAAGTAAAAAGAAATTAATTGAGACTTCTAAAAGCTTAGAAGAATTTAATGGTAGTGGGCAAGAAGTGGCATGTGATGCTGCTGAGGATGACCTAATGATGACTGATGATGATGATGCAGATCCAGAATATATCCCTCCAGCATCCTTCTCTTTTTCAGATCCAGATAACATTGAGAGTGAGAAAAAGGATGATGACATAGCCATAAAGCTGGCAGAAAGGCAAAGGCTGAATCTTCCACCACTGAAAAGGAGAACTGTGCCCATTGTAAAGTCTGACCCTGGACAAGCTTTACATGATAACAAAAAGTACACAGTCACTTTATCAGACATCATCAGCATCATCACCTCTTCCAAGTACAAGTCCCACTCAGCTACACATACCTGTGTTGAGTACCCAGCACCAACAACAACAGCAACACAGGTTATTAACATCCACAATGTGAGATATGATGAGTGCCTCTGCTGCTGTTGAAAGAGCTGCACCTTTGACACCAAGTAGAAGTAGTAGCAGTAGAATTGCATCAACATCTAATTGCAGTAGTAGCAGCACCAGAGGAACCCGTCATTCCAAGAAGTCCACAGTATGGAGAAACTTCACTCAGGATATTAAAGGTAAGCATGTATCACAGTGCCCGTTATTGATTCCAGTGGTGCTCTGTGATACAGGTGACCTTGTTATCCTCCGGATTGTCACTCTGGTCTAATAGCTATTCTTATAGGCCACTGGTGTGTCCACCCACATGCTAGGCCTTATAGGCCTTAGCCTCACCATACAACCTTGCCCTTTCATGGTGTACCTGAGTGTTGTGCTTCTGTGTTCCGATTTCTGATTCCTGTGTATGACTCCTGGCTTCATCTGACTTCCATTCTGGCTTGACTTCTGACTTCGTCTGACTACCCAATCAGGCTGAGACTCCTGGCTTCGTCTGACTTCCATTCTGGCTTGACTCCTGGCTTTGTCTGACTACCCAATCCGGCTGAGACCCCGGCGGCATATGACCATTCCTTTCTGCTTTGGTTGCCTCACACTCCACTGTGCTTCTGGCAATGGCTTGACTTTCCACTCCAGCTTACCCAGCTCCGGCTGACTGTTTCATCCTCGCCCGCCGGGGCCTACTGTCACTGCCACGCTTTCTCTCTCCGGGCAGTATTCAGTATTGTCAGACTTGTCATTGGCCTCCTGCGGCCTACTGTCTGGGTAGCCTGTTGTCCTCCTAGTGTTCTAGGGTTGTCTCCATTGCCTGTCAGTCTCCTAGCGTTCTAAGGCCTGTCCTGTTGCCTGGTTATCCCCAGAGAGTTCTGGGGATTCTCACTCATTGTAGGTGCTCCAGCATTCTGGGGTAGTGTCCATGTACTATCTTCAACCTGTCTAGTGAAGTGTTGGGAAAGTGTTGTTACACTGTTCCCATACCGGGTATAGTGAAGGTTGGAGAGGTGCTTTCGCTCCTTGTAGGTGCTCCAGTGTTCTGGGGTATTGTCTGTAGACTATCTTAAAACCTGTCAAGTGAAGGGTTGGTGAAGTGCCGTTGCACTGTCTCCATACCTGATCTAGTGAAGAAGGGAGAGGTAGTCTACTTCCTTTTTATTTTTATCTTAATACATTTTCATTTTATTGTATCTGTACTTGTCAAGTGTCATTATTTCACTAGTCTCCCCGTGATAGCATGTTGCTATCATGGAAAAAGCATGTGAGCAGGGGGAAAGCAGGCTCACACATAGGCACCTCCTCATTGAGACCCCACCTGAAGCACAACAACAGGTCTGACTGGGAGACACACTAACAGCACCTCAAAGGTGCCGCAACTAGCAGCAGCAAATCACTGCAAAAAGTTCCCAGGGCTTTGGGGCAGAAAAAAGAAATTGATTCCAAATAACACCTATGACTCCTGCTGCAGAGAAGTATGATGGCTCTGGGTTTGCTGTAGGAGATGGAAAGAGTCATAGACTGCCCATATATGCTGCCTCTACCTCCACCCCCTCCTCTAGTCATGTTGTTAAAGCAATAAAGTTCCAGGGTTCTTCTGCCATGTCCTGCCAACCCACACTGACTGTGTTCCCGGGAAGGAGTTAAAAACTTCACAAACAGAATCCCAAAGTACACCTGTGGAATGACAAGGTTGCCAAGATTTTGGCAGTGGACATACTGCCATATTATTTTGAAAGAGTTGGTCAGAGATGCTCCACTAGGAATGAACCTGCCCTTGAAGTGAACAGGCTCTATAGGAAAAATGTCATACCCAGGGTACAATCTCTTTTAGCTCATCATACTTATCCTACAAAAAGGCAGTACAGCCACAAACTGCCAGATAATTCCTCTCTGAACAAAAGAAGTAGCCAACTTCAGATGTACATTTCAGCCTAATTGGGATTGTCAGTTATGTGAAGCTGATCTCTCTAGGCACTGTGATAAAGGGGTCCACGTCTGGATTCCTCTGTTACCCTAAAGGTGAGAAATCCTAAGAGTAATTTTCATATGCAAAGAGCTGGTCAGAGATGTTCAACTAGGAGCAAGCCTGCCCTCGAAATGAGGAGGCTCTATAGGAAAAGTGTCCTACCCAGGGTACAATCTCTTTTAGCTCACTAGTGCCTTTCACAGAAAGGAAATATCCTGAAGCACATCATACTGATGTTACCAAAAGGCAATCCAGCCACGAAGTGCCAGGCAATTCCTCTCTGAACAAGAGAAGCAAAGGGTAATGGGGGAATCTTGACATGGACCCTTTGCTCACAAGTGTCTAGAGGGATCAGCTTCACCTCACCGACGAGGCCCAACAAGGCTGAAACGTATATCTCGGTTTAGCTGTTTCCTTTGTTTCAGAGAAGAATTGTCTGGCATTTCATGGCCGAACTGTCATTTTGGCAGGACCTGTATGATATGCTTCAGAATATTTCTTCTCTGTGCATGGAACTTGTGAGGTAAAACATGTTGCACTCTGGGCGTAGGACACAGTCCTAGTGACCTCTTTGCATATCTGACAAGCTCATGAGCCTAGTTGAGCATCTGTGACTTCTTCTATGCTGTATTCTTTTGTAGAAAATCGAGGTTTCAGAAAACTGATGTCATGTGTAGCTCCACACTGGCATTTCCCAAGCTGTAGCTATTTTTCCAGGACAGCTATGCCTGAATTGTACAAGCAGATGGTTAGTGTGGTAGGCAAAGGGCTGAAAATTGCTTATGGCAAGAAAATCTACCTGACAACAGATATGTGGACAAGTGGGCAGAGCACAGACTATATGACTGTGACTGCTCTCTGGGTTTCCCTCCCAGCACAAACAGTGGGCAATACTAGCTTAGAGCATCAGGTGAAAGACAGTAATTGTGCTTCTAGTTCTGGCAGTGTGATGAAAAGGCGACAGCAGCAGTGTGATAGCCCGCACCATCAGCAGACCACCTTGTGCATGCAGAGTTTTGAGAGACAGTCCCACAAAGCCATTGTTTTAAGTAAGCTAGAACAGGTAATAGAGGAATGGCTTGTACCCCACACCTTAAAAGCTGGTTTTGTGCCTGCTAATAGCAGCTTCAAAATAATCACTGCTTTGAGAAAAAGGGGATATGGTGCATGTGCCCTGCTTTGCCCACATGCTAAATTTAGTTGAGATCATATTCCTGGCTGTCCAAAACCCTTAGAGAGATGCTTACTATTGCCCGCAAAATTGGTGCCCATTTTAGTTGCTCCCACAGTGCATGCAATGCTCTATATTCCATACAAGAGGGTAATAACCAGCCCCATAACCAGCTGAAAATGGACTAAGGCCATTAGTGAGTACACCATGCAAAACTGGAAGGCTTTGGAGGGAGCCGCTTTGTCACCTGGCAAATGGCAACTAATGTGCAATGTATGTGAGCTGCTGAAACCCTTTGAGGAGGCAACCATGCTGCTGAGTCAAATTGGGGCAGGAATTAGTGAAATTCTACAACTGCTCTTTTTATTCCAGGAAAAAAATGAGGAGCATGGCTAAGAATTCTTACCAGAATGACAACGCAGACATGCACCTGCTGGTAAAGGACATGTCCTCGCATAGTGTCCAATAAAAGCAATGAGGAATACATTCTTGCCACTTTGCTGGACCCCCGCTTCAAACACGAAATTTCGGAATTTCTGCCAACGGTCCAGCAGCAGTTTGTCACGACAAGGGGTCAGGACTTTTCCTATAGAGCCTCCTCACTTCAAGGGCAGACTCTTTCCTAGTTGAGCATCTCTGGGCAGTTCTTTGCGTATGCAAATTACACTTAGGATTGCTCAGCAATGTGTTGTGTACTCCTCTAGCACTCAAATGGTTAAAGGGGGTTAAAATCCCCTTTTAAAACAATGGGAATATAGGATAATTGTATTTGCTTATACAAAGTCATTTCAGAAATGCTCAGTTAGGAATGAGCCTGTCAGGGTATATAGCAGGTGCTATAGGGCTGTATCCAGTACTGAGTGCAATGGATGTTAGCTCATGTGCAGACAGAAAACAAATGTCCTGAAGCATGTTATACTAATCTTACCCAGATACCAGTCCATCCATGAAATGCCATGCAATTACTTTCTGAAAAAGAAAAGCCGCTAAACCCATACGTGTCATGTTCTGCCCCTTTTTCTTTGTCTTTGTGATTCCTTGTCTAGTTTTCCATTTGTTTTCTCTTGTTATTCAGATCTTGGTTCCCCGGCTTGTCTTGTGGTTAGTCTGACCCTTTATAGAGCCTCTGTGCTTTTAGGCGGGGTGCGATCAAAGCGTGCCAGGTCGTGACCCTGAATTTTCTGTTCCTGACTGTTTTCTTGTGTATTGACCTGAATTTTTCCTGCAACTTTCTTCCTGTTTTGTGATTTGGTACCATGCTCATCTGATATATGTAACATACCTTGGCTCCATTGATTTGACCATTCCTCCATCTGCTGCTTGTACTACATTTCCCATCCGTTGCTGATCTGGCTTTTCTGACTTCCTGTTTGCCTTGACCCTGACAGGTTTCTTCCTTATGACCACCCTGTTGTACTTTGAGTATCCTGCTTTCTCTCTTCACATTCAAACTCCAGGCCTCAGTGTCCTGCACAACAACTACAACTATACTGCAAGTGGGTTACTTGTTAAATATTCTCTTTGATCCCAGTGTGTAGCTGTTGTTATTTGGATTATGATCCGGGGTGCGAGCCAGCTCCTCCAGTCGGCACTAATCTGGCCAGCATCTCTAACTTGGCCAGGGTGCAACAAGGCATCCCAGAGAGCAGCCATCGTCAGCCAGGTTCGTACTCTAGTCTTCGCTCCCTAGCATTTGGCCCACTGAGGCCTGCCTGTTGTTATGCTTCAGTCATATTATTTACATCAAATAACAGTGTGTCACATCTTTGTAGGGAATCTTTTTCAGAGAGTATACCAGGCAGTTTACACTGGGCACTTAGTCTGTCTGATCATTGCAATGTGCATGTATCCATATCATTGGCAAAATGGCTCCCAGGAAAAAATTCTAATTGATGCCCTCTGCCTGCAATGTTTTTTTTTTTTTTTTTTTTTGGGGGGGGGGTGACTATGCATTGTGCAGTGCACATCTACAGGAAAAAATGATCTTCATTGTTAGAGCCACTTAAGACAGATATGCATCATTAACATTAGAGAGTGCAACAGATCTTTGTTCCATTATATAAATCCACGGATAGATAAATCCTTTAGGGTTAAAATATAAGGCCAACAGAAGAAAACAAAATAAAATTAAACTAAATTAAAATATGCACCAGGTATTAATTTTTCATAAGAGAATATATAACTATCACTGGAAAAAAATGTCCATAAAGTCCTGACTCAAAGGGATAGTAATACTTCATTTTATCTTTATTTTATTTTGTAGGCATTAAAAAAACATGAAGAACGATATAAGTCTTATCTCTCAAACCTTTATGGTTTGAGAGATATTCACAAGCAAAGTTTCCCCTCCCGCCCCTTTTACCTAGTGTAAGCCATCTCTTCTCAGATGTGGAATGCAGTCCATAGACCAGACAGATAATAGCAGGGGGCAATCTAAATTTTTCTCTAATGAGAATTCCCCAAGTAGTTTCACATTTAGTGTGTATGTATTATGTTTCTTTCTACAGCCCAAATGCATAACCTTACATGTATCTACATTAAACCTCGTCTGCCACTTTTCTGCCTTTATACTCAGTTTATCTAAATCATTCTGCAGAGAGAAAAAATCCTGCTCTGTATGAATTTCCTTACACAATTTAGTGTCATCAGCAAGGACTGAGACATTGCTTTCAATTCCCACTTCTAGATCATTAATAAACAAGTTAAAGGGATAGTAATACTTCATTTTATCTATATTTTATTTTGTAGGCATTAAAAAAACATGAAGAATGATATGTCTTATCTCTCAAACCTTTATGGTTTGAGAGATATTCACAAGCAAAGTTGCCCATCCCGCCCCTTTTACCCAGTGTAAGCCATCTCTTCTCAGATGTGGAATGTAGTCCATAGACCAGGCAGATAACAGCAGGGGACAATCTTCTTCCTATGAGAACAATGAAAGCCCTGCTCCCCTTGACAAGTTTGTCAGGTTTTTCCCTTATCTTAATTGAAGATTGTCCCTCTCTGCAGTGTACCTGGGCACCTCCCTTCTGATCTGGCTGAACAGTGTTACATCAGTAAAAGGGGCGGGAGGGGGATACTTTGTCATTGAATTACTCTTGTACTACAACTCTGACTGAATTGAAATAACACTCTCCAAAGTCCAAATACTATGATGATTAATTAGAGCTGCTTTTATTATGAAACATTACTATCCCTTTAATGAATAAAATTGCACATACAGTAGTTCTGTAAATAAAACATCTAGTGCTAGCCAGGCATACACTGTAGGAGTACACAGAGCACAGATCTCATAGTGCAGATGTAGCCAACCCTTGGTCCTCTATGACTTACAACAGTGCATGTTTTCAGGATATCCCAGCTAGAGCACAGATGGACTAATTAGTGGCTCAGTCGTTTTAATTGGTCCACACGTGGTCATTCAGGGATATCCTGAAAACATGCACTGTTAGTGAGCTGGGGTGAGGTAACCTTGTCTTACTGGAACAAACTTTAACCCCCTGAGTGCCAGAGAGGTATCCAACACATCACAATGCATTGGATACCTCTCTGGAACTCAAAGGGTTAATAAATAATAAATAGAAATCAGCAACGTTACAATTGAAAATCCAAGTCTTGGAATAAGGGGTCTCAAAGGCCTGATCGTCTTCTTAGCCTCAGGCTGTGTTATGTCAATCAGCAGACAGGTTCTGTCTTCTGTGCACCTTTGGTCCTTTTCCGTTCAGAAAGATTTCTTAATCCTGTGATGACTGTGGTAGTATTGGCATCCCCCAATATATACGTCCAGTGCCAAGAGTAGCATGTGCCCTCTGGTGTGGATTCTTGTTATGTCAGCACTGATGTAAAAGGGATCCCTGCAGCAGTACAGGAAAAGCACGTGGGTAGGCACTCAGCAGCAGCTATGAATGTACAAGACTTTATCTCTGTTTGGTTGTCGCAGGATACTTGCCCAGCTTCCTCAGAAACAACAATGTCCCCCTATTCTCCCTGGTTGCCTTATATACTCTTATCTAATATGAATATGTTTAAAGCAACATTAATCACAAAGAATGACGCCTGAAGGTATACAACTGGAATAAGTTAGAATTGTTGGCGCATTGAAATGACAAATCAACTGTTTACTATAATTGTGTTCAGAGTTCATATGCTATTCCAGTTTTCCCTGTGCCAAGTATATACTTAACATCAACAAATAAAAATATATATCCACTTAGAAACCCATGGAAACACATAAAACATATACATCAATTTGTACATAAAAAAGGTGTTACTATACAATCTCATAAAAATGCCAATATCCTATAATCTTTTTAATAAGCATATAAACTGTATTTCCTTCCATTAATTCATATTCAAAATACCATATTACCATATAGAAACATAATTATTAAACCTGAAATATATACTCCTAGTACAGATATTACAAACACACAAACATTCTATACTATAAAAGAAGAAGGTGATTACAAATCCTACGTCCATGTCTCACATGCCCCAGCGGGGCAGCTAGGAGGAGATCTGCATATCTCCTCCACACTGCCTGAGCCCAGCATTACACACTAAATTATAATGCACACACCCTGGGGAGGCAGCTAAGAGGAAATATGCAGATCTCCTCCACACTGCACTGATGCCGACAAACACAGGGGTAGGACTTCCTCACTATCTCTTTTTATTAGGCGGCTGTGAGAGGTGCACATTGGCCCATTACATGCGTGGACTGGAGCATCAGAATTAGGGACAGCTGGTTCCCCAATGCAATTCCCCAGTGTTTCACAGCTATTACCCTCTTCATTTCTTCATCAAATGTAACCCTTTGAGTGCCAGAGGGGTACACAAAGCATTGCTTTGCAATGCGTTGTGTCCCCCTCTGGCACTCAAAGGGTTAACTGACACAGACCTGCCTCCACTCAAGTATCACTGTCACTCAGTGCACCCGTTTCCTCCGATGCTGCGTCAGACTTTAGCGATACACAATGCACTTTCACACTGCTATCGTGCCATCAGTAGGTCTTGCCACCTCCTCTTGACTTCATTTAACCTCCTCTGCCCCTGTATGCACTTACAGCATAGTTGTCCTCGCTGCCAAACTATAGCTGATTGCGGGGCCCCAAGAGGTTAGATAAAGGCAAGAGGAGGTGCCAGGACCTACTGATGGCATGATAGCTGTGCGTAAGTGCATTGTGCCTCGCTAAGGTGAGAAGCAGCATCGGAGAAAGGGTATCATTTTAAAATTTTAATCTAGGCCTACGTTTTTATGCTCTTCCATATTATTCTTCTGGTTGTCTCCCTCAACGTGTCACTTGAAGGATGGGTCTTATTTCTGCAATTTCCAGGCCAAAAAAAAAAAAAAAAAAAAAACATACTGCACCCTTGGTGCACTGTATTGCTCTCCTGCTCCACTGAACAGAAAGTTGTATTTTAACTAATTTATGAAGCAACACGGACCTGGAGAGGCTGGGGAGCAGGCAAACAGACTGCTCCTTACTGTGATGACGCCTCTTTCAAAACACAATGTTCCACCGCTCATAACCTTTTGAGTGCCACAGGTGTATGCAACCTAGCCCTCTGCCACTCAGAGGGTTCACAGCTGTGGGACATTGCGTTTTGAAAGAGACATCATCACAGTGATGAGCAGTCTGTTTGCCTGCTTCCCAGCCGCTCCATGCTCTGGTTGCCGCTCCACTGGTTCCAGCACTCAGTGTGTTCTGGGATGGGGGGGACATGCCGGGGTGTCTGTCTACAGTTCTCAGCCTTGCACACTTCACAGTATGTACAAAGCCTGCACCTTCCGGAGCTCTATTCTCGGGCATCCCCCTGTGGGCCACTAGATCATGGACTGGTGGGGGAGATCGGAGGATCTTACCTCACCGTCCCGCGATATTTTGAAGGAGAGGTCTGTGTTGAACAGGCACTCTCTGTGACAGCCTTTGCGTTCCTTGTTAACCCTTTGAGTGCCAGAGGGGTACGCAACGCATTGCTTTGCAATGCGTTGCCTACCCCTCTGGCACTCAAAGGGTTAATGCAGAGCTCCAGGATATAACATAATATCCTGGCGCCTGCTCTCCCATGCCGCACAGGGACCACAAGGGGGCATCGGTGCAGCTAGCAGGCTGCTTTACAAAAAAAAAAAAAAAAATGACCGGGCTGGTATTCCCCTACAATCCGCCCCTGCCACTGCAACTAGGATCAGGAGGAGTATTGCTACTGCTGGCAAGTGGAACCTGTCCTAGTCCCTTATCACTTGTTGACTCCATTCCCACTGTGTTCACGGTGGTCTGTGGCACACTAACCTGTTCCTCAGCATCCTGCTGCCCTTGCATCTCAGCATCAGAAGGAATTAGAGCAGTTGCAAATTCCTCTAATTCCAAGATGTCCATCCTCATTCCTGTCTCCCATTCCTTCTCAGTTTCTGCTAAAAAGGCCATCAATGTCTCTTGTACCCCAGCTTCTCCAGCATCATCACCACCACCACCACTAGTCCCTACATGCTGTTGCTGTTGCTGCTGCTGCTCTATTTCAGACATCTCACTGTTGCGTGGAGGAGGTGACGAGCAATGTGACAGAGGGTCCCCTAATGTCACACTTGCCATTGACTTTTGACCTAAAGAAGAAGAAGGTAGACAGAAATGGTGGACAGAAATGGTGGCACTGGCAGCAGGGGCAGCACGTCTGGCAACAGGTACAACACTAGTGGCTGCAGTTACAGAAATGGTGGCACTGGCAGCAGGGGCAGCATGTATGGCAACAGGTACAACACTAGTGGCTGCAGGATCAGAAATGGTGGCACTGGCAGCAGGGGCAGCATGTCTTGCAGCGGCTGACCTGTCCTGCTCTCACTATGCTTTTCTCCCTTCCTTCCCATTCCATTTTCTCACTTCTTTCCCTTTCCTCAATTCCTTCACTTTTCTCCCTTCCTTCCCATTCCATTTTCTACCTTCCTTCCCTTTCCTCCCTTCCTTCCTTTTTCTCCCTTCCTTCCCATTCTTTTTTCTACTTCCATTCTTATTAAATTCCCCAATATCACTTGGAGTGATTTAGGAGGACTGGGCAGCATTGGTTGAGTACTGCTAGTCACTTCCTCCTTCTCTCCTGCTTCTCAGACTCAGTGGACAAATAATAAGGGTCCTTCCAGTTCCTCTTTTTACTGCTCATAGTAATAGCCTCTCCTATGAGCCTCTCCTGCCTCAATTGTTGCTGCAGCACATCTATCTCACTCTGTAGCTCCTTCTATTGTGTCTGCCTTCAGCGAAAACATGTTTTTATAGCGGAAGTGCGACAACAATGTAAATCAATGAGTGAAAACTTTTTAGCCATTGAAAAAAAAGTCTAAAGATGCAAAAATTGTAAGTGCTAGTTTTAAAGAGGATTTTCCCGCAAAAAAAGAGGATAACAACATGGTTTTCACTAAATTTCCCATGGGAAAACAGCGACAACATTCACTCACCCCTAATTTAGACATCTAAACCGTGAGTGCATTCAATTAATTGTATATATATATATATATATATATATATATATATATATATATATATATGTATATAGATATAGATATAGATATATATTTTTTTATTATTATTATATTTTTTTTTTTGCATGTGTATATATGTGGTTATATTGTTTCTATGTTTTGTTTAAATATGTAACTTCTTTTTGTAAAAGGTATTCGGGACACACTTGAAAAAAAGAGAAATCCCAATGTATTCTTCCTGGCTAAATATTTTCTAAATAATTTGTGTTATCCAAATCCTTCCAACACTGAAAGAGTTCATATGGTACTAGTCATTCATAAGGGACTAGTAAAATTTCCCATTGATGTAAATGGGGCTTTTAAGCTACTGAATGCTACAGAGGTTCCCATTGCATTCTCATACCCACCCAAGAGTCACATACATTATAGCTAAAAATTCTAAACAGGGCCTGAAATAAGTAGAGCAATCTTTCTGATGATAGAGGTTTCTGACGCATTGCAGAACAATGATTTGGAACCTTTCTAGCACCTTCTCTACTAAGATCAGCTTTGGTGATTTTAAAAGAGCTTTCAGAATTACCTATGTGTTCTATTAACTCATGAGCATCCAACATGCACTCCTGACATATTTCCCTTCAAACGCCAGAGCGATAGGATGCATTGCGAAGCAATGAATTAAGCACCATTCTGGCACTCAAATGGTTAGCACAAACACTTTTCTATTCAGCTAGCACACATAAACTTGTAGACCAGTAAGTCCTAACCTTTTCACTGTCACTGCCTTATAGTTCTTGAAGGTAAAAGGTGGTATCTAAAGCTAATAAAGGTATCACTTTTACTCAACATTTTTTCCTACAGTTCTTGGGAATAACTGTTCATTAAAGGGATAGTAATGCGTCACAAAAACAACAGCTCCAATCAATCTTCATACTATTTGGGCCATGTAGAATGTTATTTCAATTCTTTCAGAGTTGTAGTTCAAGAGTAATTGAATGATAAAGTATCCCTCTCCTGCCCCTTTTACCTAGTGTAAGCCGCCTCCTCTCAGATGTGGAATCTGGTCTCTTGACCGGACAGGTCACAGCAAGGGACAATCTTCTTACTGTGAGCATAAGGAAAACCCTGCCCCCCTTGACAGGTTTTTCAGGTTTTCCCTTATGCTCACTGAAGATTGTCCCTCTCTGCAATCCATCGGGATAGTCTTGCTGCTCTGAGGTGAGCAGTGTTACATCAGACTTTCTATCCACTGATATGTAAGGATATTTTGGCTCTAACCTCTTATCTGTTATTTGGATCTAATATCTCTAAAGAAGAGAAAATGGCTTTGGCAGAAATTAAAAGTTGGACTGAGATAGAAGTAAAGGAGGCAGATAAGGGGGGAAATATTGTCTTGTGGCCCAGAGATATATACTTGATGAAAGCACACCGTTAGTTAAATAATAAAGTGGCATATAAAAAATTACCTTCTGATCCTACAGATATTTACAAAGTCAACTTGGATCTTCTGTTAATGACTGCTCTACAAGACAATATAATTACCAAAAAAGAACACGACTTTATCCAAGTGGAATTCCCAGTTATCCCAACCTTCTATCTTTTGCCGAAGGTCCACAAGAATGCCACAAGACCTCCTGGTAGACCTATTGTGGCCAGGATTGGCAGTTTGAGTGAACATGTATGTACATTTGTAGATTATTTTCTATAACCCTTGGTTCTAACATTTAATTCATATTTGAGAGACTCTGCTGATCTACTGCTAAAACTTCAAGAGTTAAATGTAGAGCCTGGGACCCTGCTCGTGACCTGCGAAGTTGGTAGATTTCCATCTGAAAAGATCAAATTTGTCTTCTAGACCTGATTTTTGTAAATTCATTTTGTGTCTTTCGGAGTTTGTACTCCGACACAATTATTTTATTTTCAATGGCGATTTCTATCTTCAATTGGTTGGCACTGTGATGGGGGCCAAATCTGCCCCCTCGTTTGCCAACCTTTTTCTAGGATGGTAGGAATATGAGATATTTTTTTCTGAAAATCTGAGCCAATATACGGATAACATCTTGGTATATATTTATTATTTGGCAGAGAAGTTTGGAACTGTACCAGGAATTTCTCACCATTCTGAACTCTAATGATTATAATATACATCTCACTTCGCATCATTCTTCTAGTGAAGGTGCATTCCTGGACTTAGTTATTAGTATTGATCAAGCATTGTGTATACCAACGTCTCTTCATCATAAAAGCACAGCTGTTAATTCACTATTACATTTTTCCAGTGCTCATCCTAAACATGTCAAGCGGGCGATACCTATTGGTCAATATTTACTCATTAAACGAAATTGCTCAACGAATTAATCTTTTAGACATCATGCTCAAGACTTAACAAGATTCACGGACAGAGGCATGTATTAAAAAAGGATACCATAGAGCTATGACAACTACCAGACAGGACTTTTTAACAACAGGTAAAACAAATAAAGACCCCAGGGGATTGATACAACCAATTACCACATATAATGTGCAATGGGAAAGCATTGTGAAGATTTTCAATAAACATTGGCACATTTTGCATAGTGATGCCACTCTGGAAAAACATCTATCAGTGAGACCATCACTTATAGCTAGAAGGGGATATAACATTTCTGATACACTAGTACACAGTCATTCCTGACCTAATTTGAAACATGTTACTGGCAATAGATGTGTAGGAAGTTTTGCCTGTGGCATCTGTAAATTTTGAAAACATCAAAACAAATTAATTGTCCAGTGACAGATAAAGATTTGATATTCAAACACTACGTGGATTGTCGGCCTAAGAACTGTATCTATGCAATCCGATGTCCTTGTGGGAAGCTCTATGTTGGTCAAATGACTCAAATGTTAAAGAGTCAAATACAGAAACATTTGTCATTGATCCACAATGCCCACACAGACAAAGAAAAAGGAATAACACTCACAAGTATGGCATCTCATTGTTTACAGGTACATAAGGAATCAGGTGAGAATATGCAAGTCTGTGGTTTGGAGAGAGATAACCTTACGATTTGGAGAGGTAATCTCAATAAATTGTTACTAAAAAGAGAGTTATGGTGGATCTTTATGTTGCAGTCTCTTCATCCCAGTGGCATGAATGAAGACATGTGTTTTAATAGTTATGTTCAATAACCTTGAAGTTTATTTCCACTATCCTGTTTTTCTGATTGTCTTTCTTTTTGTCTAAAATGTAGATCCAACAAACAATGAACCTCCATTTATTATGAAAGAGTTGGGGGACCTTCTCTGTGACTCGATATCTTCCTGTGGATGGGCTCACTTTTTGAGAGACTGAGATCCTCCATCAATATTGTAAGAAAGTCAAAATGAATCATATATGACTTATAACAGGAGTTTGTCTGTGGAGATATATATGTGTGTGTTTATGTATGCATACATATCTTTATCCATATGGATATTGTATGCAATTTATTATGTGTATGTATATATATATATATATATGTACACATGTGTATGGTTAATTGTCTGTATTATGGCTTAAAGGGATAGTAATACTTAAAATGTAAAAAAAAATATGTTGTAGGGTTTATCCCCCTGAGTAAAACAAGAGTACTCCCACTGCTGAAAGGTGTTTCATTCAAAAATTATTAGCGCCACTGTACAATTTCAGGCCACTGTGATATTGCACTTAAAAAATTCAACTTTGAAAATTAATAACTTTTGAATGAAACACCTTTCAGCAGTGGGAGTACTCTAGTTTTACTCAGGGGGATAAACCCTACAACATATTTTTTTACATTTTAAGTATTACTATCCCTTTAAGAATATACAATTGGAAATCTGTTTCTTTAATTAAGAATCCAGGGAAATTTCAGCTATCCCAAACAGCAGGGGGTCACACAATTACACCAATAAATGTTGCTTCAAGTAGTTTGACAGGATGCATTCCTAATTTAGCCATTTGAGGATTCAAAAGAAGCTCTCTCTTGGTCATATAAGAAAGGAAGGAGGACAGATTTAAAAACTTTCTCTGTTTGTCAACTAAACAAAGATTTCAGATAGAGGAACAAATGCTTCTGATAAACCTGTTTCTGGAGCCCCTGACCCCATCAGTAATATCTCTGAGGCCACCATAAAATGGCAAGTGGGTGTGGTGAGGAAAGTCAGTTGTGCTAACCAGTTTACACCAGACCTAAGTGATATGAAAAATGGTATAAAGGAGCAGTATTTTTTGGGTGGAATCAGAACTGGAGGAGGACTTCAGGAGAAGCAAGAGATGAGAGCAGAGGAGAATAGAACCTGAGGGCAGCATGAGAGAAGTGCATCCTGGGAGGAAGACCTGTCCTTGAGAGTCCTGATGTGAGCCCAGCAGATAAGAGACCAGAAACCAGGATTTGTGCTGGAGGGTGTGAGGAGACTGTCATCATATAATTTACTGGTATCCAATTTAATTCCATCTTTTCCATACCTGTAATCTATAATATTATTTTATTCATGTATATACCATCCAAACTGTAACAGTATTTTGACTCTGTACATAATCCAATCATCTTTATTATTATTCCTTAACGATGTGTTCCTTAATTACAACCTACCCCAAAGGACAATTGTACCCTAGGTAAGAGGGGCTAGACAGAATTTCTTACAATATGAAGAATTAAAGTCAATTGGGAGAGAGTATATGAGACTCGATCTTTAAGGACAGATTCATCTCTTGAGAGACTGAGTTTCTTCTTTACTATAAAGATTCAACATTCATCAGTACAGTCTGTGTGGAATGTCTACCCATTTTGAAGATTATCGAGGACCATCATGGGATATGGAGTTCTATCCAAGTTTCTTATTATATCCGTTATGGCTTCTTGAGACTTTTTATCTCAAAAGAATGAGATTGGATTTCAGTGGTGTTTTGGAACGATGGATGGTCTTTCTAAATAAGTATTCATACAATTCTAATGGAATAATGACTCTCTTATTTCAAGCAAGGGTATGCTTGCTGTGGGACACCACAGTATGAACTGATATGTACCAATGGATATGGAAAGGATGTAAACTCTTGGTTACAATCTAGTAAACATCATAACATGTAATGGACTAACAAATGGCCTATTATTAATAATTATAGTAGAACTTAAGAATAACAATCATCTGATGAAGACTGAATGGTCTTACTCTGGCGAAGAAATTTATAAGTATATGGACTATCATTACATTCAATGTCAATTGGCTCTAACTATACTCTTTTTGGTTTTTTGGGGGGTCTTATTAGAGTTACCCCCCTAATGGTGCCCTAAGGTATTGATTGATTTGAGATACAGTGACATTATTGTGGAGTATATATTTACAAAGTTAATTGTGATAAGAATGATATGCCCTCTAAATATTTTTCTTGTTTTATTTTTAATATTATAGGGATCAATGAGAACTAAGTGTTTTCACTGATTTATGAAACAGATTTTGTATTAATCTTGCTGTATAATTATATCACATTATATGAGGAAGGGATCTGTCAGTGATTGGGAGATGCATTACTGCATTATTTGGAATTGGGAACGATCGATTGATAGGGTCCATAATGTGTGTACCTGTCTCTATAATTATGTATCAATATTGTAGCTGTCTTGTAAACAGGGTGGTTCGCCGCGTATGGTAGGTTTCCTGGGAGCCAAATAGAACACTACGCATGTGCATAATGGTACTAACTACACCTTTATTTTATGGTGATAAATAATTTATTGGCGCCTGAGCATGAATCAGTCGGCACTTCCTTATTTTGGAGACACGCATCGAAACAGAGCTGGCGCATGAATGACATAACTGTACTTACTAATACATCGGTGATTTGTACTATATAGCGCATGCGTGATTGTATATCTATTAACAATATGTATTGTCAATGGATAAACCATACTTGGATAGCGGACAACTGATTACTGACAATGTAAATATACAATACTAGTGTAAAAGCCCGTGTACATGGGCCAAAGTGAATGGCAATGAATGGGTTAACCCTTTGAGTGTCTGGCACTCAAAGGGTTAAGCTAGCAGTGCACCCTCCAGTCCCTGCACTTGCCGCCTCAGTAAAAGCAGCGCAAGAGGTACCAGGAGAGGGAGCGCACCTCTACCTCATCAGTCTCGGGTAGGCGTGTGGGAGCTTGCCTTGACCCAGAGCAGGGGGTTTGTGAACGCACCTCTGGGCTCAGCTAGACACCACTCGACAGGGGCCAGGGCTCCCTAACACACCGGGACAGACACCGGGCTGGGAGAATGGCACGTTTTGTCCATTCGGCAGTCTCTACTGAGCATGACTGCATCTGACAAACATACATCTGGCCTTTTATATAATAGGATGAGCAGAGGTATTCAGTTTCTCTAACTTTAACGTGTTTCTTGTTCCTCTGCAACGTATAGTATCAGGTGATGAGCATGTTCATTTCCCATTGCACATCCACCTGATCCTTAAAGGACCATGAAAGATTACAGTTCATACAGGTCTGTCACTTCTGTTCTCACTTCTGCTTAACCCTTTGAGTGCCAGAGGGGTACGCAGTACATTGCAAAGCCATATATTTTGACTGTGAAACATTACTATCCCTTTAAGGACTGGTGACGGTGCATGCACGTTGCATACTTTTTTCTTACTGACTCTCAGACCCACTGTTTGGTGCGCCGGTACATGTAACAGGTCACATGTTATGGTGCATTGGCATACATCAAAGTTGTCCTTAAAGGGATAGTAATACTTCATTTTATCATTATTTTATTTTGTAGGCATTAAAAAAACATGAAGAACGATATAAGTCTTATCTCTCAAACCTTTATGGTTTGAGAGATATTCACAAGCAAAGTTTCCCCTCCTGCCCCTTTTACCTAGTGTAAGCCATCTCTTCTCAGATGTGGAATGCAGTCCATAGACCAGACAGATAACAGCAGGGGACAATCTTCTTCCTATGAGAACAATGAAAGCCCTGCCCCCTTGACAAGTTTTTCAGGTTTTTCCCTTATCTTAATTGAAGATTGGCCCTCTGTGCAATCTACCTGGACACCTCCCTTCTGATCTGGCTGAACAGTGTTACATCAGTAAAAGGGGCGGGAGGGGGATACTTTGTCATTGAATTACTCTTGAACTACAACTCTGACAGAATTGAAATAACACTCTCCAAAGTCCAAATACTATGACGATTAATTAGAGCTGCTTTTATTATGAAACATTACTATCCCTTTAAGGAAAGATAACTTCCCAGGACTGCCAGTCCTTAATTGGTTAAAGGGTTGCTGTACAGTGTATCAGCTGTTTATATAATATTAAGCCATGTTATGAAATCTTTTTCTTCATGGCTCATATAATTCCTTTGCTTTAACCTGAATTCTTAGTGAGAAGAAATCTCTCATAATAGCAGAGAAATGATCCACCCACAGCTGTTCCTTTAGAGGAAAACAGTTTCTTCTGAAATAGATGTCTTGCAATCTATTGAAATTGAATGGCCTCAGCTGGAAGATTCATTGCAACAAATCTCTCTTTCAGGTTCTGGGATATCTAAGCAGTAAAACTGTTTACAGCAAAGTAGACAGCTTTACCCAATGTTTATTGCAGGGAATGTAGCATTATGATTTCATGCAGATACAGAGACTGGAGTAGATCTTCTATCTCTATGCTTGCCTAATTCCAATTCACTAAGTTATTTACTTCAAAATGTCTCACCTTAATATCACTGCATCAAGACAAGGGCATTGGGGCAGCCTGTAGGAGTTCCAGCCTGGTTCTCTCTTTTATGACCTGTTTAACAGTATTAAACACAAAAAAGAAATAATTTAGTGTAGGGCAGGACTGAAAATTTCCACTCGCCACTAGCCAATGGAGAGTGAAAATTTAGCCCTGGCGAGTAGAAATTCAGCCCTGGTGGGTATGCTGTGGCTTGTAGTGGTGAGTAACTTTTCAGGTCTGGCTAGTAGCAAAGGACTGAAAATTATAAGCCCCGGTGTATGATATACGTAAAGTGCTTTTGCCAGGGTCCCACTCACTTCCCTGCACCATAGAAAACCTGTTCAGTGTACATATTTTCCCACTCAAATATCTGATGGCTCAGAGCTAATATATATAACTTTTAATTGGTACATGTTAAAAACCAGCACAGTTAGTCACTAGTGATCAACCAATAATAAAGTGTCTCGACAGATTTAAAATGAGTGGTCGCTGTATATATTAGTCACTCACATGATTTTCATAAGTGACTCAAAAAGAAGACCATGAACACACCAACAATAAAATAAAATCTAAGTACAAAGTTGGTATATGTGTATCCAACACTAGTGACCTGTAATGTATCAGTATAAAATAAATTATCTAGGAGATCTTAGAATTACACAGATAAGTATAAATCGACACTTCACTAAATCATTGGTAAATAAGTGTAGTGGATATCACCAATTAGTCCCTCTTAAGAGATAAGTAAATAATCTGGGCCTCTGAATATTATTGAGAGCTAGTAGATATTAATGGTCTAAAGTGTGGTTGTTTCACACATAGTCACAGAACTGCAATATATTCAACCTTTCACAATGTTCAATAAGGAAGCGCTGGGAAACAAGTGAGAGTAAATAAAGTCTCGAATAGTAACCAGTCAGAGAACTATTAAATATACTGGCTCCCAGAATAATAATAGGACAAAAGATTAAGGGTATATTGGGTGAACGATGTTGAGTAAAGTACCGTTCCTTGGGTATATAGTGACATAGTAGTTAGTCACTCAGTCCCCCAATATTCCATTGCCATCAGAGTTTTCCTCTAATCTCAATTAGCCACGCTTAGTAAAAGTGTGTAATAGATATCACAAACTCCTCATATAGTGAGAGGTGTTGGAGGACCAGGACCATGAATATATTAAGAGTGATAGAATCAGAGAATAAAGTATAAAGCAGTGAATCCCTAGAGCTCCATTTAAAGATCAGAGCGCTAATGAGTTGGTTGGTTCCCTAAGTCACATTAAAACGTATGTAAAAAGTAAGTTAGTGTCACGGACTGACTTGGAATAAAGACACTGAGAAGTACAGATACAGTAAAATAATAACTTTATTGAGAATCTGCTTAAATTAAAGTAAGACAGCACTTCCCCAACCCTCACAGGACCAGGTGTAAGGTCGTGCCGGAGCGCTTCCCTAACCATCACTAGCCAGGTATGGAGGCAGCACTGGATCACCTGACTGTAAGGATGGTAGCAGCTACTAGTGCAGGAGCAGCTGGGAAGCCCATGTAAACAGAGGGAAAATCCCCTAGTACGCTATGGTAGTTCAGTATAGAGATGGTAGTCTCTAGAAGGCTAGGGTAACCAACAGGCAGCGGTGACTGAGAATCCCTAGAATGCTCTAAGGTAACCAACAGGCAATGGTAACAGCGAATCCCTAGAACGCTAAGGTAACCAACAGGCAGTGGTGACTGAATCCCTAGAACGCAGGCTAACAGCAGGCAATGGTGACTACGAATTCCTAGAACGCTAGGGTAACCAACAGGCAGTGGTGACTGAATCACTAGAATGCTCTAGGGTAACCAACAAAACGGTGACTAAATCCCTAGAACGCTAGGGTACCCAATGGCCTAGAGCGGAACAACAGACAGCAGGAAGGGCAGTGACACGGACTGGTGCAGATTGAGCACCGCTCGATCGAGGCAGCGCTAGTCACGGAGAGTGCAAGTGGATACAATAGGCCATGGGCAAAGGATAATTGGAAGTCAGCCGGAGCAGGGGTAGTCAGCCAAAGCCAGGAGTCTGATCGGAGCGGGTAGTCAGCCAAAGCCAGGAGTCTGATCGGAGAGGGTAGTCAGCCAAAGCCAGGAGTCAGACCAGAACGGGTATTCAGCCAAAGTCAGGAGTCAGACCGGAACAGAAGTCAGCTAGTCAGGGATCAATGGAGCTGAAGTCAGAACGTAGCCAGGAATCATACACAGAAATGGAGCATCAGAATCACAAGAGCTATAGCGCACAGGTACTCCACGAAAAGACAAATGAGTAAAGGCAGGCTGAGGCCTATACAGCCTAGCAAGTGGGTGGAGACTCCTTCTGGCAATTAGCAGTGGCCAATAAGAATAGCGACAACCAGGAAGTACAGCAATGTCTCCTGCAAGCACAGCTTCCCAGAGGCAATCACGGGCACCGTGATAGTTAGAAGTAGAGACTCCACTACAGTAAATTATAATAATTACTTTCATGGTACATAGTAATGTGACTAGTCACGTGGTCATACACGTATCTGAATTAACCCCTGCAAAACGGCCCAACACTTTTCACCATGTGTCATCAGGGGCTATAGTATCTTCTTTTTGTGTTTGATTAATCTTATAAAACCTGCAGTTTCAGTACTTTTGTATTATATACCACACCTATATTTGGCCTACTTATTTAACAGTATGTATCAAACAATTCATAGAGAAAATAATGGAACTTTATGACATTCTTCTTCAGGCGTCAGGGGCTTTTCTGGCATCAAAATCCTGTGATGGTGGACTGGGTGCACCCGTATGCATTAAAGCTATTATATGTGCAGCCGGTGGAGCCGATCTGGTGAACCTGTACATTCACCTCATTGGGTGTTATGCACTAAGGTGTGATAAAGAGGTGATAAAGCGGAGATAACTTCTCCAGTTTATCACTTCTTCACTTCTTATGTTATTCTATGGAGCCTATACACTAAGATCTCTAAAGTGGAGGAATTTGTAGTGCATTGGCTCCATAGAATAACATAGGAAATGGAGAAATGATATCACTGGATATCACTGGAGAAGTTATCTCCACTTTATCACCTCTTTATCACACCTCAGTGCATCTCCCGTATTGTCTGTCTGCTTGAGTTTAAATAGATGAATGGTTGCATATAGATGACTGGTTGCAGATAGATAACTGGTTGTAGATAGAGGATTGAATTAAAACAATATTGAGGTGAATGTACAAATCCACTATTGCATCTTCACTGGTGACAGCATACAGTACCATCAGCTGCACTTCAAGGTGTTCACTACAGTTTACGATCATCATACCGGAGCACACATCTGCTGTCTTTAAGACTAATACCAACAAGCTCTGTACAACGGTCCCATAGCATGAGTTGTAAAATGACATAAATTAACACCATTTCCTATAAGCCTTAGCTAATATATGATGCAAAACAAGGAGTATAAGAGAGATATATCTGAGATAGTCATACACTGCTCACTGACTTCCCTTTGGAGCAAATGGCATTAAGGGGAGAATATGTAGCATAAACAGCTTAATGATTTTGTATTAGGTGGGTGTAGGGCTAGAAAATAGATTCTACCACTTGTTTTAGTGTGAAATCATACTCATACATCCCCCTTTACAAAGGGAAGGAACACAGGAGCCTGGATGAAAGGGTATTTATCCCTCCTTTATTAAAAGTGAGGGCACTTGTATGTTTTGTGGGTATAGAGCAATGCAAGGGATGAAAAGTGGTTCTATATAAAATGTGATGTATCACTGTACACATATTATTAATAAGGGTTAAAGGGAGAGTAATACAAATGTATAGGGCTCAACCCAACAGGGGGCCCACCTCCCCAATCAAACAAGGAGCCCCCGCAGCCCCTGCAATGTGGATTGGGGGACTTGTACCAAAAGGGGCCCCAGGGACCAGACTGGCCCAATGGCATTCTGGAGGATCTCCTGGTGGGCCCCCATACCCTTTGTAATGCATTGGAAACCTCTCTGGCACACATAGGGTTACATATATTCTATAGGAAGAGCCTCTGAGAACTGGAGTTCTCCTCTGCCTCTCTGTCATATCATACCATATAGTGGAGCGGTTCCACAGCCCTGTCTTTACATAAACTTCCAGGATACAGTGCAAATGTGTGATGGGGGGGGGCTCATGTTATGTTTGTATTGGACCCCAAGATTTCTGATGGTAGCCCTGATATAAATATTTATTTTATACACTTTACATAACAATACATACACTTTACATAACAATATTTGCTTTTCACAGTTAGTGATGACACCAACCGGGCACTTTGCCCTTGAAGGAAGAGTTTATGAAGCTAAAGTACTAAGAAGAATTGAACAAATTCTGGATAAACCTACTGCCCCATAGGGGACAAATAAAAACCCTGTTGATTAAAATGGGATTTTCAACCCCTTGAATGGCAGAGAGGTCTCTAACTCACTGAGAAGAAATTCTTTGGTAATTTGTGTTTATCTCCTACTGTGCATCTGGCTTGCTTGAGAATTACACCCCTTTGCTTTCCAGGGAAAAAAGTGGCACTGTGTTAGCCAGTAGAGTAGATGAGATTCAACGGGGCTTATGTACTGTGGAGTGATAAAGAGGTGATAAATCAGAGGTAACTTCTCCAGTTCCTATGTTATTCTATGCAGCTATTGCACTAAAATGTCTGCAACTTTGGAGATCTTAGTGCATAGGCTCCATAGAATAACATAGAAACTGGAGAAGTGATATCAGTGGAGGAGATATCTCTCCATTATCACCTCTTCATCACGCCTTAGTGCATAACCCCCAGTGACTCTAGTTCCGGGCATTTGCGGGATAATGTTATATTCTTGGGAATGAAGGAAAGAGGTTATCCTTTTTTAATTTAAAGGGATAGTAACACTTCGTTTTAACTTTATTTTATTTTGTAGGCATTAAAAAAACATGAAGAATGATATAAGTCTTATCTCTCAAACCTTTATGGTTTATGAGATATTCACAAGCAAAGTTCCCCTCCCCGCCCCTTTTACCTAGTGTAAGCCATCTCTTCTCAGATGTGAGTCTGGTTGTATGACAGTACAGATAACAGAAGGGGACAATTTTCTTTGTATGAAAACAATGAAAGCCCTTCCCCCCTTGACAAGTTTATCAGCTTTTTCCATTATCTTAATTGAAGATTGTCCCTCTCTGCAGTCTACCTGGGCATCTCCCTTCTGATATGGTTGAACAGGGGGGGGGATACTTTGTTTGTGAATATCTCTTAAACCATAAAGGTTTCAGAGATAAGACTTATATCATTCTTCATGTTTTTTTAATGCCTACAAAATAAAATAAAGTTAAAATGAAGTATTACTATCCCTTTAATTACACATATAACACAAGCCATTTGCACTGTTTCTTCATAAACCCTTTAGGGATCAGAGGAAGGGGTAACAATTGTTAAGCAATGTGTTGCACACCACTCTGGGTTAAATCGAGCTGTTTGTCATAGTGAAATAAGCGGTAGTTCTAATTTGGATATCCTAAATGGCTTTAAAGGAATAGTAAAACATGAAACACATTTATATATTTATTGGATTTTTTTCTGCTTAGTAGATCAATATCACTAAGGTGTGATAACATGGTGATAAAGCGGAGACAACTGCTTCAATTCTTGTTAATCTATGAAGCCTATGCATTAAGATCAGACTTTATTGATCTTACTGCATAGGTTCTATAGAACAACATAGAAATTGGAGAAGTGATATCACTGGAGAAGTCATCTCCACTTTATCACCTCTTTATCACACTTCCCGAAGATGTTTGATTCAAAAAATTACCGGCCAGACTCAGTTTTTTAAAATCAGAATTAATTTTGTGCCACCACCAGGTGGTGCTTTTGCTTTTGCAGTATATGCAGCCAAAAACTCTCCATAGATATCAATAGCACCAGAACCTCCTGATGACCTTTTCACAAAATTATATTTTGAGATATGTGAGCAAAAATAACTGTTCGATCATTGGGTGTATATTTGTTTTACTCTGCAAGAACAGCCCTATAGCCTACAGTTAT
Source organism: Rhinophrynus dorsalis (assembly GCA_037306005.1). Classification (NCBI taxonomy): domain Eukaryota; kingdom Metazoa; phylum Chordata; class Amphibia; order Anura; family Rhinophrynidae; genus Rhinophrynus; species Rhinophrynus dorsalis. The sequence goes on from CM074718.1 coordinate 664,523,663, forward strand.
CTCCATGAGAAGGGTCTACTCTTCCTTTAATGAAGAAACTGATTACAATATTTTAAATGTGGTGACATGCACATGTTGGAAATGGATGGGGGCGCGTTTTGTGACATCATAGCCTTGTTACAGCTTACCTTAGTTTCAGCGTCATCTACAGGCGTGTGTTTGCTTCCTGTAGTCTCCTCCTACCTACTTCCTCCTATCTACTTCCTTCCTCTGAGCTGCTCCTCCTACCTACTTCCTGTGGAGGGGTTTAAAAGGCAGACTGAGTCCTAACTCAGTTGCCCTTGCGTTGTTGTGCTTAGCAGTTCTCTTACCTTGGGCTCTGTGTATGACCTGGCTAGTCTTCCATCTAATGTGGTGCTGACCTCTGACTACCTGAACTGTGCATGACCTGGCTTGTCTGACTACCCCCTCTGGTGCTGACTTGTGGCTCTGTCTGACTACTCTTACGTTTGCTCCTTTACCTAGCAGACATCCAACCTAGTGCTGACCTGGGGCTCTAGTAGACCAGCTCTGATACTGACTGCAGGCTTGAGTCAGCTACCTACTTCCTCTCTGACTGCAGGCTGAGTCAGATTCCTCTCCTTACTGACGGCAGACGTGCATTGGTACATCTTCCACTTCGGATCAAGATCCTATGTTCCTGTTCCTGACCCAGTTCCTGCTCCTGTTTAATTCCTGGTTCCAGTAGAGACTACCAGTGGCTGAAGCCAAGTCTCTACCATTGTGGTCAAGCCTGGCAGCCTATTATTTCTGATAATTGTGCTTGCTGGCTTGTAAACCTACCTTTTACTATCAATAAATTTCACTTAACTATATCGTGCTAACTCCTGAACTTTTCTGGGAACCGTGACAAGCCTTTAGCCAATAGGCAATAAGGGTGTGTGGCTACCAAGTGGGTGAAAAGTATGGAGCAACTGCTGCTCTGACTGGTTCTCTTTGTTATCCTGTGTGTTGGTGGAGGGTCCAGCTTCCTTTTGTGTCTATCTCCCCCTCCCCCATTTCCTGCCTATCCCTCCCCACCTCTGTTTGTTGACTTGTATGCTGGCCTGGAATCCAAATGTTTTCTGAATCTTGGGATCATAGGTAATATCGGTGTGTTCAATAAGGGGGGAGAAGAAGGAATATAATTTGCCTAGTGTAGCTTAGAAGGAATACAAATATCTGTATTTTAACTTCGATATTAAATACTGCCCAAAAATGCAAACCATTGTCAACCACTTGGATTGGACTTCTACAGGGCGCTATTTTAGAAGTCACAGGATTTTAATTTCTAGAGTGCAAAATCTTTTTTAAGGGAAATTCGGGTGAAATAAGTGATAATTGGTATAAGGGGATATTGTTTTCTGATTTTAAAGTGCATAGGGGGCTGTGGGATTGTGATTTTTATCCCTTATTCTGGGTTCACTCTGTGAACTAGGTGAAACTGTAAAATCAGGTTTGTTTGTTTTTTTTTTCTGCTTGAAAGGATAAATAACTGTGTTTGCTTGAAAACCAGTGGAGGAGGTCATACAGCAGCTATATATTGTTCTCAAAGCAGCCTTGTTCTTTGACTATCTTTAAACCCTTAAAGGGATAGTAATACTTTATTATAACTATCCCCCATATTGTAGGTATTTGTAAAATAATTTAATAGCCCCCAGGTTCATCTCTAAACCTTTATGGTTTGAGAGATAACCAAAGGCAAAGTTCCTCCCTCTCACTCCCTTCCCTGAAGTCAGTGTTGTGCTGACTGCAGGGATATCCGGTCTGACTTTCATCAGGTGGCTCTGCAGCAGAGCCGAAATCGCATTAGTGACAAATAATTATTTCACTGAAAAGGTGCTTGGTTTGTAAGCACATGCAGAAGATCATTTCAGTGAAATAATTCTTTGTCACTAACGTGATTGCGGCTCTGCTGCAAAGCCGCATGATGAAAGTCAGACCGGATATCCCTGCAGTCAGTACAACGCTGATTTCAGGGAAGGGGGAGGGAGGGGGGTACTTGGCCTTCGGTTATCTCTCAAACCATAAAGGTTTGAGAGATGAACCTGGGGGCTATTACGTTATTTTACAAATATCTACAATTTTGGGGATAGTAATAATAAAGTATTACTATCCCTTTAATGACTAGTGACATGGCAGGTCCGTCACCATTTCTTTTTTCTGAAGGACCAGTGATGTTCCTGGCACGTCACATACTTTGTAATTACAGGGCTCCAGAAGGAGTAAAAATTGGGTCTGAAATTGACTGCTCTCTCAGACCCCTGTTCAGCACTCCAGCACATGTAATCAGTCATGTGTGCCTGCACACCGACAACGATCAAAAGCGCTCCTTAAAGGGATAGTAATACTTCGTTTTAACTTTATTTTATTTTGTAGGTATTAAAAAAACATGAAGAACGATATGTCTTATTTCTCAAACCTTTATGGTTTGAGAGATATTCACAAGCAAAGTTTCCCCTCCCGTCCCTTTTACCTAGTGTAAGCCACCTCTTCTCAGATGTGAATCTGGTTGTAAGACCAGATAGATAACAGCAGGGGACAATCTTCTTCCTATGAGAACAATGAAAGCCCTGTCCCTCTTAACAAGTTTTTCAGGTTTTTCCCTTATCTTAATTGAAGATTGTCCCTCTCTGCAGTCTACATGGACACCTCCCTTCTGGTCTGGCTGAGCAGTGTTACATCAGTAAAAGGGGTGGGAGGGGGACGCTTTGTCATTGAATTACTCTTGAACTACAACTCTGACAGAATTGAAATAACACTCTCCAAAGTCCAAATACTATGATGATTAATTAGAGCTTCTTTTATTATGAAACATTACTATCCCTTTAAGGGAAGGTAACTTCATCGGACCACTGATTGTTAAGAGGTTAATTAGCAATGGCTATCATGTCTGCGGAGGAAGACAATTTATTTTTTGCAGGACTCAAGGACCTAGGGCTCGATTTAAAGGCAGCCGTTAACCAAAAAAAACACTAACGGGTGCGTTAAGTGTCATGTTGCAATTCAAAGATCCGTCTAAACAACAGCTAACGGCAGTTGCACAATTCCTACGGCCGCTACACTTACGTGCATTCAGACGCATGGAACAACATGGAACAACATACCCCAGAGCTATTCAAAGGCTTGCGGTACTGATAACGGCTGAAAAAAAGACACACCTAACGGCTAAAAGTTAAGACCCACTTCTCACACACGTTAGACACTTAACGGCCAAAACTAAACACCCGTTACAGAGGAAAACACACAAAAGGCTTACCGCACAACCATGTAAATGGGAAAATTAACCCGTGCAATGCCAAAACAACACAAAAACATGCACACACAACACAAATCACTACACACAAAACAACAACCAACACCACAGGAACAATGACACACAAAAAAACAACAACACAACATGGCACGGAACAATGGGGGTCATCACACAAAGCGGACCCTGCAAATACAAGCTCACCTGGGCAACATCAACACGCGACCTGCACCCCACAACTGCACGCCCGCAAATGGCACACACAGAACAAGCACAACACACCACATCTTATAACACACACACACACACCTGCAAACACTTACCTGGACACAAACAACTCTCCATTGGTCAGCACTCACCTCATCACCACACCTACACAACGCCCTAGCAAGTACTTAAAGGGACAACTCAACACACTCACTTGTGGCTTGTTTTCCACTCAGGGAGGGAGAGAGAGAGAGAGAGCGCGCTAGAGAGAGAGAGCTAGAGAGAGAGAGGTAGAGAGAGAGAGAGAGACAGATAGAGCAAACAGTATGTTGGGTTACATATTGTTGCGAAGACTGCGGAGAAGGCGTGCAAGGGAGAGAGCTAGGGAACATCAGCAAACCCCAAGCACGCCTCATCAACAGCCTCCACCTGTTGCAAGTGAGGAGGCTCTGGCTCAGCAGCCACACAGGAGTCCATCCCCACCTGGAGGGCACAGGATGTATAGACGACCACCAAGGCCCAGGGTATACCGCCCAAGGGTCACACTCTTTGGAATGGCTGATGACGAGGTCATTGATCGCTACAGGTTGAGGCCTGACAGCATCATTGCCTTGTATGAGGTCATCAAGGAGCAGGTGGATCCCATCTACATCCACAACCATGCCCTAACTGGCCTGCAGAAACTACTCTGTGCCATACACTTCATGGCAAGCGGGGCCTTCCAGTCCACTGAGGGTTACGCATCTGGCATGTCCCAGGCCACATTCTCCAGAGTGCTGGCCCAGGTCCTGCCAGCCCTCAAAATCAAGGCCAGTACCCATATACATTTTCCCACCACCGACATGGACTGGATACACGTCAAGCAGGCCTTTTACGCAAAGGGAGGCATGCCCAGGGTCATGGGTGCTATAGATTGCACCCATGTCCGGATTAAGGCCCCAGCACGTGACGCACAGATATTCATCAACAGGAAGAACTTCCACTCCATCAACGTGCAGATGGTGTGTGACAGCAACATGAGGATCATGAATGTCTGTGCAAAATATCCTGGCAGCACACATGATGCATACATTCTACAAAACTCCTCAGTCCACAGAGATTTTGAGAATGGAACCTTTACAGGGGGATGGCTACTGGGTGAGTTCACAAAACAAAATCACACCACATACACAGGCGTACACACCACTCAGCTCAGCATGCACCTGACCCACACCTACTACGTCCACCACACAAAACATCATTCACACAACATGTGCTCCCTGTTTCACCATGTCACTCACATTACACAGGTGATGCTGGCTATGGATGCAAGTCCTGGCTACTGACCCCTCTGGCCAATCCCCAAACACATGCCCAGGAAAGCTACAACCAGGCTCATGCCAGAACCAGGAATGCTATTGAGCGGACATTTGGGCTCCTCAAGTCAAGATTCCGATGTCTGGACCACTCTGGGGGAGCACTGCAGTATGCACCGGCTAAGGTGTGTGACATCATTGTGGCGTGCGCAATACTGCACAATATCGCAGTGGACACCAGGCTGCTGGAGCACATCCCGGACCCCCCCATACAGGAAGTGCCCATGGACATCGGGCATGTGGAGGAGACCATGAGAGGGGCACAGATCAGAGACAGGCTCATCACGGAATACTTCACCTGTGAGTATAACACAGGCATGCAAACAATCCATGCAAGTCCCCCAGCAGTCCTGTGACACTAACCACACTGCACATTTTGTTCTGTCTCACCCCACAGGAACAGTGACACAGCACTGCACTGGCAGTGGACGTGGAAAATTGTGTGTGTGGACTCAGCAACCATCCTCCATTCCACTCTCCACGTTGACATACAGACCCCAAGGATATCACGCACACCCTCAGGAGAAACAAGGTACAACATATTACCCATGTTCATCACCTTACACGGCTTGATTGACAGCAACTAACTGGATATGCCATGATTAGAGCCTGAACAACCATGCTAGCCCAGTAGTGAAAGAGTATTATCTAATGATTTGCATGAGAAGGGACATCAGACTCAATATGGGACCTGTACTGTGCTACAGCTGAGAAGAGCAGCACAGGGGTGGATGTACAGTGGTATGGGCACACAATGTAGAGGTCATGAGACGTAGATCAGATTACCACGGACTCCATGCAGACCTGTGAGTGTGCAGACGTATGTGCCCCTGACATGAATACACACATCAACAAATGTGTCCTAACAGTTCCATGGAACAAATGACATTGGGCTGCCACTGTCACTTTCACAGTGGCAGCACAATGTCATTACTTCCATGGAGCTCTCAGAACACTTGTTAATGTGTGTATACATGTCAGGGGCACATATCCCTAGGACTGATGCACATGTCCTTAGTTCCCCACAGAATTGGTTACAGATGAGTACACAACACATTGTCAAGCAATGGTTTGTGCACTCACCTGTAACTGTGAAAACTGAGGGGATGAAAAAGACTAAATTGTTGTTGCTTGATGATCAGTTCAGGTCTACTGCTCCAAATCCTGTCCTCTTGTCCCGCAGGCATCCGTAACATGATCCATCCTTGAACTGAAGATCTTCCATGTGACTGGATTGATGTCTTGACAACACCTTCATGAAGATCACCCCTTGCTGTTTATGGTGATGTTGTTGGTGATGCAAAGTTTGACCTGAGGTTCACACAAACCTCTACTGGAACATTCTCATAGAGACACAGAAAACACTAATTCTTGAGTGTTGTAACCTGTACAGTCAGGATGCTCAGCTACAGAGTTGTCAAACCTCATGGACAACACATGAGCAGGGCAGCAGTGTTACTGAAGTATTACAATTTAGTTTCAAAGTACATTTAGTGTTCTCATACAGGTGTTCAATGCATATAGGCAATACACACACAAAACACATGTACATTCTAATGTACTTTGAGACACAATAAAGATGAACCATCACCATTCTATCTGTGTCTGTAGGAGGATATATTTGAGAACACATATGTCAATGTGTTACCACACCCAGGGTAGAGTATGCCCCATACATGGAAAGGCAACACCCACATCACAGGAGTCCACCACTTGTTTGCCAGTGACTGGACTCTGTGATGTATCAATGCAAACAGATGATGGTGGCAGTGATGCACCAATGTGTTGTGGGAGTGATGAAGAGGTGATACAGGGGACATACTTCCACAGTGAATACCTGTCCACAGTATCTGTATTGCTCAGTATAATCCATGTTCGGAGATTTTGCTCCACTTTGACATATCTCAGTACATGGGCTAACGAACAACCAGACTAAGTGGACATGTGTTATCACTGGTGAAGTCTGTTACACCCTTAGGGAAACAGCAACTCAACTTACAGGAGACCCCAATGCTCAGCCCAGGATATCAATGTGTGTGCTACACGTTGAAATCCTAGGTTAAAAACATTGGCTTCTTCAGTAAGTCAGTTGCACAATGAGTGTGTGAATCCAAGACAACATGGATACATGTCCCATTTATCTATCCTGCTTATAATGTCCCTGCTAAATCACAGAGCTGTTTGTCTGGTTATCCCATTAACCCACTGAGTGCAAGAGTGGTCCCCAACGCATTTCTTGACAATGCGTTGTCTACCACTCTGGCACTCAAAGGGTTAAACACAGCACATGATGTAGACAAATGTTCAGTGTTGTACAATTTGTTGTGCTAAGGGGTATGTTTTGTTGTTCAAATTCAACACACAACACCGCCATATAACACAGTGGTGTAATATGGCTCCAGGGATGTATTACAAGTTGAATTTGTACAACGGTGTGTGTGTGAACCCATGTTGTAGCATCCCACTAACATTTCACATAGGCAGAGGTTGTGTTCACTGCATTGTATGGCAATGCATTGGAGACAACCCTGCCACCCAATCCATAACTGAAGACACAACAGATCAGACTGGAATTAAAAAAAAAATGTTTTCTTTATTGAGGGGAAACTTAACAGGTTGGGCCTTTCATTTTTTCTTCTTTGGGTGGGGGGCCTTAGCCTGGGTGCCAGAGGTGGATGCCCTTGTGGATCTCCTGGTAACCCTCTGCCCCCTAGGTGTTGCTTCAGGGGTAACACTAGAGGGGGTGGTGGTTGCAGTAGACCCCTCAGTGGAACGCAAGTTCTCCCTCTCCATCCTCAGGTTCTCCCTGCGGTTTATCTCCCTCAGCTCCACAAGGACCTGTGTTAACATGTCCATCACACCAGTCCTGAGCTGCTGGAGTAGTGTATTCCCCCTGGACACCTCCGACTCCAAACCTTGGATCCTGCTCTCCAATTGGACAATGTTCCTCCTGGATTGCCTCCTGCTCCTGGTGATATTGCTGTCAGTACTCCTGCTCGACCGGAGTAGTCTCCTCTGAAGGGCCATACACTCCGCCTCCATCCCTGTGAGGCGTGCGGTGCTGGAGGTGGATGTGCCCGGTGTCCCTGGTGCTGCTGTTTCTTCCTCTGCTGCTGAGGGTGCTGTTTCTTCCTCTGCTGCTGAGGGTGCTGTTTCTTCCTCTGCTGCTGAGGGTGCTGTTTCTTCCTCTGCTGCTGAGGGTGCTGTTTCCTCCTCTGCTGGAGGTGCTGTTTCCTCCTCTGCTGGAGGTGCTGTTTCCTCCTCTGCTGGAGGTGCTGTTTCCTCCTCTGCTGGAGGTGCTGTTTCCTCTGCTGCTGGAGGTGCTGTTTCCTCTGCTGCTGGAGGTGCTGTATCCTCTGCTGCTGCTGAGGGTGCTGTGGCTGCTGTTGGAGTGGCTGGTGCAGATGATGGGCATATGCCCACCACATCAAGTGATGCAGAGCTGCCCAGAGATGTGTGTGCTGGTGGAGGTGTGAATATGTCCCTGGGTAGGGGGCGCTGGGGCTCACCAATCAGGCCCAGGTGTGTGTAGTCCAGTGGCCAAGGGTCATATGGTGGCCACTGATAGGTGGTGGGACCCCACCTTGGATCATACCTTGGGGCATGCTGTGGAGCCATCCAGGAGGGTGGGTTGATCTGGGAGGCATATGGCCCATATTGGGTGTTGGCCACTGTCCCTGGCAGCCATTGCCTCCCTGGCGGTGGTGGTGCTGCTGATGGAGGGTAGTAGCTGGTGGAGGTGGATGGATGTGTCCACCTCTCCTCCTGTGGCATCCAGCCACTGTACTGGGGAGGTGCAGCTGGAAAGGGTGGTGCAGCCTGTGGTGGTGCAGCTGGAAGGGGTGGTGCAGCCTGTGGTGGTGCAGCTGGAAGGGGTGGTGCAGCCTGTGGTGGTGCAGCTGGAAGGGGTGGTGCAGCCTGTGGTGGTGCAGCTGGAAGGGGTGGTGCAGCCTGTGGTGGTGCAGCTGGAAGGGGTGGTGCAGCCTGTGTTGGAGGGGATGGTGATGGTGGGTAAGGTGACCACCGGCTGGTCCCCTCCTCTGTGTCCTCCTCACTGGGGGGTGACATAGCCTCCTCCACTGTCTCCTGCTGGGCTTGACGGCCGTAAGCTGTGTGGAGGAAGAAGATGTTGTGATTAGTGACCTTTGCCATATGTTTGTGGAGACAATTCTACTTTGATATGTGTTGAAGAAAAATATATGTGTTTGTGTTAATCCCCCTGGGTAAACAAGGGTACTCCCACTGCTGAAAGGTGTTTGAGTTATTATGGGTGAAGGTTTCATTTTGAGGTGCAATATCACAGTGGCCAGAAATAGTACAGTGGGGCTGTTGCTACACCCTCCCATGTAGATATCTGGTCCCTGTACCAGAGCTGTCCATATGATTGTGTAGTAACAGCACCACTGTACAATATCAGGCCACTAGGATATTGCCCCTGACATATCCATGTCTGAGCTGTGATACCTTTTGCATCAACACACCTTTCAGCAGTACGAATACCATTGTTTAACTCGGGGGGGGGGGGGGAGATCCAACAACATATATTTGTCTTCACAACTTGTAGGGATGGCTATCCCTCCAGGGGGGTGGCAAAGGTTAAGTCCACCTTGATGTCAGATTGTAGACATTGTGGGAACAGATGTTGTTCTCTGTTAGTCCTATCCTTCCTACCCTCATGGTTGTTCAGATAATGCTCTATGTGACGGATGTAGATTTCAGTCATTTGTCTACACGAGGGATTTTCAGCAGAGACAAAATCAACCCATTTAGAGAACAATACTTAATTGGAATGGTGTACAGGGTGTGCATGATTTACAAGCACACTCTGTGGACCATTCCAAAGAGGTATTTCTCTCTATATGTTGTGACTTTGGCTCTGCTGAAGAGCCTCCGTGTGGTCAAATGATGGATATCTTCACCTGTCACATGGAGCAATATCTGTATAACCATGAGTGTTGGAGGGATGGGACTTAGATCAAGACACATCTGTTAACGATGGCAATGATATGACATCATGATGACATTACCCATTGCTATCCCATTACAGTGACACACAAGTAGAAATGGTCATATATGTATGTGGATATGTACCCTTCATATGGATGGAGTAATATCCTTCCAAGATGTGATGCCAGAGAGCATTTCATTAGGTGTGATTGCCTTACTGGCTATATATGTGCACCCATCCAACAAGACATTGTATTGATATGATGGATATGAACATACCTCGTATATCCCATCTACGTAGGGTGTGATATACTATGTATGTGTATTTGGATGGTAGCAATGTAGGTTGATATGTGATGGGTGCACATATCTGGCCAGTAAGGCAATCACATCCAGTGAAGTGATCTCTGTGTTCACATCATGTTGGAACATATTTAGTAACATTTGAATCCTAAGGGCAACAATCCAGCCAGTAGTGAGGGATATCTTTGATTGAGGCCTGTTTTTTTGTCTGTGTATGAGCCCATCCATCCTTCTGTGTGAGGCAACCGTACTCAGTCCTAGATATCCATCAGTCATGGCCTGTTGGTGACCAAGGTACAATGTTTGCTATTTGTTTCCCATATGTATCCTGCATAGAGATGCTGGTGTACCATCGATCCATGGCATCAGCACCCCTGTGGATCCATGTGGGAATCAGATATGGGATATGTCATTTCAAGTCAGAGAAATGATTGCAGCCACAACACCAATGCCTACTTTTTCCTGCTTGAATTCTGTAAAATAGTTTTCGGCCTGTGTGTTGCACCTACAAGCATTTATTCTGTGTGACACTGTGATGTGTGATCTGATGCCCCCTTTTGTGATTCAGTAAGCGGTGATGTTGAACCGATGACATGAACATGATGGTGACTTCTCCAGTGATCTCCTTTCCCCATTTCCAGTGTTTTCCATGGAGTCTGTACAATGGGACCCTATGAACTTGATTCTTGTTTTGGCATATTCTCCATGGACTAACACTGGTACTGGTGAAGTGAGGGTGTGTGAGGGTTACTTTGTGTCCACCATGTGTTTGTCACCGCTTAGTGAATGTCCCCTGTGTAGCATGTGATCGTTGGCCTATTGACTTGTTTGTTGTCAGGTTAACCCCTTGAGTCCCAGAGGGGTTGCCAATGCATTGTTGATCGATGCATTGATGATCCCTCTAGCACTCACGGGGTTAGGGTGGGGGTGGGGACATGGGTGACATTGTGTGTGAACAGTGATGATCTATTACAGTCGACAATTTGAAAATGAAGGTTTGTGTATTGTGTGTAATGAGCACAGCGACAGGAGGGTTGAAGTAGGACTTTGACAGGTTTGTCCCAAGTTGGACGTTGCCATTTGTCCAGGTGTTGTGTCCTTTTTTTAACCCTCATGGTGCTGTGTTGGTGCAGTTGTATGGCTGAGTGATGGCCATGTGTTGAGGTGTGAGTGTGTGTGCAGCTGGTGTTGGTTGCTGTAGTGTGTTGTTCTGTAGTGTTGCACTTACCGGTAGTGTGGAGGCTCCTCTCATCCCCAGTGTCAGTTCCTCCCACGACCCCCTCGATCATGGTCGGGGACATGTTCTGCCGCACCATCTCCTCCCAGCCGCAGAATGTGATGGGCACAGATGGGCCACCTCCGGTGCCTCGGGCTTGCTTGGCCATGTCAGACATCTTGTTCTTGACCACCCTCCGGCAGTCGCCCCATCTCTTCTTCACAGACTCCACGTCCCGCCTGCATGTTGCCACCGCGTTCACCCGGCTGCAGATCTGGTTCCAGGCTGCCTTCCTCCGCGCTGCCAGGCCAGGGACCTTTGCCGTCGGGTGGAGAACACTCTGCCTCTCCAGGACAGCTTCCACAAGAGCCGTGTTCTCCTCCTCACTATATCTGGGATCCCTGATCCTGCCCTCATCAGCTCCGGCATGGGAGGATTCAGAGCCGGAGTGCCCTGCCTGGTCTGACCCTGCCTGTGTGGGGTGCTCCCCAGGAACTACCCCTCGTCCCACTGCAGGTTCTGTCCCTGTCCTGCGTGTTCCTGCTCTGGTGGGCCTGGTCCCCCTCCGCCCTGCGGATCTCCCTCTCCCACCCCTGCTCTGCTGAGGGATCCCCTCCTGACCTTCCTCCTCCTCCACTACTCTCCCCATCCCTCTCTCCTGTCCTCCTCTCCTTGACATCACTCACCCAGTCACACCCAGGCACTCCCACAGGCCCTCACAGACACACTCGATCCAGTCACTCTCTGTCACACACTTTCACTCCCAGATTCACACTGTCAAAATAAAAAGTAATATGTGTAAGGTGTTATGAAATAAAAGGACTATGTGTATGTATGTGTATGTGTTTGTGTTTGTATGTGTGTATGTAATATGTGCAAAAGTGTGATATGTGTATATATAGTGCACCTCTCTCCTCTCTCCAAACTGCAAAACTCCTCTACCTCCAATGAACGCGCCTCTCTCCCTCTCTCTAATGACTATCCTCCGCTCCTGGGTCCTGATATCTGGCTCTGAAGAACTCGATAACAGACAGTGTGTGGCGGTTATTTTTGGGTATATATAGGTGTATTTGAAGTTATTTGATACATTGGGCCTTTGGGATTGGATGTGTGTTTGAATTTGTTTTGGCATCAATCAGGGTTGCTTGACAACGGCAGCCGTTATGTTACATGTTGTTTGGAGCTCAGTTATCGTGTGATTTGTCCGCCCGTTGTGCATTAACATGAGCGACAACGGGTTTTGTGTTACGTGTTTTTTGTGTGCCTACGCTCGATAGCTATTCTCGTAGAGTAGCTATTGAATCTGCCGTAACTCCTGTATTATTTGCGAGCGATGTGCCTTTTTCACTTAGCGGCTGGTTTAACGGTTGGCTTTAAATCGAGCCCCTAGACTCCTTCCGCTGAAGTCCCTCATAAAGAATCATGTTTGCATCCATGGCTTATGATGTCCAGCACTAACTCAAGTATTTCGGCAAACTGAATCATGCAGATTTGATTCATAGTGGCCATTACAATCTTTTGCTAAACTATGGTAAGTATGTGTTTGTGGGGGATGGGGTATGATTAGGTGTTAGTTTCTTTAACCCTTTGAGTGCCAGAGAGGTGTCTAACACATTGCTTGGCACTCACAGGGTTAAGAATATCGGAGGACAGCTGTTGGTATTTTTGCTGCTGCACAGACAATCTCAATCAGCCTGGACTGCTTATTGAGTGGATGAATCACACTTGTTCCCATCACTAAGGAAGATCAAATCACCAACATAACAATAATGAGTCACCAGCTTCTTATCTTTGTTAGGAAACCAAATCCAATAACGGTTTAACTATTCACTGGCGCCAGTTCTGTAAGGTCGCTTTGATATATGTTCCACAATGTTACAATCTGAGAATAGAAGTACTGAGAAGAAAAAAAAATTAAATAAAAGCATTTACCTAGTTCCTTGTATTGGTTTCAGGATGAAGTAGTAAAGTGAAAGTAAACTTTACTTTTTGATATTAAAAATTTGGAAGTACAGAGATGTAAAGTCAAACTGCCCCGCTAAGTGCTAACTCCAGTTATTTGACTTTTTTGAAAAGCAGAAAGTAGAAATGGTCTTGGTCAGATAAGAATTGTGTCCCAATGTAGTTATAAAGAAATTAATGGGGTGGGGGGGATTTTTGCTCTGCTCTCCTGCATCTACCAGCGGAGGCAGCAGCGTACAGTTCTGGCCTATCTTTGGGGGCATTTGTTAGTTGAACATGGATTCAGAACTTTACTTTCCTTAAAGGGATAGTAATACTTCATTTTAACTTTATTTTATTTTGTAGGCATTAAAAAAACATGAAGAATGATATAAGTATTATCTCTGAAACCTTTATGGTTTAAGAGATATTCACAAGCAAAGTGTCCCCCCCTGTTCAACCAGATCAGAAGGGAGGTGCCCAGGTAGACTGCAGAGAGGGACAATCTTCAATTAAGATAATGAAAAAAGCTGAAAAACTTGTCAAGGGGGGAAGGGCTTTCATTGTTTTAATACAAAGAAAATTGTCCCCTTCTGTTATCTGTCCTGTCATACAACCAGACTCACATCTGAGAAGAGATGGCTTACACTAGGTAAAAGGGGCGGGGAGGGGAACTTTGCTTGTGAATATCTCATAAACCATAAAGGTTTGAGAGATAAGACTTATATCATTCTTCATGTTTTTTTAATGCCTACAAAATAAAATAAAGTTAAAACGAAGTATTACTATCCCTTTAATGTAAAAAAAAACTGCCTAGTTTAGTCTAAATCTCCTTTCCTTGTGTCTTAACGAATGACCTCTTATTTTCTACTCCACTCTTTGAGTAAATAGTTCCTTAGCAAGTTCTTTGTATTGACATTGAATGTATTTATAAATAGTAATCATATACGCCCATAGATGTCTTTATACTAATGTAAACAAGCCCAGTTTGACCAGTCTCTCTTCATAACTCAGATCCTCCAGTCTCATTATCGGTCTTGTTGCACGTCACTGCACTTTTTTCCAGTTCAGAGTTAGTGCCCAAAACTGTACTCCATATTCCAGATGAAGTCTAACCTAGGATTTATTTATACGTAGAATTATATTCACATTCCATGCATCTATACACCTTTTTATTGGCTCTTGCCGCAGCTGAGTGGCACTGCAAACTGCTGTGGAATCAGTAATTCTAAACCATTCTCTAATGATGATTCCTGACGTAATTTCCCATTTAGTGTATATGTAATATGTTTATTTCTGTAACCCAAATTCATAATCTTACATCTGTCTATATTAAGGGATAGTAATGTTTCATAATAAAAGCAGCTCCAATTAATCTTCATAGTATTTGGGCTATGGAGAGTGTTATTTCAATTGTCAGAGTTGTAGTTAAAGAGTAATTCAATGACAAAGTATCCCCTCCCGCCCCTTTTACTGATGTAACACTGTTCAGCCAGATCAGAAGGGAGGTGCCCAGGTAGATTGCAGAGAGGGACTGTTACAGTTTACAGCTTACCTTGTTTGCAGCATCATCTACAGGCGCGAGGCTTCTAGCATGCTGCAGGCCTCTGTTTTATCTGTTTGTTTCCTGTAGTCTCCTCCTACCTACTTCCTACTTCCTTCCTCTGAGCTGCTCCTCCTACTTCCTGTGGAGGGGTTTAAAAGGCAGACTGAGTCCTGACTCAGTCGCCCTTGCATTGTTGTTATTAGGTGAAATACTGGCTATCTACGAAAAGCCACTCTGTGTATGACCTGGCTATTTATGAGAACCCGTATTGTGTATGACCCAGCTAAGTAAGAGAACCCTTTCTGTATGACCCAGATAAGTACGAGAACCCTCTCTGTGTATGACCCAGCTAAGTACGAGAACCCTCTCTGTGTATGACCCAGATAAGTACGAGAACCCTCTCTGTGTATGACCCAGCTAAGTACGAGAACCCTCTCTGTGTATGAGCCAGTGATCACGAGTATCCCTTACCTTGATCAGTTTGTGCTATTGGCTTAAGACAGACCACTGTTGTGGATAGAGGGTCTCAAGATAGCGACTGCAAGCAGAGTCACAGGGTCTGGTGTAGTGACTGCAGGCGTGAGTCACAGGGTCTCATGTGGTGGCTGCAGGCGTAAGCCACAGGGTCTTAATATGTCACTTCAGGAATGAGTCACAGGGTCTCTTAGCGGTGACTGCAGGCATGGGTCACCGGGTTGCTGCAAAGGTGTGGTATTGCTGGTTTGACTGATTGTAGGCATGGGTCAGTTCTCCAGTCCAGCAGTCCTTGTGTTCCTGTTCATCGGATCATGATTGCTGAGCCAGTGTTCACAGTGGTCGCCTGTTCCAGTGTTCCAGTCAACGGATCTGCTGAGACTAACAGGGGCTTAAGCAGAGACACATGGAATACATTGTGAATTTGCATACTGGCTGGCAACTCCAAAGCGTAAGCAACTGGATTAATCTTATGTAATACACGGAATGGCCCAATGAATCTAGGAGCCAACTTGCCACATGGAACTTTCAGGTGCAGATTACAGGAAGACAGCCACACTCTGTCTCCTACTTGAAAGTGGGGAGCCGCCAATCTTCTACTATCCGCCTGCTGTTTTTGCGCAAACACGGACCCACGTAAGGTCTGCTGCACCTTTACCCAGGAAGACGGGAGGGCTCGTAAATGCAAATCCAGCACCGGCATGGATTGCACCTGAAAATTCTCGGGCAACACTGAAGGTTGGAACCCATAATTAATAAAAAATGGGAAACTCCTAGTTGAGGAGTTTACCGCACAGTTTCGAGCAAACTCTGCCCATGGCAACAACTCGACCCAATTGTCATGATGGTCAGAAATGTAGCATCGGAGAAACTGCTCTAAGGCTTTATTGGCTCGCTCTGCCGCTCCATTAGATTGCGGGTGATAGGCAGAGGAGAACGCCAATTGAATACCCATTTGAGCACAAAACTGCCTCCAAAATTGAGCCACAAACTGACTTCCTCTATCACACACTATAACCTTCGGGATACCATGTAAATGGAAGACTTCTCTAGCAAAGATCACCGCCAGTTCCCTGGCGGAAGGTAATCCCTTAAGTGGCACAAAATGAGCCATCTTCGAAAACTTGTCCACTATCATCAAAATCACTGTACATCCCATGGAGCGTGGAAGTTCAACCATGAAATCAATTGATAAATGTGACCAGGGGTGTTCCCCATTGGCCACTGGTTGAAGCAGACCCACAGGCAGCTGTCTGGGAGATTTGTTTTGAGCACATGTGGTGCAAGCTGCCGTAAAAGCGGCACAATCGGCCCTTAAACTTGGCCACTAGAAAACTTATGACAAAGACAGAATCAACTGGTCTCGACTAATATGCCCAGCAATTTTTGAGGCATGATAAGTCTCAAGCAACTGAATGCGAAATTGCGCTAGCACAAAGCAACGACCCTCAGGTCTCTCAACTGGGGCGGCAGCCTGAGCAGCCAAAATCTCCTCACCCAAAGGAGAAGTAATGCAAGTACGGATCGTAGCCAAAATAAGGTCAGCAGGAATGACTGGAGAGGGCTGATCCTCCTCCCTCAAGGGAGAGCAAAACTGGCGAGATAATGCTTCAGCCCGAATGTTTTTAGATCCAGGAAGGTACTAAACCACAAAGTTAAAACGAGACAGGAATAGAGCCCATCGAGCCTGTTTTGCAGATAAGCGCTTAGCTTCAGACAGATAAATCACATTTTTATGATCTGTCAAAATCAAAATGGGAGTTTTCGTACCTTCCAACAGATGTCTCCACTCCTTTAAGGCCAACACAATTGCCAATTACTCTCTGTAACCAATCTGGTATATTCTCTCTGCTTTAGATAACTTCCTTGAGAAATACCCACATGGGTGAGGGGCTTCTCCTGGAGCAGAGCGCTGTGACAACAAGGAGCCCACGCCTATCTCTGAGGCATCCACCTCCAGTGTAAACGGTAAGGAGGGGTCAGAATGAACCAAAATTAGGGAAGTAGTAAAAGCCTTCTTTAAGTTCTCGAATGCATCGATCGCTTCTTGAGACCACTCAGTGGTAAGCTGTAAACTGTAACAGGAACAACGGATAAGGGATAAGGGAAAAACCTGAAAAACTTGTCAAAGGGGGACAGGGCCTTCATTGTTTTCATAGGAAGAAATATCCGTCTGGTCTTACAACCAGATTCCACATCTGAGAAGAGATTGCTTACACTAGGTAAAAGGGATGGGAGGGGAAACTTTGCTTGTGAATATCTCTCAAACCATAAAGGTTTGAGAGATAAGACTTATATCGTTCTTCATGTTTTTTTAATACCTACAAAATAAAATAAAGATACAACAAAGTATTACTATCCCTTTAAGTGTTACTGCTTCTGTGGGCAGCTGGATAATGTTAGCTTAAGTAAAGAATTACCTGATGTGTGATCCAAGTGATTACTTTAAAGATTGGAGCTCTGAGTGAAGACTGTATAAATATTGGTAGAACCCTCTAAAAAGCTTCAGCAATTCTATTACATTTACTTTAAAGTGTTCTGGTTGTTTTTTTGTTTTTTGGAATACAAGATAAAGACCTTTGCTTTTGATTATTTTAGCTAATACCTGTCAACATTTGTTGCCTCAGGTATAATAATCAGATTTTAGCCACAAAAAAAGAAAGAAAGAAGAAGAGATTTCCCCTGACTACATTTATCTCAATAATTAGTTCAGGGGTTAATTGTTTTTTTCTATTGGGGTTTTAGTGATTGGATGATGTGGTTCTGTTGGTCTGTTTCTGCCATTGTTTTCCTCTTCTAACTAATTTGATAAAGGTGCCTTTCAAGACACACGTATGGGCTTCCCAAACTGTTGGCATATCATCTGTCAAGTTTGCTGAGAAATAGTTCTGAATGTCTACCTCCACAATTTGTACTATGTGCCTTTATAACTTTTCAAAGGGGGTTGTCTAAACATCATTCCTGACATTTTGGGGACTCCAGTCCTATTGTTTAAGATGAAATTCACCACTGAGCCAGTTCGCATATGTGACATCTTATCAGTGTATCCATTGAACTCAGAAGAGCGCCTCTCTATTTCCCAGCTGGGTGAAATACATTTGGCTGGCCTCTGTAACGTGTGTAACATCTGTAACATATGTAACATCTATGCAATATAATCAATGGAGTTATGGAAATCAAATTTAACCAACACCCACATGGACCAACCTCATGAGACATCTCTTCCATGTTCCTCATGCAAGAGTATCATTGAGGGAATGCAGGGCATTGCAAGCAAATAAAAAGCTATAACATAAGCTATGATTTCAGCCTTAAAATGCTTCTGAAACAAGTAACAGGTCAGTTCTCTCTCTGATTGCTGATCAGAAGGCAGGAACTATCAATGCCAGTGTCTGACATTAATGGTCATGTGACCATTGATACCCATTCACAGTTACCACATCTTAACCGAATCACAATGATCTCATTGATGAATATTGCTTAGACTGGCTCCCAACAGTGAGTTGAGTCTAGGTGCTATCAGCAATAGCTGACCCCATAAGCATTGCTGCTCTGTTACAGAGAATCTGCATAAACTTATAACTATAACTCAGGTATAACCTATAGGACTTAAAACTTATTTGTGTATCTTGTAGAGTTATAAGGAGGGTAATAGGGTTAAAAGTGAATTTTCACAAAGAGGGTGATGTACAAAGGAGAAATGGAGCAATTCTGGGGACATAAATTACACCATAGGGAGAAAATTATTCAGATTGCTTTAAATAGCGATCTGCACCCCCTTGAATGGTAAAGTCAGACACCAAAGCATTGCTTTTACAATACATTGGGGACCTTTGTGGGATTCATGAGCCCCATTTAAATCAATAGAGATTTGGGGAATTTTTATTTGTCCACTATGATGCTGTTAGTTTGTTACAGAATTGCATTAATTCTTAGTGCAGCCTAGACTACATTGCAGTTCAAAATGTTATCACTTGGCTTTATCTAACATACTGCCATTGAAGTCTATGGAGAAATATGTAGACAAAGCCCTTAAACCCTTAAAAAAGTTATCATATCAAACCAGGTCTATATCAGCTTCAAGGTTAAAATGAATGGAAACCTGTCTAGTAGATGAAATCCCTATTATTTGTCAATAATGTGGCAGACTGCATTGCCACTGCTCATGCCAAAACAGATGCAGGCTTGTATAAATACATCAGGGATTATGCACTAAGGTGTGATAAAGAGGAGATAAAGAGGAGATAACTTCTCCAATTATATCACTTTTACAGTTCAGATGTTATTCCATGGAGCCTATGCACTAAAAGCTCTCCCACTTAAAAAATCCTAGTTCATAGTCTCCATAGAATAACATAGGAACTAGAGCAGTGATATTGCTGAAGTTATCTCTATTTTATCACCTCATTATCACTTCTTAGTGCATAACCCCCATCATATCTTTATTCAGACAAAAATAAAAACACATAAAACACTGTGGCTCAGGGTCTTAGCATTGAGAGAGACTTGTAGAGTGGGATACATTTATGCAGAAGTTGCTGCCGACAGAGATCAACGCGTTTCACATCTGAGAAGCTTACTCATGTTATTCGTTGTTGCCATTTATACACAACACCTAGAGATTCTCTGGACTACACACACCACAATTTACAATTATTCCAGGAGTTTTTGTTGTTGGATATATCAGAGATCACAGTCCACTGAGTGTGGGTATTGCAGCTGCTGAATTACATGGATATGGCCCTTTGTCTTCAAACTATACTTTAAAAGTACAAACAATATAAAATGATACAGAGAAGTGAACATAAGGTCACATCATGGTGTTTTTTTTCTTGATTGCAGGACATGGGTCTAAAGACAAATAATAATTCAACAGTTGTGGACAATGGCTTTTTGTTTCCAGTACTACTTTCCTGCCATGTGTCCACAGATACACCATCTATCACTTCTGTCTGAATGATGTCTCTCTGTCTTGCCGGATATGAGATATACCTACACTCTGCATCTTCTATAACCTTTAAACAACAAAAAAAAGTAATTCTAAAAAAAGTCTACAAGCGACAACATCTTCAACTCATTTAACCCTTTGAGTGTCAGAGAGGTATCTAATGCATTGATTGGATACATTTTTGACACTCAAAGGATTAATCCTTTGAGTGCCAGAGGGGTACGGAACGCATTGCTTTGCAATACGTTCCGTACCCCTCTGGCACTCAAAGGGTTAATGGAGAACTAACCTGCTAATGATAATGCTCCCCGCTTGACTTACTGAAAATTTTATAGACCCCTATGAATTTTGCTCTTATGACTGTGCCCGAGATATCATCTTTGATTAATCTTTTTTTTTCATACAGTAAACAACAGAGGAAGGCCTCAATATGAAAGGAGACAGAGCTCCTGAGCCTGTTTAACCAAGTATATAAACATAAGCTCCCTGCGAATCCATATGCACCGGTTCTACCAACAGTTGGGAACAAAGTGCTCAAAACATCAGCTTCAATAGCTACAAAAATGTAATTAACCATTTGAGTGTCAAAGAGGTATCCAATGCCTTGCATTGCAATGCCTTGGATACCTCTCTGGCATACAAAGGGTTTTTAACATTAACTACATATTAACATTATAAAAGCAAACTAGAGTTACTCTGGAGTACTCCAACTGCCCCATGAGAAGAAAGAAAAATTCCTAAATCCCCATGGACTTGATGAGAGCAGTTTAACCCCTTGAATGCTAGAGAGGTCTCCAATGCGTTGCATTCAAAGGGTTATAAGCTATATGGAGGTCCATGATGTTAACCTATTGAAATGCTGCCCTCTAATTGGTGACCATCAAAAGGGCGAGATCATAATGTCGCCTAAATCAAAAGCACAACATCAGAATGTTGCCCACATCAACAGGGTGACATTCTGATGTCACACTCTTAAAGGGGAACATTCACATCCCCCAAAATTTTCACCATTGGTTTTAAAATATAAAGCAATATCAGTGCTGGCTTTATTAATCTTCTCCACTGGCTAAGAGTGGAGATATTAATCTTTGAAATATGCCACTTCCGGGTCTGCGGCACCATGTATGTTGCAACCTCAGTAGCATGGTAAACGGAGCTCTGCATCGCGTTAGCCCAGAAAAATGCAGCTCCGAAGAGAAGCATGAACGCGCGCCCCAGGGGCTGCTGGGAGGAAGGTGGGAGGTCTTGCCACTCATACATGGTTTCCCAGAATGCGGAAGTGCCACATTTCAATGATTAATATCTCCACTCTTAGGCAGCAGAGAAAATAAATAAAGCCAGTGCTGATATTGCTATATATTTTAAAAGCAGTAGTGAAAATCTTTGGGGATGTGAATGTTCCCCTTTAAGGGTCACCATCTACAGCAGTGTTTCTCAACTCCTGTCCTCAGGACCCACTAACAGGCCAGGACTTAGGGATTTCTCTGCTAGAGCACAGGTGTGGTGATCAATCACATTGATTAACTCACCTGTGCTCTAGCAAGGAAATCATCAAATCCTGGCCTGTTAGTGGGTCCTGAGGACTGGAGTTGAGGAACACTGAACTAGAGGGTGACATTTCAATAGTAAACCATTTTTCAGGAACACTGGCAGTTGTCAACTTCAGCCAACTTACATTAGCAGCACAGACTCTATTTCATGCAATGCTTCAATTGTCAACTTCAGCCATCTTATAATAGCAGCAAAAACTCTTTTTTCAAACCACAGTAAAATAGAGCAGAAGGAGAGCAAGTGAGCTGTGCCAGAGGGAAAGAGGGAGGAGAGCGAGTGAGCTGTGATCAAGGGAAAGAGGGAGGAGAGCGAGTGAGCTGTGATCAAGGGAAAGAGGGAGGAAAGCAAGTGAGCCATGATGAAGGGAAAGAGGGAGGAGAGCGAGTGAGCTGTGCCAGAGGGAAAGAGGGAGGAGAGTGAGTGAGCTGTGATCAAGGGAAAGAGGGAGGAAAGCAAGTGAGCCATGATGAAGGGAAAGAGGGAGGAGAGCGAGTGAGCTGTGCCAGAGGGAAAGAGGGAGGAGAGTGAGTGAGCTGTGATCAAGGGAAAGAGGGAGGAAAGCAAGTGAGCCATGATGAAGGGAAAGAGGGAAGAGAGTGAGTGCGCTGTTCCAGAGGGAAAGAGGGAGGAGAGTGAGTGAGCTGTGATGAAGGGAAAGAGGGAGGAGAGTGAGTGAGCTGTGATGAAGGGAAAGAGGGAGGAGAGCGAGTGCGCTGTTCCAGAGGGAAAGAGGGAGGAGAGTGAGTGAGCTGTGATGAAGGGAAAGAGGGAGGAGAGTGAGTGAGCTGTGATGAAGGGAAAGAGGGAGGAGAGTGAGTGAGCTGTAATGAAGGGAAAGAGGGAGGAGAGCAAATGAGCCATGATGAAGGGAAAGAGGGAGGAGAGTGAGTGAGCTGTGATCAAGGGAAAGAGGGAGGAAAGCAAGTGAGCCATGATGAAGGGAAAGAGGGAGAAGAGTGAGTGAGCTGTGATGAAGGGAAAGAGGGAGAAGAGTGAGTGAGCTGTGATGAAGGGAAAGAGGGAGGAGAGCGAGTGCGCTGTTCCAGAGGGAAAGAGGGAGGAGAGTGAGTGAGCTGTGATCAAGGGAAAGAGGGAAGAGAGTGAGTGAACTGTGATGAAGGGAAAGAGGGAGGAGAGTGAGTGAGTTGTTCCAGAGGTAAAGAGGGAGGAGAGGAGTGAGCCGTGATGAAGTGAAAGAGGGAGGAGAGGAGTGAACTGTGATGAAGGGAAAGAGGGAGGAGAGGAGTGAACTGTGATGAAGGGAAAGAGGGAGGAGAGTGAGTGAGCTGTGATGAAGGGAAAGAGGGAGGAGAGGAGTGAACTGTGATGAAGGGAAAGAGGGAGGAGAGGAGTGAACTGTGATGAAGGGAAAGAGGGAGGAGAGGAGTGAGCCGTGATGAAGGGAAAGAGGGAGGAGAGTGAGTGAGCCGTGATGAAGGGAAAGAGGGAGGAGAGTGAGTGAGCTGTGATGAAGGGAAAGAGGGAGGAGAGGAGTGAACTGTGATGAAGGGAAAGAGGGAGGAGAGGAGTGAACTGTGATGAAGGGAAAGAGGGAGGAGAGGAGTGAACTGTGATGAAGGGAAAGAGGGAGGAGAGGAGTGAACTGTGATGAAGGGAAAGAGGGAGGAGAGGAGTGAACTGTGATGAAGGGAAAGAGGGAGGAGAGGAGTGAACTGTGATGAAGGGAAAGAGGGAGGAGAGGAGTGAACTGTGATGAAGGGAAAGAGGGAGGAGAGGAGTGAGCCGTGATGAAGGGAAAGAGGGAGGAGAGGAGTGAACTGTGATGAAGGGAAAGAGGGAGGAGAGTGAGTGAGCTGTGATGAAGGGAAAGAGGGAGGAGAGGAGTGAACTGTGATGAAGGGAAAGAGGGAGGAGAGTGAGTGAACTGTGATGAAGGGAAAGAGGGAGGAGAGTGAGTGAGCTGTGATGGAGGGAAAGAGGGAGGAGAGGAGTGAGCTGTTCCAGAGGTAAAGAGGGAGGAGTGTGAGTGAGCTGTGATGAAGGGAAAGAGGGAGGAGAGTGAGTGAACTGTGATGAAGGGAAAGAGGGAGGAGAGGAGTGAGCTGTTCCAGAGGTAAAGAGGGAGGAGAGGAGTGAGCTGTTCCAGAGGTAAAGAGGGAGGAGAGTGAGTGAGCTGTGATGAAGGGAAAGAGGGAGGAGAGGAGTGAACTGTGATGAAGGGAAAGAGGGAGGAGAGGAGTGAACTGTGATGAAGGGAAAGAGGGAGGAGAGGAGTGAACCGTGATGAAGGGAAAGAGGGAGGAGAGTGAGTGAACTGTGATGAAGGGAAAGAGGGAGGAGAGTGAGTGAGCTGTGATGGAGGGAAAGAGGGAGGAGAGGAGTGAGCTGTTCCAGAGGTAAAGAGGGAGGAGTGTGAGTGAGCTGTGATGAAGGGAAAGAGGGAGGAGAGTGAGTGAACTGTGATGAAGGGAAAGAGGGAGGAGAGGAGTGAGCTGTTCCAGAGGTAAAGAGGGAGGAGAGGAGTGAGCTGTTCCAGAGGTAAAGAGGGAGGAGAGTGAGTGAGCTGTGATGAAGGGAAAGAGGGAGGAGAGGAGTGAACTGTGATGAAGGGAAAGAGGGAGGAGAGGAGTGAACTGTGATGAAGGGAAAGAGGGAGGAGAGGAGTGAGCCGTGATGAAGGGAAAGAGGGAGGAGAGTGAGTGAGCCGTGATGAAGGGAAAGAGGGAGGAGAGTGAGTGAGCTGTGATGAAGGGAAAGAGGGAGGAGAGGAGTGAACTGTGATGAAGGGAAAGAGGGAGGAGAGGAGTGAACTGTGATGAAGGGAAAGAGGGAGGAGAGGAGTGAACTGTGATGAAGGGAAAGAGGGAGGAGAGGAGTGAACTGTGATGAAGGGAAAGAGGGAGGAGAGGAGTGAACTGTGATGAAGGGAAAGAGGGAGGAGAGGAGTGAACTGTGATGAAGGGAAAGAGGGAGGAGAGGAGTGAACTGTGATGAAGGGAAAGAGGGAGGAGAGGAGTGAGCCGTGATGAAGGGAAAGAGGGAGGAGAGGAGTGAACTGTGATGAAGGGAAAGAGGGAGGAGAGTGAGTGAGCTGTGATGAAGGGAAAGAGGGAGGAGAGGAGTGAACTGTGATGAAGGGAAAGAGGGAGGAGAGGAGTGAACTGTGATGAAGGGAAAGAGGGAGGAGAGGAGTGAACCGTGATGAAGGGAAAGAGGGAGGAGAGTGAGTGAACTGTGATGAAGGGAAAGAGGGAGGAGAGTGAGTGAGCTGTGATGGAGGGAAAGAGGGAGGAGAGGAGTGAGCTGTTCCAGAGGTAAAGAGGGAGGAGTGTGAGTGAGCTGTGATGAAGGGAAAGAGGGAGGAGAGTGAGTGAACTGTGATGAAGGGAAAGAGGGAGGAGAGGAGTGAGCTGTTCCAGAGGTAAAGAGGGAGGAGAGGAGTGAGCTGTTCCAGAGGTAAAGAGGGAGGAGAGTGAGTGAGCTGAGCTGGAGGGAAAGAGGGCTCTCTGAAGTGTGTGATGCAACATATTTACATGGCCATGCAGGGTGACCCTTAACCCTACATTATATAGTAAATACAGCTGATGTTGCACACTTAACCCTATGATCTAACCTTTTGGATGGTCACCTACTAGAGGGCAATTTTTCAATAGTAAATTGTTCATGACTAAGTGTGTGATCGCTCAGAATGAGTAAGATTGTCCAGCTTTGTTTTATGCTGCACCAGTGAGCTTATGTAGTCTATGTGTGTTGCTACATGAAACTGATGAATTTAGTTAATAATTTTTCTGTGCGTGGAGCTTTCAATTACATTGTGACCCTTACCAGTATTCCAAATTATGGATCTTGAATGCAACATACATACTTCTAATATATCACATCTTTATTAAGATGAAAATCTTTAAAAACCTAGGGGGATTCTGCAATATTTGTAAAGGGAAAGAACAGCTGTGAATTGCTTAGTGGTGGATACTTTGCCAGACATATCCCAAAAGCTTAGGCTGCAAATATGATCTTGATTATAAGAATACTGTATTCATGCCAAGATATTCTGTGCAGGCTTCTGCCAACTGCTTACAGCTGAAAGTGCTCCTGGAAGTGGTTCAAATGTACATACAAGCACTTTCATATATCGATAGCCTATTATACATTGGATTGACTTATCAAGAATCTTTGGTCAGATATATATGGTCTTATTAAATGTGCCATAAGTTACAAGGCTGGAAATATATTGTCTTCTAATGTTGAGCACTGTATGAATTGATTGGAATCTGCATCCACATGTAGTAGACCATATCAAGATGTCAGTGTCAGGTCAAGTCTATTGTCATTGCATGCAGCTGATCCAAACTGATTGGCTCCCGGGACGTCCAGTCCTATTGGCTCCCAGGAATTAATAGGTACACAGGTTGTTGTAAGAAAAAGTGGTACAGTTTTGAAGCAAACCAAGAGCACCATAGGTAATAAATGTTCATAATAATCAAAAATCCTATTGATCAAAATAGGGCTTTTATTCCCTTGAATGCTAAGTAAGATGAGCACATATCCCTTTAAATCAGGGATGATTATAAAATACACAAACTCCAGGGTTAAACTGATTCCTGTGCAGTAGGGCAGAATTATGTTTTGATGTGTCCGCAATATAAAGGTCACCATACTACGAGAGAGAGGTCTTCAATGCATTGCTTTGCAATATGTTGAAGATCTCTTTAGCATTAAGGGTTAAAAGCCCAGTTTTAATCAATGGGAATTTTTATTTCTCCCCTACAGTGTGGTTGGTTCATTACAAAATACTCCAGTCCTTCTTACTATATTCTTCCATTATCAACACTGTGAAATGAGTGCACTGGTGGTAATATTGTCTATACTAAGTCCAGTGTAGGACTTAGGTGAAATGAGTGCACTGGTGGTAATATTGTCTATACTAAGTCCAGTGTAGGACTTAGGTGATTAGCAGTAGATACCAGTAAGGTGTTTATTTAAAGTTTCTTATTTAAAGGGAGAGGGTCATGTTCCAGATTAAGGGTGGGATGTGCTAACAACTTGCATTCTTTACATGAGTATGAACGTATCTAAGATGTTTAAAAATGAGCTCACCCTAAGATCTTGATAAAATTAACCATTAAAGTTGCCAGTAATATAGATTATCTGAGTTAGGTTCCTACTTGCTGAATTTCAGAGATGCTCCAATCAGTGTTCAACAAACCATTAAACCAGTGAAATGCAACAATGTAGATATATCATTGCTTGAACACACACAAGACAAGCATTACTGGTATACATTTCACCAATTTAGACACTAAAGATGCAGTAATTTGGTATAGATAAAAGTGGATATCTCAGGATGATCTTACCCTAAGACCCTTCGATTTGGGTAAAAATAACCCTGATTTCCCAATTACGAATATGAGCAAAAATATTGCCCAAATACATGAAAACCTACATATATTTGAGGAAGGCCAACTAGCCTGGCCAAAACATTGACAATAATTTTAAATGAGAGGTGAGAGTGCTTCCTTACTACTGGTGGACAATATGAAGCTCTGCCAGTCTGTCGTTCTAAACCAGCATACAATGGGAGTTGAAGTCTATTACGAAGGGTTGGATAAAAAAGTGACAGTCCAGCAGGGCCTTAAAGAAGACTTCTAGTCCCCTAGAATTCCTTACTCAAAGTAGAAATCATGGTTCCTTCAGTGATGGCAAATCATCCAGGTCCTGGTGCAGCAAATCTCCTCAAACCATGACACTGCCACCACTATACTTGACTCTTGGTATGAGGTTCTTCATGTGGAATGCAGTGTTTGTTTCTCACTAGACATAACGGGGCCATGTCACCCAAAATGTTCCACTTTTGACTTGTCTGGCCATAGAACTTTGTTTTAGATCTCTTGAGGATCATCCAGATGGTTTTCAACAAACTGTACATGAGCATTTATGTTTTTAATTAGAAGTGGTTTCCGCCTTCCTACTCTGCCATGAATCCCATGTCTGCACAGTGTCTTTCTGATGGTGGAGTCACAAACACTGACCACAGCTAAGGTGATGTTCTTCTAGCTTCCTTTTTGAATTGCTGGATGATTTTACTCTTTGCTCTTGGAGTGATATTGCAGAATGGCCATTCCTAGGAAGAGTCACCTCTGTCTAAAACCTTCTCCATTTGATCAGTCTGGCTCTGACTGTGGTACTGTGGAGTCCTAGAGCATTAGAAGTGGCTTTGTAACCCTTTCCAGCAACAGTAACTGTTTTCCAGAGGTGTTCAGGAATTTCATTTGCTCATGACTCATGACAGAGTAAGTGAGACTTATATTGGGCAGAGTTAGCACAATTGAGGCCTCATTGTTTACCAAGGTATTCAAGCACGTGTGACCTGATCCTAATAATCCTTTTAATTGGCTTGCGTTAACTGGTGGGGGAGGGATAACTTTTTCATATCTGAAGACTGCATGTTTGATAACCTAGCACACCAGACGAATGAAACAAGCACTAAAATGTGTATTTTTTGTCTAAGTCTCCTTCAATATATTATTACAAATGATATGTCAAAATTCAATTTGAAAAATATGCAACAATGCAGAAAGTCAGACGGGAGCAAATACTTTTCAAAGTGCTGTACATTCACAATAGTTCATATTGTTTCATAGCCTATTTCTGGACTTTCTAACTACAACTTTTTTTTTATTTATGCATTAAAAAAAGAAAGTCAGCAAAAACAGATTGGTGTTACAAGAAATGTAGACACTGTAAAAGCACAAGAGGATAATCCTAGTTTAAACTTTGGATCCTGCAGCGTTAGTAGAATGTGACGATAGCATTGTGGAGCTGTTAAAACATAAGGTCTTCTCAGATGAGACAAAATAAGCACAAGCTGATTTAGGGCTGCTCAATGATTGAAAAAAACAGTCACTTAGTAAATGTTCAATATCCAACCTGGAAGATTGATTGGTTTATTTAGAGCTACTGCTGCGGTCAGGAATACAAAGTACAAACCACCTTTCCTATTGGAGAAATAGTGTAGTGGTGCATAAAAGGGAATCTATTTAAACATAATATTGATTTATGAAGCACGTGGGTTTATATACCAGATCCTGCAGCAAAAAATACAGTGAAGCTGGTAAACTAACGCAGTTGGTACAATTCTGGAGCAAACCAGCTGCACCATATGGGACAACCAAACATTTCCCAAATGTTCATTGTTTTAAAGGAGTAGTAAACTTTATTTATGAAAACATTTATGTTATAGACTTTTTCTGCTGAGTAAAACAAGGGCACTCTAACTGCCATCAGTTGTTTTATTCAACATTTATAACAGTTCAAATAATCAGGAAGTGAATTTACTGTGTGTTTACTTCCTGGAAGGTCTAACTGACAGGAAGTGACTCAGCAGTTTCTATCACATTCTACTGAGAACTGTAAGTCACTGATTTTCCTCTTCATTAGAATCTAACAGAATAACTAATTTGAATTTGACCACTACAGTGCATTGCTAATGTAAACAAAACCAAGGGTTTAAACTGTAACAGCACTGGAAATATGCATCTCTCAGCAATGAGAGTACCCTTATTTTACTCAACAGGAAAAGCCCTACAACATTTTTTTCATAAAAACAAGTTTACTGCTCCTTTAAATGGTTTAAATTGTGAAAGTACTATTAGTATAATGCATATATCAGCTAATAAAAGGGACAGTAATGGTTCAAAGTAAAATCAGCTCCAATTAATCTTCATAGTATTTGGGCCATGAAGAGTGTTATTTCAATACTGTCAGAGTTGTAGTTCAAGAGTAATTGAATGATAAAGTATCCCCCTCCTGCCTCTTTTACCCTTGACAGGTTTTTCAGGTTTTTCCTGTATGCTAATTGAAGATTGTTCCTCTCTGCAAGCCGTCTGGACACCACCATGTAATGTAAGAAAGATTTACTTCACTGAGAGGGTAATAGATAAGTGGAATAGCTTACCAGCGGAAGTGTTTGAAGTTAATACAGTGACAGAATTTAAGCATTTATGGGATAGGTATAAGCATACCTGGGAACTCTCCGGTTTTGCCCCGGAGACTCCGGATTTCAGCCTGAATTACCGGGTCTCCGGGGCAATGTGTGGATTACCGGGTGGGCAGAGTTTAAATAGAAACTCTGCCCACTTGTGCTCTGTCCCGCCCGATTCCTCCCACTCCCCGCCCTCTTAGAGGGCAGGTTTTTTTTTTTTTTTTTTCTGTCCCGCCCCCCCTCCGCGACTAAGCCCCGCCCCTTTTATGACGCAAATCGCGTCATTTTCTTCCTATGTCGGAACTGACAGGGTTACCCTCCGGGTAACCCTGTTTCAAAAGTTCCCAAGTATGGGTATAAGGCTGTCCTTAACTTAAAGGGATAGTAATACTTTGTTTTATCTTTATTTTATTTTGTAGGCATTAAAAAAACATGAAGAACGATATAAGTCTTATCTATCAAACCTTTATGATTTAAGAGATATTCACAAGCAAAGTATCCCCCCCCTGTTCAGCCAGAGCAGAAGGGAGGTGCCCAGGTAGACTGCAGAGAGGGACAATCTTCAATTAAGATAAGGGAAAAAGCTGAAAAACTTGTCAAGGGGGGAAGGGCTTTCATACAAAGAAGATTGTCCCCTGCTGTTATCTGTCTGGTCTTACAACCAGATTCACATCTGAGAAGAGATGGCTTACACTAGGAAAAAGGGGCGGGAGAGGGAAACTTTGCTTGTGAATATCTCTTAAACCATAAAGGTTTGAGAGATAAGACTTCATGTTTTTTTAATGCCTACAAAATAAAATAAAGATAAAACGAAGTATTACTATCACTTTAAGAAAAGACCAAGGCCCAAAAAAGGATTGAGGTTTTTACTGTAGGAAAATGAGCGACAAGATGGGCCGAAATGGTTCTTATCTGCAGTCAAATTCTATGTTTCTATGTTTCTATCTTTCTGTTCTGAGGTGAGCAGTGTTACATCAGTAAAAGAGGCAGGAGGGAAATACTTTATCATTCAATTACTCTTGAACTACAACTCTGACAGTTTTGAAATAAATTCTCCATGGCCATGAAACTATGAAGATTAATTGGAGCTGCTTTTATTTTGAAACATTACTATCCTTTTAAATAGATTTACTGTGAGATTTTCAGTCATAAAACAAAAAAGTTTGCTAGTTAAACGAAAGTATAAAAGAAATCCACTGTTTGACTGTAACTGAGTGGCATGAAATATATTTTTAGACTAAAAAAATGTAAAAAAAGAAACGTTCACATGGAATATATATTTTCTAACCCTTTGAATGCCAGAGGGGTATTGGAGTATTGAACTAGTATTGATATCTTCCTAGCTCAGAAGAAGAGCATTGAAAATGATTACAGTTGGTTACAGTGCAGATAGGATGTTGATCCAGGGAGATATCAGGATGCCCTTTTAGGTCAGGAAGGAATTGTTGTTACCCACTTGGGACTTACAGGGATAGTAATGTTTCATAATAAAAGCAGCTCTAATTAATCATCATAGTATTTGGACTTTGGAGAGTGTTATTTCACTTCTGTCAGAGTTGTAGTTCAAGAGTAATTCAATGATAAAGTACCCCCCTCCCGCCCCTTTTACTGATGTAACACAGCTCAGCCAGATCAGAAGGGAGGTGCCCAGGTAGACTGCAGAGAGGGACAGGGTTTTCATTGTTCTCATAGGAAGAAGATTGTCCCCTGCTGTTATCTGTCTGGTCTATGGACTGCATTCCACATCTGAGAAGAGATGGCTTACACTAGGTAAAAGGGGCGGGAGGGGGAAACTTTGCTTGTGAATACCTCTCAAACCATAAAGGTTTGAGAGATAAGACATATCGTTCTTCATGTTTTTTTAATGCCTACAAAATAAAATAAAGATAAAACAAAGTATTACTATCCCTTTAATTGCAATGGCTTCAGTAGTTTTTTTTTGGCATAGGCATTGCATGATTTGGCAAAGGCAGACCTTGATGGACACATCTTTTTCAGCCTCTTCAAGTATGTTAAAATGTTACAAAAGCTATAAAGTTGTTAATATCACATCCGCTACAGCAGTGTTGTCCAACTTTGTCAGTGTGGAGGGACAGGTTTTTGTTAAACCAACATGCTGGGGGGTGCCGGATTCTACTAGAACATAAATATACATATGGTATGTGTGTAAGTTCGTAGCGTGATTAGAATATCACGCATTTTAAAATATATTGTGAGCAGTCATCCAGTGCTCCCAATGAATTGCTTTGCAATACTTTGGAGACCTCTGTAGCATTCAGTGGGTTAAAATCCCAATTTAATCACTTAATGACTTGTCGATGCAGCGGCTGCTGCCCGTTAAGGACCACAGCATTTTTTTTTTTTTTTGCACGGTGACCCTGAAATTCCATGATGTGCCATTACGGGTCCTTAAAGGAGCAGTAAACTTTTTTTATGAAAAAATATATATTGTAGGGATTTTCCTATTGAGTAAAATAAGGACACTCCCACTGCTGAGAGATTTATATTTCCAGAGTTATTACAGTTTAAACCCATGTTTTTTTACATTAGCAGTGCCCTCTAGTGGTCAAATTCTAATTAGATTTCCTGTTAGATTCTAATGGAGAGGAAAGTCAGAGACATACAGTTCTCCATAGAATGTGATATAAACTGCCTGTCACTTCCTGTCACTTAGAACTATCAGGAAGTAAACACAGTAAATTCACTTCCTGTCAGTTAGAACTATCAGGAAGTAAACACAGTAAATTCACTTCCTGGTTATTTGAACTGCTATAAATTTTGAATAAAACATCTGACAGCGATGGGAGTGACCTCGTTTTATTCAGCAGGAAATGCTCTAAAAAATATGTGTTTTCATAAAAAACGTTTACTGCTCCTTTAAGTGCCGGACCAGGCGTGACTGTCCTGGTACATCAAGGGTCATTAAGGGGTTAAATTCATGGGGCTTCGTATGTGTCCCCTCTGGTGCAGTTGGTTTGCCCTCAGAATTCCTCCAGTTCCTCAGTGAGGCTGTAAAAAGTGGTGGGATTCTGCTGCACTAAAAGGAACAACTAAAAATTCCACTGACTGAAACGGGGCTTTTAGTCCTGTGATGATCAGCTTTTGCAATTTAGTATAAGATCTGTATTTGGCCATACGAACATATTTATATTTTCCTCCCATGTGATTCACCCACTTTCCTTTTGAACAATGGCTCCTAATAGGAGGCAGAGGGATTCTAAAAATTCCCATTGCATTTTCCCAATGGAAATGTCCATTTGTCCCCATAGTTCAGTTTGTTAGCCCCAGAATAGCACCCCTTTTACTTTTAACATTAGGCCCAGTATGATTTTCCTGAGTTCATTGAGGCATTAACCCCTTAAGGACCAGAAGGTTGAGCAATACATTGCTTTGCAATGCCTTGTGCGCCCCCATATTGAACCAGGCTTTACTGCTTTCAAGAAAGATTATGCATGGCCAAAGGCCTCTGTGTGCACTTTTAAATGTAAATGTGGTCTTTTTTTGACTTGTATCACCTATACATAGTTACTTTGTGTGACAAAATGTACAGTGTGTTCAGTTCAGCACTGGCTGTGTTTATAGTGTTAGTATTTTAATTGTAAAATATGAAAGAATAGTTATATGAGTGCATCTGTCCTTTGATTGTCATATTTTGCACAGTGATTGTTTTTCATACATTCCTCTCATTTTGTTGGCCAACATGGTCACTCATGGGTCTAACAAAATGGCAGATGGCAAACTCCACCAATATCATTTATATTGGGAGAAAAATACATTACCGCATTTTCAGTACGCTAGAAATGAGAAAACTGGTGGACAACAGGCGGCCTTGCTTCCAATCCATCATGTGAAGTGGTGAACAATGGTACTCTGTGCTAACCCTTTGAGTGCCATAAAGGTATCAAATGCATTGGATACCTCTCTGGCACTCAAAGGGTTAACTATATTAGTAGGTAATCTTTATTGATATGCTGCGGGTTTATTTCTTACTAGTGTAAAAGCCCCTGTGCACAGGCCGTGGAGCAATAAGGTAACGGCAGTACGCGGAGCAGGATCGGCCTCTTAACCATTTGAATGCCAGAGGGGTACACAACACATTGCAAAGCATTGCGTTGCGTACCCATCTGGCACTCAAAGAGTTAACATTACCCGGACCTGCTCTGCGTACTGCCATTACCTCACTGCCCCACGCGCCGCCTCACTCACTAGACGCAATCTTGCTCAGTAGAGACTGGCCGAATGCGGGCAATCTGTACTGCGCATGACTGCATCATGACAAACTTTCTGGACTTTTATTACATAGGATTATTACTAGAGAACAAAAAGAAAAAAATTGCTTATATAGGAAGTGGCTGATTGTAATGGATCCAGACACAATACTAACGTTTTGTTTCTTAAAGCTGGTGAACAGCAATATCTTTTAACCCTTTGCATGCCAGAGGGGTATGCGATGCATACCCCTCTGGCGCTCAAAGGGTTCATAAATGATGCGATCAATCCTCCTTCAATTTGTAAGTAAATATTATATTTTCCTACAGTCAGTAATACACCAAACACAGTATCTCTTTTTCCACAATAAACGCTGAACTGGATTGTTAACTATTCAGGTTTATTCTGGATTCATTACAATAACCCACTTCTTTTTTGTTCTCTTGCCCCCATTCCAACAGCAGCTTGCCTCTCCCCACCTGTTCCCTCTACGATGGCCAGGACTCCTTATCTTTTTGCAGGCAAGGCACTCAACAAAATGGAGGCTGCAGGTGATATCAGCGCACAATATAACTCCAAGCCCAAATCAGCCCTGAACAACCACTTCAAGGAACCACCTCCCATGCATGGAGATGAGTGGTAATGGCCAGTACACATCGCCACATTCGATTTTAAGTTGCACTGACAATATCTGCAATGCATAAAATTTACCAACGCTGGACGAATGAGCCGTGGACTGCAAATG
The DNA here is from genome assembly GCA_037306005.1 of Rhinophrynus dorsalis. Taxonomy (NCBI): domain Eukaryota; kingdom Metazoa; phylum Chordata; class Amphibia; order Anura; family Rhinophrynidae; genus Rhinophrynus; species Rhinophrynus dorsalis. The sequence continues at coordinate 664,558,279 of CM074718.1, forward strand.
AGGGCATGGTGGGCCACATGCAGCTCCTGGACCGCCAGTTGGACAACCCTGCTGTACACAACTACTGCTGGTGACTCATCTATCCGATGGAATGCAATTGTCAGAACACCAAGTAAACTGCAGGTGAACATTCTGTAAATCAGAGAGCAATGTTAATGTAAAAGAATTGTATTTATTTCTTATCTATCTTTCGCTTATTTAAAAGCCCTTAAAGTCATGGTTATTGGCTGTCTATGCTTGCACACACCTTGTCTGTTTGTAATTAAAGGGATAGTAATACTTCGTTTTAACTTTATTTTATTTTGTAGGCATTAAAAAAACATGAAGAATGATATAAGTCTTATCTCTCAATCCTTTATGGTTTATGAGATATTCACAAGCAAAGTTCCCCTCCCCGCCCCTTTTACCTAGTGTAAGCCATCTCTTCTCAGATGTGGATCTGGTTGTATGACAGGACAGATAACAGAAGGGGACAATCTTCTTTGTATGAAAACAATGAAAGCCCTTCCCCCCTTGACAAGTTTTTCAGCTTTTTCCCTTATCTTAATTGAAGATTGTCCCTCTCTGCAGTCTACCTGGGCACCTCCCTTCTGATCTGGTTGAACAGGGGGGGATACTTTGTTTGTGAATATCTCTTAAACCATAAAGGTTTGAGAGATAAGACTTATATCATTCTTCATGTTTTTTTAATGCCTACAAAATAAAATAAAGTTAAAACGAAGTATTACTATCCCTTTAACTATTATTCCTCATATGACCTGTGGGGATGGGAAATTCTAGCATTTAAGGAGGGCTGGAGGATCAACAGTCCTATTGGGCCAGTATCTACTCACTGCAGGCCAACAAAGTTCTATATCAGGTAAGTTCTCTTTTACACCTTTTTAAATAGCTGTTTGTTTTCTTGTTTTAAATTGCATTCATTGGGACCCTCAAGCAGTGTACATACTATATTAAGGGGTCCCATCAACACATTTCCTTATAACAACTTTTCAAGACTTAGCTTTTTAAATTAGATATGGTTTTACAGATGTAGTAGAGTAGGAATTGCCATATACTGAGGTATCTTGATGGGGTTGGCTTTAATATTTTTTGGCCAAATCCTCATATTTATTAACAGTGTTATTATATATGACCAAGGCAGGGCACACATTTGCACGTTATTATGGAGGAGCGCAGGTCTACTTTTTGTTTTGTAAAAAAAAAAAAAAAAGTTGAATCTCTCTTTAAAGCATCAACATACCAATTTTAATTTGTTTTTTTTTTGTTTTTTTTTTTTAAATAGAATCTACATATGTGTCCTTCATACAAAATCCATTATACCAATACATGTATATTGTTTTTAATTGTATTTATAGTGCTCCATTTTAGTCTAACTTCAGTTTGTACCATCTCAGAATTAGAAATTAGTGACACATCTAAGATTTCTATTCACTGATTGATTTGGAGGACCTGGATAAGGTTCTGTGCCCATTTTCATCATTCCAGGGAATATATCAAAGAGGAACAGGGGGAAGGGAGGACATGCAAAGGGAGGTACAAGGGAGATAGCTAGCTAGAGCGATAGAGAGAGAGAGAGAAGAAATTGTAACCTAGTAAATTGAAAAAAGACACAGGTCCATCAAGTTTGCCTCATAACCCTGAGAAATGTAAATTAAGGTTTTCCTCCTGCCAAAAGTTAGTCTTTATCTGAACTTCATGTTCTGTCTACTAATACACAGTATAATCATGTATGGTCTCTTTTTAAAGAAATCTATCTAATCTTCTCCTAAATGTATCCATTGTATCTGCCATTACCACATCCTTGGGCAAAGAATTCTGCAATTTAACAGTCCGTACTGTAAAAACTCCTTCATCTGCTGAAATTGATACCTCTTTTCCTCTAATCTCAAGGACAGAAGTGAGGGAACATGGGACAGAAAGAGTGGGTGGGAGAAAGATGGGTCAAATTACTGAACAAGAAGGGGTCAGGGTCAGGAATGAGAGGGATTGAGAATGAGAGTGGGTTGAGAGCAAAAACAGTATGGGGGTGTGAGAGAATGAGATGGGGCTGGAAACAAGGCGAGTGAGAGAAGGCCAGAGCAAGAGAATTACATAGGGGAGGTTGGATCATGAGATACAGACAAGATGATGGAGTGCTGGCGAGAGGAGGGAGTGACAGACTGGGAATAAGAGAACAGGAGAAAGGAGAGGGGAGAAGAATGGATATAAAGAGAGTAGGGTGAAGTGAAAGGGAAAAGGAAGAGGAGAGACATCCAATTTAACTGACCCTTGTTATGCAGTGCTATACCTTTTATCAGATACGACCTCCATTGATAACCTATAAAGGAACTGAGAATTGCATTTCTTCCCTTACCACTTGTATCATTAGGTTGAGTAGACACAGAAATGAAATGCCCCCTACACTTAATTTCCCATGAGCAAAATCTGTAACCTTTGTCCAAGTTACTGCAAAGTATGTAAAGCTTCCATAAACACATCTTATATCCTGAAATACGAGCACACACTGTATTTTAGATGGGAAACCTTAGTACTTGCACCCCAAAGACTACACGTTCTCAGTTCCTGTCTTTATTACAGAATTGAGAGCCTTTTTATTTGTTAATATTTAGAGACCAATCTGTTAGGCTGAAAGTTAGCCCTTGTGGCAATGGTTTGAATGATCATGTCTGGAGGAAGGCATAAAATAAGCTACAATAGAAATACTGTTCTGCAGTGTGTCTCCTGTGCAATAACACTAGCGCTAAATTGGAAATAGTTGAAACTAAATTCTACTTATTGGCATCATTATTAATATCTGCCTAAAATGTGTGTCTGCCATCACATGCTCTGAATCTTTTATCAGCCACATTAGTGCCTCATATTTACATCATATACTGGAAAACTAATCTTCGCTTTATCACTGAGGATAATGTCTTAAGAAAAGTGATTCAGTTCTGAGGCAAACCGGCTGGACTATATGAAACAAATAAAAAGTTCCAGTGATTTAAATAGGGTTTATAACTCTTTGAATGCTAGAGACATCTGAAGACCTCTCTAGCAATCAAAGAGTTAAAATCCCTATATCGCACTGTCATTTTTATTGAACCAATCCTACTTGCTATGAAACTTTCTATTTTTACCCCTTAGATGCTGGAGACATATCCATTGCAGTTCTAAACAATGCTTATGAAATGTCTCTAACATTCAATAGGTTAAGTAGCTATCACATTTAAAGGGATAGTAATGTTTCAAAATAAAAGCAGCTCCAATTAATCTTCATAGTATTTGGGCCATGGAGAGTGTTATTTCAATACTGTCAGAATTGTAGTTCAAGAGTAATTGAATGATAAAGTATCTCCCTCCCGCTCCTTTTACTGATGTCACACTGCTCACCTCAGAACAGAAAGGTGGTGTCCAGATGGCTTGCAGAGAGGGACAATCTTCAATTAGCATAAGGGAAAAACCAGAAAAACCTGTCAAAGGGGGGCAAGGCTTTCATTGTTCTTACAGTAAGATGATTGTCTCTTGCTATGAGCTGTCTGATCTGTGGACCAGATTCCACATCTGAGGGGAGGTAGCTTACACTAGGTAAAAGAGGCAGGAGGGGGATACTTTATCATTCAATTACTCTTGAACTACAACTCTGACAGTATTGAAATCAGGGCTCAAAATTTCCATTCGCCACTAGCCAATGGCGAGTGAAAATTTAGCCCTGGTGAGTAGAAATTCAGCCCTGGTGGGTATGTTTTGGCTTGCAGTGGCGAGTAACTTTTCAGGTCTGGCTAGTAGCAAAGGACTTAAAATTATAAGCCCTGATTGAAATAACACTCTCCATGACCCAAATACTATGAAGATTAATTGGATTTGCTTTTATTTTGAAACATTACTATCCCTTTAAGGAACCATTAAAAAGTGAGTTCTCTTGGCTACAGAATATTAAACTTTTAATGTTTAATGGTGAACTCAGATGTCTTTATTAAGTTATTCTTCCGCATATCAAGTTATCCATACTAAAAGTTAAAAGAAACAATATATAACAAAATAATAAGAATAATTACATTGACACACTTGAGACAATTTCCATTAAAGCATTCCACAGACATACATGGTTCTTGCAGTGGTACTGTAATCCTCCCTGCATGGTAATTGCCTTCATCCTTTTTCCTCTTTATGAGAGTATACAGAAGAGGGCCTCTCTAGAGAAAAGACACACTTGATCAAGGCATCTAAATAAAAATTCAGTTTTATAAAAGTGAATGTAAGTCAAATTGCTGAAAGCGCTATTAGTCCCAAGGAGCATAAAGAAAATAACGCTTCTTCCCATGAAGAAGTACCAAATGTGGTTTTGAAAATCCTGTACATTATGAAGAACTTTTAACTTGGTTTATTAAAGGTATCAACAACAGTTACACAGATATAAGACCACAGTCACTCATAGTAACATAGTAACATACTAAATTAGGTTGAATAAAGACACAAGTCCATCAAGTTCAACCTTCTCCTCATACCCCAGTAATTTTATAGCTTTCCTGCTACCAAATAAATTAGTCTTTATCAGACCTTCCTGATCTGCCTACTGATAAACAGTATAACTCTGTATGTTCCCTTTGGAAAGAAATGTATCTAATCTTCTCTTGAATGTATCCATTGTATCTGCCATAACTACCTCCCTGGGCAATGAATTCCACAATTTAACAGACCTTACTGTAAAAATCCCCTTCCTCTGCTAAAGTCTAAACCTCCTTTCCTCTAATCTCAAGGGATGTCCCCTGGTCACCTGATCAGGCCTTGGAATAAATAGCTCACCGCAGAGATCCTTGTATTGACTTCTCATATACTTGTACAATGTGATAAGGTCTCCTCTTAGTCTTCTTTTCTCTAGAGTAAATAAAGCAAGTTTGTTTAGTCGTTCCTCATACATCAAGTCCTCCATTCCCTTAATTAATTTTGTTGCTCTTCGCTGTACCCTCTCTAGTTCTAGTATATCCTTTTTCAGAACCGGTGCCCAAAATTGCACTGCATACTTCAGGTGAGGTCTTACCAATGATTTGTATAAGGTCAAAATAATGTTATCCACTCTTGCTTCAATACCTCTTTTTATGCAAGACAGGATTTTGTTTGCCTTTGCTACTGCTGTTTGACACTGGTCACGATTTCCAAGTTTGTAGTTGACAAGGATACCCAGGTCTTTCTCTTGCATATCCATAGGGAAGAACCAACCTTACACATTTAGCATGTTCAGATCTGCTTCTTCACATGTTCTTATGTTTAAAGGGATAGTAATACTTCATTTTAACTTTATTTTATTTTGTAGGCATTAAAAAACATGAAGAATGATATAAGTCTTATCTCTGAAACCTTTATGGTTTAAGAGATATTCACAAACAAAGTATCCCCCCACTGTTCAACCAGATCAGAAGGGAGATGCCCAGGTAGACTGCAGAGAGGAACAATCTTCAATTAAGATAATGGAAAAAGCTGAAAAACTTGTCACGGGGGGAAGGGCTTTCATTGTTTTCATACAAAGAAAATTGTCCCCTTCTGTTATCTGTCCTGTCATACAACCAGACTCACATCTGAGAAGAGATGGCTTACACTAGGTAAAAGGGGCGGGGAGGGGAACTTTGCTTGTGAATATCTCATAAACCATAAAGGTTTGAGAGATAAGACTTATATCATTCTTCATGTTTTTTTAATGCCTACAAAATAAAATAAAGTTAAAACGAAGTATTACTATCCCTTTAAGCATGGTTGAACACACACATTAGGTTAGTATTTACATCAGTCCCATTTTTGTTCAGTGGGATATATCAGGTGATTATAGTTTTATGTGACCCCCTTTTTTACCTTACATGATTCTATACTGTATCAGAACTCTCTGGGATAATGGCATCGTTTTCTCGCTTGGGGATATAAAGGTAACTGAACTCTTCATCCGAGTGGGGAGGGATTCACTAAGAGTTAAGAGGTGATAAGGTGGAGATTAGTGTTGAGCGAGCATGCTCGGCCGATGCTCGGATCGGCTCGAGCATCGCTCTGCTCGGCACATGGCGGTACTCGTACGAGTACCGCATGTGCTCGCCCGCCATGTTCGGGTCTCCTCCCCGCACGTTTTGCGGCTGCTGCGCAGCCAATAAACGTGCAGGGAGGCTCTGACATCGGTGTAATGCCAGCAGCCATGTTGGCTGCTGGCATTACACTGATTGGCTGGCCAGAACCCGTGGTCAGGTGCTGTATAGCACCTGACCAGCGAGTTCGGCTCAGTCTGAGCCAGGGAGAGCTGAGGATAGGAAGGGAAAGGCAGTGTAGGGAGGAAAAAAACAAAAATTGTGAAAAAAAAAGAACCAAAAGTCCTTTTTAGGACTACTGTGTGTGGGGGCAGCAGGTTATTTGGTGTGGGGGGAAAAAAACAAAAAAAAAAAAAAAAAAATATATATATTCTGTTTAGTGTGCAAAGTTGCAGATTAGAGCACATTCTGTTTAGTGTGCACAGTTGCAGATTAGAGCACATTCTGTTTAGTGTGCAAAGTTGCAGATTAGAGCACATTCTGTTTAGTGTGCAAAGTTGCAGATTAGAGCACATTCTGTTTAGTGTGCAAAGTTGCAGATTAGAGCACATTCTGTTAAGTCTTCAAACTAAAATATCAAAGTCACGTATTCCATTCAGTGTGCGTCGCCGCAGTTTAGCAGCACATTCTGAGTACTGTGCAGAGTTGCAGAATAGGAAGAAATACTGTTAAGTCTTCAAACTAAAATATCAAAGTCACATATTCCATTCAGTGTGCTTCGCCGCAGTTTAGCAGCACATTCTGTGTACTGTGCAGAGTTGCAGAATAGGAAGAAATACTGTTAAGTCTTCAAACTAAAATATCAAAGTCACATATTCCATTCAGTGTGCTTCGCCGCAGTTTAGCAGCACATTCTGTGTAGTGTGCAGAGTTGCAGAATAGGAAGAAATACTGTTAAGTCTTGAAACTAAAATATCAAAGTCACATATTCCATTCAGTGTGCTTCGCCGCAGTTTAGCAGCACATTCTGTGTAGTGTGCAGAGTTGCAGAATAGGAAGAAATACTGTTAAGTCTTGAAACTAAAATATCAAAGTCACATATTCCATTCAGTGTGCTTCGCCGCAGTTTAGCAGCACATTCTGTGTAGTGTGCAGAGTTGCAGAATAGGAAGAAATACTGTTAAGTCTTCAAACTAAAATATCAAAGTCACATATTCCATTCAGTGTGCTTCGCCGCAGTTTAGCAGCACATTCTGTGTACTGTGCAGAGTTGCAGAATAGGAAGAAATACTGTTAAGTCTTCAAACTAAAATATCAAAGTCACATATTCCATTCAGTGTGCTTCGCCGCAGTTTAGCAGAACATTCTGTGTACTGTGCAGAGTTGCAGAATAGGAAGAAATACTGTTAAGTCTTCAAACTCAAATATCAAAGTCACATATTCCATTCAGTGTGCTTCGCCGCAGTGTAGCAGCACATTCTGTGTACTGTGCAGAGTTGCAGAATAGGAAGAAATACTGTTAAGTCTTCAAACTCAAATATCAAAGTCACATATTCCATTCAGTGTGCTTCGCCGCAGTTTAGCAGCACATTCTGTGTACTGTGCAGAGTTGCAGAATAGGAAGAAATACTGTTAAGTCTTCAAACTAAAATATCAAAGTCACATATTCCATTCAGTGTGCTTCAACGCCGTTTAACAGCCTATTCTGTGTACTCTACAGAGTTGCAGAATAGTAAGAAATACTGTTAATTTTTCAAACTCAAATATCAAAGTCACATATTCCATTCAGTGTCTTTCACCGCCGTTTAACAGCCTATTCTGTGTACTCTGTACAGTTGCAGAATTATAAGAAATACTGTTAAGTTTTCAAACTCAAATATTAAAGTCACATATTCCATTCAGTGTCTTTCACCGCCGTTTAACAGCCTATTCTGTGTACTCTGTACAGTTCCAGAATTATAAGAAATACTGTTAAGTTTTCAAACTCAAATATTAAAGTCACATATTCCATTCAGTGTGTTTCAACGCCGTTTAACAGCCTATTCTGTGTACTCTGCAGAGTTGCAGAATAGTAAGAAATACTGTTAATTTTTCAAACTCAAATATTAAAGTCACATATTCCATTCAGTGTCTTTCACCGCCGTTTAACAGCCTATTCTGTGTACTCTGTACAGTTCCAGAATTATAAGAAATACTGTTAAGTTTTCAAACTCAAATATTAAAGTCACATATTCCATTCAGTGTGTTTCAACGCCTTTTAACAGCCTATTCTGTGTACTCTGCAGAGTTGCAGAATAGTAAGAAATACTGTTAATTTTTCAAACTCAAATATTAAAGTCACATATTCCATTCAGTGTCTTTCACCGCCGTTTAACAGCCTATTCTGTGTACTCTGTACAGTTCCAGAATTATAAGAAATACTGTTAAGTTTTCAAACTCAAATATTAAAGTCACATATTCCATTCAGTGTGTTTCAACGCCGTTTAACAGCCTATTCTGTGTACTCTGCAGAGTTGCAGAATAGTAAGAAATACTGTTAATTTTTCAAACTCAAATATTAAAGTCACATATTCCATTCAGTGTCTTTCACCGCCGTTTAACAGCCTATTCTGTGTACTCTGTACAGTTCCAGAATTATAAGAAATACTGTTAAGTTTTCAAACTCAAATATTAAAGTCACATATTCCATTCAGTGTGTTTCAACGCCGTTTAACAGCCTATTCTGTGTACTCTGCAGAGTTGCAGAATAGTAAGAAATACTGTTAAGTTTTCAAACTCAAATATTAAAGTCACATATTCCATTCAGTGTGTTTCACCGCAGTTTAGCAGCCTATTCTGTGTACTCTGCACAGTTGCAGAATAATAAGAAATACTGTTAAGTTTTCAAACTCAAATATTAAAGTCACATATTCCATTCAGTGTGTATCACCGCCGTTTAGCAGCCTATTCTGTGTACTCTGAACAGTTCCAGAATTATAAGAAATACTGTTAAGTTTTCAAACTCAAATATTAAAGTCACATATTCCATTCAGTGTCTTTCACCGCCGTTTAACAGCCTATTCTGTGTACTCTGTACAGTTCCAGAATTATAAGAAATACTGTTAAGTTTTCAAACTCAAATATTAAAGTCACATATTCCATTCAGTGTGTTTCAACGCCGTTTAACAGCCTATTCTGTGTACTCTGCAGAGTTGCAGAATAGTAAGAAATACTGTTAAGTTTTCAAACTCAAATATTAAAGTCACATATTCCATTCAGTGTGTTTCACCGCAGTTTAGCAGCCTATTCTGTGTACTCTGCACAGTTGCAGAATAATAAGAAATACTGTTAAGTTTTCAAACTCAAATATTAAAGTCACATATTCCATTCAGTGTGTATCACCGCCGTTTAGCAGCCTATTCTGTGTACTCTGAACAGTTGCAGAATAGTAAGAAATACTGTTAAGTTTTCAAACTCAAATATTAAAGTCACATATTCCATTCAGTGTGTATCACCGCCGTTTAGCAGCCTATTCTGTGTACTCTGAACAGTTGCAGAATAATAAGAAATATTGTTAAGTTTTCAAACTCAAATATTAAAGTCACATATTCCATTCAGTGTGTATCACCGCCGTTTAGCAGCCTATTCTGTGTACTCTGAACAGTTGCAGAATAGTAAGAAATACTGTTAAGTTTTCAAACTCAAATATTAAAGTCACATATTCCATTCAGTGTGTTTCACCGCCGTTTAGCAGCCTATTCTGTGTACTCTGCAGAGTTGCAGAATAGTAAGAAATACTGTTAAGTTTTCAAACTCATATATATTAAAGTCATATATATCGTGTAAGATGAAGAAGGCGGGTAAAAAGGGACGGGGAAGTGGACGTGATCCTGAAAGTTCAGGGCGCGGGTCAGGACGCGGAGAAACTGTGCCTGGTGCCAGAGCACAAGAAAGAAAGACATCCACCATACCTAGCTTCATGTCTGATTTCACAGGGCGTCGCAGGACATCACTCTCGAGGTCCGACCAGTGCGAACAGGTGGTCGGTTGGATGACAGCTGATACTGCTTCCAGTCGGTTAAGCACCACCCTGTCTTCCACCAAGTCCACTCTCAGTAGCCAAGAGTCTGGTCAACATAATCCTCACTCTGATCATCCTTCCTCCCACCATACACGGTCTGGTCAAAGAAGTGATCCCACACTGGGATATAGTGAGGAGCTCGTCTCATCACCAATCCTTCATTTGACCCTCTCTCCAAGCACGCTTGCAGAGGAACATGACATCTTGTGCCCTGATTCACAACCTCTAGAGGCTACCCAATCACAAGAAGATGACAGATGTGAACGGCATTTAAGGTCAAAGGAAGTAGTGGATGATGATGATGATGATGAGACACAGTTGCCATTAAATCAACCACTATTTCCTTCTCAAGACCTTGTTGAGGAGAATGTTATACAGTTGTCAATGACCGAGTATGTGGTGGGATCAAGACTTGAGGAGGATGATCAGAGTGAGGAAGTGGAGGAGGACTTGGTGGACGATGAGGTGACTGACCCCACCTGGGAAGGTGTAGAGCCGAGCGATGACAGCAGTCCTGAGGGTGAGCCATCTGCAGTACCGCAACAGGCTGGAAGAGGCAGTGGTGTGGCTACAGAAAGAAGGCGGACCGCACCAAACCGGCCCGCAAATGTTCCACGGAGCACCCCCTTGCGTAAATCTACCTTGCCAAGGGGTAGGTGTTCCGCGGTATGGCGTTTTTTTAAGGAAAGTGCGGACGACAAAAGATTTGTAGTTTGCAACCTGTGCCACACCAGAATGAGCCGAGGCATGAACACTAGAAACCTCACCACCACCAGCATGATCCGACACATGGCATCCAAGCACCGTAGTAAGTGGGAGGAACGCCTGGATCGCCCATCTGTGTCTGCAGGCCACACCACTGCCTCCTCTTCCCCTGTTTTCGGTGCCGGCCAATCGCCTGTCGAAGGCGCAGGCCCGCATACCTCCCGCCCTGCACCTGTAGCATCTGAAGCACCATCAGCGACCACATCCACTTCCCTGTCCCAGCACAGCGTCCAAATGTCGTTACCCCAGGCATTTGAGCGCAAGAGAAAATACCCAGCCACCCACCCACAGGCCATAGCACTAACCTCACACCTTTCCAAATTACTGGCCATCGAAATGCTGCCATTTAGGCTTGTGGACACTGAGTCCTTCCGCAGCCTGATGGCAGCAGCTGTCCCTCGGTACGCGGTCCCCAGCCGCCACTACTTTTCCCGGTGTGCCATCCCCGCATTACACCACCATGTGTCCCGTAACATCACCCGTGCCCTGACCAACGCAGTTACTGGGAAGGTCCACTTAACGACTGACACATGGACAAGTGCTTGTGGCCAGGGACGCTACATTTCCCTGACGGCACACTGGGTGAATGTCGTGGAGGCTGGGAGCGACTCGGACCCTGGGATGGCACGGGTGCTACCCACGCCGAGGATTGCGGGCCCTACCTCCATCAGGGTTTCCACCAGCACCTACGTTATTGGCTCCTCCTCCTTCGTTTCCACCTCCGAATTCTCTACACACACCGCCACTCCCCCATCAGCCAGTAGCTGGAAGCAGTGTAGCACTGCAGTGGGGAAGCGTCAACAGGCCGTGCTGAAGCTGATCTGCCTTGGGGACAAACAGCACACGGCCTCAGAGCTGTTGCAGGGGATTAGTCACCAGACCGAGCAGTGGCTCTCGCCACTCAACCTGCAAGCAGGCATGGTTGTGTGTGATAATGGGCGTAACTTGGTGGCGGCTTTGGAGCTCGGCAAGCTCACACACGTACCATGCCTAGCGCATGTATTTAATTTAGTGGTGCAGCGATTTCTAAAAACCTACCCCAATGTGCATGATCTCTTGACCAAGGTGCGCCGCGTGTGTGCACATTTCCGTAAGTCATCTACAGCTTCGGCCGGCCTGTTGAAGCTGCAGCAGCGCTTACAATTGCCAGCTCACCGGCTGCTGTGTGACGTGAGCACGCGCTGGAACTCCACCTTCCACATGTTGGCCCGGCTTTGTGAGCAGCAGAGGGCAGTAGTGGAGTACCAGCTGTTACACGGTCGTCGCCTCTCCGTTCAACTTCCTGTAATCAGAAGTGAGGAGTGGGAATGGATGTCAGACCTCTGCGAGATTTTACGCAATTTTGAGGAATCGACACAGATGGTGAGCGGCGATAACGCTATTATCAGTGTAACCATCCCACTTCTGTGTCTACTGAAACGCTCGCTGCTCACAATTAAAACCGACGCTTTGCATGTGGAAGAGGTGGAAATGGGGGAGGAAGAGCTTACACAAGGTGATAGCCAGAGCACCCTCACTTCGTCTTCTCAGCGACAATTGGAGGAGGCAGAGGAGGAGGAGGAGGAGGAGGAAGACACGGTTGCCTCCGCTACAGAGGGTAGCCATGGAACTTTAGTTCCATCTCTTCAGCGTGGGTGGGCAGAAGAGGAGGAAGAGGATGAGGATATTGAGAGTCAGCCTCCTGGTGAGGACAGCGAAATCTTGACTGTTGGTACTCTGGCACACATGGCTGACTTTATGTTAGGCTGCCTTTCCCGTGACCCACGCGTTGTACGCATTTTAGACAACACGGATTACTGGGTGTTCACCCTTCTGGACCCCCGCTACAAAGAGAATTTCTTATCTCTCATTCCTCCGGTGGAGAGGACAAGCAAAATGGTGCAATACCAGAAGGTTCTTGTTGAAAAATTGCTCCAAAATTTTCCATCTGACAACGCTGGCGGCAGAGTACGTGCTACCTTGGCCAACCGAGAAGGGGAGAAAAGGGGAGCACACAGCAGTTCCGAGAAAGGCAGGGCAACACTCTCCAAGGCGTGGGACACCTTCATGACACCCCGCCAGCACCCTCACCCTGATGCGCAGCCTAGTGTCACAAGGAGGGAAAAGTTTTGGAAGATGGTGAAGGAGTACGTAGCAGACCGTGTCAGCGTCCTCAATGATCCCTCTGTGCCTTACAACTACTGGGTGTCCAAGCTGGACACGTGGTATGAACTGGCACTCTACGCCTTGGAGGTGCTGGCCTGCCCTGCCGCCAGCGTTCTGTCTGAGCGGGTATTTAGTGCTGCTGGTGGCATCATAACAGATAAGCGTATCCGCCTTTCCACCGACAATGCTGATAGGTTGACACTTATAAAAATGAACAAGGCCTGGATTTCCCCTGACTTCTCCACTCCACTGGAGGAAAGCCCCGGGGGAACATAAACTCACTTTATATATGTTATTTACAATGATGGGAATACTCTGTATTCCCATTCACCCCTTCCACCCCAAAAACGGGTATATGGTTGACTCTTAATGTTCTCATCCTCCTCCTCCTCTTCCATATGCCCTGGGATATAATTTTTATATAGGGCCAGCTCACCAGCGTGCCCTGGGATATAATTTTTATATAGGGCCAGCTCACCAGCGGGCCCTGTGATATAATTTTTATATAGGGCCAGCTCACCAGCGGGCCCTGTTTGCCAATTTTTATATAGGTCAGCTCACCAGCGGGCCTTCTCATATAATGTTTTATTGGGTCAGCTCTCTAGCGGGCCCTCTCATATAATGTTTTATAGCGTCAGCTCACTAGCGGGCCTTCGCATATAATGTTTAGGATGGTCAGCTCTGCAGCAGACCCTCACCCATAATGTTTTAGATGGTCAGCTCAGCGCACGTTTCCCTCTTAATCATGGCCTCAGTTCTGAAAATCAAGGAAATTTTTGGGAGAATTTGCCTCTGCGCACGTTTCCCTCTTAATCATGGCCTCAGTTCTGAAAATCAAGGAAATTTTTGGGATAATTTGCCTCTGCGCACGTTTCCCTCTTAATCATGGCCTCACTTCAGAAAATCGATGAAATTTTTGGGAGAATTTGCAGATGATATACAAGTAAATATACAGCAAATACTGTTTGGTAACAATTTTTCGCCTAAAGTCGTTTTTATTTTCCTTTTTGTGTGTTTTACGGTCAGTCTGTAAAAATGGCGTACTACGGGCGAAAGATCGTTCCCAGCAGCGATGTTGGAGTCCAAGGTGCATCCAGACATCCTCCCTATGCTGTCCCTGAACCATTTCTGTAGTGTTTCCATCTTTTTCTGCCCTTTTCCTATGGACCAGGCACCCTCCCCTCATCAGAGCAGGGGGTGCCTGGTGTAATGCTCGAGTCCTCCCATTGACTTCAATGGGGCTCGGGTGTTCGGCCGAGCACTCGAGCCTCAGGGGGTGCTCGGTCAGAGCACCCGAACATCCGAGCATTGGGGTGCTCGCTCATCACTAGTGGAGATGACTTCTCCATTTGATCACTTCTCTGTAATGGTTTGTTTGACACCCAGACACAGTAGGTTTGGATAAAACACAGTTTTATTAAATGATTAAGATCACAATAACCCTCACAGGTCCTGTAATATACACTTAATATAGTACAGCCACAAGACAGGTTAGTATAATAAAGAGTCCATAACACATTATACTGACACAGGTCAATCAGATCTTGTATGAGTCCTAGTGTATCGGTACTGCATGGGTTAATAGCAGAAAGAGAGTGTAAACAGTCCCATGTGTGGTAAGGCCTTTTAAGGAGCTCACATAGGGTTGAGAGCTTAAGTACGAATAACGCCCAAGAATAAGTATACCAGGCAATGGTGAACTGCCTTAGCAGTAACGGAGGCTGAGCAACTTGAGCACTGCCGGAGCAGTAACGGAGACTAGGCCACGTGAACACTGCCGCAGCAGTAACGGAGACTGAGTGACATTGACACTGCCGTAGCAGTAACGGAGACCAGGCAACTAGAGCACTACCGTAGCAGTAACGGAGACCAAGCCACGAGAGTGCTGCCATAGCAGTAGCGGATACTAGGCAACTGGAGACTGCCATAGCATAAACGGAGACTAGGCAATTGGATACTGCTGTGGCATTAACGGAGACTATGCACTTGGATACTGCTGTGGCATGAGCGGAGACTGAGCAACTGAGGATCTGTCGTGGCAATAACGGAATCTGAGCCACAGGAGCACTGCCGTAGCAGTAACGGAGATTAAGCCACTTAAGCTCTGCCGTAGCAGTAACGGAGACTAGGCAACTGGACACTGCCGTGGCAGTAATGGAGACTGAGCAACTAAGCACTGGTGTGATGGTAACGGAAACTGAGCAACCAGCCCTGGGAGGCACCCAACCTGGAACGGATAGTAAGGCAGGCCAATAGGAATGTCGCCGGGGCTACACAGAGGCAACTGAGACCAAACTGCACAGCTTTTCACAGACAGCGAGAGAGAAGCACCACCCTAAACCGGAGACCGGTCAGGGTGTGCAAAGGAGGCAGCAGCCCAGCCAGGTGGGATCACACATAGCAGGAACATCAGCCAATACAAGATGGTACACGGAGCAGGAACGTCAGCCAGGCTGGGTTGGTATATGGAGCAGGAACGTCAGCCAATCCAAGTCGGTACACAGAGCAGGAACATCAGCCAAGCTGGAGAGGCAGAATGGTCAGGCAGTCCGGGTCGGTGCACAGGCAGGAGACGAGATGCAGATTAGTCAGGCAGGCTGGGTGAATACACTGAGAGCACACAATAATCAGAAACAATCGCTGGTACTGGAACACCACAAAAGGGCACCGGAGATGTGCCAGAACCCAGTATTTAAGGACAATACTGGGCGGGGCAATCACAGTTCAGCCAATAGGTGTAAGCAGGAGTGTAGACTGACAGAATGTGGCCGAATAGCACGGGCACCGTGATATTCTCCAATTCCTATGTTATTCTATGGAGCCTATGCAAGTTTGTTTCAGCTTTGGAGATCTTAGTGCACAGGCGCTATCAAATAACATAGGAACTGGAGAAGTAATAAACTGGAGAAGTCATCTCCACTTTATCACATCTGTGATGGGTCCCCTGTGCCCCAACCGGGCACACCTGTCTGAACAGCTTCTTCCCAGTGGCCAAACCACCAATTTCAGCCTGATCTTGAAGATTTAGTCTGCTAACACCTTTTCCCCAAGAACATCAGACAACACATGTAGCTTCAGGTAAAACAGGAACTCCTTAATCTGGACACACACAGGGTTTATATATATATATATATATATATATATATATATATATATCTCAGTCAACCAATAGCAGATGAGATTCACAAAACCCCCAATCTTAATGGGATTTAATTACGGTAACACACAATAGAATACAAACTCACAGTCCTTCTATCAGGTCTGCTAAGGTAATTACATTTACATCAGTAACTGACATAATACAATTGGTTTCACAAAGCAACAAATGGAAAAACATAACCCCAGGAAACCTACTTTGCATATAAACAATAACACAGAGCACAATGGGTGAGGCAATAGGACATTTAACTCCCAGTCCCCAAATGCTGTCCCAGGTAGCCACTGCCCCACCCCCAATACGTAATAGAGTCCCAGGCCTGGTGCCACCATAGAGTCCAGCTGACACCCTTCTCCATTTTGTAGTTTGACCCATGATTCTGTATGGCGAAATGGCTGCTCCCAGTCTGGGCCCCCCCAAACCAAAAGAGCCTCTGGCTCACAAGTGACGGCGTTCCATCACAACATCTTTATCACTGCTTAGTGAATGTTCCCCAAGGTGTTTTTGTCTAGTACTGATGAAGCATGTGATAACAATTTGTTGCTTTTTCCTTGTGGATTCCCACCCATAGAAAATACATTGACTGTTCATGTTTTTCCCAACACTAATGATTTTCCCCATGAGAACTGCAGTTAAACGGTCTCCCCTGAGGCATATTAATTGCTTTCTGTTATGTGATGTTGCTGAGGGTATAAAACCTTTGCTTACTTGTTTCCACAATGCTTTCTAGTATTTTATTTTGTCCCTACAATTAATCTTACACACCCTCCAAAATACAATCTTCCACTTGATGTATAAAAATGTCCTTATATTCTTTTACTCATTTCTTGACATAAATTCAGAAGCTTTATGTTTAACCAAGGGGACCACAATGCAGCAGGAATTGATTTATCATTGTCTTTAATGGAGACTATGTGAGGATGCTGCTCAAAGCATGCTGACATGTCATTCTCAACTGGTTCATATCTGTATCTTTACTGTAAGACTCATCAACCATGCTGGTCATGTTTTTCTATAGTAAACACATAACTGGAAGTACCTCATTGACTCTTGCAAATGTATGGCTACCAGCAAGGTGGTCTTCACAAAAGCTTTGGCAGCTTAAATAAGTCGCACATTAAATGCCAAAGACGTCCCCTCCAAAGCTTTCCATTTATACATTGTGTACTCGTTAATTAGCTTATTCGAATCATATTCCCTCTTGTGTAGTTGCTTAGACTTAGTATATATTGGCCTATATGGGACTATAAATGAGCCACTGACTGTGGACCTCTCCTTAAACGTGTACTCACACACACTGATGCACTAAGAACTAGAGTAAATCTGGACTAAACCAAATGCATTATAAGGCACTAATAAAAATTCCCCACATTACCATTGATTTAAATGGGATTTTAATGCACGGTTGACCTGTCTGATTCAAGTGGATAGAAACCCCATTTAAATCAGTTTGGTTTTCCCATTGTACTGCAGTTGCTTTGCTCTGGAATTACTCCATGGAGGTTATGCACTAGGGTGTGATAAAGAGGTGATAAAGTGATGATGACTTCTCCAGTGATATCACTTCTGCAGTCCCTATGTTATTCTATGGAGCCAATGCACTAAGATTTCTCCAACTTTGGAGATCTTAGTGCATAGGTTTCATAGAATAACATAGGAATTGGAGGAGTAATATCACTGGAGAAGTTATCTCCACTTCTTCACCTCTTTATCACACCTTAGTGCATCTCGCCCCAGTTCTTCATAGTACATGAGACACACACACACAACTGCACACATACTTTTTTACACTTGTCCTGGACCTCTGGGGAGGTCCAAATAAGTATCCATCACAATTGTACATTTGGCCATGGACTGACAAATAAATATGAGAGTTTTCTGGTACTCAAAGAGCTGGCATCAATATCAAATGTATTTAAATATCATCTGGTAGTTCTTAGCTAAGACTACATATTTAGGGTTCCACTGAGATTTCATATGAACCTAAATGGTGTCACCCTATCACAAAACTACCATGGAAACGGGTCATTAAAGGACAGCAACTTTCCCATGCTTACCTATAAAAACGTTTCTGATATGATACATATGTTTTTCCAATCAAGAGAGGCATATAATTCTCTAGTGGTCCACAGTGTTCAACCATCTTAAAGCTTAGCGGAAATTCCTCCAGCCTGAGTTTTGGGTAGCTATCAAAAATTACAGGTCCCAGGACAAGCTGAATTGGGAAAGCCCTCCTATATTTCAGAATAAGAGGTCATACAGAGAATATCATTGCTGGAAATATGAATAAAACCCAATAAGATAAAAGAGTGGTGTTCTTGTTGAGAAGGATGAGATGAGATAGAAAAAAAGGGATGCGAGGGAGAAAGAGATAGAAGTGAAAAAAGGGGTGGAGAGAATTGGGGATGGGAGGAGGGAAACAAAGATGAAGGAGGCAGAGAAAGATGGGGAGACAGAAAAAAGTGAGGCGAAGGGGAGAAAGAGTGAGGAAGAACCTAAGTGATGAAGGGGGTGTGAGAGAAAAAGAAATGGTGGGGAGAAAAGATGTTGAGACAAGGTCAGAGATAGAAGGGGAAACATAGAAAGATTGGGGAGAGTTATCCTTAGGACATTCACAGAGAGGTAGCTTTACATTTTGCAAAAATTAATTGTGATCTATCCGTGTATTCCAGATCAGGGTTCAGAATAAAATAAAAAGTAAATTAATATAGTATCCAGAGTACTATTATTAATTAAATATCCAAGGAAGTGGTCCAAGAACCTTTTTTTCTACTCACCCACAGGAAGAAGTTAAAAAATATATATTACTATGGGGTCTGGAGTTCCTATATATTAATCTTTAAAAATTCCCAAGGAAAGGGACCAGGAGGACCCCTTCTTCTAACTTCCCTAATGGATGTATTCAAATAAATTTATGTGGTGCGGAGCCCCCTTATTAATTCATATGTTTCCAAGGAAAAAGTCTCAGAACCCCTTCCCCTGCTTCCCAAGAAGGGATGCTAATCTGTATGTGTGTACAATAGAATATATGCACCTGGATGTAGAGGTCCAGCAATGTCAGCAACACCCTGGTCCTCACATTAAACCTGTTAAATAAAGAAAATAAGAAAACGCCCAGACAAAGTCCCACCACTTCTAACAAAACACTAGAAATTGAAAAATGCGACCAGTCATCTACCAGTCATTCTTGGACCAATCCTTGGGAAAATAAAAAGGTATTGGCCCATTTATAAGCCAGAGTCTGTTCATATTAGTTCCTTTGCTCTGATTGGCACAGGTCATCCTCCTTGCCCTAGATGACCTCCTCTTTCCAGCCAATGAGAAGCTAGGAGAAGAATCACAGTTCAGAATCTTAGAAGAAGGTGTTGTACATGTGCAATATGTGTGTGCAGGGAAAGTGATTACGGGCATTTATGGACACAAGGAGAGCAGTTGGGGTCGTTGAGTTTTGCAGACAATTACACCCTCTGGTCACAAAATGTAGCAATGGAAAGGCAATTTTGCCAGATTATGATGGCACTCATAGCAGTTTCCAGTATTTTTTCTTGCTCTTTCTTGGTGAATTTTATATGTATCCTGAATATCATAGCTCAGAATACATATTGGTTATTATGTAACGTCTTGAGTCCTTATGAATTTTAATTGCACAACAGCTCTATAACACTCAGACCTTTGAAGGGATAGTAACCCCGCCCCTGTAAACTTTAAGTCAAAAGCTAGTAATAGGCAAATCATACTTAACTCCCTTAGTCCCATCTCTCAAACTGTTATGGTTTGAGAGATGTAATAAAATAAAGACCTCCGCTCCCTCCCCCTTCTCATGCGTCCGCTGTACAGAGGACGTCATGAGATCCTGCTTCCCGGACTAGACAGCGTCTCTTCAGGAGCGCTGCCATCTGGATATCTAACTATAATTACTTCATCAGAATGGTCTAAAACGTGTGCCTGGCTTGCAAGCACATGTTGTAGACCATACCAATGAAGTAATTATACCAAGATATCCAGATGACAGCGCTTCTGAAGAGACGCCGTAAGTCGGTCAACCGGATTCCGCCTCTGTTAGCTTTACAGCTCGTCAGACAGAAAGGGGAGGGAGCGGAGGTTTTTCTTTTCTTACATCTCTCAAACCATAGCAGTTTGAGAGATGGGAATAAGGGGAGTTACGTATGATTTGCTTATTACTAGCTTTTGGCTTAAAGGTTACTATCCCTTTAAAATTCAACTTATTTACATTCAAAACCCCTATGGGCTCTTTGTTCAAAAGAAAAATAGTGTCTTTCTGGTGTTAACCCAATGCATTGAGACCTCTCTAGCATCCAAGGGTTTAAAATGTATTTTCAGTTCATGGGGAATTTAGGGAATTTCCTCCTTTGCTGCATTTGCTTTGCTCCAGAATGATTCCTCTTTTCTTTTGAGCATAGGGCCCTTAGTCTCTACTGAGCAAATGCTAGCAAGGTACAGAACAAGTAATACATAAATAAAAAATATAAATTATTATAGGAGCAATTATATAACAATAATGCAGTTACTATAGATTTATTTTAAGAGAAGAGGTTTTAAAATGGCTTTCAAAATTGATTACCTATTACACGTACATTACTACAATATCTAAATCAATGATAGATTGTTACATATTTAAGTACAGTTAAATTTACAGATTTGACCCTGAGTAAATACTGATAATGTCCTAACTCATGGAGTAATTGAAATAATCAATGATGTTTATAATAAAAAATAAGCAAAGATATGTAAATTGATAGCACTAATGAATTTGTTATAAGAAAGAGACTGCAATCTCCGTTATCTCCAACAACCAAATGCTTACAAGAAACGAATGAGGCCTGTGCTGTACACCAATACAGCTGATAAGGTCTTACAGTGTTGAACCTCAAGCAATCAGGCTGACAGCAGTTATGGACAAAAGGATGGGGCAGAAAGTATAGTGTATTTATACGTACATCACTGTACACACAGAGTTTTGAAGTAAATCCCTCTCCCAGTTGCACTGTATACAATTACATGAGAGTACATATATATGTTACACTGTTTGATGTTTCATTACTTGTGATGCTCGATCTTCTTCTGTGAAATGTTTACAAGAAGTGCTGAAATATCATGTGTAATGATGATAATACCTCCAGTACCTCCATGGCCTAAAACATTAGTCAATCAAGGACTTTTAAACCCTTGAGGACCAGAGTGTTCTGAATTGCTCACAAAACTGTGTCCAACTAGAGCTATGTTGAGCAGTCATCAACAATCCTATGTTCTTCCTGAATAAAGAGAGAAACCTCCATGATTGTCTCCTCTCACTGATCCAAGGTACCTGGGGAATCTGTGCCATGAGATTAGCAGAAATAACCACTTAATTTCACCGCTGTTTTTCCAGATAGAATTGTGAATTTCACATGGAAAAAAAAATAAACTTTTCAATGCAAAATATTTGTCATGGGGTTTTTCAATATACTCGCCCTGCTAACACCTCACTCATTTTTTTATTTAAGTATGCTTTTATTGTATTAGTCACTCAATACATTAACAGAGAATGGAATATCTGGAAATATCATGTCTATTTCATACATATAGAGAAGAAATCAAATTAACAAGATAAACTGAGGGTGGGGATAGTTTGAATGTAGGGTTACCTAGCTTGATTTAGTTGTTACTCCATCTTTGGTATACAGTATAATTTACAAGTCAATTTAGCAATATCTTGTTATCTATGTCCTTTTCTGATAATTGTTTCTATGTTCAGACTTGAAATATGGGAAACATGGTCCCCAAATATTGGAATAGTTACTTTTTTCTTCTCTGATATGCTCCAGTTTCTCCATCATATGAACTGTGGGTATTCTGTTGTTCTGGTCCAGGACTGTGGGATGTTTAGATTTCTTCCAAGTTTACTGGGATTGACATTTTGTGTTTAAGTTGTAGGGAGAGTTTTTGAATGAGAAGGTCAATAACATTAAATAGAATATTGATTGTTTTTCTTGAGTGATGCACCAGAGACCTCTTCAATCTGTACAAGAATGAAAGACCAGTATAGGTGAAGAGTTTCTTATGGCAACTCTACCATGTGTGCAGCAATGGACCTCATTGGATGCCATATCTCCAACAAATTGAATATGCATTAAAGTATATTTATTACCTGTGGGAGTCTATACCAGCATGTGACAATGTTATACTTTGAGTTCAAGGCTAATAAATGAATTAATATGTTTATTTATATAGCGCCACAAGTGTATGCCGCTCTTTACAATTTATGGGTTTAGTCAATACATGATTACAAGACTAATATGTTTCTTGAGCTCTGAATAGATTTGACTATAATCAAGTACCATTCCCAATCTCTTAATTGTTATGTTCACGTGTTCATTTATTTTGGATTTATCTACTGGTTTTGGGGTTGTGTTGGAGTGTATATTTTTTTCTTGGGAAGAGACAGCCAGAGAGACAGCGGGAGATTAGGGAGCTCAATGCATGGCTGAAGTCTTGGTGTAAGAAGGAGGGCTTTGGGTTTTTAGAGCACTGGGCTGATTTTGCTTTGGGGTACAATCTCTATAGCAGGGATGGATTGCACCTGAATGCAAGAGGGTCTCAAGTGCTTGGGGAGAGGATTACTAGACGGTTGGAGGAGATTTTAAACTAGGAAGGGGGGGGAGGGGCCAATAAATACTGGGATAGATAGTATAGAAAGGGAAGGCGATGTAGTTAATAACCAGGTGGGAGGATCTGGGGGCGGGGTTAGTACAGATGATAGGGAGAAGCCTATAAACCACATCAATATTAAATCACAAATGGAACACAGCAGTGGCATAAAGTGTATGCTTGCAAATGCCAGAAGTTTAACTGGTAAAATAGGGGAACTGGAGCTGGTAGCTGAAATTGAAAACTATGACTTGATAGGCAAAACAGAAACATGGTGGGATGACACACATGATTGGTCAATCAATTTAGAGGGCTACATGTTATTTAGAAAAGATAGGTCAAGCAAAAGAGGTGGTGGAGTCTGTCTGTATATCAAACCAGCATTATTGCCTCAATTGCGGGAAGATATATGTGATGACAGTAGAGAACATGTGGAATCCCTGTGGGTTGAAATAGTCACTGGGGGTAAAACTGCCCAGAAAATATTAGTGGGTATTTGTTATAAACCACCAAACATTGGTGACCTTGAAGAAACACAGCTATTAATGCAAATAGAAAAGGCTTCCCAAATAGGGAGAACTATAATTATGGGGGATTTTAATTATCCAGAAATAGACTGGATAAATGGAACAGCTAACTCTGCTAAAAGCAGCAAGTTTCTGAACTTGTTGAATGACAATTTTTTGTCACAACTAGTGCAGACCTCAACCAGAGGGAATGCATGTCTGGATTTGGTAATAACTGACCATGAAGAACTTATCTCTAACATCTAAGTAAGGGAGCACTTGGGGAATAGTGACCATAACATGGTATCGTTTGAGATTAATTAAAAAAAACAAGTTGATATGAGTTCCACCAAAACACTGAATTTTAAAAAGGCCAACTTTAGCAGGTTTAATTCATCCCTTGGTCTCGTTGACTGGGATAAAATATTTTCAGGAAAAAACACAGAAGGTAAGTGGAATGCCTTCAAAATAACATTGCAAAAATACACATATAAATTTATTCCTGTTGGAAACAAATACAAAAGAAGCAAATTAAAACCAATGTGGCTAACCAGTAAAGTAATTCATGAAATAAATAACAAGAAAGCGGCATTTAAACATTACAAAGCTGAGGGATCAGCAGAGGCATTTGCAGAATACAAAAATGTCAACAAAACCTGTAAAAAGGCTATTAAATTAGCTAGACTGGAGAACGAAAAAAATATTGCTAAGGAGAGCAAAACCAACCCAAAAAAATTCTTTAAATACATTAATGCCAAAAAATTAAAGTCTGATAATGTTGGGTCCTTGTTATCTGAAACGGGTGAGATGGTCAAAGGGGACAGAGAGAAGGCAGATATTTTAAATAATTTCTTTTCTTCTGTTTTTACCAAGGAACACCCATTGGACAAGAATCTGCAAACTACTTTTACAGAACAGGCACAGCAAGCATGGGACTGGCTAACACAAGAAAAAGTGTTTAAACAATTGAATGGTGTCAAGGTAGACAAAGCTCCGGGGCCAGATGGTATACACCCACGGGTACTTAAAGAGCTAAGCCAGACCCTGGCCAGACCGATATATCTGATTTTCAGGGATTCTTTTATTTCTGGCATGGTGCCCATATTTAAAAAGGGATCAAAGTCCCAGCCAGGAAATTACAGACCCGTAAGCTTGACATCTGTGGTAGGGAAGCTGTTTGAAAGGTTGCTAAGGGAATATATTCAAGAATTCTGCTGGAACAGGAATATCATTAGTAGTGATGAGCGAGCACCCCAATGCTCGGGTGTTCGGGTGCTCTGACCGAGCGCCCCCGGAGGCTCGAGTGCTCGGCCGAGCACCCGAGCCCCATTGAAGTCAATGGGAGGACTCGAGCATTACACCAGACACCCCCTGCTCTGATGAGGGGAGGGTGCCTGGTCCATAGGAAAAGGGAAGAAAATGATGAAAACACCACAGAAATGGTTCAGGGACAGCATAGGGAGGATGTCTGGATGCATCTTGGACTCCAACATTGCTGCTGGGAACGATCTTTCGCCCGTAGTACGCCATTTTTACAGACTGACCGTAAAACACACAAAAAGGAAAATAAAAACGACTTTAGGCGAAAAATTGTTACCAAACAATATTTGCTGTATATTTACTTGTATATCATCTGCAAATTCTCCCAAAAATTTCCTCGATTTTTCTGAACTGAGGCCATGATTAAGAGGGAAACGTGCGCAGAGGCAAATTCTCCCAAAAATTTCCTTGATTTTTCTGAACTGAGGCCATGATTAAGAGGGAAACGTGCGCAGAGGCAAATTCTCCCAAAAATTTCCTTGATTTTTCTGAACTGAGGCCATGATTAAGAGGGAAACGTGCGCAAAGGCAAATTCTCCCAAAAATTTCCTCGATTTTATTGAACTGAGGCCATGATTAAGAGGGAAACGTGCGCAAAGGCAAATTCTCCCAAAAATTTCCTTGATTTTATTGAACTGAGGCCATGATTAAGAGGGAAACGTGCGCAAAGGCAAATTCTCACAAAAATTTCCTTGATTTTATTGAACTGAGGCCATGATTAAGAGGGAAACGTGCGCTGAGCCGACCATCCAAAACATTATGGGTGAGGGTCTGCTGCGGAGCTGACCATCCTAAACATTATATGCGAAGGCCCGCTAGTGAGCTGACGCTATAAAACATTATATGAGAGGGCCCGCTAGAGAGCTGACCCAATAAAACATTATATGAGAAGGCCCGCTGGTGAGCTGACCTATATAAAAATTGTCAAACAGGGCCCGCTGGTGAGCTGGCCCTATATAAAAATTATATCACAGGGCCCGCTGGTGAGCTGGCCCTATATAAAAATTATAGCACAGGGCATATGGAAGAGGAGGAGGAGGATGAGAAGATTAAGAGTCAACCATATACCCGTTTTTTGGGTGGAAGGGGTGAATGGGAATACAGAGTATTCCCATCATTGTAAATAACATATATAAAGTGAGTTTATGTTCCCCCAGGGCTTTCCTCCAGTGGAGTGGAGAAGTCAGGGGAAATCCAGGCCTTGTTCATTTTTATAAGTGTCAACCTATCAGCATTGTCGGTGGAAAGGCGGATACGCTTATCTGTTATGATGCCACCAGCAGCACTAAATACACGCTCAGACAGAACGCTGGCGGCAGGGCAGGCCAGCACCTCCAAGGCGTAGAGTGCCAGTTCATACCACGTGTCCAGCTTGGACACCCAGTAGTTGTAAGGCACAGAGGGATCATTGAGGACGCTGACACGGTCTGCTACGTACTCCTTCACCATCTTCCAAAACTTTTCCCTCCTTGTGACACTAGGCTGCGCATCAGGGTGAGGGTGCTGGCGGGGTGTCATGAAGGTGTCCCACGCCTTGGAGAGTGTTGCCCTGCCTTTGTCGGAACTGCTGTGTGCTCCCCTTTTCTCCCCTTCTCGGTTGGCCAAGGTAGCACGTACTCTGACGCCAGCGTTGTCAGATGGAAAATTTTGGAGCAATTTTTCAACAAGAACCTTCTGGTATTGCACCATTTTGCTTGTCCTCTCCACCGGAGGAATGAGAGATGAGAAATTCTCTTTGTAGCGGGGGTCCAGAAGGGTGAACACCCAGTAATCCGTGTTGTCTAAAATGCGTACAACGCGTGGGTCACGGGAAAGGCAGCCTAACATAAAGTCAGCCATGTGTGCCAGAGTACCAACAGTCAAGATTTCGCTGTCCTCACCAGGAGGATGACTCTCAATCTCCTCTTCCTCCTCTTCTGCCCACCCACGCTGAAGAGATGGAACTAAAGTTCCATGGCTACCCTCTGTAGCGGAGGCAACCGTGTGTTCCTCCTCCTCCTCCTCCTCCTCCGCCTCCTCCAATTGTCGCTGAGAAGACGAAGTGAGGGTGCTCTGGCTATCACCTTGTGTAAGCTCTTCCTCCCGCATTTCCACCTCTTCCACATGCAAAGCGTCAGTTTTAATTGTGAGCAGCGAGCGTTTCAGTAGACACAGAAGTGGGATGGTTACACTGATAATAGCGTTATCGCCGCTCACCATCTGTGTCGATTCCTCAAAATTGCGTAAAACCTCACAGAGGTCTGACATCCATTCCCACTCCTCACTTCTGATTACAGGAAGTTGAACGGAGAGGCGACGACCGTGTAACAGCTGGTACTCCACTACTGCCCTCTGCTGCTCACAAAGCCGGGCCAACATGTGGAAGGTGGAGTTCCAGCGCGTGCTCACGTCACACAGCAGCCGGTGAGCTGGCAATTGTAAGCGCTGCTGCAGCTTCAACAGGCCGGCCGAAGCTGTAGATGACTTACGGAAATGTGCACACACGCGGCGCACCTTGGTCAAGAGATCATGCACATTGGGGTAGGTTTTTAGAAATCGCTGAACCACTAAATTAAATACATGCGCTAGGCATGGTACGTGTGTGAGGTTGCCGAGCTCCAAAGCCGCCACCAAGTTACGCCCATTATCACACACAACCATGCCTGGTTGCAGGTTGAGTGGCGAGAGCCACTGCTCGGTCTGGTGACTAATCCCCTGCAACAGCTCTGAGGCCGTGTGCTGTTTGTCCCCAAGGCAGATCAGCTTCAGCATGGCCTGTTGACGCTTCCCCACTGCAATGCTACACTGCTTCCAGCTACTGGCTGATGGGGGAGTGGCGCTGCGTGTAGAGAATTCGGAGGTGGAAACGGAGGAGGAGGAGCCAATAACGTAGGTGCTGGCGGAAACCCTGATGGAGGTAGGGCCCGCAATCCTCGGCGTGGGTAGCACCCGTGCCATCCCAGGGTCCGAGTCGCTCCCAGCCTCCACGACATTCACCCAGTGTGCCGTCAGGGAAATGTAGCGTCCCTGGCCACAAGCACTTGTCCATGTGTCAGTCGTTAAGTGGACCTTCCCAGTAACTGCGTTGGTCAGGGCACGGGTGATGTTACGGGACACATGGTGGTGTAATGCGGGGATGGCACACCGGGAAAAGTAGTGGCGGCTGGGGACCGCGTACCGAAAGACAGCTGCTGCCATCAGGCTGTGGAAGGACTCAGTGTCCACAAGCCTAAATGGCAGCATTTCGATGGCCAGTAATTTGGAAAGGTGTGAGGTTAGTGCTATGGCCTGTGGGTGGGTGGCTGGGTATTTTCGCTTGCGCTCAAATGCCTGGGGTAACGACATTTGGACGCTGTGCTGGGACAGGGAAGTGGATGTGGTCGCTGATGGTGCTTCAGATGGTACAGGTGCAGGGCGGAAGGTATGTGGGCCTGCGCCTTCGACAGGTGATTGGCCGGCACCGAAAACAGGGGAAGAGGAGGCAGTGGTGTGGCCTGCAGACACAGATGGGCGATCCAGGCGTTCCTCCCACTTATTACGGTGCTTGGATGCCATGTGTCGGATCATGCTGGTGGTGGTGAGGTTTCTAGTGTTCATGCCTCGGCTCATTCTGGTGTGACACAGGTTGCAAACTACAATTCTTTTGTCGTCCGCACTTTCCTTAAAAAAACGCCATACCGCGGAACACCTACCCCTTGGCAAGGTAGATTTACTCAAGGGGGTGCTCCGTGGAACATTTGCGGGCCGGTTTGGTGCGGTCCGCCTTCTTTCTGTAGCCACACCACTGCCTCTTCCAGCCTGTTGCGGTGCTGCAGATGGCTCACCCTCAGGACTGCTGTCATCGCTCGGC
Organism: Rhinophrynus dorsalis; assembly: GCA_037306005.1. Classification (NCBI taxonomy): domain Eukaryota; kingdom Metazoa; phylum Chordata; class Amphibia; order Anura; family Rhinophrynidae; genus Rhinophrynus; species Rhinophrynus dorsalis. Next base: position 664,586,696 of record CM074718.1, read on the forward strand.
TCTACACCTTCCCAGGTGGGGTCAGTCACCTCATCGTCCACCAAGTCCTCCTCCACTTCCTCACTCTGATCATCCTCCTCATGTCTTGATCCCACCACATACTCAGTCATTGACAACTGTATAACATCCTCCTCAACAAGGTCTTGAGACAGTAATAGTGGTTGATTTAATGGCAACTGTGTCTCATCATCATCATCATCATCCACTACTTCCTTTGACCTTAAATGCCGTTCACATCTGTCATCTTCTTGTGATTGGGTACCCTCTAGAGGTTGTGAATCAGGGCATAAGATGTCATGTTCCTCTGCAAGCGTGCTTGGAGAGAGGGTCAAATGAAGGATTGGTGATGAGACGAGCTCCTCACTATATCCCAGTGTGGGATCACTTCTTTGACCAGACCGTGTATGGTGGGAGGAAGGATGATCAGAGTGAGGATTATGTTGACCAGACTCTTGGCTACTGAGAGTGGACTTGGTGGAAGACAGGGTGGTGCTTAACCGACTGGAAGCAGTATCAGCTGACATCCAACCGACCACCTGTTCGCAGTGGTCGGACCTCGAGAGTGATGTCCTGCGACGCCCTGTAAACTGAGACATGAAGCTAGGTATGGTGGATGTCTTTCTTTCTTGTGCTCTGGCACCAGGCACAGTTTCTACTCGTCCTGACCCGCGCCCTGAACTATCAGGATCACGTCCACTTCCCCGTCCCTTTTTACCCGCCTTCTTCATCTTACACGGAATATGTGACTTTGATATTTTACTTTGAAGACTTAACAGTATTTCTTCCTATTCTGCAACTGTGCAGAGTACACAGAATAGGCTGCTAAACTGCGATGACGCACACTGAATGGTATATGTGACTTTGATATTTTACTTTGAAGACTTAACAGTATTTCTTCCTATTCTGCAATTGTGCAGAGTACACAGAATAGGCTGCTAAACTGCGGCGAAGCACACTGAATGGAATATGTGACTTTGATATTTAAGTTAGAAGACTTAACAGTATTTCTTCCTATTCTGCAACTGTGCAGAGTACACAGAATAGGCTGCTAAACTGCGGCGAAGCACACTGAATGGAATATGTGACTTTGATATTTTACTTTGAAGACTTAACAGTATTTCTTCCTATTCTGCAACTGTGCAGAGTACACAGAATAGGCTGCTAAACTGCGGCGAAGCACACTGAATGGAATATGTGACTTTGAAATTTGAGTTTGAAGACTTAACAGTATTTCTTCCTATTCTGCAACTGTGCAGAGTACACAGAATAGGCTGCTAAACTGCGGCGAAGCACACTGAATGGAATATGTGACTTTGATATTTTACTTTGAAGACTTAACAGTATTTCTTCCTATTCTGCAACTGTGCAGAGTACACAGAATAGGCTGCTAAACTGCGATGACGCACACTGAATGGAATATGTGACTTTGATATTTGAGTTTGAAGACTTAACAGTATTTCTTCCTATTCTGCAACTGTGCAGAGTACACAGAATAGGCTGCTAAACTGCGATGACGCACACTGAATGGAATACGTGACTTTGATATTTTACTTTGAAGACTTAACAGTATTTCTTCCTATTCTGCAACTGTGCAGAGTACACAGAATAGGCTGCTAAACTGCGGCGAAGCACACTGAATGGAATATGTGACTTTGAAATTTGAGTTTGAAGACTTAACAGTATTTCTTCCTATTCTGCAACTGTGCAGAGTACACAGAATAGGCTGCTAAACTGCGGCGAAGCACACTGAATGGAATATGTGACTTTGATATTTTACTTTGAAGACTTAACAGTATTTCTTCCTATTCTGCAACTGTGCAGAGTACACAGAATAGGCTGCTAAACTGCGGTGACGCACACTGAATGGAATATGTGACTTTGATATTTGAGTTAGAAGACTTAACAGTATTTCTTCCTATTCTGCAACTCTGCACAGTACACAGAATGTGCTGCTAAACTGCGGCGAAGCACACTGAATGGAATATGTGACTTTGATATTTTAGTTTGAAGACTTAACAGTATTTCTTCCTATTCTGCAACTCTGCACAGTACACAGAATGTGCTGCTAAACTGCGGCGACGCACACTGAATGGAATATGTGACTTTGATATTTTAGTTTGAAGACTTAACAGAATGTGCTCTAATCTGCAACTTTGCACACTAAACAGAATGTGCTCTAATCTGCAACTTTGCACACTAAACAGAATGTGCTCTAATCTGCAACTTTGCACACTAAACAGAATGTGCTCTAATCTGCAACTTTGCACACTAAACAGAATATATGAAAATTTTTTTTTGTTTGTTTTTTTCCCCCCACACAAAATAACCTGCTGCCCCCACACACAGTAGTCCTAAAAAGGACTTTTGGTTCTTTTTTTTTCACAAATTCGCTTATTTTCTGCCTACACTGACTTTCCCTTCCTATCCTCATCTCTCCCTGGCTAAGACTGAGCCGAACTCGCTGGTCAGGTGCTATACAGCACCCGACCACGGGTTCTGGCCAGCCAATCAGTGTAATGCCAGCAGCCAACATGGCTGCTGGCATTACACTGATGTCAGAGCCTCCCTGCACGTTTATTGGCTGCGCAGCAGCCGCAAAACGTGCGGGGAGGAGACCCGAACATGGCGGGCGAGCACATGCGGTACTCGTACGAGTACCGCCATGTGCCGAGCAGAGCGATGCTCGAGCCGATCCGAGCATCGGCCGAGCATGCTCGCTCAACACTAATCATTAGCAATAGCCAACATGGCTTTGTGAAAGATAGGTCTTGTCAAACGAACTTGATCGAATTTTATGAAAAAGTAAGTAATAATATAGATGAGGGAGCGGCGGTTGACGTGATCTATTTAGACTTTGCCAAGGCATTTGATACAGTTCCGCACAAGAGGTTACTGTACAAATTGAATGAAATAGGACTAGGGGAAAATGTTTGTGTGTGGATTGGAAATTGGCTGAAAGATAGAATGCAAAGAGTGGTAGTAAATGGCAAGTTCTCCAGTTGGATAAACGTGATAAGTGGAGTGCTCAGGGATCTGTCCTGGGTCCTCTTCTTTTTAATTTGTTTATTAATGACCTCCCAGAGGGCATAGGAAGCCATGTATCAGTGTTTGCCTATGACACAAAATTAAGTAAGGTAATAAAGTCTGAACTGGATGTGTCTTCATTACAAGAGGATTTGGACAAATTGAGTAACTGGGCAGGCAAATGGCAAATGAGATTCAATAGTGTAAAGTTATGCATTTTGGGTATAATAATAAAAATGCAACATATAGTTTAAATGGTGTTTCTCTGGGGAAATCTACTAATGAAAAGGATTTAGGAGTAATGGTAGACAATAGATTTAGCAGTAGCATGCAGTGCCAGCTGGCAGCTGCAAAGGCCAATAAGATATTGGCATGTATTAAAAGGGGTATTGACTCAAGGGAGGAAGATATAATTATGCCTCTTTACATGTCCATGGTAAGACCCCACCTAGAATATGCTGTTCAATTCTGGGCGCCCTTTCTGAAGAAGGACATTATGGAACTAGAGAGAGTGCAGAGGAGGGCTACAAAACTAGTAAGGGGAATGGAAAGTTTTAGTTATGAAGAGAGGCTAGAAAAGTTAAAATTGTACACACTAGAGAAACGGCGTCTTAGAGGGGATATGATAACACTATATAAATATGTACAAGGCCCATATAAAGGGCTTTCAAAAGACCTGTTCATTAACAGAACAGTACACAGGACAAGGGGCCACCCGCTTAGACTTGAGGAAAGGAGATTTAATCTACAACAGCGGAAGGGTTTCTTTACAGTAAGGACAATAAAGGTATGGAATGCACTTCCGGAGGAGGTGGTGCTATCAAATACATTAGAAACCTTTAAAAGGGGCCTGGATACTTATTTAAAAGAGCATAATAAAGAGGGCTATGCACGTTAGTATTGGGATTAATATTTAGTTAGGGCTTGTTGATCCAGGGAGAAATCTGATTGTCATTTGGAGTCAGATGCCTTCTTTTGGGTCAGCGATGGTAAACAGGAATAGGAAAAGGGTTGAACTGGATGGACGCAAGTCTTTTTTCAACCTAAATTACTATGTAAGTTTAAATTCTGTAAGGGGTCCAGTTAGTTTTCTTTTTGTGTATAGATCATTATCTCCAGAACTTACTTGAAGCTTGGTTTAATTTATTTTTGAGATTCTGGAAACAGTTAGTCTCATTGTACCTCTAAGATTAGGTGGATGTACAGTTTTTCTTGAGCAAGACAGCTACAAAAGGTTGTGTATTGCTGTCCAGAAGGGAATTCTAGGATGTTGAGTAGAGAGATTGGTGGAGATTTTAGGAAATTTTACACTCTAGAAGAAGCAGTAGATCATCCCAAACCCCTGAGCACGGTCCATAGCAAGTTTCCTTTATATTGTGAGTTTCACTGTTTTAGGGTTACAAATGACCCATGGAAGCATGTGCAGTGACAGACTAAATATGTCATTTTCCATTTGTACACAAAATTTTGGATTATTTGCCTAAACCCATTGGTAGATGTTGGTGAGATATATAGCTTTATAATTATGTACTAATATTAGACCTCATGCTTTTTGTTTGTTAAGGTGGTAAACTTGAGATATGCCAGACTATGCTACAGATAAAAGAGTTGATTGCACTTTAAACACTTTTCAAACACATTTTTTTAATAAAACTGTTAGCAAACTGTAAGTGATTTAAACAGCACCGCGTGGTATTACATCTAAATAGATCACATCAACTGCTGCTCCCAAATCTATATTTTTACTCACTTTTTCGATAAAATGCAATCAAGTTGGTTTGACAAGACCTGACTTTCACAAAGCCATGTTGGCTCCTGCTAATGATATTCCTGTTCAAGCTGAATTCCTCAATATATTCGCTTAGCAACCCTTCAAACAGCATCCCTACCACAGATGTCAAGCTTACAGGACTGTAATTTCCTGGCTGGGATTTTGATCCCATTTTAAATATGGGCACCACATCTACTTTACGCAAATCCGTGGGCATCATACATGAAACAAAAGATTCCCTGAAAATCAAAACTAACGGTCTGGCCAGGGCCTGGCTTAGCTCTTTAAGTGTGACATATGTAATGAATGACTGCACTGCTTCATCAGGAGACACTAAGGCGAATATGCATAAAACAAAATCACTTTATTAAAACATTCTGAAAAGTACAAACTGATTCTTTGGTCAAATATCATGTCTCATGTAATGCAAGAACTACACAGTCTTTAAGTACCCATGGGTGTATACCATCTGGCCCTGTGGCTTTGTCTACCTTAACACCATTCAAGTGTTTTAACACTTTTTCTTGTGTTAGCCAATCCCATGCTTGCTGTGACTGTTCTGTAAAAGTAGTTTTCAGGTTCTTGTCCATTGGGTCTTCCATGATAAATACTAGTGTTGAGCGAGCGTGCTCGGCCGATGCTCGGATCGGCTCGAGCATCGCTCTGCTTGGCACATGGCGGTACTCGTCGAGTACCGCCATGTGCTCGCCCGCCATGTTCGGGTGGCGGGGATCTGTGCCGAAGGAGGCACAGATCTGAAGACGCTCCGCTGGACCACCAGGGACTGGAGGTACGGGGGCATTGCGGAGATGAAGGGGGCATTGCGGAGATGAAGGGGGACAGTGTGGAGATGAAGGGGGACAGTGTGGAGATGAAGGGGGACATTGCGGAGATGAAGGGGGCATTGCGGAGATGAAGGGGGACAGTGTGGAGATGAAGGGGGACAGTGTGGAAGGGGGACATTGCGGAGATGAAGGGGGCATTGCGGAGATGAAGGGGGCATTGCGGAGATGAAGGGGGACAGTGTGGAGATGAAGGGGGACATTGCGGAGATGAAGGGGGCATTGCGGAGATGAAGGGGGACAGTGTGGAGATGAAGGGGGATATTGTGGAAGGGGGACATTGCGGAGATGAAGGGGGACATTGCGGAGATGAAGGGGGACATTGTGGAGATGAAGGGGGCATTGACCAGGCACCCTCCCCTCATCAGAGCAGGGGGTGCCTGGTGTAATGCTCGTGTCGCCCCATTGAAGTCAATGGGGCTCGGGTGCTCGGCCGAGCACTCGAGCCTCCGGCGGTGCTCTGTCAGAGCACCCGAGCACCCGAGCATCGGGGTGCTCGCTCAACACTAATAAATACAGAAGAAAAGATATTATTTAATATATCTGCTTTCTTTCTGTCCCCACTGACCATCTCACCCGTTTCAGATAACAAGGACCCAACATTATCAGACTTTAATTTTTTGCCATTAATGTATTTAAAGATTTTTTTGGGGTTGCTCTTGCTCTCCTTAGCAATCATTTTTTCATTCTCCAGTCTAGCTAATTTAATCACCGTTTTACAGGTTTTGCTGGCATTTTTGTATTCTGCAAATGCCTCTGCGGATCCCTCAGCTTTGTAATGTTTAAATGTCGCTTTCTTGTTATTTATTTCATGAATTACTTTACTGGTTAGCCACATTGGTTTTAATTTGCTTCTTTTGTATTTGTTTCCAAAGGGGATACATTTATATGTATATTTTTGTTATTTTGAAGGCATTCCACTTACCTTCTGTATTTTTTCCTGAAAATATTCTATCCCAGTCAACGAGACCAAGGGATGAATTACACCTGCTAAATTTGGCCTTTTTAAAATTTAGTGTTTTGGTGGAACCCATACCAAATTGCTTTTTTGAATTAATCTCAAACCATACTATGTTATGGTCACTATTCCCCAAGTGCTCCCTTACTTGGATGTTAGAGATAAGTTCTTCATTGTCAGTTATTAATAGATCCAGACACGCATGCCCTCTGGTTGAGGTCTGTACTAGTTGAGACAAAATATTGTCATTGAACAAGTTCAGAAACTTACTGCTTTTAGCAGAATTATTTTTTCAATTTTCCCAATTTATTTCTGGATAATTAAAATCTCCCATAATTACAGTTCTCCCTATTTGAGAAGCCTTTTCTATTTGCATTAATAGCTGTGATTCTTCAAGGTCAAGGTTTATAACAAATAACCACTAATATTTTCTGGGCAGTTTTACCTCCATTGACTATTTCAAGCCACAGGGATTCCACATGTTCACTACTGTCATCACATATATCTTCCTGCAAATGAGGCAATAATGCTGGTTTGACATATGGACAGACCCCACCACCTCTTTTGTTTGACCTATCTTTTCTAAACATGTAGCCCTCCAAATTGATTGACCAATCATGTGTGTTATCCCACCATGTTTCTGTTATGCCAATCAAGTCATAGTTTTCAATTCAGCTACCAGCTCCAATTCCCCTATTTTACCAGTTAAACTTCTGGCATTTGCAAGCGTTCAATTTATGCCAGTGTCATGTTTCATTTATGATTTAATTTTCATGTGGTTTATAGGCTTCTCCCTGACATCTGTACTAACCCAGCCCCCAGATCCACCCACCTGGTTATTAACCACACCACCTTTCCTTTCTATACTATCTAGCCCAATATTTATTGGCCCCTCCCCACCTTCCTAGTTTAAAATCTCCTCCAACAGTCTAGCCATCCTCTCACCAAGCATTTGAGACCCTCCTGCATTCAGGTGCAATCCATACCTACTATAGAGATTGCACCCCAAAGCAAAATCAGCCCAGTGCTCTAAAAACCCAAAGCACTCCTTCTTACACCAAGACTTCAGCCATGCATTGAGCTCCCTAGTCTCCCGCTGTCTCTCTGGTGTAGCACATGGCACAGATAGTATCTCTGAGAATACTACCTTGGAGGTCCAGTTCCTAATCTTACTCCCTAAATCCCTAAAATTATCTTTTAGGACTCTACACCTTCCTCTTACTTTGTCATTGGTACCAATATGCACCAAGACAGCTGGATCCTCTCCAGCCCCTCCAAATAATCTGTCGTCCCTGTCTGCAACATGCCAAACCCGGGCACCCTGGAGACAGCAAATCATTCATTTGCTGCTATCAGAGCCACAGATTACCCTATATGTCCTCCTAATAATAGAGAACCTACTACCACGACCTGCCTTGGCTTCACTTTCCTCTGGATCCCCTCTGTGCTAGAGGAGCTGTTATCCTGGCTGTTTGGGAGAAGAGTCTTCTCCAGCAATTCCGCTTATGGGTCTGCCTCCCCAACATCTTCACTTAAATTATCAAATTTGTTGGGATGGAAAAACCCAGGACAGGCAGCCTTCTTCCCCTTCCCTCCCCCACTGCAACCACTTCTAACTGTCACCCAACTATGTGCCTGGTTCCCTTCTAGCTGATCTCTTCCCTTTCTAGGTGACCCAGCTAGACTCTGCTCAGTTAGCAAGAGACTCCTCTCAAGGTTGTCAATATCTCTCAGTGTTGCAATATGACTCTCCAGAGCTCCAATCTGAGTTTACAGAAAGGCCACTTGCTCACACTTGCCACAGCGTTATGGAAACTGGAACTGCTGTTCCAAGCATGCTTACATATGGCAAGATGTGCACTGAGTGAGATCTCCAAGCTTGCTCATCATGTATGGTATGAATGTGAGTTCTTAAAAATGTAAACAATTCATTTACCTTTGTTTCTCTAACTCCTGTGTTGCACCAACTGCTGTGATGCATCAACTGTTCACTTATTCCAGAGCACTTAGTAAAGAGCATACTCTATTTGTGAGCAAGCTCTGTGAGTACTGTACCTTGATGTATACACCTACACAGGTGATTGCTTACAAACCCAACCCTTAATTAATTACAAGCAAAGATGGAAAAACTACACAGTAATCCTGTCAGTCATCATCAGCATCATCACTGCTTCCAAGGCCAAGTTCCACTCAGCGAAACACATTTGTGTTCAGTAACCAGCAGTAGCAGCAACAGCAACACAGGTTAACATCCAGAACCTTAACTATGACAAGTGCCTCTGCAGCTGCTGGAAGAGCTGCACCTTTGACACTTAGGAGTAGTAGCAGTAGAATTGTATCTACATCTATCCCCAGTAGTAGTAGTAGCACCTCAGGAACCCCTGTCCATGAAGTCCACAGTAGGGAAATACTTCACTCAGAATCCAAAAGCTAATCATGTTATTATCTATTGTCTGTGCAAAAAGCACATGAGCAGGGGGAAAGCAGGCTCATACCTAGGCACCTCCTAAATTAAATCCCAACTGAAGCACAACCACGGGTCTGACTGGGAGACACACTATCAGCAGGTTATATGTGTCACAACTAGCAGCACCAGAAGCACTCCAAAAAGTTCCCAGGGCCCTGGGGCAGATAAATGAAGTACTGATGTTATTTATGTGTCAGGGAGTGTGCCAATGCCAACAGTTAGTTCATTCCAAATAACACCTATGGCTCCTACTGCAGAGGAATATGATTACTCTGGGTTTGCTGTAGGAGATGGCAAGAGTCATAGACTGCCCTCACATGTTACTTTTACCTTCACCACACAGAGTCAGATTAAGACTCTATGGGGCCCTATTCAGGATACCAAACTGGGGCCCCCCTCCAGCTAAAAAAGGCTTGTGTGAGTGTGCCCTTAGTTTCAATATGCTAGATGTAGGCAGATAGGACCTCCAGGAAGACATGTAGTCTGAGATAGCCCATGTGAGACCATATGGATTTCTGGGTACCAAGATCTGCCTACTTTTGGCATATTGAAAGTAAGGGTATACTCATACAAGCTTTACTTTAAACTTATATGATGCTCATCATCATTTGAGTAGCTACAGGACTATATTGGCCTACCCCTCATCCAGCCAGTATGCTGATGGCTGCCCCTGCCCTCATGCGGGGCTAGGAAGGGAGTCCCTGTCCAGAGACACTGCATTCCCCTAATGTGTCCTGGCAAATCCCAGAGGATTCTTCAGCTGTCAGCAGCCAGGACACCTACAGCATCAGTATTTTAATCAATGTACCCAGTGGGCTGATGGGTTAAGACCAGTCTGCTACCTGACACTCCCTGTGGTACTTCCATGAACCTGCAGAGGGACCAATTGACTACTCCAGATTTTATGGAGTGATTACGTGCCCATAAACCTAAATTCTACCAAGGAGAGACATTCTTAGGCTGTGCAAATTGAGGGTCACCAGGCATTTAGTTTCAGGGACATGGGGCATTTGTGACAGTGGTTCAACCCCAGTGGGTACCATCTACAGACTATCTGCCCGGCCAAGGACTAGATATTGAGCTGGCCGGGGGAACAAAGAGATACATTGCTCAGTCCCAGACACATCTGGACTTTGGGGAGGTCAAAGGAATTTACACAACTGGCATAATGTGAAACCTGTCAACAGACATCATCCTGGGAAACAATCTCGGCATCCTGGAGTACCATTATGTAGGAACCATCATTCACAGCTCTGGACAACCTCACCTTTTTGCAGCTATGTCCAACCTTTTGCCTTGACGGATTATCCCCAGATTACAGGCCCTGAGATGGCCGGTAACCAACCAACCTGACCCACCTCAGGGATCTCTCAGGCAGCGCCCAGTGCCTATGCAGAAGTGCCCTGTTCCCTGGGGACTGGTCAGCCTCCCAAAAGGTGCTAATACAGGATGACTCCCTTACTGGTATGCGGGCAAGAGTAGAGACAGGGGAGATAGAGAAGGACCCGGTCCGGGTAGTATGGGAGCCAGGGCTGTTGTACCGAGTCATGGATCCAGTGTCACCTGAACAACCCTGGACCACGGCCCAGCAATTGTGAAGTGACCTCTACACTAAAGTATTTCAACTCTGGAGCAAACTAATTGCACTATAGGGGGCAAATTAAAAATCCTCATATATTTTTAATCCCTTGAATGCTAGAGGGGTCTCCAAAGCATCACAAAAACCTATCTAGCATTCTAGGGGCTAAAACTGCCGCTTCAATCAAAAGGAATTCTTATTTGTCCAACATGATGCAGTTGGATTGCCCCAGAATGCTTCACTTCAGTTAGCTAAATTAGGTCTCAGGTTCTGACAGACTTCTGTTTCTCTATGAAACATACTACAAAAGCTGACCAATTTACAACATTTGATTGTTTTGGCATCTCTTTGTTGTTTCTTTTCCCACCTAGCACAGAATAACATGAACAATATGAAATGCAGTTTGTGATATGGATAAAAGCCTCTTTTATAAATTGAACCACAAAGAGTTTATTGCAAGTCCAATACATATTTCACTTTTAGTTGGAAATTACTCCATTTCAAATGTTATTTCCATCTGCAGCTGTCGACTCGATCTTCCAAAGATCATTATAGATTTTTTTTTTCAATCTGAGCCTTATCTGAATTGAAGGATATCTGTCATTAAGCATGTAACAACAAGAAGAAATAACTCAGAATATTTCTGCAGTTTGGTAATTGTGATTCACGGACTGAACACCCTCCGTGGTACACGTACTTATGGATAACTATCTGCAGTGGTAGTTATGTGTTTTGATAGGAGAAGAACATTAGAAAAGATGGAGAGAATTCAAATGAACATATTTCTGTATCTAGTTATTTTTTGTTGAGATGGTTTTGTAGGCATTGCCAGATGTAAATGTCTTTATTTCTAAATCAATCACAGTTACCCGATTGATTACAATCTGCCACTATTCATGTAAATCTTTTTGGAAGCTGATAGGCCATTTGATCATTTAACTTAAAAGGCTCACAGTAAACACACATTTCTAAGCTATCTCTACAAAATATTTAACAACTTTAAAGGGATAGTAATACTTAAAATGTATTTTTTTTTATCCCCCTGAGTAAAACAAGGGTACTCCCACTGTTGAAAGGTGTTTCATTCAAAGTTGAATTTTTTAGGTGCAATATCACAGTGGCCTGAAATTGTACAGTGGCGCTGTTGCTACAGCATCCTATGGAGATTTATGGTCCGGGGACCAGAGCTGTCCATAGGATCGTGTAGCAACAGCGCCACTGTACAATATCAGGCCACTGTGATATTGCACCTAAAAAATTCAACTTTGAAAATGAATAACTTTTGAATGAAACACCGTTCAGGAGTGGGAGTACTCTTGTTTTACTCAGGGGGATAACCCCTACCACATTTTATTATTATTACTATCCCTTTAAGTGTTTTTACATGAAGCTCAGTCACAGCACAACCAAATGTAAGAGAAGCAAAATTCAGTATGCAAAATTATATTGAATCAAATATAAATCAAATATAAAAATGTGTATTTTGATTAGTTCATAACAGCTTAGGGAATTTTGAAATAGCTTTCAAGGTTTCCTACATGTTATTTTAGCCATTTTTTACTGAAAATATTAGTTCATGAGATATTGATTATTTTTTGGTTTGTATAAATGAGCTGGGAAAGACCAGCATGGAGAGGCAGAGGGCAGGGAAAGCAGTTAGAGGAATGTTAGTGTCTGAATGAGAGGCAGTGGTAGGATGGATGGAAGGAGGGATGGAGAACAGTGTGGAATGTTTGTATATGACTCACAGGGAGTGGCAGATGGGAGGGAGTATATGGTGGAATGTTATTATCTGGATGGCATATCAGCATAAACTGCCAAAATAAATAAAACTAAATATTTCATAAACTATGTATAATGCAGTAATTTAACTTTAACACACTGGAGGCTAGAGATGTCTCCGTATTACAGAACAATGCGTTTTAAATGTCTCTAGCATCCAAAGAGTGGAATCAGTTGCATTTCAATGCATTGGATACTTCTCTTTCACTCAAAGGGCCAATCCCTCAGAAGCAATACCTTCAGGGGAGGCATTTCCTGGGGGCATATACCCCCTGGGCTGGTCATACACTATCGTTCAAAAGTTTGGGGTCACGTCAGAAATTACCTTGTTTTCCATGAAAACATACATCAAATAAGTTTCAAAACGAATAGGAAATACAGTCAAGATGTTGACAAGGTTAAAAATAATGATTTCCAATTTAAAAAATAATTGTGTCCTTCATACTTTGTTTTCATCAAAGAATCCTCTATTTGCAGGAAATGTAGATATCCCCTTAAAAATCATCCGTTTCTAGTTACACTAGTCATTTACAACATTAAAGTGATAGTAATGTTTCACAAAAACAGCAGCTCCAATTAATCTCCATAGTATTTGGGTCATGGAGATTGTCATTTCAATACTGTCAGAGTTGTAGTTCAAGAGTAATTGAATGATAAAGTATCCCCCTCCCACCCCTTTTACCTAGTGTAATTCACCTCCCCTCAGATGTGGAATCTGGTCTCTTGACCGGACAGATCACAGCAAGGGACAATCTTCTTACTGTGAGAACAATTAAAACCCTACCCCCCCCTTGACAGTTTTTTCAGATTTTTCCTTGTGGTCACTGAAGATTGTCCCTCTCTGAGATTCATACGGAAAGTCTTGCTGCTCTGAGGTGAGCAGTGTTACATCAGTAAAACGGGCGGGAGGTGGATACTTTATCATTCAATTACTCTTGAACTACAACTCTGAAGATTAATTGGAGCTGCTTTTATTGTTAAACATTACTATCCCTTTAACAATGTTTACACTATATTTCTGATCCATTTTATGTTATTTTAATGGACAGAATTTGCTTTTCTTTCAAAATCAAGCGCATTTCTATGTGACGTCAAACTTTTGAATGGTAGGGTATATCTGGACCAGTGGGCCACTGCCTCACTCAGTCTCCCACTTGCTGCTGTAAATGGAGCTACATAAGTGATACCACAGAGCTCCAATCCATATGGAGATAGCTAGTAACATCACCCATTTCCCTTATAAGCTCTATGGTATCACTAGTGTAGCTGTACTTAAGTTGTAAGCTTAGTAGTATCAGTAGTATAAACCCATTTCAATTACAAGGTGCATGGTGCACGGTACAATTTGCCTTACTTCACAACATTAATGCCAATTTTAAAGGGATAGTAATACCTAAAATGTAAAAAAAAATATGTTGTAGGGTTTATCCCCCTGAGTAAAACAAGAGTACTCCCACTGCTGAAAGATGTTTCATTCAAAAGTTATTAATTTTCAAAGTTGAATTTTTTAGGTGCAATATCACAGTGGCCTGAAATTATAGAGTGGCGCTGTTGCTACACCATCCTATGGCGATTTATGGTCCTGAGACCAGAGCTGTCCATAGGATGGTGTAGCAACAGCGCCACTGTACAATTTCAGGCCACTGTGATATTGCACCTAAAAATTCAACTTTGAAAATTAATAACTTTTGAATGAAACATCTTTCAGCAGTGGGAGTACTCTTGTTTTACTCAGGGGGATAAACCCTACAACATATTTTTTTTTACATTTTAGGTATTACTATCCCTTTAAAATTAACAAAAGGGGTTGTAGTGGGACATTGGGCTGGAACAATAGTAGAAATGTTCCACTTGGTTGCATTTGCCCTCCGGGGCAACAGTTGCCATCCATCCTCTGAATACCTTGGAGACTTCTGTAGCATTTAAGGTGTTAAAAGCTCCCATTTCAATCAATGGAAATGTAACAAAATCTTTATTGTTCTCTATGAGCAGGCTGGCTTGAGGATTGCTTCTCTTTTCCTTAGTAAACATCTGAAATACAGCGTGATGCAGCAAGAAACAATAACCATAAATTGTTACTGTAGCTATTGAAAGGTTGGTATGCTTTTAGTTCAAATGGCAACTCACATAAAAACATTAAAGCGGAACTACTTAAACACAATAGCACTTACTCCTTCTGTGTCATACCTACCTTCCTCTAGACTGTAAGCTCTCACCAGCAGGGGGCCCTCTGATCCTCCTGTTCTCCACATCTGATTGTACTATTTAATACCTGTGTATGTCTATTCCCTATTGTACAGCGCTGCGGAATTAGTTGGCGCTATATAAATAAAGAATAATAATCATAATAACTACCACCCAATATAAAGTAGCCCCACAATAATTAGATATATGGCAACATGTTTCTTAATAGTGTTATTACCTGCTACAAGTACCATGATCTGAAGTAATCCTGTTTCTTCATAGACAGCCGGCCAGGCATGCACGCAGACAACTTGTCTTAGAGACGTCTGCGCACCAGTGCTGCCTGTCCCGGTCTCCTCTAGGAGGCATTGCATGGAGCCGAAAGGCACAGGAAGGGACTGACGGCGTGGGCGTGCAGATGACTCTACAGCACGAAACTTCAGATCGTGGTACTTATGGCAGATAATAACACTATTAAAGGGTTAGTAATGCCCAAAGATAACTTTATGTTTTATTGTAGATATTAAAAAAAAAAGAAATTATGTGCAGCAGATACCATCTCTCAAACCTTTACGGTTTGAGAGATATTCGCCGTTATAGTTCCCTCTCTCCTGATGTCAGCTGTAAAGCTGGCAGCAGGAGATTAGAGTCGGCCGACTCGAGGAGGCTCTTCAGCAGAACTGAAATTGCGATCTTTAAAAAGAACCACTTCATTGAAACGGTCTACAAAGTGTGCTTGCAAACCAACATATATACAAGATAATTCCGTCTGAGACCTTCATGCCTGCTGTATGTGATTATAAATCCAGAATGTCTCTAGGTTTTACTTGACATCTGTATCTTGTCCAGTAGGGGATAGATGTGGGCAATGCCTCACAAACCTCTGACTTGCGGCCAGTGACTTTTGATGACTCGTGTTGTGATGGTGTATAGCTTGACTTGGTACTCTCAGGTAGAGATACTGCATCCTCACTGATGTTGTGTGACTCACGGGTATCTAGGAGGTGGTGCCTGTTGCACCTGTATACCAGTTCGTCATTGGTGAGTATATGGTATGACCTGGCTGTGTCAGCTTTTTGAGTGACCGCAGCTGGTTTCCATTGGCCCTGCGCCTGCACCCGCACACTCTGTCCTTCAGTGAGCCTTGATAGGGGTCTAGCTGTAACGGTTTTGTAGGACACTCAGACCAGCAGGTTAGAATAAAACACAGTTTTATTAAAAGACAAGAAAGACTGCCCTCTATAGACAATACAGAATAACTGAAATGAACAGTAAAGTACAGATGCCCTCTCAGGCCCAGTATACAGAGAAATAAATATATACTGTCACAGGACAGGCATAAGTAACATACAGGGTACTCAATGGTTAAAGTACATAGAAATAAGTCAGTCTCTGTTGTGGTGTGTTTGACACGCCCATAAGATGGTAAATGAGCGATAATTGGTTCTAGATGAGAAAACACCAGTAATAGAGCAGGACAGAGACTACCGCTTATGCTGAGCAGGGAACTGAGGCCAAAATACTGTGCAAGAGTTTAATGAGCTAGAGCCACTAGCACCCCAACCGGTGCGTGAACAGAGAGCAAGTGCACTGCAAGAGCTGACGATAATAGAGCCAATAGCCCCCACGGGCGTTGTAATGGAAACCAATTACACTGCCATAGCTTAGCTGTATAGAGCCAATGGCACCCACCTGGTTCGTTTAACGGAGACCAAGGACACTGCGAGAGCTGAGGATAAAAGAGCCAATAGCCCCCACAGGCGTTGTAACGGAAACCAATTACACTGCAAGAGCTTAGCTGTATGGAGCCAATGGCACCCCCAAGGGCGCTGTAACGGAGACCAACTACACTGCAAGTGTTCAGCTGGATAGAGCCAATGGCACCCCCAAGGGCGCTGTAACGGAGACCAACTACACTGCAAGTGTTCAGCTGGATAGAGCCAATGGCACCCCCACGGGCGCTGTAACGGAGACCAACTACACTGCAAGTGTTTAGTTGGATAGACACCCAAGGCTCAGCAAGTGTAGCGGAAGGCTCAGGGTAGCGGAAGCAACAGCTCTGCAAGTGTTAACGGAGGCTCAGTGAACGGAGACAACTGCTCTGCAAGTGTTAACGGAGGCTCAGTGAACAGAGGCACGGCTCTGCAAGTGTTAATGGAAGGCACAGTGCTCTGTAAGAGTAAATGGAGGCCCAGAGTAACGGAGGCAGCAGGCTCAGCAAGAGTAAACGGAAAGGCCCAGTACACAGAAGGCAACGACAGAGTCAGCCCTGCCACAAGCACAGCGGAAGTCAGAATGTCGCCCAGGCGACACTGGAACAGCACACAGCAGGAACACAGGCAGGGTCAGCAACGTAGCCGGGTCAGGTCACGGAGCAGGAACGTCAGCCAGGCCGGGTCAAATCACGGAGAAGGATCGTCAGACAAGCCAGGTCAAATCACGGAGCAGGAACGTCAGCCAGGCCGGGTCAAATCACGGAGAAGGAACGTAGGAGCGTAGTCAGATGGGCCAAGTCGGTACACAGGAAGCAGGAACACTGGAACACAGCTACACAGCAACACTGGCTCAGGAACACCACCAAAGGGCACCTGACAGATAGATGCCAAAGGCCGGGTATAAAAATGCCATACTGGGCGGGCCAAACAAGCTCAGCCAATGGTAGCGCACCACAGCAAAGAGTGACAGCGGAAGATCACGGGCACTGTGATACTAGCAGACTTGTTATAATAACTCCTCTGTTGCTGCTGATGGTGCAGCCTGTTAGCTCTGACAGCCTTGTGGCAAACAGTTTTAGGTATCAGTTGCTGGTTGGTGCTTGGGATTGTGGATCTCAGGCGACGGCTCATGCGTAGCTGTGCTGTTGTTTTGAAATTATCAATGGGGCTGTTTCAGTATTCCAGGAGACTCAGGAAAAGGATACTTCCTGCCTGCTCTAGCATTTTCCAGTAAAGTCTTTGCAGTCTGTACGGACTTTTCTCCAAGTCCATTGCTTTGTGGGTGGTACGGGCTTGAGGTGATGTGTTTGAATGTCCATGTATGTACTGGGTGCCATTATATGAGATAACTGTCTCAGGGATACTGTTTCTTGCGAAAACAGCTTTTAGTTCTTGTATTATAGCAGCCGACGTAGTGATTTGTAACTTGCTCATTTAAAAAAAATTGGCTGTAATAATCAGCTGTGTTGAGGTAAACTTCATTCCTCCAAGTAAATAGATCCATAGCCACTATTTTCCATGGTCTGTCCGGTACCCTGTGGCTTATCATAGGCTCCTTCACATTTGAAGGCAGGTAAGTAAGGCAGATAGGGCATTTACTCACAATATCCTCAATCTCCTTCCCCAATACCTGGCCAGAATAAGATGTCATGGGCTCTTTGTTTACATTTCTCTATTCCTAGATGACTGGTATGTATACGTGTGAGAATCTCTGGATGCAGGCTTGGTGGGATAACAATTTTTGTGTGCTTGGAGGGCATTGCTTCCTATCCTCAGGCCAACCATTGAGTATGCTGTTTTTTAGTGCCTGGAATTGCATGTCTCTTTTTGACTGTACTTTAATTTCCTCCAGCTTGGGATCGCTGACTGGCAGGTTACTGTATATGGTGTGTACCTGCACATCTATGCCTTCGCTGATGCTTGAGTCCTCATCAGACAGTGGCTTCCCGGATAATGTGTCCGTAACAGGAATGTCTTTTCCTGGACAATGGATAATGTCAAAGCTGTACTTCTGCAACTGTAAGCTCATCCTCTGAAGCCTTGGGGGGCTGGATGCCATTGGTTTGCTCATAATAGATTCAAATGTTTTGTGGTCACTTTCCATGACAATGTGGCAGCCATAAATGTATTGGTGGAAACACTTGCAGCCAAATAAGATGGCAAACAATTCTTTTTCAATCTGCGCTTAATTGATTTCATTGTCTGTGAGTGACTTGGATGTGTATGCAATTGGCCTACCGTCTTGCAGTAATACTGCTCCAAGACCGTATTTAGAAGTATCAACCTGCAACTTTAGCTCTTTGTGAGGGTCAAAATACGTGAGTACCATCCCTGGCTCGCATGTGAGCAAATCCTTCACTTTGGTGAATGCCTCATCTTGCTGAGTGCCCAGATGAACTCAGTAGTTTCTTTTAAAAGTTGTTGCATTGGAGCAGTGACTTCAGATAAATTAGGTGCAAACTTTGACAAATAATTAATCATGCCTAGTATAGTTCCTAATTCACCTTTGGATGGTGTCATATCCCTTACTGCAGAAATTTTTACAGGGTCAGACTTAATCCCATCAGCCAAGAGTATGTGTCCAAAATAGCTTACTTGAGTGGAGCATCTGACACCTCTTTCCCTGGAACGTTGCAGCATGGCCTTGAGATTTTTGTCATGCTCCACTTTTGTTTTGCCGAAAATGAGGATATCGTCAACTATTGCAGTAACACCATTTAATCTTTCATTGGTTTCATCAATCTTACACTGGAACTCGTCTTGGGCAGAGACTAATCCGAAAGGAAGGCAGTTAAATTTGTAATGCCCAAAAACAGTGTTTAAAGTGGTCAGTTTGGATGATTCTTCAGTAAGTTTTATGGCCCAATATCCCGATCTGGCATCTAGGACACTAAAATATTTCTGTCCTGCCAGCTTGGGTGTGACGTCTTCAACTGTAAGTAAAGGGTAATGGGGCCGCTTAGTTGCTTTGTTGAGGTCTCTAGGATCTAAGCATAATCGTAAATTGCCTGTACATGGTTTTTCTGTAATAATGATGGAATTAACCCAATCAGTAGGTTTTGTGACTTTACTAATAATTCCTAGTTTCTCCATGTCCTCGAGTTCCTCTTTAAGATGACTTTGCAATGCAAGGGGTATACACCTAGGTGGTTACAGCACGGGAGTTGCCTGTGGATTTAAATGTATGGTACACTCACCAGGGAACAAACCGATTCCTTTGAAGATATCTGCATATTCCTCCATAACTGGTATTTTATCTGGACTGCCTGTAATGGACAGTACAAGCTTGATGAGGCCAAAGTCTATGCTGCCTTTTAGGCCTATGATTGGAGGTGCTTTTGTGTCAACAATATAAAATGACATAACTGTTTGAATGTTCTTGTACTGACATTCGAAGCCACATTTCCCTTTTACTGTCAGTCGTTCTCCTCCGTAGCTGTATAAAGGGTGAGATGTCGGTCGCAGGGTGCACTGGGATTTAAGCCTTTTGTATTCGTATAGGGGAATAACACTGGCTGAGGCTCCTGTGTCTATCTTGAATTTTATTGCAATTAGTTTTGAACTGACTTGAATAGTGGCAAATGCCTGCTCTGTGTCTGGATTTTGTTTGGTTTGAGTTATAGAGTTTATGTATAGTTCTTCACGCTCATCTAGGTCAGGACCATCTTTGCTCACAGCATGGATGCTTTTCTGTGCCTGGAGCGGCATACTCTAGCAAAATGGTGTAGTTTCCTGCAGGATGTACACCTCTTCCCCCTTACAGGTATGTGGTTCGTTGCCACAATATCCACATTCTGCGAGGTGCTTTGGATCAAGGCTATGAGATTGAAATGTCTCACCCCGTGGATGCAGGCAACAGGTGTTATTTTGCCTACATTTCGAGCCATTAGTTGCATGGCGTGAAATCTCATGGATGACATCACTTTGCGGGGTGTCTTGGCGTTTAGAAATGGATCATAGTTGGGCCTGGGCTAGTTCATGTGAGCAGACGATATCACTCTCTTTCTCAAGCATTAAATCAAACCCTGTGCTAAGGAGTTTTTCCTTTACTTTAGGTGAGCAGATTCTGAAGACAATGCGATCCCAGATCATTTCGTCGCTTTAGGCGTAATTGCAGTCTTGGGCAATCAGACGTAAATCTGTAATAAACTGCTCCAGGAGCTCATGATCCTGTTGTACTTTCTCATGAAACGTGTAATGTGCGAATGTGATGTTAGCTTTGGGCTGGACATATGCTGCAAAGTGATCATAATAAGATTTCAGTGACACAGCTTCAACTTCAGGTAAGGTCCATGTATTAAAAATATCTCTGCCTTGTTCACTAACCCATAGTAGAAGATAATTGCATGTAATAGAATAATGTGTGGCCCAAATATTACAAATTGTGGGGAAGTTGATGATGTTGAAATATTACTGATTGTTATTGTATCCTAGTAATGCTATCTATCTATTTCTTCTGTAGCCTAAGATGCTAGAGGCATAGGAGAAGGATAATATTACATAGTATTGATTGTTATTGTATTTTAGTAATTATATGTTATGGTGTTTATTACTGCTGTATTGCTGAAGTGACTACTAGTAATAAACTTGTATTACTTGGTGTGCGTGTTCGGCTTATTCCTATAACAAAAGATCCCAAGGGCACTTTAAGTGCCAGGCGCATTAGGTAATACATTAAATAAAAAAGAATTGGGCCTAGAACTGAACCCTGAGACATTCCACTTCCAACTTTATACAACTTGAAAATGTGTCAGTTACAACTCTATGCTAGTCATCATTTAACCAATTATCTATCAAGGCACAGATATCACCTGCTAATGTGAAGCATTTCAATGTATGCAGTAACTTGTTGTGAGGCACAGTATCAAAGAATTTGGGAAAATATAAGTGGTGTAGCCAGTCCAGTCTCAAACCACTATTTGTATCATGTTTTGTTTGTTTGTTTGTTAAAACTTGTTTGTTTGAATGTGTCTATTCTGGTTGATCCTAGCAATAGACCTCCTGAACCCAAAACATATTTTGTACAACGTTTTTGCCTGGATTTTCACCTCCTTACTTCTTAAATTCCATCCTTCATTCTTTGAAGGGATAGTAATGTTTCAAAATAAATGCAGCTCCAATTATTCTTTATAGTTTTGGGCCAAGTAGAGCGGTATTATCATTCTCTATGATATGTAGTTCCAGAGTAATTGAATTCTAATGTGTCCACCTCCAGCCCCTTTTACCTATTATAAACCGCCTCCCCACAGATGTGAAATCTGGTCGCTTGATTGGACAGCTCACAGAGCGGGACAATCTTCTTACTGTGAACATAAGGGAAAACCCTCACCTCTTTGAGGTAGGAGAACAGGTTTTTCCTTATGCTAACAGAAGATTGTCCCTTGCTGCTATCCATCTGGATGGTCTTACTGTGCAGCTTTATGCAGGTAAAATGGGCAGGAGGGGGACACTTTATGATTCAATTACTCTGGAACTACACATGAATGAGAATGATAATAACGTTCTAAATGGCCCAAAAACTATAAAGAATAATCGGAGCTGAAACATTACTATACCTTTAAGACATCTCTGTTGATAACCCCAATGCTCCTACTGCCTTAAAATTCCTCCTAGTAACCCTATTCTTTCACCAACACAGAGAAAACCATTTCATTTGATTTTGTCTTCTGCTTTCTTTGCATTCAAACTATATATTTTTAAATTGCCCTTTGAATAGCTTCAGTCATAATCTACTGAAATGACCCCACTCAACCTCTCTATCAAGAAAACTCTCACTCACATAGTGCAGTTTAGTGGAACGGGATACACATCTCTCCACCTCACTCTCCTTTCTATTAATTACTGCCCTGGTTTAGCAAATTGAACAATGATCAGTACATTTTCATTTGCCCTACACAAATTATATTCTGTAATATCACAACAGCCTAGAAGGTACATTCAACTAAAATTTTAACAAAGAAAACAAACTAGGTATCTCCAAAGATGCTCCCACTCTATTAAGAATCAATGGAGTGAATCACAATGACATTTTCTCAAGTACATATTGTTTTAATCTCAAAGAAAACAATCTAAACCCCTGTTGACACACACATAAATCCTCAGCTTCTTCATTCCTGTGTTAGAAGATAAGGTCACAGTTTGGGCTTATCTTATCCTTCCATCTCACTTCCTGTTTGATCCAATCCCCACACAATTTCTTCTGTCTGTCTTTAACAGCTAACTAATTTGATCAATATTTCCAAAACCAAAAGTGCATGCATTTTAACCCCTTGGATGCTAGAGACATAAAACATGCCCAATGCATTGTGAAGCAAGGCACTGGAGAGGTCACTAGCATCCCGTGAGTTAAAAGGGAACCATGCCTAAGAATAAGTGGCACTTAATTTGTTTAACAGTTTAAGTTACCTGGGTAGCTGTTGATTAAATAGCTGTCAGTATATCTATCAGTATATTTTTTGTATTATCTGTTCAGTTTTGTGTGTGTGTGTGTGTATATATATATATATATATACATATATATATATATATATATATAGAGAGAGAGAGAGTGGAGATTGTAGCCGTATTAGTCCAGTGATGCAGATGTAAAATAACAAACAAAATAAGTATCTTGTAATAACTTTTTTATTGGACTAACAGAATTTTGGATTGAAAAGCTTTCGGGAGAACCTCCCTTTCTCAAGTCTAAAGCATTTCATGCTTTAGACTTGAGAAAGGGAGGTTCTCCCGAAAGCTTGTCAATCCAAAATTCTGTTAGTCCAATAAAAAAGTTATTACAAGATACTTATTTTGTTTGTTATTTTACATCTATATATATATATATATATATATATATATACTAGCAATGTGGGACGGCGTTGCCCGTCATATTATTTACACAGAGACACTGTGTGAAACAGAAATATGCAGTTTTACAGACACGCACTTAAAGAGACAGAGCGTGTCACACACTGTGAAACGCATACCTACAGAGAGACACACACATACATGACGTATGCCACATATGTAGACAGTGTGTGACAGACGCAGTAGTGATGTAGATATGCTGATAAGAGTTGTAAAAAATGTTTTAATTGCAGCTCTTCAGCTTGATGAATAAGGCCCTGTATCCTTACAATTGAAGTGAGTGTGCTGTGTTACTTGATAATAAGGTCCTGTATCCTTACAGTTGAAGTGAGTGTGCTGTGTTACTTGGTAAATAAGGCCCTGTATCCTTACAATTGAAGTGAGTGAGCTGTATTACTTCATGAATAAGGCCCTGTATCCTTACAGTTGTAGTGAGTGTGCTATGTTACTTGGTGAATAAGGCCCTGTATCCTTACAGTTGAAGTGAGTGTGCTGTGTTACTTGATGAATAAGACCCTGTATACTTACAGGTGAAGTGAGTGTGCTGTGTTACTTGATGACTAAGACCCTGTATCCTTACAGTTGAAGTGAGTGTGCTGTGTTACTTGATGAATAAGACCCTGTATCCTTATAGTTGAAGTGAGTGTGCTGTGTTACTTGATGAATAAGGCCCTGTATCCTTACAGTTGAAGTGAGTGTGCTGTGTTACATGATGAATAAGACCCTGTATCCTTACAGTTGAAGTTAGGGTTGCCACCTTTTCCTAAAAAAAATACCGACCATAGCTGTGTGTGGGCGGAGTCACAAAAGGGAGGATCCAAAAAAGAGGCAGAACCACTCAATGTTGCATGACCACTCTCAGACTAAGCACTCTCACTCAGACTAAGCACTCTCTCTCTCTCTCTCTCTCAGACTAAGCACTCTCTCTCTCTCAGACTAAGCACTCTCTCTCTCTCAGACTAAGCGCTCTCTGTCTCTCTCAGACTAAGCGCTCTCTGTCTCTCTCAGACTAAGCACTCACTCTCTCTCAGACTAAGCACTCTCTCTCTCTCAGACTAAGCACTCTCTCTCTCTCTCTCTCTCAGACTAAGCACTCTCTCTCTCTCAGACTAAGCACTCTGTCTCTCTCTATCAGACTAAACACTCTGTCTCTCTCAGACTAAGCACTCTCTGTCTCTCTCAGACTAAGCACTCTCTGTCTTTCTCAGACTAAGCACTCTGTCTTTCTCAGACTAAGCACTCTCTCTCTCTGACTAAGCACTCTCTCTCTCTAAGATTAAGCACTCACTCTCTCTAAGACTAAGCACTCACTCTCTCTAAGACTAAGCACTCACTCTCTCTCTAAGACTAAGCACTCACTCTCTCTCTCAGACTAAGCACTCACTCTCTCTCTCAGACAAAGCGCTCTCTGTCTCTCTCAGACTAAGCGCTCTCTGTCTCTCTCAGACTAAGCGCTCTCTCTCTCTCAGACTAAGCGCTCTCTGTCTCTCTCTATCAGACTAAACACTCTGTCTCTCTCAGACTAAGCACTCACTCTCTCTCTCAAACTAAGCTCTCCCAGGCCAGAGTGGTGAAGGATCCCCTACACACAAAGGTGATCAGACCTCCCAATTAAGCCTTTGAGGCCTAGTCAAGTTGCTTGAATACTGGAATACATTGCGCTGCATTGAAGGCCCTATTTGTCCTCTATAGTGCAGATGGTTTGCCCAGAACGGATCTACTTTGCCTGTATATATAAGGCCCAGTGTTTGTACACAGACAGGACACAACATTTACTTACTTACTCGCTCAGTACATGTGTACTACAGGTGTGACATAGATGCACATTGTGTTACCTGTACAAATCACTAAGATCTTAAATACACAAATATCTACATCCCATTAAGACAATTGTAGCGGTGACATTATCTGTTATTGCTAAGATTCATCACAGAAATGCCCTGAACTGTCTCAGTAACCATATGTATCTTTGTAAAATAAAGCAGAGCGACCATCATAAAGGTCATCAGTTACATACTCTAATATATTTTTTTTCTAAGTTTTTTGCAGATGGGCTGTAGCACTTTTTTAAGTTGTAAATACATGTTTGGGGATGGTTTAACTTTGTTAAAAAACGGCTCCCATCCTCTCCACCAGTCAGCTATAGCTGAAGAGCTGTAGGTTGCCTACACTTGGCCAAGGACAACTGAGTGCCTACCAATAAGGGATTATTAACACTAGGTCTGCTTCTTCTGGCCTTCTACCGACCTCTGTCACATCATACCTGGAAGTGTGTGCGTGCTGAGGGCAGTGCTGTTTACTTCCAAGTTCTGCCAGGGCTGGAGCCGGGGAGCAGGAGAGACCGAGGATGAGCTGAACCGTGTAGGCCGCACACATGGAGTGGTCCAGTGGATTCCGACCAGACTGCATCCTGTGCACAGTGCACCACAGTCTCTGAGCACTGACACTCTCACAGCGCATGCATACTGCCGCAATCCCTGACTCCCCGTTGTCAGTCACAAGACTCAGACACATACACCAGGCAAGCGTGACACACCAGCCAGCCAATGAGGACCATTGATGTCCAAATACTCTTCACTCATTGGCTGGGGATGGCGCGTGGACGCTGACGACTTTAAGCGAGCCACATGAGGAGCTGGCATATAGGGCTGAGTGGAGGAGACTGACTCTGGACACGTCGCACAAACAAATACCGGTAGATATAGAGGCACCGGCTCTAAGGTCCTAATTACTGGCTGTGCCGGTAAAATACCGGCTGGGTGGCAAGCCTAGTTTAAGTGAGTGTGCTGTGTTACTTAATAATAAGGTTCTGTATCCTTACAGTTGAAGTGAGTGTGCTGTGTTACTTAATGAATAAGGCCCTGTATTCTTACAGTTGAAGTGAGTGTGCTGTGCTACTTGGTGAATAAGGCCCTGTATACTTACAGTTGAAGTGAGTGTCCTGTGTTACTTGATGAATAAGGCCCTGCATCCTTACAGTTGAAGAGAGTGTGTTATGTTACTTGATGAATAAGGTCTTGTATCCTTACAGTTGAAGTGAGTGTGCTGTGTTACTTGATGAATATGGTTTTGTATCCTTACAGTTGAAGTGAGTGTGCTATGTACTTGGTGAAGGTCACAGTGAGAAGATGTTTGTGAGTAAAGGAATAATTTAGATTACAGCAGTGGATACTGAAGTACATTTGAAGAAATAGGTTGGCAGACAGAGGGTTAAGTGACAGATGCAGTGATAGATAATGTAATAGTGATGTGGGATTAAAATGGCGAGATTGGGACTATGGATGAATGGCTAGGGGATAGGTGAGTGGGGATGACAAGGGAGGAGGAGATGAGAGATTGAGGAGAAGAGGGACAGTGAAGTGTTACAGTAAAGTAATGGGTGAGGGGGAGAAATGACTATACATAGACAGTGAAGTAGACATGAAATACAGGGCTGTAGGGTTACTGCATTATACAGACATAGTGTAGCAGTTGGTTGGAGTGAAGCACTTTAACTCTGAGTGTGAGAGAGGTATGCAACACATTGCTGTGTAATGAGTTGTATAGTCCTCTGGCAGTGAAAGGGTTAAGTGACACATGTTGGGCGCTTATACACTATGTGGGACGGCGTTGGCCGTCATGTTATGACCATTGGGTGCACATGTGTGTGTGTGTGAAATGTAGACACACTGATAAACACAGATATGTGCAACACACAGGCAGACACATACACACAGTGAGCGGCAGAGACATGCAAAAGACATGCACACACACACCGGAGATGCACACATGCACACAAATATGTAGCAGAGATGTGCACACACACAACATATATGCGCAGAAACACATGCACGCATGAGTTGTGCACCCCTCTGGCACTCAAATGGTTAAGTTATAGAGAGGCATGTCAAAGTTAAATAGCAGTGGGAAGTGTGTTCATACCTGGGAACTTTGATTTGTGTTGTCTCTGGAGGGGAGTTATGTGGTGCTGATGTGGAGAGACAAATGGGGCAATTTGGGTTAAAAGTGGGCGGGGCTTAATCGTGAGTAGGGGCGGGGCTTAAGAGAAATGTGGAAAAGTGCTAGTAATAGGCTGGGGAAGGAGGAGAAGTGGGAGGGAAATGTAAGTTTACAGTGTGAGGGGGTTGAACACACTCCCTGAGGGGTAAATCTTGACACACAACCCTGTGGCAGTCAGTGGGTTAAGTGTGTACCTGATGACTGTCTGTCCTGTGTCTTGCATGGCAAATGATGACAGTGAAGAAATAATTCAGCAATGAGGACCTACTTTAACCCTTTGAGTGCCATTTTGTTCCCCTGGTGATGCAGCACCCTTCACTGGCTATACTACAGGTCCTGCTGAGGCCACTGTGAGTCAGAGTGTGTGTCAGCCATATTTGTTTCTGGCTTTGTGTGTGTGTATGGGTGTTTGGTGCTGTGTGAGTGGGGCATGAGTGTGTAATACCTGGGAACTTTTACTTGTGAAGTCCCTCATGTGGTGCTGATGTGGAGAGAGCAATGGGGCAATTTGGGTTAAAGGGGGTGGGGCTTAATCATGAGTAGGGGGTGGGGCTTAAGAACAATGTGCAGAAGTGTTAGTAATAGGCTGGGGAAGGAGGAGAAGTGGGAGGGAAATGCAAGTTTACAGTGTGAGGGGTTTGAACACACTCACTGAGGGCTAAAACTTGATACACAACCCTGTGGCAGTCAGTGGGTTAAGTGTGTACCTGATGCCTGCCTGTCCTCTGTGTTGTATGGCAAATGATGACAGTGAAGAAATAAGTGTGCATTGAGGACCTACCTTAACCCTTTGAGTGCCATTTTGTTCCTCAGTGGCTGTAGTACAGGTCCTGCTGAGGCCACTGGGAGTCAGGGTGAGTGACTGTGTGTCAGCCATATTTCTTTCTGGCTTTTGTGTGTGTGAGTGGGGCATGTGTGTGTGTGTGTGTGTGTGTGTGTGTGTGGTGCTGTGTGAGTGGGGCATGTGTGTGAGTTTGGTGCTGTGTGAGTGGGGCATGTGTGTGTTTGTCTGTGGTGTAGGAGCAAGTGGCGGCCATATTGTTTTTTTCTGACTTTGATAGTGGTGGGTGGGCTGCATAGTGGGGGTGGGCCAACTCCCTTCGGCCACTGCAATTGGTGTGAAAATCACACCCCCATTGAATCACCCAATGGGAACAGTAACCCCTCCTTATTGCCACCCCTGGGTGTGTGTGTCTCCTGAGGAGACATAAATTATGCAATGAGCCTTTCTCTTTTATATATATATATATATATATATATATATATATATATATATATATATTGATCTCTGTTCAAGTCATACTTTCTCACAGCAAACACATGGCTTTCCATATAACTGAATAGACTGTAAGTTATACAATATTTTGTCAGTTTTTTAAACAATCAATTTGCAGTGGATGACAAGAGATACCAAAAAACAACTAAACTTGTATATAGTTATACCTGTCTACTAGCATTGCCACCCATCCAGTATATTACCGGCAGGCCTGTAAAAAATTGGCTTCTGTCCAATGTTAAGTCTATGGAGGGTATGCCATGGCCGGTATTTTTTAAGAAAATGTGGCAACCCTACTGTCTACTGTTTGAAGGACACTAACCTAGGTAAGTATTTCTGTAAAACAAATTAAGAGCCATTTGTTCCTAGGGTACATTTTCCCTTTAAACCTTTGAGTACCTGTGTGGTATCCTACCTTTCTGACACTCCAAATTCCATAAGGGTGTGTAGCACATTGTATCACAGTGCACTGCACATCTCTCTGGTGCTTAAAGGGTTAATTCAAATCTCTCTTATCTTTGTCTGTCAAATGACCTCCCTATAGCCTTAAACTGCCATTGCTTCTCAACCCTCTTTATCATTGTATATAGAACCATCTCACCCACTGTATCTGCCCTATTCTTGTAGTTGGCTCTATCTTACAATACAAAATCCTTCCAAGGCTGCAATGAATGATTTACTCACAAGTAAGCCCAAATTCCACTTTGTCATATGAGTTCCCCTTAAACTATCTGTTGCTTTTTCCACAGCTGAACAGCTCTTCTCTTACAAAATATTCTCACAAGGTCCTCTCTTCATTTTCATCTTCTATATTAAACTGTTTCTGTTGAAGTACCACAAAATGTACTCTTCAGTCCGTGACTGCTTTTGAATCATCCCATCCTCCTATATAATAATTTGCTAGGATGTTTGTCACGATGCAGTCATGCACGCGTTCGGGCAGTCTCTACTGAGCATGATTGCATTGCGTCAGAGAGGCGACGCAAGACTGCATCACGTGGAGCAATGAGGTAGCGGCTTCTTAACCCTTTGAGTGGCAGAGGTGTACGCAACGCTTTGCAAAGCAATGCGTTGTGTACCCCTCTGGCACTCAAAGGGTTAACACTACCCAGACCTTGGCCCGTGTACACGAGCTTTTACACTTTTATGTTGTTCAGTGTCAAGTTCATAATGAAAACATCTTAATCTACCTCACCTCTACTCAGCTCTTATGGAGCAAACCAAATGCATAACAGGGGACAAATAAAAAAAAATCCCAAAATCCACACTGGATTTGTAACCCCTTAAATGCTAGAAAGGTCTCCAACCTTGCTATCATTCAAGAAGGTGAAATCCCAATATAAAACAATGGGGATGGTCAATTGTCCCTCATAGTGTAGTTGATTTGCTCTAGAATTTCTCCAGTTATTCCTAGTTTATCTGCCTTGTCAACTGTAGTGATCAGTGTAACTTCTGAGTTTCAGATTTGTGGATTGGTTCATCGAAGCAGCCGGAAATAATGTATTCCATCTGATATGTATGTTACATGAAGCTGCTCTTTTTCTGCCAATAGAAGTACAACGTGATTATGAAACTCCTTTTTTAGAAAACATGTTTTAGGACGTAGGAAATAACAAGATTCAGCTGAATACCAATCTCACTCTGAATCTATATGCTAATCTCTAATTACAGGAAGCGAATATGGTCTAGTTCAGGGCTTAAAATTGGAGTCCTTTTCTACTAGCCAGACCTGAAAAGTTACTCTCCACTGCAAGCCAATACATACCCACCAGGGCTGAATTTCTACTCGCCAGGGCTGAATGGCGAGTGAAAATTTTGAGCCCTGGTCTAGTTGACACCTTTATTGGCTAACTAAGCAGATTTAGAATGCAAGCTTTCAAGATCTCTTCCTCAGTCATGTTATAGAGGCCTAAGAAGTCTTAAAGGCTTGCATCCCAAATCTGCTTAGTTAGCCAACAAAGGTATCGACTTGACTTGGCTAATACCGTACCAACTCTTATCTGTCATCTCTAACTACCTGTCTATTTACTGTACAATCATGATTGTATCTTTTCTATTAAAACTAAACAATAAAAAAATCTGAATTTATATTATTCTTTCCTTCAGCCACTGCCATCATCATGATATCTGGAATATCCCTTAATGGAAAATATGTCACTAATATACCAAACCACTCCTTCTTCCTCACTTTCTTTCACATAAATTTCAGCTTTAGTGTATTCTTAATTTATAATTACTGGGTGAATCTGAATGCTCTTTCAAAATCACCTATTTTATGTGAGTCATTCTTTATTGAAAACTATAATTTATGAGATATTTATCTGCAATTATTGGTTAGTTTAAATAAATTATCCATTATTTCCTGGTAGGAAATGGCAGTTGGGCGTGATAAAAACTGATTCATTTACCTTCATCAATCATAGCATGTTCCTGTCTGTGGAACTCATCTGTACAAGGTAGGAAAACTTCTTTGGACAGATATGGGGACAATCTCTCCCATTTTCTCCACCTTACTCTCCTTCCTTCTACCTCCCACTCCCCTCCCCCTTTCCTCATCCTTCTTCATCAAGAGGTCCTAGACTGAATCTCAGTCCCACTTCCCATTTATCTCTGTCCCACTTTCATTTTCTCTCCCATTCCCATTGCCTTGATCAGTTTCAGGTCCTCTTGTCCTGGCCAGTTACAGGCCCTATGGCCCCATTCTGTTTCAAGCCCTCTGACTTCCTCTCCATGTCCCTTAATCCAGCCCAAGAAATAATCCAATTTCCCATGCTCTTTCTCTTTTCCCAGGTTCCATGGAGTAAAGTTTTATAAGTAATTAAGGCATGAATAAGAATTAGGGATAAACAAAAGTACATGATTAATTACAAATCAATCTGTGAAACAAATTACAGACATTTTGCTCATTCCTACTTTTTAGTTAACCTTAGTTTTCACCAGAACTTCACCCTATCTTTAAAACACGCTACACATTTCCTTAGATTCTCCCAACAATCTAATTTTCACATACCACTCAAACCTCATCTCTAGAAGAGGCATATCCCCAGACCTGTTACTATCACAAGACTTATTTTGGAACACTTTTAAGTCTCAACTGAATGTGTCCTCTCATAAATGCTCCATAATCTTCAATTAGCCCAAACTGTAAGCTATTTCACCCAACTTTTAAGATTCACTTATTTGGCCATCCAGTAGAACCACCTATTCATGATTTTGGTTTTACTTGTAACTCTGTGTCATCTGTTTGTCATAGTGAGGCTCTTGCACTAAAAAAATGTAGCTATGGCTTTTTTGTTTGCATTAAAAGACAATTTCGTGCTGTGAGGGCATTATTGGAGAGCCCTTGTTTTACTCAGCAGGAAAAGGTCTGTAATACATATTTTTTATAAAATAGTCCACTACTATAATACATGTAACATAAACCACTGGACCTGTGTCGTCCCTGGTCGTCGTTCTGGGCTTCTCTTTCTGTCATTCGTCTACCAAGGGGTAGCCATGCTGGTCCAAGTCGTCAGGATCTGAGAAATGGGAGTCAAAGGGGACTCTTTAGACCATTTCTAGGAGAACACACACCACACAAGTTGTTTTAGTCCAAGAGAATTGTGGGGGAGATTCTCTAAGCGGTGATAAAGAGGTGATGAAGTGGAGATGACTATAACCTATGTTATTCTATGGAGCCTATTCACGAAGGTCTCCAAAGTTGACCAACTCTTAGTGCGTGGGCTCCATAGACTAAACATAGGAATTGGAGAAGTCGTCTCCACTTTATCACCTCTTTATCACCTCATTATGAGGTGAATCTCCCCCTGTGTATTTTATTGGAAGTGGTCAGGGTTTATATAGCACATTGCCAGGGGAAGGGGGATGTGACATGCAATCTGGACAGGACAGATTACTACGATCAACACATAGCACAATGGAAGCAGGTTTTACAGACAACCACGGCACCAGATTAATCTCATCACACAGACAACAATGGTGAATACACAACAGTGGTAAAGGGATTAGGAAACATCTAATCAGACCTGGACCAGACATTGGAACACATACAATGGGAGACCATAAGGTCATAACACACAAAAATACCAGAATGTTAGATTCTAGTCCAAACAATTTCTTAAAAAATGGATCCAACATCTGCTACATGTATTACAGATACACTTGTAACAGACCATAGGTCTGTTACAATACACTTTCCATGTATTGTGGATATTTGTTATACTTAGCATTTATGACATCTTTAATATTATAACATTTGATGCCCCACCACCATCCAAGGTAATATATTGCATATTTTGGAGTGTTCCATGTCTTTAATCCCTTTGGAGAGTAGTTGGAAGGCCTGCACCTGGTGGGTATTGGGTTACATGATGGATGATCTGAGATCCAGGAACACGGTGAATTCATTCCTTTTTCTATTTTGAGATGTTAAATTTTAGAGCAAGTGGTTGGTAACATCTGACTCTTAAATTATGCATCAGTAGCGCGTGTTTAAAAAAGAATGCTTACATAGTTTGTGAACCAACTGTTTGTTCAGACCTAAAAATTCCCAAAGGCGATTCTGGGAAGACATATGTGTATGAACTAAAAACACTATTGCTTTATTTATTTTGGAATTTTAAAACAGAAGTCAGCAACATTGCAAATGTTTCTTAAAAACAGAACTTGTGCTGCATGCGCATTATTGAGAACTATTTATGGAAAAACTGGTTTTCTAAATACTGCATTTTATAATGTTCAGAGCTCTTCCAAAAAGCTTTGTAAGTAATTAGATTCAAATTCATATCAACATGATCGAGTGACATAATGGAACAGTAAACAGGTATGTGTTGCATTCAGAACAGTTATAATCCTGAGAGCATTTCAATGACTGGGTCTGAATCCAGATTTGTACTGTTGGGAACTGGGGGAATTATTTGTCTACTATAGTTTTATTTTGCCAAATAGTCTCACTATACAACTGTAGATCTATTACATCAAATTCAAAGAACTGTATCCAGATATTTTCAACCATTTATTTACAATGAATTAACTATGACTCAAGCATCTTCTCATAAAACACATTTGTCTGTTCTAAATAAAATGTTAATGCATTTATTTATATGCTGGTGCATGCACTGGAAAGAATAGCAAGGCACAAATTAGTTCAATAATATCTCAGACAACTGAACAATAACAAAGTAATCTTATTCTAATTATAAAACAGTAATATATTAAAGCAGAGGTTGCAATTTTAAAATACAGCTTCCCTCATTGGTATATAGGACTTTGAGAACGTTTTGATTCAAAATCAAAACATGCAAACAACAGCACTAACCACCTTTAGTGGTCATTGCCATGTAAAGTGTTGTTTTTCCACTTATTTTTGTTCATTGCATTGAAATCAATAATAATAATAATGTATATCCTCCCCCATACTCACATGGAGTTTCCACCCTTACATTCTCACTGTTCTGAAGTATAAAGGCGGTGTCAGTTCCCTGCATGTTTATGTAAAGTGGAAGTCAGAGACGCTCAACTAGGAACGAGCCTGCAATACAAATTTGCAGGCTCTATAGGAATGGTGTCCTACCCAGGGTGCAGTCTCTTTTAGCTCACTGGTGCCTTTCACAGAGAGGAAATATCCTAAAGCATATCATATTGGTCCTGCCATAACAGCAGTCCAATCACTAAATGCCAGGCAATTCCTCTATGAACAAGAGAAGCAGCCAACCCCAGATGCACGTTTTGGCCTTGTTGGACCTCATCAGTGAGGTGTAGCTGATCTCTCTAGGCACTGTGAGCAAGGGGTCCAGTTTCCAGGTTACAGTTTCCTGCATGCTGTCACTGTTTGGGAGAAAGAGAAAGCAGCTGAATGTTTGATGCTACCTGAAAGACTGACAAAGTGAAGGAGCTAAAGTTCCTTGATAGGAGTATTGGTGGGACCCAGTTATTCTCTGGGTGTTGGTGTGAAGAGAGAAAGAATAGGTAAAAATAAATGAAACAAAAAACAAAATCTTTTTGACTTACCACAGTTGGTCCAAGCAAGCAATTTGGACCCCAGCTGCCTTTGTCTTAATAGTCAGTCACACCAAATTTTGGGGTATTTGAGGTCAACCTTTTTCTATACTTATCCCCCAGTGCCCCCAGACTCCCCTAATACAGAGAACAAATGTCCTGCATAAAAGACTCCCTAAAACTAAGCTTCAATTCCCCTTTATTTGCAAATCTTCTCTATCTCAAAAACATGCTGCTCTCTCCACTCACAAACATAAAATGGCTGCTGTGAGAGCCTGACATCCTTTTATATGGCTGTAGAAAAGTAGAGAAAACTTTCATGTGCTGGGGAAAAATTATTCTTCGATTGATTTCAATGTAATGAGCTAGGTGAAAAAAAGCAGAAAAACGACACTTTCCCTGGAAATTTTTTGCCACACAGAAAGTGACATTTTTTACCAATTTTGGTTTGAGGCGGACATTTTCGCCCATCCCTACCCATAAGTACCAAGTCATACTGCCACCACCTTCACCACCACAATTAAGAGTAGTCATTTTGGAGACTGAAAGACTGCACTATTCTTTTTCAGAAAAAAAAAAAAAGCTTTGAAGAACAGATATAATTTACTGCTCCCCACTGGCATATTTCCAGTCTCAGTTATATAGACAGGCACAGTGCTCCTTAAAAGTGGCAGAAGATACAGCCTTTGACTTTCTGCTAATCTTATAGCCCTGTCACCATACTCACTCTCAACTTCATCTGAATCTGAACAAGAGAAGGGTGCTTGAGGGATAAATTCTAGATCTGCATCATCATAAGTCGTCATTAGGTCATCCTCAGCAGCATCAGCATCACCTGACAGTTTTTGACCACTACTACCCTTATATTTCTGTAAGCTTTTGGAGGTCTCAAACAATTTGTTTTTACTTTTACTATAACAAAATTTACTACTACTTTTAGGACATTTGTTTTGGTGTCTCACTGTTTGATTCAGCAGGCTGTTCAGCTGCTACACCTTCCTCTATTATGCTGTTGCCAGCATCATCAACACTTGAATGTGACTTGTTGTCATCTTCAGTGTTTTTCTTATATGGTTCTATATTTCTACTGGCACTGGTGGTGCTGGACCTAGTTTTGCTGGGACCTTGACAAACTGCATCCTCTCTTTGAGTCAAGGGATCGTCATCATTGATTGCACACGCTGCAACAACCATTGCTGCAGTAGGATTTTGGACTACTACTTTACTCTCACATTCCTACACTGCTCCACCCCTTCCCCTTCCCCTTGTGCATTTGCTGGACATTCTGCAACTATACTGTGTTTTACTGTACAGTGCACAGCACAACTGATGGAGCTGTATGATGCATTGCCTAAGCCCAGTCAGCTGTCTGTCACTGTCACCTAAGATATTTCGTGTTTTATTTTTTTTAAATTTTTTTTTTAATTTATTTTATTTATTTTTTTAAGTTGTCCACCCTGTTGTCTTATCACAGTCTGTTAAAAAAAAATTATAACTGAAAAAGAAAATCAACAATGTCTTTCCCCAGACTTCCCCATCTAGCACAGGGACAATAACAGCAAGATCAGCAAGCAAATAGATTGCCTGTGTCTTGCCAGTCAGTCACATGAAATTTTGGAGTATTGGGGGGACAACCTCCTTCCTCCCTTCTTATCCCCTAGAGCAGGGCTCAAAATTTCCACTCGCCACTAGCCAATGGCGAGTGAAAGTTTAGCCCTGGCGAGTAGAAATTCAACCCTGGTGGGTATGTTATGGCTTGCAGTGGTGAGTACGTTTTCAGGTCTGGCTAGTAGCAAACGACTTCACATTTTAAGCCCTGCCCTAGAGTGCCCCCAAACTCCCCTAATACAGAGAACAAATGTCCTACCTAAATGACTTCCTAAACTAAGCTTCAATTCCCCTTTATCTCCTCTAGCTAAAAAACATGCTGCTCTATCCTCTCGCAAACACAGAATGGCTGCTGTGAGAGCCTGACACCCTTTTATATGGCTGTACACAAAATGGCTGCTGTGAGAGCCTGACAGCCTTTTATATGGCTGTAGAAAACTTTTCTTCCCATTGATTTCAATGGGCGCAAAAGGTGGGAAAAAGTGGAAAAACAGCACTTTTTGCAGAAATTTTTTCACCAAGCGGAAAGTGCCATTATTCGCCGATTTCAGTTTGAGGTGAAAATGTTCACCCATCCCTAATCATAATGCTTTTAATTCACTGCAAGGGTTTAACCTCCTGCCTCATCACTTCGCTGCTAAGCCTCCCCCAAAGTGATAAGCATATTTGCACACTTTTATTGCTCTTTGCAGTCAAATGAAAATTTTCTGTGCTTTACTGTGAACAGTCCACACAGCTCATACACTGTTTTTTTGCAGCACTGTTAAAAGATACCACTGATTTGTAGGTAACTCCTAAAATTATAAAAATGTTTACCCAAAATAAGGAAAAAAAAATTCTTGAAATTCCAATAAAGTGAAAGACAAACAACTGTCCTGGAGAGTATTTTTTCTGTGTTCTACTATCATATATTGATGGATCTAAGTTAAATATTAACTTAACATAGTAACATAGTAGATAAGGCTGAAAAAAGACATGCGTCCATCAAGTCCAGCCCATGCTAAAAACACCCCTGTTGATCCAGAGGAAGGCAAACAACTGCCCTCTGGAGCAATTTCCAATCTAGTCCCAAGTGTGTGTGTGTGGGGGGGGAATTATTCCTTCCTTACTTCAATTGGTAGTCAAATAGTTCCCCAGATCAACATCCTTTTTGCTTTGAAGTCATATGTCATAATTGTCAATATTGTTCTGTGCTAGATAGGCATTCATTGCTTTTTTGAATACAGCTGCATTTTCTGCAAGCACAACATCCCGAGGCAAAGAATTCTTTAGCCTTACCACCCTTACTGTAAAGAATCCCTGCCTATATTTTAGTTGAAAGCGCCTTTCCTCAAGTCTTAATGGATGACCTCTTAACTTGCCTTTCAAAAAACAAAATTCATGTATTTATGTATATATCATCCTAAAAAAAATCTGGAATAAGAAATAAAAGTGTAAAATTCTCTTTTTTTTAATTTTACACCCTTTTGCATTTTAGGCATAAAATAATGATAAATAAACCATATAACTAGGGGTGGGCAAAAAGTCAGAAAGACTTCCTGCATGACTTTTCAGGAAAAACTGACAATTTTTCTCTTTTTTTCATGAAAGATTTCTCCTTTTCTCCAATGCAAAATGTTCCTCCTTTTCACCAATTCCAATAAATGTTCCACCTATTTCAACACACTTTTGGCCTATATTTTCTATGGTTCAACATTTCCCACCACAATATTATTTCTTCTGAGGACTGCAGTGGAGAAATAAGCATACCTGGGAACTCTCAGGGTTTGACCCTGAGACTCAGGGTTTTGACCCAAATCTCAGGGTGAAGAGCCAAATTCTCAGGGTGAGATAGGTCTGTGTCACTTACTATATGAATTTCCCCAATTAAATGTTTCCTTAGCTTCTAAACTGGTGCCATTAGTACCAGAAAGACAGTGGGAGATGTCCTGCTTGTCTTGTTTGTGTTCAGGCAGTGAGTTATCCAAACTGTAGCATGTTAAAGGTCCCTCGCACATGGACCAGAGCACCTTGTATTAGAGCAAGCAGGCACATATCGCATAAAATCTACATTATGGGAAGCTTTAAGGGTTAATATTTCAAAGATCTCAGGGTCAGCTCATCTTGAAAGGTCCCAGGTATGGAAATAAATATCTGAAAGTCAAAGGTTGGAGTCCTACAGCAACATATGCCCTGAAAAATGTGTTCCTGCTTAAAGGGATAGTAATACTTGCAAATTACTAATCCGCATATTGTAGCTTTGTTAAAAAGAAAATGAAGCTGAGCGCTGACTGCAGGGGAAGCTGTCGTACGACAGTTTTATGTGCATCAGGCGGCTCTGCAGCATTGCTGAGATCGCATTTATAAAAAATAATTCTTTCACTGAAGTGGTCTTCTACATGTGATTGGTTTGTGCTTGGTTTGCAGTGTGCTTGGTTTGTGCTTGGTTTGTGATTGGTTTGTGCTTGGTTTGCAAGCACACGTAGAAGACCGTTTTAGTGAAAGATTTCTTTTTTATAAACACGATCTCGGCAATGCTGCAGAGCCGCCTGATGCAAGTAATACAGGATATCCCTGCAGTCAGCGCTCAGTCAGGGAAGGGGGAAGGAGGGGGGAACTTTGAGCTCTCTCATCTCTCAAACCATAAGTGTTTGAGAGATGACACTGGGGGCAATAATTTTATTTTTAACAAAGATACAATATGGGGATTAGTAATTTCCAATTATTACTATCCCTTTAAGTGACACTGGCACATATTCATGATGATGAGGTAAAAAAAGTACAACCTACAATGTGGCAGATGTGTATGGTAGTGGTGATGAGGGACTGGCCTGGTGTGATTAATCTGTGTATATATATATATTTCCTACAACTTTTTTTTACCATTATCATGTTTGTGTCAAATTTAAGTTATCCTTCTTTTTACTTTTACTTTCACAAAGTGTTTTGGTGCTTGTTTGTTTCACTGTGAGATGCAGCAGCTGGTCCAGCTGCTTTACCTTCCTCCATTATGCCACTGCCATCATCAACACTAGAATGCAGCTTACTAAAAACAGTTCTCTATAGGAGGCTTTAGCAATAGCGCCATCATAAAATATCAGGCCATGGACGTACTGCGCCCCAATAATACAAGTCTGAGCTGCAATAATTTTTGTATTTAGCCCATTTGCCTTTGTTCAAGAGATCACATCTTTAGTCCCAGGTGTCATGATGATGTCCATGTAGGCAGACATAACAGTTGTTGGCAGGACCACAGGACGCAGTCTCTACTCACTTCACATGGTAATCTTAACCCAGTTCTTAAAGGGTTAAGGAGGTTCATGCACTCCTTCACTTCACTCCTGCTTCAGTTTGAAAAAAATCCTTGGTTAGGCCTCATCTAGAACAGTGGTTCTCAACCCGTGCCCTCAGTGGTTACTAACAGGCCAGGATTTAAGAATTTCCTTTTAAGAGCACAGGTGAGTTAATCAATACAACTGAGCCTCTGATCAACACACTTGTGTTCTAGCAGGGAAATTCCTAAGTCCTGGCCTATTAGTGGCCACTGAGGACACGGGTTGAGAACCTCTGATCTAGAATAAGGAGTACAATTTTGGGCACCAGTTCTTAAAAAAGACATTATTGAAGAAGTGCAAGAGAAGTGCAACAAAACAGATAAAGGGATTGGAAGATCTGAGTTATAAAGAGAGACTAGCCAAACTGGATCTGTTTACATTAGAGAAGAGATGTCTAAGGGGTGATATGATTATCATTTACAAATACATTCAAGGTCAATACAAAGAACTCTCCAGTGAATTACGTATGAAAAGAGCTGAGCTAAGAATGAGAGGTCATCCATGAAGACTAGACTTTTGACTAAAACAAAGGCATGGATTTTTTACAATAAGGGTGGTAAAGCTATGGAATTTTTTGCCTCAGGATGATCTATTTGCAGATAATGTAACTACTTTCAAAACAGCAATGGATGTCTATTTAGAACAGAACAATATTAAAAATTATGATAGATGGTTTCAAAGCAGGTAGGTTGTTGATCCAGGGATCAATCTG
Organism: Rhinophrynus dorsalis; assembly: GCA_037306005.1. Classification (NCBI taxonomy): domain Eukaryota; kingdom Metazoa; phylum Chordata; class Amphibia; order Anura; family Rhinophrynidae; genus Rhinophrynus; species Rhinophrynus dorsalis. The sequence goes on from CM074718.1 coordinate 664,626,770, forward strand.
ACTGCCATTTGGCGTCAGGAAAGAATTTGTCTACCCACTTTGGGCTAAATTGGAAATGGATTCAGGTTTTTTTTAACTTCCTCTGGATCAACAGGGGTGTTTGGCATGGGCTGGACTTGATGGATGCATGTCTTTTTTCAGCCTCATCACCTATGTTACTATGTCATGTCTGCCTCCATGGACATGACATCCTTGAATGATTGAGGGCAAGGGTACGAAATGTATAAGGGCCATTAGGATTTTCTGGCATTAGTAAAGTAAAGGGGGGAGTTGATTATTAGGAAGTGGTTCTCATTTAAGGAGAAAAAAGGTGGTTCTCCTTTAAACCAGGGTTGAGCAACATGAGGACACCAAACTAAAGATGACTCCAATTCCCTTCATTCAGTTGGCTGCCTGTGGAAGATAGGAGTTGTAGTTATCTACAGCTGGAGGGCTGCCTCTGCTAATATTTAAAATTCCAAAGAAAGTAAATCATTTTTCATGACGTTACATACAATTAGAAAAATGTGCAAAAAAAGGAATAGAACAGTTAAAAAAATGGAATAAAATAGAATCTGGCAGGGTTGCATCATCCAAAACAACAATTTGCAAAGAACTGAAACAGCACTTTTTGCCGAGCACTTCATATTCCAGTGAAGAATGAAATATGTGCACAGATAAAATGTTTGTCAGGGAAGGCTCCCAAAATATATATTATTCTATTATTATTTTTACAAGACCAGCAAGATGTATCTCCTGAAATGTTTTTAAAGCACTTTACTATAAATAAGATAACTGTAGTAATGCTACTGTGTGACAATGCAAAACTTTAATAATGATTAAAAGTGTTCTCTCAAGTGTCTTGGTTGATGTACTAAGAAGTACTGCAGAAATTCCAGACCAATCCAAATGGGAGGGGAGGAGTACATATTCGTAAACCTCCCCCCACAATCGATTCAAATGAAGCTTTTTTTTTTTTTTTTTTTAATAGGACAAAGGAATAGTACAAATCATTGAGATAAACTGACAAAAAGTGTTAACATTAATGAGAAGGCAATGAGAAATGGACATACTTCTTTCTTGAATATCAAGGAAGAGTAGATAAATCTTCAGGAATGCATATTGGCTGTCTAAATAAGGACAGGTGTGTAATAAGCAATGTGTAACAGCTACAAGAGGGGGAACAGAATGTATGAGAAGAACGTTTAGTTTAGTAGTCTGGTGGTAAGCAAGGTAGGAGAGAATGGATTAGAGGTAAACCTCAGGGATTGTGGGAGTGATGTAATGTCAACTGAATAGATCGTAAATAGGCAAGGAAAAGGCGGGGAAGAAAAAAAAATATTCCTTCAGTTAAGGGCAGCATATAATTAATAAACCTCAGAAGCAGCAAAGCTTGTCAGGGGATGGTGCGGAACAAACAAAATTCATTACACAAGAGGACTAGTCAACAAGAAATGCTGAAACGGACAGCAATGCCCTATAGCTCATCTAACTGCAGTCACCATATGAAGGGAGGATTAAAGCGATATCATTTTATCCAAACATTGTTGCCAATGACATAGAAAAGATGTAAATGTAGAGTTGATAATGGCATAGCAACATTCGATTGATAGGAGAGAGTCCATATGTTGGAGTCACAGAGAGGATGTAGTGGGCGATGTAGATTTCCAAAATAGTGGAATCAATGATTTAGCAACTGTGAGCATTAGGACTATCGGAAACTTGTATTTACAAGCTTCCATGGGAAGCATTGGTGTTGGGAGATGAAAAAGACAAAAGAGAGGATCCAGAGGAACTAAGAATCCAAAAACAGTAGAAACCAAATCCAGGGCCTTAGTCCAGAAGGGTACAATTAATGAGCATGTCTACCAGATATGAAGCATTGTGCCCCGGTCAGACAGGCATCTCCAGCGGAGCGGGAGGCGTTAGCATATATATGAGCCAGTTTCATAGGGGGATAATACCACCTGGTGATTATTTTAAAATTGAGTTCTCTTAATCTAGAATCACATACTAGTAGGAGATTATTGTGAAACAGTGTCTTTATTTGAGAAGGATTGAAAAGAACATTCAATTCACTCTCCCATAAGGAGATGAAATAAGGGGTTTGTGCTAGAGTCAAAGGCTGTAAGAGCCGGTAGCAGAAAGAGAGAGGTCTCTTAGGGAAGGCTTGAGCTAGGCTAGTCTCAAAGGTAGACAGTGGTCTACAATAATATCCTTCCGGAATCATATACGATAGCCAATGATGTATCTGCGCAATGATCCACCATGGGATCCGTAGAGAGGATAAGGAATCCAATAGGGATGAGAGTGAGGAATCTCCGCCATCTGGCAGTAGATGTTGCAGTGAGGTCAAATTTTGAGACCGAAGGGTCTCTAGGTGACTGCTGGAGAGCATAGTAGGGAATGCAGGATTGTGTGATAAGTGGAGATGGAAACTTGGAAAGAGTGTATTTGTCATTAAGAGCAGACCAAGTGTGTAGAATATGTCCCAGAATAGGGTGAGAGGTACACATGCGCGGGAGTAAGTGAGAGGGGGACCACAAGAGTTGGCAAAAATCATAACCACCTAACGCATCCACAACAGTGCACGTCCATCGTGTGGTGTTTGGATTAGCAAAATCATAGATTTTACTTAAGGCTGAGGCAAGGTAATATTTGGAAATGTCAGGTAGGCCAAGGCCTCCCAGTCTAGGATGTCTGGATAAGATGTCCTGATTAAGTCTATATCACGGTGCCCGTGCTCCCCTTGCTTCTTTCTGTCAGCTTACACTGTGCTTTGCTCCCATTGGCTATTCTGTGTTTGTCCCGTCCAGTATGGCCTTTATATACTGGGCTCTGGCACCCATCTGGTGCCCTTTTGTGGTGTTCCTGTACCAGTGCTTGTTTCTGCTCAGTGTTTCCCAGTGTACCAACTTGGCCTGCTTGACTTTCCTGCTCCTGTGTACCAACTCGGCTTGGCTGACGTTCCTGCTCTGTGATTCGACACGGCTTGGTTGACGTTCCTGCCCTGGCTGCCTCTCTGTCGCCTTGGCGACATTCCTATCCATCAGGCATTTTGTGTCGCTTCCGGTTGGTTATGACCTCAGGGCGAGTTGCTCGGTTGCCCAGTAAGTCCGGTCACGGCAGTGTTCAGTTGTGTCTCCGTACTGCTCCTGCAGAGTGCAAGTGGCTGAGTCTCCGTTACTGCTATGGCAGTGTGCTATTGGCCTTGTCTCCGTTACTGCTCCTGCAGAGTGCAAGTGTCTGTCTCCGTTACTGCTATGGCAGTGTGCCATTGGCCTTGTCTCCGTTGCTGCTCCTGCAAAGCGCAAGTGGCCTAGTCCCCGTTACTGCTACGGCAGTGTGCTATTGGCCTTGTCTCCGTTACTGCTCCTGCAGAGTGCAAGTTTCTGTCTCCGTTACTGCTATGGCAGTGTGCTATTGGCCTTGTCTCCGTTACCGTTCCTGCAGAGCGCAAGTGGCCTAGGCTCCGTTACTGCTATGGCAGTGTTCCATTGGCCTTGTCTCCGTTACTGCTCCTGCAGAGTGCAAGTGTCTGTCTCCGTTACTGCTACGTCAGTGTGCCATTGGCCTTGTCTCCGTTACTGCTCCTGCAGAGTGCAAGTGGCCTTTCTCCGTTACTTCTCCGGCAGAGTGTAAGTGGCCTGGTCTCCGTTACTGCTACGGCAGTGTCATATGTTGCTCAATTCCTGATATTACTCTGGCAGTTCACGTTTGTTCTGCTAACCTATTTCTGGGTGTTACGTATCCTTAAGCTCTCTATATGGAGTGAGCTCCATCACAGACCTCTCTTCACATGGGACTGTTTACCCTCATTGAAGACCATTAACCCATGCAGTATCTTTCTCCTGGGAATTCATTGTATTCTGCCTGACCTGTGTCAGTATATGGTGTTATGGACTTTATGGTTATACTGGACCTGTGTAGGTATATCTATATGTAACCTGTCGTGTGTCTGTATTATTCTGCTTAAATACTACAGGACCTGTGAGGGTTATTATATTACTGTGATTTCAATAAAACTGTGTTTTATCCTAAACCACTGTGTCTGTGTCAAACAAACCATTACAGTCTAGGGCGTTTGGAGGCCCAAATATAAGATAGGACTTAATTTCTGAGATGATACAATTAGGAATATGTGTCGGAAGAGCATTAAAGAGGTACAGTATTTTTGGAAGTATCATCATCTTGACAACACTGATTCTTCCAAACCAAGAGATATACAGTTTGGACCACTGAGCTAGGTCAGATTTAATGGAGGAAAGTAAAGGCTTGAAGTCAAATTAAGCTTTTAACCCCTTGAATGCTAGAGGGGTCTCTAATGCATTGCTTTGCACTTCATTTGCAATCGAATTACTCCTCATTAGCTTCCTGGATGAGGCCCTAAAAGGTAAAAAATTTGTAATTCTGGGGCAAAGCAATTGCATCATAGGGAACGAATAACATTTCCCATTTATTTAAATGGGACTCTTAACCTCTTGTTAGAATATTACAAAGGTCTCAGTGCAAGAAGAGGTTGCATTCTTGTGTCCCTGTGATGCATTCTGGCTGTGAAGTTAAAGGCAATGCATTTCCCATGGACTTCTCCAGTAAATGACTGAATTTTGCCTACACCAAGGCAGGCTTGGTGTTTGTAATCCATAGGTATATGATAGGAGAGCAATGTAATAGTTTGTATGGTATTGTAATGTAAGTGTATGTACTGAGCTGGAAGCAGGAAACCATAATACCCAGTATAAAAAGGTTAAGCTCAGCACTCTGCTCCCTCCTGCTGTGTCCCTTTTATAAATGTCCTCTGTGTTGCAACTTGGTGTATTTTTCTGTGTTTCTCTGTGTAAGTGGTATGCTCAGCAAACAGCTTCTACCAGACAGCAAAGGAATGGTTGGGATGTTGACTGACTCCTGCTGTACGTTCATTGGTCCAGACTCCTGGAAGGAGTGATGCTGCTAGCTGGGGGGGATGTAGCTTATGCCGAAGCAGAGCTAGAAGACGTCTGTACTTTGTTGTAACAAGCCAGATGCTTCCTCCAGTGAAGGTACTCTGCTGGTTGTCTATACACATGATATCCAGAATTCAAATGCAGAGGGGTGGCAAGAGGTCTATACAGAAAGCCAGATTCATAATAAAGATTTTAGGGAATACTCGATTGAGCAGCAGGATGAGTAAATTTTAAGATGGCCGGTTAAACTGTCATTTATGCCAGATGCAGTCGGAGGAGACCCCCTGGATATGCTGATCAGTTGACAGAACTAGAATGCGAGTAATTCTAGGTCTGGAGAGAGCTGAGATGGAGGGAAGCCCAGGAAAGTGCAGAGATTCCTGGACATTTTATGTCCTGGGCATACCTGGCATAGGTGTGGGGATATCATGCTTAGTGGGCCTCACTTCCCCAGTTAGTAGGTTAGCCTCCATTGCAGTGAGAAAGGTTAAAATCTGGTTTCCCTTAGGGGGCCATATTCCTATGCACTTTTATGAATGATTAAAGCTACAGCAGACCCCATGGATCATCCTTGGGCTACAGCATTGCAGCCACCTTAAAACTGGGGACAATTTCACAACCACATTGTGTTCCCCACCACATTCTTGCTCTGCATATATACAGTTAATGGAGTAATTTAAAGAGGGATCAACCGAAGTCTGGTGTGAATATAAATGCACAGAGTGCAGAGTGATTCTATTCTGTTCTAATGCATTTAAATCCACATGAGGCTTCAGTTGTTCTTTTTAAATTCTTCCAGTAACGTTACTTATGACAGGAACACTACGAAAATGGTGGGAGGAAGGGCATGAAATGGCCCCCAACCAAAACTTTCCTTCCTCCTGCAATCACTGCCCTCTCACCTGCTCCCATCAGTTCCCCTCTAACAGAACACAATTCTGTGTTTGCTCCACCAAATGTCCCTACAGCCACACTTATCACCCCTCACCTGCTCCCACCAGCCCCCCTCCAGTTGCATGTGCCACTCATTGTTCATTCATCTGCTCCACCAAATGTCATACAGCCACATTCACAACATCTCACCTGCTCCCATCAGTTTCCCTTCATGCACTCAACTAAGCCCCTACAGATGCACTGTTACACAAATGACTTCTGGTCTACCTCTTTCCTCTCATTCTCCCTTGCGCCACCTGATTATGAGCTTAGTTTGTGGCTTCTTGTGTCCTGCTTCCGTAGCGTGTTCCTTGATCTTTGGTTCCTGATCCCAGATTGTATTAGCTCTTTGCTTTTGTCTGCTTTATTATTGACTGACACCCTGTGTATGATCCTGATTGCTATTGACCACATAGTAATACAGATTCACCTGCATTATGTAGGATGGACTCCTACTTAGGTAAGTCCTTCTGTTAAACACAGTAATTATATAGATACATCTGACTGCTGTATGATGGACTCCTACCTAGGTAAGTGCTTCTGTTACACACAGTAATTATATTCATATACCTGACTGCTGTATGATGGACTCCTACTTAGGTAAGTGCTTCTGTTACACATAGTAATTATATAGATACACCTGACTGCTGTATGATGGACTCCTATCTAGGTAAGTCCTTCTGTCACACACAGTAATTATATAGATACACCTGACTGCTGTATGATGGACTCCTATCTAGGTAAGTCCTTCTGTCACACACAGTAATTATATAGATACACCTGACTGCTGTATGATGGACTCCTATCTAGGTAAGTGCTTCTGTTACACACAGTAATTATATAGATACACCTGACTGCTGTATGATGGACTCCTACCTAGGTAAGTGCTTCTGTTACACACATTAATAATATAGATATACCTGACTGCTCTATGATGAACTCCTATATAGGGGGGCCTCCATGTATAACTACTTCAGGGGCCTCAGAAGGTCTTAAAACAGCTCACTAGCCCCACAGACAGGATTCCCAGTCAGAAGCATACACTACACAGGGACATAGGAAATTTTTCAGATTCCCATATCACCGCTTAGTGAATCTCCCCCAATGTGGTCAGAGACCTCTCTAGCATTCAAGGGGTTCATGCATGGTGTTAAGCAAGGCACAGAAGAAAATAATTTCTTAAAATATTCAGACTGCTCCAATGCCCTCTCTTTTGGTGCAGGAGGAATTGAGAGAACTTTAGATACAAGTAATACAATGTCTTGATGTTAGGCTGGAATAGAGTTAGCACCTGTTACTTTACAGAATCATATTAGTACATTTCTCTACTGCTTCTGTTGTTATATTCAACTAATTCTGAAAACTCAGTCAGTCAGATGATTTTGTATTTGATTTAACTTTCATTTCATTCCTGATCCTTTATCATTAATGTATTAAGCTTACAGCTCCAGAGTGAGGGTTAAAGGTCATTTATCTATCAGCCCCATAAATAATGGATCTTAGAGAAGGTTTCCACAGCTCCCATATTATCCCTCTTTTGATAATGGAATCACTGGTGAATAGGATTAGTGAAAGCTGGTAATATCCCAGGTATTATATTCAGGCACAATGAACACAAGCTTTCCATGTTTGCAGACAATGTTACAGTTAGAAATCTAATTATATATGGGCTAAGCTTGATGAGTAAATTGAAATTCAGTCATTCATTTTAACAACATCTTTCCAAAGCTGGTGTACTTTTACTCTAAAGTGTTTCTCAAAACTAAAAAAAAAAAAAATCCCATTTATATTGAATATAATAGCAGGGCATGATCATTACTACTTTTTACAACCTTTTTTTTTTTTTTTTTGTAGCTTTTTTGATAAAAACATAAGTATGACGTTCTTTTCCAGCCCTGCCAGGGATAATTCTGTGACTTAACCTTTGATCTCTGTCCAGTAAGCTGGGTTGTTTCCCTTTAATATGGATACTCCCATGTAAACAAGAGCAAAATCATTTTGGTAAGTTAGTTTTTCAGATGAATGTTGTTAGTTAAAACCTGTAACATGGTTGAGTCTTGGTCCAAGTGGGTTGTCTCGTTTCTGTGGTTCCTCAGCCCTCTGGTAGGTTGTCATCATTGGGACAATGCAGGTGAATATTGAGGGGGTCAGGATGTGGTTGGACCCTGGGGTGCAGTCCTTGGGGCTCTTCAGGGCCTTGTTGTTCATTTAAAAAGTGCCCCCCTCCCTTATGTCAGCTGTAAAGTTGACAGAGGAGATCCGTATCGGCTGACTTGAGGCGGCTCTTAAGCAGAGCTGAAATAGCGACACTTAAAAAGAACTACTTCAATGGAACAATCTACAAAGTATGCTTGCAAACTAGGCACACTTTGTAAACCGTTCCAATTAAGTAGTTCTTTTTAAATATCTCTATTTCGGTTCTGCTGAAGAGCCTCTGGCTGGTCTCAGGACAGGGATCTCCTGCTGTCAGTAGAGTGCTGACATCACTGTTAAATCAGACAATTTTTTTTTCTGTATATGTAAGTTTGGTATGTATTAACTTAATTTTGCTATAGAATTAATTTGTTCTATCTGATATGGTTTATTATAGAGTTTATCACATATATTTATATTTATATTTTGTATTATTGTTATACAAGATACTTTCATGTTAATATATGAATTGATATCCCATTCATTCACACTCACGTATACATTGTTATATTCTTGATGCTGAGATTTTAATTGAATCAATTGTAGGATTGAATTGGGTTCATTTAGGTCAGTGAATCCACTTGACTGGCCATATGGTGAATAAAGTTTTGATGTTCTAGTTAGGCTGATTGGAGTGTTAATAGTACATTGCTTCTTGACAAAGTGGAACATATTAAGCTAAATGGATATTATTATTATTACAGTTGATTGCTTGGGGTCACTAGAGGAGATACTTCAGTGTTTATGCCTACTGATAGGTTACGTTTTGATTTACTGGTGTAATTAACCTTTACAGGTAGTTTTATTTATGTATTTATTTATTTATATATTTTAATAAACACCAACAGTTAGATAGTGAGATGAGAGAATTATTTTAATGACATTTTTCCAAAACTGGTGTACTTTTTCTCCAAAGTGTTTCTCAAAACTAAAAAAAAAATCCCATTTATATTGAATATAATATCAGGGCATGATCATTACTGCTTATTTCAACCGTTTTTTTGTTTTTTTTAGCTTTTTTTTGATAAAAACATAAGTACGGCGTTCTTTCCAGCCTGCCAGGGTTAATTCTGTGACTTAAAGGGATAGTAATACTTCATTTTAACTTTATTTTATTTTGTAGGCATTAAAAAACATGAAGAATGATATACGTCTTATCTCTCAAACCTTTATGTTTTAAGAGATATTCACAAGCAAAGTTTCCCCCTCCCGCCCCTTTTTCCTAGTGTAAGCCATCTCTTCTCAGATGTGAGTCTGGTTGTAAGACCAGACAGATAACAGAAGAGGACACTTTTCTTTGTATGAAAACAATGAAAGCCCTTCCCCCCCTTGACAAGTTTTTCAGCTTTTTCCCTTATCTTAATTGAAGATTGTCCCTCTCTGCAGTCTACCTGGGCACCTCCCTTCTGAGCTGGCTGAATGGGGGGGGGGGGGATACTTTGTTTGTGAATATCTCTTAAACCATAAAGGTTTGAGAGATAAGACTTATATCGTTCTTTATTTTTTTTTAATGCCTACAAAATAAAATAAAGATAAAATGAAGTATTACTATCCCTTTAACCTTTGATCTCTGTCCAGTAAGCTGGTTTGTTTCCCTTTAATATGGATACTCCCATGTAAACAAGAGCAAAATCATTTTGGTAAGTTAGTTTTTCAGATGAATGTTGTTAGTTAAAACCTGTAACATGGTTGAGTCTTGGTCCAAGTGGGTTGTCTCGTTTCTGTGGTTCCTCAGCCCTCTGGTAGGTTGTCATCACTGTGACAATGCAGGTGAATGTAGAATGTAGTTGTTTGTTACTGGGGTTTGTGCCTCTTTCTTTCTTCTTGGATGGTTGAGGGGGGTCAGGATGTGGTTGGACCCCGGGGTTCAGTCCTTGGGGCTCCTCAGGGCCTAGTTATTCATTTAAATGGTCTGTTTAGATGTCAGGCTGGAATCTTACCTGACCTTTCATTGTACCAATTCCTGTACTGATTTCCCTGTGTTATCACTGGATATTGCATCACTACCTTAAAGTGCTTTTATATCTCTTTCTCCAGCCATTCCACTTTACTTACTTTATTGTGTCTGTGACTCAAAAGGGGACTTTCTTACACCTTGGTCCTTTTTGATGACTTAGTATCTATTGTTGTATCAATATTTCAGGATATTTAACTTCACTTATTGTGATCATATGAGTTATGTTGTTCGCAATGTTTGATCCATCTGTAACCATCGTTACTTTTTGGGGGCGATGTGCTAAGGTGTGATAAAGACATAATAAACAGGTGATAAAGTGGAGACGGCTTCTCCAGTGTTGTAAACTCTTCAGGTCCACTGTTAATCTATGTAATCAATGCACTAAGGTTTATCCAACTTCAGAGATTTTACTGCATTGGCTTCATATAATAAAATAGGAATTGGAGAGGTTTTTAGGGTATTACTTAAACTGCATGCCCAATTTGTTTTTTTTACAGGAGACTGAATTAGCATTAGAGCTACATCCCTCCATCACAATTTTCCATTTCCCCAAGGCCTGGCTAGCATATGGCTATGGCAGAAAATGAGGAATAGCTTTCTTGTTTCACAGATTGATTCCATGGGTACATATTTATATGCAGGAGGACCATGAAGGTTGTTACTTATTCCTGAACAGTATCTGGCCTCCTAAAAAGGTTTCAGCAGCTCACATAAATCACACATTGGTTGCCATTGTCCAGGTGACAAAATTGCTCCCTCCAAACTTCCCAGTTATGGAAATCCAAAGAGCAGTGACAGACATATAGTATATAGTCTGCCTACCTGTCTGCATATCTATCTTCAGGTGAATTTTCTTTCTGAATGAAGAAAGTTTAGCTGGCATAGGAGTAGTGATGCACCAGTCCACTGTTTAGAATTGCTTGTACAAACATGGTTTTCATGTAAAAGTCATCAGAAGGAAACCTTATCTGCAATCTCATCATGAAAGTCAAAGTCTGAAGTATGCAAAAAAAAAAGGACTTAGATAAGCCAGAGGTGTTTTGGGCTACAATCACTAAAGGTACTTTTAGGGAAAAAGGAAGTGCAAAGAACACCCTGCCAACTAACAAGCATGGGGTGAATCTATTGTGCTTTGCGGTTGATTGGTAGCCAGTGGCACAGGAAATATTGTGTGGGTATAGGGAATTCTACTAAGTATCAACAAATCCTGGAATCTAACATCCAACAGTCAGTGAAGAAATTGGAGCAGAAAATAGGTTGAGTATTACAATAAGTCAATGATCTAAAACATATTTCAAAATCAACCATGAACGTCTTCAAAAAACTAAAGCTTAAGGTTTTGGAGTGGTCTAGGTAGTCCCTGGATTTGAATATCATTGAAAATCTGTGGTTACGTCTCAAACATGCAGTGAATGCGAGAAGACCTAAGAATATTTCTGAACTAGAAGCATTCTGCAAGGAAGAGTTGGGGAAAATTCCTAAAGCAAAATATAAAGACTGTTAGCTGGCTACAAGAAAACGTTTGATGGCTGCAATTTCTGCCAAAGATGCTGTTACTAAGTACTTCTGACAGGGTGTAAGACTCCAGTCCAGGAAGTCTTGCTCTGCTGTTGTCTTCAGCTCTGCCTGTTTACCTGGACATACTTGCTCCATCCACTCCTGCTCTGCTCTTGCCTGTCTTCAAGTCTGTTTTCAGGAAACACCAGCTGAGGCCTAAATCATATAGCTTTACAGACACTTCAGTGCACAAGCATAGTATCTTACTAAGCTTACCAGTGCTGAGATTCCTTTTTCCTGTGTATGTCCTTGGCTTTGTATTTTGACCATACTTTATTGCAGCCTGTACTGACCTTTGCTTCACTCCAGACCTGATATTGTTTGATGATTTGGATCCTGCGACATTGTTTATTTGTGTGTGCCTAGTCTTGTATTCACCTGTATAAGCTACTTCAGTTTATACCGCTCCCTAGCTTCGCTCTAAAGCAGCTCTCAGCAGTAACAGCCTCGAGAGCAAGTTTCATCTGCAGCCTATGGCCATCCTTCATCTAGCTTTCACCTGCATGTGAGCTGAACCTTATTTCCTGTTTCCAAGTACTTAGTGACTTACTATTTGTTATTTCTGTATCTTGTCTACCCAGTAACCATCCCCATCTGCCCTGAGGGTCCACCTGAGGTTGCAACCCCAGTAGCATTGTACACGGAGTTTGCTGTAACACTACAGCACAGAAACCCAGCTTCGAAGGGGAGCGTGAATGCGCTCCCTGGGGCAGCTGGGAAGTCAAGCGGGACATTCAGTCCTGCAGAACACAGAAGTGCTCGATTTTGATGGGCTAATATCTGGACTCCTAAGCAATTTTTTTTTTAAAATACACACAGCTCCAATCTAAGGTTAACTATTAAAACCGACTAAAAAAGTTTCAATTTAGGTGATAGTTCCGCTTTAAAAAGCTGAGCTAAATGCAAAAAAAGTGTCTCTCAAACCGCTATGGTTTAAGAGATACAGGCGTTTAAAATTTTGATCTCTCCTACTGACAGCTGTAAAGCTGTCAGCAGGAGATCCGTGTCGGCCAACACAGAGGCGCTTGAGCAGAGCCGCGATCTCGTTATTTACCACAAATCCCTTCATTGGAATGGTCTAAAACGTGTGCCTGGTTTTCAAGCACTCATTTTAGACCATTCCAGTGAAGGGATTCGTGATAAATAATGAGATTGCGGCTCTGCTCAAGCTCCTCTGTGTCAGCCGACATGGATCTCCTGCTGACAGCTTTACAGCTGTCAGTAGGAGAGATCAAACGTTAAAACGCCAGTATCTCTTAAACCATAGTGGTTTGAGAGATACGGTTTTATGCATTTTTTTTTGTGAAAGTATTTTACCAGGAAGAATACATTGAGATTGTCTCTCGTTTTCAAGTATGTCCTGGACTCATTTTATCTACCTTAGAAAGGTGAAAGGCTGAGCTGACCTTGCCGGGACTAGAACCTGCAACCTCATGGTCTGAGCAGATTCTACAGCTGGTGCCTTAACCAACTGAGCCATCTCTCCGGCTTTTTAAGCTGTTCTAAATGCAAAATACTTTTTTGCGGACATTACTAACACTTTAAATCTAAAATATAGCATGAACTTATAAGAGGGCATTACTATCCCTGTAAGCTAAATAAATACATAAAAACTGCATTTTAACTGTGCAGGAATATATCACAGTTGTTTGTTTGCTACAGATGTTGTCTTAACTTCTTTTCAATTAGAAAATCAGCCAAAATTGTAACTTGGGCAGGGGTGCACAAACTTTTGCATACAACTGCATAAATAAATATTTTTTTCCTCTCGCACAATTTAATAATTTAATATTTTACATGCAATTTTAACCACAGGTGTCACTGTTAAATCAGACAAATTATTTTTTCTGTATATGTAAGTTTGGTATGTATTAACTTATTTTTGCAATACAATTAATTAGTTCTATCTGATATGGTTTATTATACAGTTTATCACATACCTGTTGAAGAGCCCGTGTACATGGGCCACAGTGCCATCTAGCAATGGCCGCGGTGCAGTCATGCACAGTAGAAACTGGCCACGCCGGTGCACAGAGAGGACTATGGTCTGAATTTGGAGCACCCCGCTCCGTTATCAGCCGCGGCGCAGACAGTCTGTACTGAGCATGACTGCATCGTGTGCAGTGGACTGTACTGTGCATGATAGCTTCTGACAAACATACATTTAGCGAATTATTATATAGGATATTTATATTTATATTTTGTATTATTGTTATACAAGATACTTTCATGATAATATATGAATTGATATCACATTCATTCACACTCACGTATACATTGTTATATTCTTGATGCTGATATTTTAATTGAATCAATTGTACGATTGAATTGGGTTCATTTAGGTCAGTGAATCCACTTGGCTAGCCATATGGTGAATAAAGTTTTGATGTTCTAGTTAGGCTGCTTGGAGTGTTAATAGTACATTGCTTCTTGACAAAGTGGAACATATTAAGCTAAATGGATATTATTATTATTGCAGTTGATTGCTTGGGGTCAATAGAGGAGATACTTCAGTGTCTATGCCTATTGATAGTTATGTTTTGATTTGCTGGTGTAATTAACATGTAGAGGTAGTTTTATTTATTTATTTATGTATTTATATATTTTAATAAACACCAACAGATAGTGAGATGAGATAATTATTTTATGTGATGCTTTGATAGTGCTGATTAGTTTTGTATTATATTCCACCAACTTATTAGAGTAGGGTGCGTGTTGTGATTTTATTTTATTATGAACCAGTGTGTGTGTCTGAGATTTATGAATAGATGTTCTGTTGAACTGTAAATCAATTGAAAAGTTGCTAAAATGAAGGAAATATGAGTATATTATCATATACTTATATAGTTAATTATTTTTTATTATACACTCATGTAATTTATTTGAATATAGTTATAAGTCACAGAGAATTGTATTTTGGTGGGTCAATGTTTATTTATATTTGAGAGTTGGGCTTTTCAAATTTACAGTTCTCCATTGGATTCATTGGATGATGTTGGATGCCCAAAGTTCGATTGAAGGATTGAGAAATTATGAGAGGTTACTACTGGTGTTGCAGCAATAAAATATCATCCACAAGCTTCACTACCAAAGTGGACTAATTTGCATATTTACATTGTGTGTAAGGATGGATGAAAATTTTTGTCTGAAACCCAAATTGGCGAATAATGGCACTTTCCGCTTGGCAAATAATTTCCTGTGAAACGTGCCGTTTTTCCACTTTTATCGTGCATTGCATTGAAATTGATGGGAACATGGAATTTACGCACAACACATAGCAAATTTTATTTTATTTTCCACAGGCATACTATAAAAGGGGTCTGAACGTGGAATTTTTTTGGGGGTGGGTTGTTGACTGGTATTGGTGGGGGCAAAAAAAAAATCAGACATCATATAAAAGTGATCTGAGGAGAGTGACTGTGTTGGTGGAGTCCTGGGAAAGAATCAGTTGAAAAGGGTATTTTTTGGGTGTTTTGTTGACTGGGATTGAGTGGTACAGTTAATAAAATAAATAAATACAATAAAAAACAAACAAAAAATTTGTATATAATCTGATAGATGTCAGGGACATAAGCTGTGACTGGGGCAGACTGATACTTAACAAGTATTTTGTAGAGGATGATTTGTAGGACTTAGACTTGTTGTTAGAGCCCCAAGCCCTGAGAAAACATTAAAGTGTAGGACTTAGAATTGTTAGACACAAGCACTGAGGAAACATTGATTTGTAGGACTAAGACTTTTTAGGCCCAAGCCCTGAGGAAAATTTGATTTGTAGAACTTTGGCTTGTTAACGTCACAAGCCCTGAGGAATCACATCAGAGAAAATGTTTCTCACTCAGGCTTGTTAGCATCACAAGTTCTGAGGAATCACATCACAGAAAATGTTTATCACTCAGGCTTGTTAGCTTCACAAGTCCTGAGGAATCACATCAGAGAACATTTTTATCACTCAGGCTTATTAGCATCACAAAAAGATGAATGATGTGGATCACCAGAAGATGTAGTTACATGATCTTCCCATGCCCAAACCCTAAAGCAAGAAGGTGTGGGGGGGAGCCAGGTATTTCGCTTGCCATTGAACTTTCAGGGTCTGGCGGGGTTTTTTATGTTCTTCTTCTACTTTGATTTCCGCCTCGCCTCTTGTTGCCTTTGTGGAGAGTAGGGGTTTGGCTTTAACATGTTTCACATAAATGTCATGGTGTCTGTGTTTCATGTGTGTTATCAGAGCAGCTGTGCCAATGTGTGTTCCCTCCTTTCCCCTTTACACTGATTTATCACAAATTGTGCACAATGCCGTTGCTGATGACTGCACTGTGCCTGCTCCAAGAGAATAGTAATCCCACAACCAGGACTTCAGGGGGAGGAGAAAGGTGGAGAAGAATGATATCTTTCTTCTTCTTATCCATATTGCCCCTCACTGCCTGGGACAGAGGATGATGTTGCTGCTGGTGCTGCTACTAACTCAGAATCAGCACTACAACTACTTCTGGCAAGTGGGACCTGTTCTAATGCCACATCACTACAGCTGGACCCTATTACCACTGTGGCCACGGTGGTTTGCGGCACACTAGCCTGCTCCTCATCATACTGCTCCCCTTGAAACTCAACAGCAGCAAACACTGCAAATTCTGCAATCTCACTGGTGATGGTGGTGTTGATGCCCGTCCCCTTTTGTATCTCGGTCACCCATTCCTTTTTGGTTTCGGCTAAAAACGCCATTAATGTCTCCTCCACCCTGCTGCTCTTCCATCACCCTTATTATCATCATCACCACTACCACCAGTCCCTCCTTGCTGATGCTGCTGCTCTATTAGATCTCACCAGTTGGAGGTGATGACAAATGTGAAAGAGGGTCCCCTACTATCACACTTGCCATCTCCTGAGGAGAAGAATGCAGACTGACAGCTGATTTGTGCTCATGGTGATATTAATGCTGCTAGCCATCAGTTCTGCCTTCCTCAGTATCATGTCCCAGAGGGACAATGCTGGGGGAAGGGAAATCACAGGGTCAGGGGGATGTTGTGGGTTCCCTTGACTGCTAGTATTGCCGCTCCACATCACTTCCACTTTCCCTTCACCATCAACAGGAGGATCTACTGTGGTCACAATAGTTCCAACAGTTGCTTCACTATCACTAACAGCAACCACATCAATTTCAGTCTCTGAGTCTTAATCACTAATATCACCACCTCCCTCACTCCCAACACTCTGAGTATCTAGCAGCTGAATCTTAGTAGTAGAAGTGGGATTGCTTGGGGATGGTAAGTGTGACTTAGGGTCTCCTACTGTCACACTTGGCATCATCTCCTCCTCTCCCCTCCTGAGAATCACAAGGCACACTGGCAGCACTAGCAGCAGACACAGGCATCTGACCTGTCCTGCTCACACTGCTACCATTTTCTTCCTTTGCCTGTGACACTATTTTTCCAAAGATCCCTAAGTGTGATGTAGGGGGACTGGAGATCATTGGGTCTGGGGAATCAGGGCTTCCAGACCCTTCAATGCTGGTAGCAGTCACTTCCTCCTCCTTGAGGAAGTCCCACTGGATGCACAACAGTCCTTCCAGCTCCTCCTTTTATTTGTATGGTAGGTGCTCATAATGATAGCAGTCACAATGAGCCTCTTTTGCCTCAATTTTGCTAAACAACTCATAGCACAATACCCTCTCTTTCTCTCATGCTTCTTGTATTCTATTTTACTTCCTGGAAAATTTTACTTTTTTGGTGAGAAAATGCAAAGTACATGTAAATAAAGGGGCAAAAATTTGTAACCATTGAAAACAATAGCAAACATTTTTTGGCAATGGGAGAAAACGGCAAAGATTTTAAGAGCTTTATTTAAAATGGATTTTGCTGATTTTTTCACTCGAACACAACACAATCTTTCACATTCCCCCCTAATTGTGAGTACCCATCTATATTGATTCTATATCAAGTCGAAAGATTGGTCTGGTGCCTCCCGCGGCTGGACGTGCCCTCTCTCGGGGCGGCGCAGCTGGATTTCCTCTTCCAGGCAATGCAGGGTTCAACGAACATGCGCGGGTTGTTGCGACATTTTCTGAAGTGCACCTGTGGGAGTGGCCCACCCACTTCTTTATACCTTGATATATAAGGCTTGGTTGAGCCTGTGCTCAGGAGCCCTTACGTTGGTGTCAGTTACAGTCGCTTTTCTCCTTGTTGCGCTCTGTGTATGACCTTGGCATTGTCTGACCATCCTATCTGGTGCTGACCTGTGGCTCTGTCTGACTATCCGCTCCATTCCCGCTATTGTTAGATACCCAATCTGGTGCAGACCTGTGGCTCTGGCTGACTAGCCACCACGTTTATGACCTTGGCATTGTCTGACCATCCTATCTGGTGCTGACTGTGGCTCTGTCTGACTATCCTCTCCGTATCATCTCTGGGATAGTTGGATACCCAATCTGGTGTAGACCTGTGGCTCTGGCTGACTACCCGCTCCGTGTATGACCTAGGCTTGGCTACCCATCCATCTGGTTGCAGACTTGTAGCTTTGGCTGACTACCTGCTCCATGCCTTGACCTTGGCTTCTCTCGCTACCCATTCTGGTGCTGACCTGTGGCTCTGTCTGACTATTCTGTCTGTGTTGCCCTACTTAGTCAGATACCCTATCTGGTGCAGACCATTGGCTCTGGCAGACTTCCCACATATTCACGTGGGCTCCTAGTCTATGTGAGACATACCCGGATGCAGTCTCCAACTTCTAATAGGACTATCTTGCTCCATGGTGGGATCTTCCTTATCTTATCCTGTGTTTAGTTTTGTATATTCCATTATCTGTTTGCCTCTCTCAATAAAGTGAATTTTTACTCTATGTACTTGTCCGCCAATCTTTTGAAAACCGTGACAGTGAGTAAGGGCCATGATGGTGGACAGTCCACCTTTTCAGAGTATCCTAGACAGGATGGAGGCTCAGGACCAACATATAGATCAATTATCGTTGGCCATGCAAACCTTGTTAAAATGTACTGCACACTTTGAACACCCTGACAGACAACCGGTGGCATCTCTTGTTCCTTCCCGGCACTGGTGTCTCCTACCGCTCCTGATGCGGGCATCAACAGAGGATTGTCTGGCTCCGCTCTGCTTCCACAGTGTTATGGTGGGGATCTTGAGTTGTGCCGTGGGTTCCTCAACCAATTGGGCATATACTTTGAGATGGTACCTCAAGCCTACCCTAATGAGTGCAGTAGGGTCGGTTTTATGATTTTGCTCCTATCAGGCAAAGAGCTGGCTTGGGCAAATCCTTTATGGGAGACCAATAGACCCATAGTGTATAAATTTACAGAATTTGTGGCCCCTTTTAATTGAGTTTTTGATGTGCCTGGTCCCACAGCCTTGGCTTCTAATCACCTGATGTCCATTTGCCAGGGCACTTGTATGGTTGCAGAGTACGCTATCAAATTTTGTACTCTGGCAGCTGAAGTGGGTTGGAATGATGAGGCCCCGGTAGCTGCTTTTTCCCAAGGGTTGTGTGATACTATTAAAGATGAGATTGCTGCCCGTGAGTTGCCGTAAAGTTTGGATAAGTTGGTCTCCTTTACTATCCTAATTGACACCAGGATACTGGAAACACCCTCATTTAAGGAGCACCTGCGGAGGCCTCCGTCTCGACTGGCACCTCATTTTTCTCACCCATCCATTCCTCCCTCGCCTCCCATGCCTAGTAGTTCGGATCCAATGGGCAATGAACCATTGCAAGTCAGTGCTATTCACCTCTCTGTGGAGGAAAGGGCCTTCTGAAGGAGGGAGGGACTTTGTTTATATTGCGGTAAGCCTGGACACCTGCTGAGGTCCTGCCTGGTGCATCCGGAAACCCTCGCACCTAAGGTCCTGTCGGGGACAGATCTTAGGTGGCATTTCTCAGTCCCCAGAGGTCATCCAGGACAAGTCTATCATGGAAGTAATTCTTTCTTGGGCCAATTCCTCCATGACTGCTCTTGCCTTGCTGGATTCTGGCC
The DNA here is from genome assembly GCA_037306005.1 of Rhinophrynus dorsalis. Lineage (NCBI taxonomy): Eukaryota > Metazoa > Chordata > Amphibia > Anura > Rhinophrynidae > Rhinophrynus > Rhinophrynus dorsalis. Next base: position 664,646,310 of record CM074718.1, read on the forward strand.
GTTGGATACTTTGTTGATGCGGAGTTTGTGGCCAAAAACTTGATCCCGGTTCAGCCCGCTCCTCATCATTAGCAGTCGAGGCTATAGGTAGACCTCTTCTACCCCCTCATATGACACATGAGACGTCCCCTTTGACCTTGAGGTTGTGGGCCCTTCATAAGGAGGTCCTGAAATTTCAGGTGATCAATTCCCCCCACTATGCCATTGTTCTGGGGTTCCATTGGTTGCTGGCGCATAACCCCAGAATCGATTGGCATACCTGTGATATATTGTCTTGGGCTCCTCAGTGTACCGATTCCTATCTCTCCCGCCCTAGAAGACTTATTTGTACTACCTCCCCAGTCCTGCCTGAGAGTATTTGTCTTTCAGTGATGTATTCAACAAGGTGCAAGCCGAGGCATTACCTCCTCAAAGGCCATATGATTGCTCTGTGAAACTTATGCCGGGTACTAGTCTTCCCATGGGTCGGGTGTACCCCTTATCTATAGAGGAGAATAAGGCCACGGAGGAGTACATTTCAGATGCCCTTTCTAGGGGCATTATTCGTAATTCTACCTCACCAGCTGGTGCTGGATTCTTTTTTGTTAAGAAAAAGGACAGAGAGCTACGTCCACGTATTGATTTCCAGGGGCTAAACAAATTGATGATTAAGAATGCCTACCCTATACCCTTGAATACAGAGTTATTTGACCGATTGAAGGGGTCCAAAATATTTACTGAACTCAATCTAAGGGCAGCTTACAGTCTTGTCCGAATGAAGGAGGGCGGGGAAGACAGCATTTAACACTCAGAGTGGACATTATTAGTATTTGGTTATGCCTTTCTGTCTCTGCAATGCTTCTGCTGTCTTTCAAGAATTTATCAATGACGTTTTGAGAGAACTATTACAGAGTTGTGTGGTGGTCTATTTGGATGATATCCTCATTCACTCTCTTACACTGGAAGATGAACGCTCTGATGTGTCTAAGGTTTTACATCTGCTACGGGAGAACAACCTATTTTGCAACTTGGAGAATTGTGAATTCCACAAACCTCAAGTAACATTTCTTGGGTACATCATTTCCGCATCTGGTTTGGCCATGGACCCTCAGAAAGTGTTGGCCTTGATACAGTGGCCTCTTCCAGTAGGACTGAAGTCACTCCAAAGGTTTTTGGGGTTCGCTAACTATTACCGAAAATGTATTAAGAGTTTCTAGACTATACTCAAACCACTTACTGAAATTACTTGTAAGGGTGCCAAGACATCAGAGTGGTCTTCCGGGGCCCTGCTTGCATTTGAGAACCTCAAGTCGGCATTTGCGGCAGCCCCGATCCTGGTTCACCCGAATCCCACTCTGCCCTTTACCTTGGAGGTTGACGCATTTGAAGTAGGTGCTCTTCTTTCCCAGTGGGCGCCCCCAGAGGAGGCCTTACATCCCTGTGGGTATTTTTCGAGTAAACTGTCCAAAGTAGAGAGACTGTATGAGATTGGGGACAGAGAATTACTGGCTATTATCTTGGCCTTGAAAGAATGGCGACATCTTCTGTAGGGTAGCAGCACTCCGATTCTGATTCTTACTGATCATAAGAATCTCACGTATTTATCAGAGGCTAAGCGTCTGTCGGCACGGCAAGCCTGATGGGCCTTGTTCCTGTCTAGATTCAATTTCGTGGTCTCCTACCTTCTGGGTTCTAAGAATGTTAGGGCAGATGCCCTATCACGCCAGTTTTGTGCCGACTCTAAGGAGGAGTCTCCCCCCTCACCTATCATTCAGGCAGATCGTATACTCGCTACAATACAAACCTGTATCACCTCTCCTGTGGGAGAGGAGATTTTGGCCGCTCAAACATTTGCTTTGGTGGAGAAGCCCTGCGGGAGGTGCTTCTTTCCTGCTCAATTGCATACTAAACTCCTGGAGACGTATCATACATCTAAGACTGTTGGCCATGTTGGGCGAGACCAATTGATTTGGTCCATCTCTAGATTGTTCTGATGGCCTAGTTTATGATCAGACTGTTCTGCGTTCACTGCTGGTTGCACTACTTTTGCCCAAAATAAATCCCCTCACCATTTGCCTGTGGGTCTCCTCCAACCTGTGGCTAATGGGGAATGTCCCTGGTCGCATTTATCCATCAATTTTATGGTGGATCTTCCAGCATCTATGGGCTTCACAGTCATCCTAATGATCGTGGAGAAATTCTCTAAGATGGCCCATTTTGTACCACTTAAGACCTTACCATTAGCACAGGAATTGGCGATGGTTTTTGCTAGAGAGGACTTTCGACTCCATGGCATACCTCGGGTTATTGTTTCGGACAGGGGGAGCCAGTTTGTTTCTCGCTTTTGGAGGTGCTTTTGCACTCAGATGGGGATTCAGCTTGAATTCTCCTCCGCCTACCACCCTCAATCTAATGGTGCGGCAGAGAGGTCTAACCAAGCCCTGGAACAATTCCTCCGTTGCTACATCTCTGACCACCATGATTATTGGGCTACCCTGTGGCCTTGGGCTGAGTTTGTCCGGAATTGTGCTGTTAACTCTTCCTGACAGAGTTCACCGTTCCTGCTGATACTTTCGAAACACAACAAATATTGGCTCTAGACAAGCATTTAAGAAATCTCTGGTCCTCTTGGGTACGGGTACAGAATACTCTATGTGGTTCCACGCAACGGCAAAAGAGGCAGGTTGACCGTAGGCGTTTGCCTGCACCTGCCTTTCAGGTGGGGAAGAGAGTCTGGTTGTCATCCCGCCATCTCAACCTACAGGTACCTTGTAGAAAGCTGGCTCCTCGGTTTGTTGGTCCTTTCCGTGTCCTGCGTAGAATTAACCCGGTGACATGCGCTCTCGATCTTCGACCTCGATGTGCATCCACAATGTGTTCTACATCTCGTTACTCAAGCCTCTGATTGTAACCGCTATACCTCTGCTACTGTCCGACCACCACCTATCAGAGTTGGTGATTACGAGGAATATGTAGTACAAAGCATACTGGACTCCCGGAGAGTCAGGGGGAAATTGCAGTATCTGGTACATTGGAAGAGTTATGGGCTGGAGGAACACTTCTGGATTCTGTCTAACGATGTGCACAAACCTACCCTGGTGCGTAACTTTCATACTCAGTTTCCCACAAAACCCCGACCCGGCCCGCAGAGGAGGAGTTGTTAAGGGTAGTTTACTGTTACAGCCTGCTGTACCTCTTGGCCGGCATCGTATTGTCAGTTACTGATGCCTTGCTGGGGCCAGTGCAGATGCTCCTTCCCTGTTCCCCAGTGTCTCTCTCCTCTCGTGGCCTAGCTATATCCAGTGCCTCCCTCGGATGGCAGTGCCCTCTCCTGGGGCGGCACGGCTGGATTTCATCTTCCTGGTGATGCAGGGTTTGACGCACATTCACGGGTTGTTGTGACATTTTCTGAAGCGCCTTTGGGAGTGACACACCCACGTCTTTATACCTTGGGCCATGGCTTAACTCCTCCTTACTACTTCCTGGCTTGGTATATAAGGGCTGGTGGAGCCTGTGCTCAGGAGCCATTACGTTGGTGTCAGTTACAGTCACTTTTCTCCTTGTTGCGCTCCGTGTATGACCATGGCATTGTTTGTTCATCCTATCTGGTGCTGACCTCTGGCTCTGTCTGACTATCCTCTCCATGTTATCTCTGGGATTGGATACCCAATCTGGTGCAGAACTGTGGCTCTGGCTGACTACCCGCTCTGTGTATGACCTTGGCATTGTCTGAACATCATATCTGGTGCTGACCTGTGGCTTTGTCTGACTATCCTCTCTGTAGCATCTCTGGGATAGTTGGATACCCAGTCTGGTGAGACTTCTGTCTCTGGCTGACTACCCGCTCTGTGTATGACCTAGGCTTGGCTATCCATCCATCCGGTTGCAGACTAGTGGCTTTGGCTGATTACTCACTCCGTGCCTTGACCTTGGCTTGTCTCGCTACCCATTTTGGTACTGACCTGTGGCTCTGTGTGACTATTCTCTCCGTATTGCCCTACTTAGTTGGATACCCTATCTGGTGCAGACCTGTGGCTCTGGCAGATTCCTCTCATATTCACGTGGGCTCCTAGTCTATGTGAGAGATACCCGGACGCAGTCTACTACTTCTCATAGGACTATCTTGCTCTGTGGTGGGATCTTCCTTATCTTATCCTGTGTTTATTTTCGTATATTCCATTATCTGTTTGCCTCTCTCAATAAAGTGAATTTTTACTCTAAGTATTTGTCCGACAATCTTTTGCAAACCGTGACATCTATATAATATAAGGCAACGTGTAAGTTTGTCCAGTGCAGTCATGCTCAGTAGAGATTGCCCGAACACACAGAATGCTGGCCCGTGTACACTGGCTTTTACACTAGTGTACATATAAATAACTCCCAAGCATTATAGCAATCAGAACTTCGTATGGGGCTTACATCAAGGTGTCCGTGCCTATCTCATCACTGATAGGTTATTTGCCAGACGGAGAGTTGCTTTGTCCCGTACGGTACAGGAAGGGATGGGCAGCACACAGATCCCACTCTGCCAAGCTGTCTGCACTGTTGTCTTTATGTAAGTCCCGTACGAAGTTCTGATTGCTAAAATGCCGGCACTTAACAAACTAAGCTGTACTCAGTGGTATATTTTAATTGTTTTAAATTCATTATTAAAATATTTTGGATGAAGATCTAGCTTGCCATTTTTGGGATGAAAAGTGACTGCATCCATATCAAACTGAACAGAGATGGTAGGTATTTCTCTGTATGTTGGATTAGCTGTGTATATACGTAAGTTTAGTACACCGCCATTCTCAAATGTGAGTGTAATTGCAATTTCAGCTGTATTCTATATGTAGAATAATTCGGCATTATTGGCACCCCCTGTTCTTTTTCTTTTCTCTGTATGTACTTGACTCCATAAGAGGAGTCCATTGTGGTGATCAGTCAGAAGACTGAGGAGATTTATCACAGATGCTGTTTAAGAGAGCAGCTCTTATTCTCTGGGCTCTATAACTGGACTGTACATTACAGCATTTCCAGCATCTACATGTAGTGAGTAGCATTCCAAGGGCAATTGTGTCGTGAATTTAAATTGTTAAGAGGATATTGCACAAGAAGTGCCTTCTCTCTTTGTTTCTCCAAATGAAGATGTGACTGCTAATAGCGCTGGCACTTAACAAACGTTATGACACTATTTGCATGATTACCAGTATACTAACAATTAATTGGTGGTCAGTTATATGTCCATGATAGCTCTGCTTTAAAAGGATAGTAATTTTTTACAATAAAAGTAGTGCCAATTAATATTCATAGTATTTTAGCCACGGAGCCTGTTTGTTACTGATACAAGCAAAACAAGAGTCAGATGGTACTTTAATAACCTTTATTAGAAATTATAATCACAACCAATATCACAGTGAGTGAGAGGAAGGAGCAGAGGGTGATCCGAGAAGTGAGACTCTATCAGAAATAGGAGCACACCACTTGGTTCCCAAACTGTGAAGACTAGGCCGAAGTGTAACGGTTTTGTAAGACACTCAGACCAGGAGGTTAGAATAAAACACAGTTTTATTAAAAGACAAGGAACACTGCCCACTACAGGCTAGTATGGAATGACAGGTAAATGATATACAGGTATATGTATGCCCTCTCAGGCCCAGTATATAGAGCAAGAACAAATACTGTCACAGGACAGGCATAAATAAGAAGTATCAGTAGCAAATGGGTTAAAGTTCTAGGTAGGTAATCAGTCTCTGTTGTGGTGTGTTTGACAATGCCCAGCAGATGTTAAAAGTAGCAAGAGACTGTGGTCAAGATGTGGAAGCACCTTAGCAGTGAGGCAGAACTGACACACTCCCAGGTCAGGCAAGGAGAGGAGATACACAACACTCTGCAAGAGCTAGTACTACTGTTAAGCCGTGGGCAGCGGAGGCAATGCACACTGCTAGAGCTGAGGGACCAGAGCCATTAGCACCCTTCTGGTGCGGTAACGGAGTCACAAACACTGCAAAAGCTGAATGGAACCAGAGCCAATAGCACCCTTCTGGTGCGGTAACGAAGTCACAAACACTGCAAGAGCTGAATGGAACCAGAGCCAATAGCACCCTTCCGGTGCGGTAACGGAACACTGTACACTGCAAGAGCTGATGGAATAGCCCAATAGCACCACCCGGTGTGGTAACTGATACATTGCGCGTAGTAAGGGTTAAGTGGAAGCACAGTGTTAATGGAGGCCACAATGCTCTGCAAGTGTAACCAGGAGGCTCGGTATAACGGAGGCTGCAATGCTCTGCAAGTGTAAACGGAAGGCTCAATAAATCAAAGGCAACAGTGCTCTGCAAGTGTTAACGGACAGGATCAGTATAACGGAGGCAACAGTGCTTTGCAAGTGTAACGGAAGGCCCAGTATACGGAGGCAACAGGCTCTGCAAGAGTTAACGGAATGTTCAGTCTGCACAAACACTGCTACTATGAAAGTTCAGAATGTCGCCAATAGCACCCTTCCGGTGCGGTAACGGAACACTGTACACTGCAAGAGCTGATGGAATAGCCCAATAGCACCACCCGGTGCGGTAACTGATACATTGCGCGTAGTAAGGGTTAAGTGGAAACACAGTGTTAATGGAGGCCACAATGCTCTGCAAGTGTAACCAGGAGGCTCGGTATAACGGAGGCTGCAATGCTCTGCAAGTGTAAACGGAAGGCTCAATAAATCAAAGGCAACAGTGCTCTGCAAGTGTTAACGGACAGGATCAGTATAACGGAGGCAACAGTGCTTTGCAAGTGTAACGGAAGGCCCAGTATACGGAGGCAACAGGCTCTGCAAGAGTTAACGGAATGTTCAGTCTGCACAAACACTGCTACTATGAAAGTTCAGAATGTCGCCAAGCGACACAGGATCAGGAACACTCTCAGGATGTCAGGATAGCTGGAATCAGGTCACGGAGCAGGAACGTCAGCCAGGCCGGGTCAATCACGGAGCAGGAACGTCAGCCAGGCCGGGTCAATCACAGAGTTGGAACCAATGAGCGTAGTCAGACCGGCCAAGTCGGTACACAGGAACGCAGGAACACAGCAACAGTAGCACTGGTACAGGAACACCACGAAAGGGCACCTGACAGGTGCCAGAGGCCCGGTATATGAAGGCCATACTGGGCGGGCCAAACAAGCTCAGCCAATGGGAGCGCACCACCGCAAAGAGTGACAGAGAGATCACGGGAACCGTGATACTAAGCCAATGGTAGTCTCAAATGCAAGATATGCCTCAACGTGACCCAAAAGATCTTCCTAAGGACTCACGCCTGCAGTCAGGTAAGGAGAGACTGTCTCATACAATGGAGGGCAACAAGAGAGACTACTGACTCACGTCTGCAGTCAGTGATGAAATGGCAAGCTCAACACAGGAAGGCAATGAGGGAGACTACTGACTCACACCTGCAGTCAGCGATGGAAAGGCTATCTCAAGTAAAGGAAGGCAATGAGAGCAACTACTGACTCACGTCTGCAGTCAGTGACACTAGAGTCTACCAGAACCCCAGGTCTGCACAAGATAGAATATCTGACTACATGGAGGGCCACACTGAGGGAGTCAGACAGAGCCACAGGTCAGCACCAGATAGGATGGTTAGACAAGCCAAGGGTCAAGGTATGCAACGGATAGTCAGCCAGAACCTCAGGTCTGCACCAGATTAGTTATCAGACTAAGCAAGGGTCATACACGGAGGAGATAGTCAGACAGAGCCACAGGCCAGCACCAGAATGGATAGTAGGACAAGCCAGAGGTCATACATGGAACAGGTAGGCAGACAGAGCCACAGGTCAGCACCAGGACAGGTAGTCAGACAGATCAGGTCAAATGAACTGCACTGGACACCAACGGAAGGGTGAATGAGCCCAGTGTCTGTGCAGTTTATGAAGGTCTACCCCCAAGGAAGGAGGAGCACCAAATTGGCAGGTCCCCTTTAAGAAGATGCGCACATCCATGCCCTTTAACATGCACCTGAAGTGAAGTCACCCACTGCAGCCCAGCATACAGAAGTGGCTGGAGCCGCGAGGAGGACAAAACGTGGCTGAGCTGAGAGGGAGAGAGGATGCGGCTGCCTCCTGAGCCAGTGATGCAGAGGAGGTATTTCAATACTGTCAGAGTTGTAGTTCAAGAGTAATTGAATGATAAAGTATCCTCCTCCCGTCCCTTTTACTGATGTAACACTGCTCACCTCAGAGCAGCACGACTGTCCGGATGGATCTCAGAGAGGGACAATCTTCAGTGAGCATAAGGGAAAAACCTGTCAAGGGGGGGAGGGTTTTCCTTATGCTCACAGTAAGAAGATTGTCCCTTGCTGTGATCTGTCCGTCCTTAAGACCAGATTCCACATCTGAGGGGAGGTGGCTAACACTAGGTATTCATGGCCCAAATACTATGAAGATTAATTGGAGCTTCTTTTTTGTGAAACATTACTATCCCTTTAAGCACCAGAGGGAAGTGCAAAACAGTGCTTTGCAGTGTGTATGACACCCCTCTGGTGCTCAAATGGTTAATTTACCATATTCAGAAATGACGTGTATAGAAAACATATAGTGAAATGCAGACATTTATACAATCATTTCTAGAGAAAATGCGCACTGTGGTTTGGAAACCTGCAGGTAATTGTTTTTCCTCCATTGAGAGTTCTTACTGTTCCTGTAGGCACCTTCCCATGGTGAAATGAGATGAATAAATGTGTGTGCACATGAGTGCTGGTGTATACAATGTGTGTATGCCATCAGTGTAATGAACAGGGCACACCTTCTCTCTGTATAAACATTGTATAAACCACTTGAGGAAAAAACAATGCTTTTGCACAATGGCTACTAAACTTTGAAATCAACATTCTATCATATACAAATGATCATGTCTCCAGTCAGTGGCGTAACTATAGGGGTCGCACCTGCGACCGGGCCCATGCACTCCAGGGATTCGGCCGCCCCCTGCGACCCCACCGCCTGGCGCCCGCAATCTCCCATCGGTGCTTTAGTAATGCAGAGCACTGGGAGATTACATCATCTCCCAGAGCTTTGCATTACTAAGAGGACCACGTGGGAGCTCCAGGTAGGAGATGGGGGCATTGTGGAGGGGGTCAATGTGGTCGGGGGGCCAATGTGTACACTTCTTGTACCAGGGCCCGGAGGCTTCTAGTTACGCCTGTCTCCAGTCTCTCTGTGTAGATCAGGGCCTCCAAATTTTTTCAACTGACAGAAATCCACAAGTGTGAGGATCACTTTTATTGATGAATTGTAATGTCTGCTCTTCAAAAATATGGACTTTCTTCAGTAATTAAAAATCTGTACAAAAATAATTCATGTTATTTTATTTTTTACAAAATTGCACAGACACAATTGTAGCAATAGCCAGTGATCAAATCTGTGAGAATACTGATATATAACAGACAACTGTTATAGAGAACTGTAAGGTGGCAGGAGCAGGCAGGTTATTGGGTCTTACTGGACTACTATTGTAGTTCATGTACTCTAGTTAATTAGGTAAAAATATGTTTTTGTTAAAATTCTCAGGTGGGCCGTATTTTTGGGTCAAGCAGACTGCAACTCCAGCTGTACGTATTTTTTGGGTAAAGCAACCTGATTCATCAGGAACAAACCTGTGCATGCGTGCAAGTGAGTGAAGATGCATGGGCGTGTGCATGATGTCCTATGTAAGCACATGGTATGACATGATAAATGATGGAGACCCAGTAACTGGAAGATTACGCCATTGAAGCCCTGCTGTAGTTTTGCTTGATTGACCATCTTGCTGGAACATCTGCATTAAGGAGAAACATTTTCATTCTATGTTAATTCCCACTGGAAGGATAATTAAATATTTACCCACCCCTAATCACTATATTCAATGTGTTTGTGATTCTTGTTGGCACACCACTAACTGAGGACCCTCTCATCAGTCACTGGCTAATTTCAATGAGGCACAACATTTAGTAACAGCAAAATAATCTGGCGACCCAGCTTTCCTCCCACACGTACCTAAAGAGCTATCCTTTGATGGAAACTTGGGATGCAAGAGAGTCAACATTATTGTGATATAAACCTATTTGTTAAGGGAACACCTCCTAATCATAACTCCCAGTTACCATACTATGGAAAAATGTTTTAGTTGCCCTATTATTTTTTTCCCTTGCTCCTTGGTTCAAGAGGTGACATGTATGTATGTATCTTTATTTATATAGCACAATATATGTACACAGTGCTTTACAAAAGTTGTAATAGTACAATGTAAAAATAAGAAACTGGGTTAAGAGCATCAGGCTAAAGTGCAATCATTATAAGGGGCCATAATTCCCCCAAGATATATGTGATTTAATCCTTTGAGTGCTAGAGGGATACCCCTCATGCATTGAAAGGGTTAAATTCAGTCTGCCAAATCTGCTACAAGGAATATGTTGCCATTCTGATTCCAGAAAAGTGTAAGCCATTATTTTTGTCAATAAATAAACACCATTTCAAGGGTAAAAAATATCCCCACCCCTGCCATCTCCACTGGTGGTGGCAGGAATGCACAGTAACACAGGTCCCCCTTCATAGATTTCGGCCCATTGCCTGAGTCAGAATGAAGGAATTTTGAACAGAGATTGGTTTTTTATATAGCCAGTCTCTGTTCAACATGGATTCAGGCTACAATTGGCTGGGTTGTGTGCTTACACACCTCCCAGCCAGTCAGCTTTTTTGTTATCCCCCCACTAGGAGCTGATTGGCTGGGAGGTGTGTAAGCACACATCCCAACCAATTGTATGTGGCAGTGGGGACATTTTTAACCCTTGATAGAACTTTTATTTATTGACACAAATAATGGCTTACACTTTTCTGGAACCAGAATAGCAACATATTCTTTTTAACAGATACGCCAGACTGCATTTAACTCTTTGACGTACCCCTACGGCACTCAAAGGTCATGTATATCTTTGGATAATTTGTTTTTTTAAAAACATCTTGCATTTATATTTTTTCCTTTTTCAACTGCTGATTGGACAGAAGAATGAAGGCAGAAGACAGAAAAGAGAAGATTAGAAACCAGAAGTTAGAAGACTGAAGAAGAAGATGGACAGTGGATGACAGGTAAGTGTTACACTGATCTGGGTTTTAGGCTAGTGATAGGGGTAATATTGTTGTACTTTACTCTTAGGGGTAGTGTAGGGTTAGACTTTGGGAGGGTGACTCTGTGTTTGAGCTCATGATCGGTGCTTGACAGTGTGTCAGGCACTGATCGTTAGCCCTTTTCCTTTGATGTACCCATTATTCACTCTATTTAGCGTGCATTTTGGGAACTTAACACACAAAATGGACATTTCTGTGGCTTCAGCTGCTAGGGCAAATGAATTGCTCCACTAGCGCTTTTTGCTAATGGGCCAGTATTGCCCTACCAGCTATTTTACAGCCTCAATTGAATCGAGGCCTCAATGAGTTAAAAGTACCTTTTGAACCAAATGGAAGTTTGGAAAATTTGTATTTGTTTTCCATGTAGCAATTGGCTTGTCTCAGAATCGCTCCAATTCATTTATCTGTATGCCACTTTGAGTTAATCTACTGAGTTTTGCTGTAGTCAGGAATAATTATTTTCTCCATCTTTAACTGATAAAATGCTAATTGCTTTAACAGTTAGATAATATATGAATGAATTAACTCAATGGACACAGTTAATGTCTTTTTTCTGCTTCATTTACTACAGTACGTTACCAAACAGACTGTTTTTTTTGTATATTGAACATTTTTTCTATTGAAAATGTAAGGATCTTACATTCAAAAGGAATCTAAAACAGTTCTGGAGTGAACCAGCTACACGATGGAGACATGTAAAAATTCCCATTCATTTGCAATGCATTAGAGATCTCCCTAGCATTTAATTAGTTGAAATCCACGTTATCCTTTTTTATTATTTTTTTAAAGGATCTGTAAACATTTTTTATATGATATAGGGCTATGAGTCAAGCTGTCCTTCAGTGTACAGTGTAAAAAAAATGCAAATTTTTGGACACTAGTAGTTACTGCTAACAGCTACATAAAAAATGTGCCTGAGCTATGACAACTATTCAATGGAAAAATCTCCCAGCAGTGAGAGCCCCCTTATTTTACTTGATAGGAAAACTTCTGTAACACAATTTTATATTTTGTGCCATTAAAAAAAAAAAAATTCTCCTTTAAGAGGCAAATATTGCTGTCAATGAGGTTGGAGCTACATTGTGAGCCCCAGGGCACCTTGTTCCCACAAGAGAGATGGAACTGGAAGGTGGTCTAATGATGAAAAACAAAAATGATAGGTGTAGGTTAGAGCTCCTAGCTTCTCCTACATTATGTCAAACCACATCAATGTGGTATCATTTTTCTCAGGATAGCAGTAGGTACTGAATGCAGTAGGAAATCCCATGGTTTTCAAAGACTGTAGCATCTTTGAAGTGATGGAAATGTTAATTTTTTGTTTTTTAAATAGCGCCACTTCTGGAAACATTTGTGCACACCATCCAAGGAGTAAAAAGACAAGTGACCCATCATTTTATGCATATGGTTATCTATGTTAAAAGACAGTATCCTGAGTTTACCCTTTCTTTGTGTCTATATCTTTTGTGATCAAAGTGCAAGCAGCCAAAAATTATTGTTGTCATTTAGTACTCCAGACACCCCCTACAGTTTGTCAGAACATACCTATGTCGTACCATTTTATCAGACTAGTAATAGGCATTGGTCACAGTAGGAAATTGCAAGGTTTTAAAACATTGTAATATCTTTGAAGTTGTAGAAATGTTAAAAATATTTTTTTCTATAGCACCACCTTCTAGAAACATTTGTGGTTATCAGCATAGAAATAGAAAACCAAGTGACCCCTCATTTGATGCAGTGGGTTATCACTTTCTAGAATGTTAGTCTACCTTTTCTTTTTTTATAAATTTTTATTGAAAATACAAACAGTGCATAAAGTAGATGACACACAATTTACTAATGTAGTGTACAATAGAAATAGTACAAATTGCATAGAATCAAAATAAAATACAGCATACTCAGACAGTCTTATGTACATCCAGTATGAATGGGTATATGGGTCATAGTTACCATTAAACATCTCATACCTAGAGAAACAGTAGGCTTGGACTACCACTTGAAGGTAGTTGCAGTTGAAGAAAGAGGAGGAAGACAGACAGTAAGATAGAAGGTGCGAGAACCAACAGACAGTGTAAGAGAACGCGTAGAAAGAGATTCTACCTTTCATCATATCTAAGGTTGTTACAGACACTTTAGTACAGGGAGAACACATTTTAAGAGTGCTGGAAAAAGACAGATTTTAGTTTTGTGCTACTGTAACCTCCTTTGTTATGTCATTTTTTATCCAGTGGGTGTAATTTCTATCGGGAGAGGAGATGCTAATGAATACAATAGGAAATTTGATCACTTTCGAGCATTTGTGCACATCAGGCTAGGGGTATAAAGGCAAGATACCCCACATTTGATATGAAGTGTTATTGTCTTTCCAAAATGGTATGCCTTATCTATAGTCTCTTCTTATCTGTAGTTGTTACAAACATTTAAGTGAAGGTGTGGTACATATAAAAAACACTGACAGATTTTGGACCTTTCAGTTTTGTCATCCTGGCACATCTTATCTATGTCATTTCATACCATATTTGATGAGCAGTGTTACATTAGTAAAAGGGGTGGGAGGGGGATACTTTATCATTCAATTACTCTTGAACTACAACTCTGACAGTAGTGAAATAACACTCTCCATGGCCCAAATACTATGAAGATTAGTTGGAGCTGCTATTATTGTGAAACATTACTATCCCTTTAACATTTTCTATTAATTCCAGCAAGGGTTTTAACTGGTTGAATGCTAAAGAGGTCTCTAACACATTATGAAGCACCTCTGTAGCAGCTGAGGGATTAAAACCTCCATTTAAACATCATTGGGAATTTGGGGATTTTTTTGTCCCCTACAGTGCAGTTGGATTGCCCCAGAATGACCCCGTTCTTCTTAATACATCAGCTTTACCGACTACTTCACAATCAGTTTGTTATAACTCATTGAAAAAAATATAGGACAACAGCATCCGCATTCTATTACCGGGTGGCAAAGGCAACCAGATTTATGTTTTTATTTGGACTCTTTCAACTAAATTTCTATTATTTTTTCATCATAATTGATTGTTCCAGGCAATATTTTTGCAGTTTTTCATCAACTTCATAGATTTCTCATTTGCTTCCAGCTGCTCCAATCCCTCTAGAAAATGGCTAAGCAGAGATCCAATATGAATTTGCTTCCTAACCACATGCCATGCAGCAGAATGCGGACCGGAAAGACAGGTTAGTTTCCATTTATCTTGAAGCCCAGATGCAGATACCTTTCTTAGCCATAAACCTCTCAGGGCGAGTTTAAATATCAAATAAATGTTAAGTGAGGTATAGTAATCGGTGTCTTAGAATAATTAGTTGCACTTCTCAAGATTTGCTGAATTACTTCTTTGAACTACTTTAAAAATAGGTACTTGAGAAATGCTGGTTGCTTTCACTGAAAATCTCAGTGATTTAAAGGGACATCTTCCTACATTTTTATAGTATTAAGGGACATGCTTTAAAGAAATCCATGCAAATAAAGTTCTATTACGGTGGTTAAAAAAAATAAAATAATAATAAAATGCATTTAAAGGGATAGTAATACTTTGTTTTATCTTTATTTTATTTTGTAGGCATTAAAAAAACATGAAGAATGATATAAGTCTTATCTCTCAAACCTTTGATGATATAAGTCTTATCTCACAAGCAAAGTTTCCCCCTCCTGCCCTTTTACCTAGTATAAACCATCTTTTGTCATATGTGGAATCTGGTTGCTAGACCAGACAGATAACAGCAAGGGACAATCTTCTTCCTATGAGAACAATGAAAGCCCTGCCCCCTTGACAAGCTTTTCAGGTTTTTCCCTTATCTTAACTGAAGATTGTCCCTCTCTGCAATCTACCTGGGCACCTCCCTTCTGATCTGGCTGAACAGTGTGACATCAGTAAAAGGGGCGGGAGGGGGATAATTTGTCATTGAATTACTCTTGAACTACAACTCTGACAGAATTAAAATAACACTCTCCAAAGTCCAAATACTATGATGATTAATTAGAGCTGCTTTTATTATGCAACATTACTATCCCTTTAAGGAGATCATTTTTGGCATAAGTAACTTAGAAAACTGGACTTCTGCAAGTGTAGGACTAGAAACTCAATTCCAGTGCATGGTTTATTGTGAAATAGTATTTGTTCATCCTACTTATTGTCACTACTGTCATTTCTTTATCATTTTAGAATGTCTTAACCCGTTACTAATCAAATTATACTTGCATTTGTATAGCTGTTTATATTCCCTCCTTATTAAACATTTTTTGGTTACGTTTTATTTTCTTAATTATATTATTTATCATACCAGTAGGTGTTATGCAGTACTACCTAGCACTTTAAAATTATCTACTCAAAAGTTATTGCTGCTCAGTTTAGCCAATAAAGGTATCACTTTTCCTCTACCAGAATCCTGCAAATGATGTTCTGATTGAACATTGCTGTTTTGTGAAGAATTAAGAGAAGTGTTGTTCACTGCCACAGTCTCCATCAACTGAAAGTCTAACTCCCTCCATCACCAACCAGCAAATGATTAACTGGGGATGATAGAAATAGTAATCCCTATCAATTGGAGGGTCATCAATTGACTTTCCTTGCCTAAAGATGTTAATGGGTCTTACATAGTTGTTTGTCTCCAAGGCAGTGAATGATAGACACAAAATGTGTAAGACAAGGCTTGAGAAGAGGGATTTCTGCTGTTTTTGTGTGAGGTTTGTGGAAATAAACATTATTATATCTGGATCTCTGCATAAAAAAATCTAAATGGGATATCTGTACTTCAGGGTGTGCTATATAGAATTTTGTTGTACATTGCTTAGTAAAGTGGAGTTAAGAAAGTGTAGGGTCTAAAATTGATTAAAATGTGTGACTTAGCAGAAATCGTTTTTGGACCCTCTTACACTCACTTCAGTGATACAGGAAACGAGTTTTAGAGATGTGATAAACTTTTGTGATTCGGTTCATGGATAGATTTGCAAAATATTATGTACGTTTTATTTCTGTCCTGAATTGTTTCAGATGGAATCTGAAGCCTGTTTATTTGACAAGTGAATTTGCTGCAGAAGTTCTCCTATGCTATTTTGTCTTAGATACAAGGTACAGGAAAAATAAACACCACAAACACCACGAACGTAAGGAGAAAAACTAGTCATAGCTTTAAAATATTAAGAATTAATTTAATATTCATATGCATATTCTGTGCACATGAATGCAGATGACACCATAATAATATATGCTAAAAATTAAAATGTATTTCAACTAGAAGGCATATTACAACATGGCTTCTCTGAAGTTGAAAGATTGATAGCAAAGAACAAACTGTTTTGAAACACCAACAAAACAGTAACAATGGTATTTGGTAAAACCACAAACTACATAATATGTGCAATACCCCCTATCCATTATAACGAACTCCAATCACAGCTTGGCCCCAGTAGACTTCTACAAATATCTTGGTAATGTGGCTTGACCCCCAACCTCACTTTTGGTCTTCATATTGATAAGTTAACACCCAAACGTTATCCCAAAATAGAATCAAATCATGCTTAAGTAGCCTGGTAAGAAAACATATTGTTCAACAGATGTTAATGCCAGTCATAGACTATGGGGATTGAGTAAATGCTCCATGCCACAAATCCATCTTGGTAAACTTGGCACTCTGTATAAATCATTATGCCTCTTTATCCTTCAGTGTAATTACACTACTTATCACTGTGATATGTTTAAAGAATGAAACTGGCTAACACTCAAATTTATACCACCACTTCTCTAGAGAGCTACCAAACTACCTGAGCTGTATGCTCACTCCAGCTCTCCATACTAACTATAACCTCCGCTTCACTGCTAACAACTCACTGACTATTCTACACTACCTGAGCAGTATGATCACTCCAGATCTCCATACTAACTATAACCTCCACTTCACTGCTAACAACTCACTGACTATTCCACACTACCTGAGCAGTATGATCACTCCAGATCTCTATACTAACTATAACCTCCACTGCTAACAACTCACTGACTATTCCACACTACCTGAGCAGTGTGATCACTCCAGATCTCCATACTAACTATAACCTCCACTGCTAACAACTCACTGACTATTCCACACTACCTGAGCAGTATGATCACTCCAGATCTCCATACTAACTATAACCTTCACTACTAACAACTCACTGACTATTCCACACTACCTGAGCAGTATGATCACTCCAGATCTCCATACTAACTATAACCTCCACTCCACTGCTAACAACTCACTGACTATTCCACACTACCTGAGCAGTGTGATCACTCCAGATCTCCATACTAACTATAACCTCCACTGCTAACAACTCACTGACTATTCCACACTACCTGAGCAGTATGATCACTCCAGATCTCCATACTAACTATAACCTCCACTACTAACAACTCACTGACTATCCCACACTACCTGAGCAGCATGATTACTCCAGATTTCCATACTAACTATAACCTCCGCTCCACTGCTAACAACTGACTATTCCACACTACCTGAGCAGTGTGATCACTCCAGATCTCCATACTAACTATAACCTCCACTGCTAACAACTCACTGACTATTCCACAGTACCTGAGCAGCATGATCACTCCAGATTTCCATTCTAACTATAACCTCCGCTCCACTGCTAACAACTGACTATTCCACACTACCTGAGCAGTGTGATCACTCCAGATCTCCATACTAACTATAACCTCCACTGCTAACAACTCACTGACTATTCCACAGTACCTGAGCAGTGTGATCCCTCCAGATCTCCATACTAACTATAATCTCCACTACTAACAACTCACTGACTATCCCACACTACCTGAGCAGCATGATCACTCCAGATTTCCATACTAACTATAATCTCCACTACTAACAACTCACTGACTATTTCACACTACCTGAGCAGTATGATCACTCCAGATTTCTATACTAACTATAACCTCCACTACTAACAACTCACTGACTATTCCACAGTACCTGAGCAGTGTGATCACTCCAGATCTCTATACTAACTATAACCTCTGCTTCACTGCTAACAACTCACTGACTATTCTACAGTACCTGAGCAGTATGATCACTCCAGATCTCCATACTAACTATAACCTCCACTACTAACAACTCACTGACTATTCTACACTACACTACCTGAGCAGTATGATCACTCCAGATCTCCATACTAACTATAACCTCCACTGCTAACAACTCACTGACTATTCTACACTACACTACCTGAGCAGTTTGCTCACTCCTGCTCTCCATACTAACTATAACCTCTGCTCCACTGCTAGCACCTCAGGTATTTGCACACTACAAGAAAGAAGTTGGTCAATCTGCCTTCTCCTTGAGACAACTGCTTCTTTATATCTCTTCCTGGTAAAACATTTCCTAAATAAATAAACAAACAATAAAAATCAATGACTTTTGTTTCAATGTTTCGATTTGACAGTGACATTTATTTCACACACACATACACATATATATATATATATATATATATATATATATATATATATGTGTGTGTGTGTGTGTGTGTGTTTGGTTTCTGGATAATTGAAACAGTTTTATACGAATATCGAAATCATACTGAATAATTTTGTACATTCCTAATCAGTGTCACTTGAGGTTTCTTTATCACATAGTAACATAGTAACAGATTGTGCGCTTCCCATTTGCATTCTTAAATCACTATTAGTGTCACTACAAAATGTGACTGTTTACCAACATGTAGGTCATAACAAAGGGAGGCATCCTGAAATTTAATCAGTTGCTACTTATAGTTTGTTTTCAGTATGGATGTTACTAATCACAAAAAATTGCAAAGGGACAACACTCAGTCATAGAGACCAAATAACATTTCCTATGATTTAAATGTGCCTTGAAAATGCTACTTAAATCATGCATTAGGGGAACTTGGTGTGTACCCTATGGCGCAGATGATTTAACACAGAATTACTCCAATACGAAACATAGAGGATTATAACAGTTGGTTTTGGTTCCTAAAGCACTGTGAAGCAATGTGTTGGGTATCTTCTGGCACTCAAAGGATTAAATAAATGAGAATTTTTATTTGTTCTTGATGGTGTTATTGATTTCTTTGAGAACCGTATCATTTTTTTGAAGGTGTTTGAAGCCCACGCTACCATGGTTTTGGACAAGAATCAGGGTTACATGTGAATGCCAATCTCCCGCTCTGGATTAAGATCTAGTTTTCTGGCATCACCTCTGTAGACTCTTGACTATGGCTTGGGCTGGTTTGGTGATGTAAAAACTGGATTATGGCAAATAATATTAGAGATCTATGGTGCACTATTAATTCCAACTATAGTAAATATATTTGAACTAGCAGGTACCAGGCAGCAACTGGTAACAGCTTTTTAGGAATATAGAATCTCTTAGTGGGCAAGGTTTTACATACAAATATGGACCAAATTAGGGGACAGTTATCAAGGAAGGACCCAGTTTAATAAAATTACCTCTAAAATGTCAGTGCAAATCAGTAATAGTGCTGAAGACTTTTGAGTTATTGATGCATTTGGCTGCAGACGTGTTCTTTTAATATGCTCAAAAATTTGCATTGCTTAAAAAAAAAAAAAAAAAAAATAGCATTTCATCCAAAGTTTCTTATTCTCGCCATATATGTATTTAGATGTAGTGAAACGTTTTATTAGGAGTGAAATTTTGTTTTAAAGAAATGTGAATTTATGCAATTTAAATTTCTTTGAACATTTCTGAATTATTGATGCAATGTAAACTTTCTTATGAGCAATGCAACATTTCAAGAAGTGATGTAATTTTTTTTATAATCAATCCCTATTTTTATATGCTTATTAATTTATATTATTAAATATGATACCTGTACTCATGATTATTTATGTACTGCTGAACTTTGAAAGAACATTTTGATTAAATTTAACACTATGCTGTAAAGCCAGCCAAGTGTCTGCTTGCTCTGAGCTACATACACTAATGAGAGCTCATTAACATGCTATGGGCAAGATGTTCAGAAAGTGGTGGTAACTGAAATTGTCTGTAATCAGAACAGAAAAGTTCTTACATCATGGTCCGTCGGATCTCAGACATGTTTCCGTCATTTTTTGCATTCAATTCTGCCATCTCCATCAAAGGGAAAAAGCCGTCTTAAAAGTGGGTGTGGTTTAAAGTAATAAAGTAATTAATACTTCATTTTATCTTTATTTTATTTTGTAGGCATTAAAAAAACATGAAGAACGATATAAGTCTTATCTCTCAAACCTTTATGGTTTGAGAGATATTCACAAGCAAAGTTTCCCCTCCCGCCCCTTTTACCTAGTGTAAGCAATCTCTTCTCAGATGTGGAATCCAGTCCATAGACCAGACAGATAACAGCAGGGGACAATCTTCTTCAGATGTGGAATCCAGTCCATAGACCAGACAGATAACAGCAAGGGACAATATTCTTTCTATCAGAACAATGAAAACCCTGCCCCCCTTGACAAGCTTTTCAGCTTTTTCCCTTATCTTAATTGAAGATTGTCCCTCTCTGCAGTCTGCCTGGGCACCTCCCTTCTGCTCTGGCTGAGCAGTGTTACATCAGTAAAATGGGGGGAGAGTGGGATACTTTGTCATTGAATTTTCTTGAACTGTAACTCTGACAGTATTGAATTAACACTCTCCAAAGTCCAAAACACTATGATGATTAATTAGAGCTGCTTTTATTATGAAACATTACTATCCCTTTAATCTACTGCCATAATATAAATTATTTTCAGAAAAAAATATTTGTTTCAACGTCTCTTTTTTTGTCTGATTAACGTAATTTTTTTCCCGACAAAATAAAAAATGGTCTAAACTTGGAGAAAACAAATTAGAAGGAGTGAGAAGTAATTTGTAATTTCAAAGACAAAAAAGGTGTTTGTTTCTTTGAACATTTTAATTTCAAAGACAAAATCAAAGACATTTTTAACATTAGAATTTTTAAAGGCAATGTTCAGCAAGATCTTGTTACCGTCATGTTTAATTCTTTAGACACATTTTGAAACGTGACAGATTTACTTCTGAAAATATCATCCTTCTTTTGCCACCAACTCGTGATCCGACAATTTTTTCATCATGACGAGTTTTTGAACATTTCGCCCTAAGGGTTATGCAAAGTAAGCGTTAAATCTTTGCAATGCGTTGCGTACCCCTCAGACACTCAAAGGGTTAAAAGGCCGGTCCTGCTCTAACGCACAGAATGCTCCCAGCACAGAACTCCCAGCATTCTGCATAGAATGCTCCCAGCACAGAACTCCCAGCATTCTGAGCGTTCGAGCAGTCTCTACTGAGCATGACGGCTTCTGACAAACATCCTAGCAAATTGCTAAATAGGATTTTTGAATCACAGCATCCAAGTAGAAAAAAAACATTCAAAGGGTTAAACGCCTGTCTTAAATCAATGGTAATTTGGGACCATTTTCTTAGTCCTCCCCATGGTTCACCAAAGTTCCTCCAGAATAACTATACCTTTTTTTAAAAAACAGGGCCCTTGATATGATAAACCATTGCTATACCAGAGAGTTATAAAAAGTTAAACAAAAAGTTTAGCAACTGCAGGATCTCGCAGAAAAGGGCAATTCGACCATTATAATTCATAAATTCATTATTAACGCTGGACACTCTCTAAAGTTTAATTAGAAATATTTTTAAATGAGAGGAAGCTAAGAACAGATTTATATGATTCATAAGATGTACCTTTATATGAATTATACTTTATAAAGGAATTAAAATATTTTCCAGATTATTGTTCAATTGCCTGTTAAAGGAGAATGACTACTTCCTAATAATAAACCCTCATTCTTTACTATTGCCAGGAAATTCCAATGGCCCCAAGTTTTTGCACTTGTGCCTTTGTTCTAGAGATAACATCTTCAATCCATCCTGGATGTCATTGCTATGGAGGCAGACGTGACAGTTGCTGGTATTCTTTTCTCAGATTAAAGCACACAGAGTGCTTGAGCTTACTTACTATTCAACCTCTTAAAGGGATAGTAATGTTTCATAATAAAAGCAGCTCTAATTAATCATCATAGTATTTGGACTTTGGAGACTGTTATTTCAATTCTGTCAGAATTGTAGTTCCAGAGTAATTCAGTGACAAAGTGTCCCCCTCCCGCCCCTTTTACTGAACACTGTTCAGCCAGATCAGAAGGGAGGTGCCCAGGTAGACTGCAGAGAGGGACAATCTTCAATTAAGATAAGGGAAAAACCTGAAAAGCTTGTCAAGGGGGGCAGGGCTTTCATTGTTCTCATAGGAAGAAGATTGTCCCCTGCTGTTATCTGTCTGGTCTATGGACTTCATTCCACATCTGAGAAGAGATGGCTTACACTAGGTAAAAGGGGCGGGAGGGGAAACTTTGCTTGTGAAGTCTTGTGAAGACTTATATCGTTCTTCATGTTTTTTTAATGCCTACAAAATAAAATAAAGTTAAAACGAAGTATTACTATCCCTTTAAGGACTGACAGCGTGGTGGCTTGGCTGGCAGTTCAGGACCACGGGGCTGTTTTTGCAAAGTGATTCAGGGGTCCCCAAACGGTATGCAGTTGATTGGAATCCCTGAATTCCATGACATCCCAGGACCCTCACAGGTCTTTATGGCAAGTTTACCCATGACGGTCCTGGCACATCATCGTCCTTAAGGGGTTAAGGACCAGAGGGATGTGAAAAGTATTTCAAATCAATGTGTTGCACATCTCCTTAGTACTTAAAGGGTTAAGATGCATGACTGATTGTAGATGTTGGGGGAGATGCCGTAAGATATGATAAAGAAGTGATAATGAGGGAGATAACTTCTCCAGTGATATCACTTATCCACGTCTAATGTTAGTCTATGGAGTCTATGTTATAAGAGCTCCAAAGCTGGATAAATGTTAGTGAACAGGCGCCATAGATAAACATAAGAACTGGAGAAGTGATATCACTGGAGAAGTCATCTCCACTTTATCACCTCTTTATCACTCCTTAGTGCATAACCCCCATCATCTCTTGAACAATACACAAGTGCAAAATCAATAGGGGCCATTCATATTTTCTGTTAATAGTAAGGTATGTGTGTGTGTGTGTGTGTGTGTGATAATGTTAGGGGGGCTAGTTCTCCTTTAAACGGATAGTAATGTTTCAAGGAAAAGCAGCTGCAATTAATCTTCATAGTATTTGGGCCATGGAGAGTGTTATTTCAATACTGTCAGAGTTGTAGTTCAAGAGTAATTGAATGATAAAGTATCCCCCTCCTACCCCTTTTACCTAGTGTAAGCCACCTCCCCTCAGATATGGAATCTGGTACACAGACCAGACAGCTCACAGCAAGGGACAATCTTCTTACTGTGAGAACAATGAAAACCCTGCCCTCCTGAAAGGTTTTTCAGGTTTTTTCCTTATGATCAATGAAGATTGTCCTTCTCTGCGATCCATCCGGACAGTCTTGCTGATCTGAGATGAGCAGTGTTACATCAGTAAAGGGGCGGGAGGGGGATACTTTATCATTCAAATATAACTCTGACAGTATTGAAATAACATTTTCCACCAGTCCAAATACTATGATGATTATTCAGAGCTGCTTATTAGTGAAGCATTACCATCCCTTTAATGCACACAAAATAAACAATTGTTGGCTTTCTTTTGAGTACCAAAGAGATGCGTTGGATACCTCTCTGTCGCTCAGACGGTTAATCTCTTCACTTACTTATCCTAAGTAATTCTCTGGTTATCGTCTCACAATACATACTTCATAGTCCAGACTTACCTATTGAAAGAAGAAAAAAAAAGAAAAGAAAAGAAAACCCTTGGCAGAAAACTGATTGTATAAGTGAGATATGAAAGCATAATTAAATAGTATTCAAGTGCTTTAATGAAGCAAAATTATACTTTTCCATTTCTTAAAAATCAATCTTTAAAGCATGCAGCCCCAGCATGTGTAGAAAGTAATAAAGAGAAGTCTTTATGGAAGACCTCTTAATATGATTGTAAGAGCTTGTCGTCCGCAATCATGTAGTCAGATGGGGGTCATGAATATGTGAAAGAAAAGTAACGACATGTGAAGTGTGATCCCATGTGGCTCGTTTGTTTTGAAGAAGAATGCGCAGAACCTGGACACATTTTTCTGCATGCTGTTCTACTGAATTACTAATATAATGTCTGCATTGAAATGTCAGCCAGGAAACTAGTTTTAAAGGAATAATTTATTTCTAATACATTATTTCATTTTATAATATTTTTTTTATATACGCAGTATGCAATTTCAGGGACTGTTCTGTGCAGCTTATCACAACCACATTGTGTTCAAGGATTATCTGTTTGCATATATAATGTTTCAGCTATAACCTTTCTAAACTGGACTTGTTCCCCAAGGTTTATTACAGATAATTAAAATCTGTCTATATGTTGTATTAACCATGTTTCTTTAAAATAAATAGTTTTTCCATAAATTACCTTACATGGTTTGGTGCGGCACAGTGTGGCACTTTAGGTTAATTTCCTGAACGCTATGCTAATTAGTTCTGTTTGAGGCCAGATGTATCACTTCCTGTGTGTGGATTTTGCCCAGATTCTTAACACAGTGAGTAGCAATAATGATCAATCACAGAGTTTAAAGGAGCAGTAAACTTTTTTTATGAAAAAATATATATTGTAGGATTTTCCTACTGAGTAAAATAAAGGTACTCCCACTGCAGAGAGATTTATATTTCCAGAGTTATTACAATTTAAACCCATGTATTTTTACATTAGAAGTGCCCTCTAGTGGTCAAATTCTAATTAGATTTCCTGTTAGAGTCTAATGGAGAGGAAAGTCAGAAAAGTCAGACACATACAGTTTTCCATAGTATGTTATAGAAACTGCCTGTCACTTCCTGTCAGAACTATCAGGAAGTAAACACAGTAAATTCACTTCCTGTCAGTTAGAACTATCAGGAAGTAAACACAGTAAATTCACTTCCTGATTATTTAAACTGCTATAAATTTTGAATAAAACATCTGACACACGATGGGAGTGACCTTGTTTTATTCAGCAGGAAATGGTCTATAAAATATGTGTTTTCATAAAAAAAAGTTTATTGCTCCTTTAATAATAATAAAGTGCAACATTGTGCCACAAATAAATGCCTAGTACAATATATTATTCTTATTAAAGCTTTGAGTGCCAGAGGGTTGTGCAATGCATAACTCCCAATATTTCAAATGAACAAAGAGGGACACTTGTGTTCGAGGGGGTGTTACTGGGGTGTGGCAGGTGGGAGGGATATTACCAAGAATTTTTAGGTTACTTTGTGACCTATTGACACCTGTTTGTGTAAATTAACAAATTATTTATCATAAGACCAAAGTATTTTATTTACACAGTATAATTTATAAACACATATACTGAAGTTTAAAAAACATTAAAGTGACATTTATTACTGTAGAGCAATGTGATACACATATCTACATCACACAGTCTGATCTCCTAATAAGAGAGATACCAGGGTGGGAAAGAGAGACAGAGGGAGGTATGGCAATGCATTGCTTCCCAATATGTTGACTACCCCCTCAAAGGGTTAACATTAGCTAAACTTATCTTAAAGTGACTGGTCCAATTACAACTATGGTCGTGGTACAAATTAAGACATTTAAAAATATTTCGAATTAATAAATAAATGTGAAAAGACTGAAATGAAATTGGGATCCCTGTATATTCTTGGAAACATCTTGCAAATCCCCCTTATCTTTTAACCCTTTGGACAATAGAGAGATCTCAGTGCTTTGCAATGCATTGCATATCCCTCTAGCAAACAAGGGGTTAAAATGGCAGCTGTGCTTTTCAGATGCAAATTAAAATGCTGGCACAAATGCCATATTCAATGTCAGAATCAATTTTATTAATGAACAAACTGCCAGAAGCACAAGTGAACAGCTCGACAAGGCAATTTGAAAGATACAAGTTTCGGAAACACTTTTGTAAGCTCTTCAGGTTTAATAACTATATGATATGCGTGGGTCCAAATACCTAATAGTCTTGTTTCATATTTTATTATTTTCCTGAAGGGCAGTTAAGATGGTTTTACATCTATGGGTAACTGTAATTAAATGGGAGGATGTTTCTGTACATTTTATTTAATACTAAATACTGCATAACTATATTGCACAGTTACATTGTACAATGAGAGCTGCAATCAAGAAGCAAATAGAACTCAATCCATTTGACCTTCATGATCAAAATATTGTAACATCCTATATAATAATTTGGTAGAATGCTTGTCAGAAGCCATCATGCTCAGTAGAGACAGCCCGAACACACAGAATGCTGGGAACACAGAATGCTGGGAGCACGGAATGCTGCGAGCATGGAATGTTGGGATTACAGAATGCTGGGAGCAAGGAATGCTGGAAGCACAGAATGCTGGGAGCAAGGAATGCTGGGAAGTGTAGGAATGCTGGGAGCATTCTGTGCTGTCGGCAGTCTCTACAGTGCATGACTGCATCGGCGGCAGGACTCAGAGCAGGACCAGCCTCTTAACCCTTTGAGTGCCAGAGGGGTATGCAAAGCATTGCAAAGCAACGCATTGCTTACCCCTCTGGCACTCAAAGGGTTGACATCACCCGGACCTTGGCCCGTATACACGGGCTTTTACACTAGTAGTAACATAGTTGACAAGGTAGAAAAAAAACATTGAAACCAAACCAATGCAGCGCTAATACAACAGGCATATGATTTTTAACTTCAATAAGCAAACGTGACCTGAGAGAGTCTCTGATTTTCTTTGATCATCGCTGACACTCTCCTCTAGACCTCCGAAAAAAAGTCCTCCATATACATGTAAAAAACAAAGGAAAATGTAGGGCGCATACGCTCTAATTGTAGACCATTAGCCTTCAAATGTTAACATCTCCACTGTAACAAGCAACACCATCCAGTGAGTGATGTGCTTTACTCACATTTTTTGGAGGCAAGAACTAGCCTCAAAGTATGGGAAAATCCAATGGATAACCCCCAGTGCAGGTATCAATCGCAATCCCATGTCCTCTCAGTCTCCTCCCCTTTACCAGTTTACATCCAATTATCTTATGGGTCCTTAGGTCTCCAAAAACAACCCTATATCCAGTTCTCTTATAAATATGGTAATATGGGACCTCTAAATAGGAAGAGGGATGGTGGTGGAACTGATTTACAGAGGAGGGCTGGCAACTTGTAATATTAAACACCTCAGCAGCAAGAACAGCAGTTGCAAATACCACAATTATGGAGTCAGACTCAGGAGGACATTTGACAATGACCAGTGGCCTGTTCAACTGATTCTTTCCCCACACCCCACCATCACAGGGCACCCTTGTGCCCCTTTTATACTATGCCTTTGGGAAATAAAATAATATGTGTTGTGTGTGACTTCAGTGTTCCCATTGATTTCAATGGAATGAGCTAGGAGAAAACAGCAGGAAAAAGCAGAAAACTGCATTATTCGCCAATTTCAGTTTCAGGTGAAAATTTTCGCCCATCCCTAGGTCTATCAAGTAATATATACAGTACGGGTTCTAGCACAAGTCTCAAATCATATACAAAATATGTATAAATAAGTATAGTTCTGTAGGATAATAGAAGGACAACAGGAACTAACCACTGTCTTCACTTGGCTTACTGCAAAGAGACCAGTTCAGTAGAAAATTGTGCGTAAGTACATTAAAATAAAGCTTTTATTGTTCAATTAATACTAAAAGAAAAGTATAGTGAGATTTTAAAAACTTAACAGGCTTTATTTAATATGATAATGTACCTGTTAAAAGCAATGGTACAGCTATATGAGTATCTATATTGTACTTAATAGATGACTTCCAAAGATATTTATATAAATGCATGTAAGTGGTAATCACAAATCTCTAAGAAACAGCAGCATTCCTATAATGGATATGCAGTTTCTAAGAGGGTGACCAAAATAGGTAGTGTGGAAGGAGAGTGAAGTTACAAACACCGGATCTCACTGCACTGGAAATGTAACCACTGTGAATGCTTAGTAAGTGAAGATACATTCTCCTTTCACACTAATCGTATCACAGCTATGAATCTGAATTGTGTGGAAGGAGAGTAGGTAATAAAGCACCGGATCATTAGCTGCTTCTCTGAGCTGTAGATCACACAGCTTTGATTATTCATTATTTAAAGGAGCAGTAAACTTTTTTATGAAAATATATATATAGTAGGGATTTTCCTATTGAGTAAAATAAGGGTACTCCCACTGCAGAGAGATTTATATTTCCAGAGTTATTACAGTTTAAACCCATGTTTTTTTTACATTAGCAGTGCCCTACAGTGGTCAAATTCTAATTAGATTTCCTGTCAGAAAAGTCAGAGACATACAGTTCTCCATAGAATATGATAGAAACTCTCTGTCACTTCCTGTCAGTTAGAACTATCAGGAAGTAAACACAGTAAATTCACTTCCTGTCAGTTAGAACTATCAGGAAGTAAACACAGTAAATTCACTTCCTGATTATTTGAACTGCTATAATTTTTTAATAAAACATCTGACAGCAGTGGGAGTGAACTTGCTTTATTCAGCAGGAAAAGCACTATAAAACATGTGTTTTCATAAAAAAAGTTTACTGCTTCTTTAAAGAGACAGTCTCCTTTGCGTATATTCATGTAGGTGGTGCTCTGATTATGACTGTTCTCATGTAGTATGACAAAGACCTAGCACTAATGTAGTTGCTTTCATAGATAAGCCACATTCTAAACTATCTCACTGGAAACATGAGACATATGTCTATACTTACACACTCCTCCTCAGTCTACATGCCGCTACTGCTATTCTAATGGCCCTCATGGCTAAGCCACATTCTACTTTTTCTATCTTTGTATACAGATTCCTGCAAGCCCATATGTGTGGAAGCTGTACTGCCCATTTGGATAAACTGATTGTGTTGGTGAATAAGTGGCAGATGAGGTTTATATAGATAAATGTGCGCTTATGCATTAAGCATACCACATATAAGGTAAATGGAAACCCACTTGTTAAAAAAGTGTTCCCTTCATTCCATAACTGCAATATGGCGAATGGGATCGGGTGGCAGAGGTGATGTGGCGAAAGCAACAGGGTGGCCCCTCCCCTTCAAGTCATCGCTAGGCATTAAGAGGGGGCGGCAAACCTTGCTGCAGAGATTTTTACAGGAGTGGCTAGGGGGGCTTTGCTGTCAAAATCACTGCCCTGTGCTGATTCGCTGGTTGCAGGCCCACCTACCACCCTGGCCTCTTGGAGGAAAATGTTGAGTATGTGACTCTCACCTGTACTTGAGTTTTAATAAATAACTATATTCACTCCTGTGCCCCACAATATAGTATGGGCAGCTATGAGATAAATACCTCCACTATATGGTATAAATAGAAATAATAAAGAAAATACATTTAAAGCTTGAGTTTGATTTGCCTGCTCCAAAGGCTTCACCTCTTCAGCCATTCACAAGAGGAAAGTTTTTGTTCCCTTTGTGCAAGGTTTACAACCAATTAACAACTTTCTTGTCATACCATATCTTGACAAGGATAACCACAAGTAGTGATGAATGACTCTATCAAAAGACTTCTACTGATCCAGAGACTGTAAGTCCTTTTCCCATTCCTTAAAGGGATAGTAATGTTTCATAATAAAAGCAGCTCTAATTAATCATCATAGTATTTGGACTTTGGAGAGTGTTATTTCAATTCTGTCAGAGTTGTAGTTCAAGAGTAATTCAATGACAAAGTATCCCCCTCCCGACCCTTTTACTAATGTAACACTGTTCAGCCACATCAGAAGGCAGGTACCCAGGTAGACTGCAGAGAGGGACAATCTTCAATTAAGATAAGGGGAAAACCTGAAAAACTTGTCAAGGGGGGCAGGGCTTTCATTGTTCTCATAGGAAGAACATTGTCCCCTTCTGTTATCTGTCTGGTCTTACAACCAGATTCCACATCTGAGAAGAGATGGCTTACACTAGGTAAAAGGGGTAGGAGGGGAAACTTTGCTTGTGAATATCTCTCAAACCATAAAGGTTTGAGAGATAAGACTTATATTGTTCTTCATGTTTTTTTAATGCCTACAAAATGAAATAAAGATATAACAAAGTATTACTATCCCTTTAACTCTGCACTGTTCCAGAAAATATGCTCTGTAATTCAAAGTACAAAACTGAGACAGAGAAAGCAACTGATGAAAAATCAAAATCAATAGCCTGAAAAGGTCCTTTGCCAAAATTTTCAGTATTGAAGAGGGCTATAGGATGGCAATTCCCAATTGATTCAGAGTCACACCCTTTCGGACAAAAAAATAAGGCCTGAAATGTTTGATCTTCCTCTCAACCTGTCACTGTTTCTCTTAGTTGTAGCTCAGGTGAAGAATGTCCTCTTTGTCTCTGTCAGTGTCACTTATCAGTAAAAAGTTTTTCTTTTTATTTTCTTTTAAACTGTCCTTGTCTGTCAATGTAACTGTCAATGCCATTGCTACAAATCACACCCACACTCCCTGCATCCACAAACTGATCTAGCTCTCTGCCTGTCTGCCTCTACAACATTAGCTAGTTAAAGTCAAAATTATCTTCTTTCCCAAGGAATTATTTACGTAAAGAGTTGAGCTAAGATCAATAGGTCATTCATTAAGACTAGAGGAAAGGAACTTTTGACTAAAACAAAGGCAGGGATTCTTTACAGTAAGGGTGGGTAAGCTATTGATTTCTTTGCCTCAGCATGTTGCACTTGCAGATAATGCAACTGCTTTCAAAAAAGCAATGGATGCCTATCTAGCACAGACCAATATTCAAAATTATGACAGGTGGCTTAAATCAGATAGAATGTTGATCCAGGGAAATAACTGACTGCCATTTGGAGTCAGGAAGGAATTTTTTTACCCACTTGGGGCTTAATTAGAAATTGCTCCAGAAGGGTTATTTTGTCCTCCTTTAGATCAACAGGGGTGTTTTTGGCATGGGCTGGACTTGATGGACACATGTCTTTTTTCAGCCTTATCAGCTATGCTACTATGTTACAATATATGACTGCAGTGTTAGTTTTAAGTTCAATAATCACCATCAGTTTGCAATAAAAGAATAACATGTCATTGCTGGGTATACAGATTCCCATTATAGCTCTATTCCAGTCCTGGTTTGTCCGAGCTAAGAAATCTCTCAACACCATGTATGAATTGGCACTAGCATCATAACCACCATATTCTTCCTCCTCTCTTGCTTGTTGTGTTGGTTGACTGTGAGTGTGACATAGGTGTAGGTGATGCACACAGCCACCTAGGGGAAAACCACATTTGCTCCTTTCAAATGTTCACCCCAGGACCCTGGGATCAGGAGGAGGTAGTGACAGCACTATCTGTGGTAACAAGCACAACAGTTACTGGTGTTGCTGGTGACCTATGAGTGACAGGGATGTGACAGAGTTGGTGTAAGGACTATCTGCTGATAGGCTCTGGTGTCTCTGAGTCACAGGGGATGTAGTCGGAGTGATTCCAGAACTATGTGCTTCTGGTAGGTAGGTCAGGTAAACATCACTAAGAAAGTATACACACAGGTATTACACATATATTCACCCCCACTAGATCTCATTAGATATCATTTATAGCTAGCAAAATCCACTTTACTGTCCTCAAACCTTCTCCTGTACATTTTTGCCATACTATGATAATGATACATATATATAACATGGTGTCATCTGTGAACACACTGGGCAAGGTATAACTAGTACAGACAGGTGGTGGTGCACAGGTTTCACCTTTCTTCATGCCCTCTATCACTATGTCTGGGGAATGGTCTGGTGCGGTTGTGAAGAATGAGCTTGCTCTGGAACCTCTGGTACCTCATGGCTGGGAACTGTTCAATTGAGAGGTGCACTGCTGACTGCTGAGCTGTGCTGTCCAGAAGGAAGGGTGCTGATCCTTTTCTTAGGGCCTATGGAGCTATCTATGAGGGGGTGCTTAAAGGGATAGTAATACTTAAAATGTAAAAAAATATATGTTGTAGGGTTTATCCCCCTGAGTAAAACAAGAGTACTCCCACTGCTGCAAGGTGTTTCATTCAAAAGTTATTATTTTTCAAAGTTGAATTTTTTAGGTGCAATATCACAGTGGCCTGAAATTGTACAGTGGCGCTGTTGCTACACGATCCTATGGACAGCTCTGGTCAGTTGACCATAAATCTCCATAGGATGGTGTAGCAACAGCGCCACTGTACAATTTCAGGCCACTGTGATATTGCACCTAAAAAATTCAACTTTGAAAATTAATAACTTTTGAATGAAACACCTTTCAGCAGTTGGAGTACCCTTGTTTTACTCAGGGGGATAAACTCTACAACATATTTTTTTTTACATTTTAAGTATTACTATCCCTTTAATGGAAAACAAGGCACACCAAAAAGGGGATTTAAAACAGACTACATATCAAGCTGTTTTTTACTTGAAAACTACTGAGGAAAAAAACCTGTACGTTTCACTCATCTCTAGAACCATGAAGGACAACAAATTAGCATGGAAGAAATCCCAAGACTGTGAATGACAAACTACCAAGAATTGTATATTCCAATAGCAAATGCTTATGGTTTTACATGTAGTACTAATCCACATTTATTAAACATTAAAATTTGTGCTTTTATGTATAGGTCTTCCAATATAAATTTGCAATTGAAAAATGAAAGGCCAAATGTTTTATTTTTTTATCAGTTTTGCATTATTCAGTATTTTAGGCACAAAATAAGTATAAATAAAACATGTAACTTAACAGTGCTTTATATTTATACAGAAATGCCCAGTTTCAGATTCATTTGTGTTTCTATTGCAAGACTGGATTGCTATGACATCTACAGATGGTTCTAGTTGAAAAAAACATTTTTTTGCATTTTCTGTACTTTAAGGATACCATAATCTTTGAAAAACACAGGATTTCATTTTGCTGTAGGTAGCCATAGGTTTCATGAGTAACACCTCAATGAGATGGACTAACATACCTTATGGGGTGCTAAAGGCACAGACTTCCTGTACCATAATCTATTGATTCTCTTAATTATTTGTAAGTCATTACTGAACTTAAATGTTGTAACAACTACAGATAAGAAGAAAAGGAAGACAAGGCATGCCATTTTAGAAAGAAGACAAAACATAGCATAAAGTCACACCATTTTCAAAAGAAGACAACCCAAAGCATAAAATGAGAGGTCACTTGCCTTTCTACCCAGATGCACAATAATGTTTTCAGAGTATGGCTCTAAATGAAAAAACAGGCACTTGTTTTCACATTTCCACCAATGCAAAGCTAATGAAATGTTTGGATTCAATGCAACTTCCTACTGTGTTTATTAGCTGCTGCTCTACTGAGAAGAATGTCATCTCAGTGCCAAAGACTCATCTGCGTGTAATTGTGCAGTTCCAGTTCAACATCCTGTTGTTTTGCACTTGTGGTGCACCATTGTGGTCGCAACTTTTTACAACTGCTCTGCTGTTTTTCCACTCTAGGAGGTTATTGCACAGTGATTGGCACAGCATTGCAATTGCACAGAATGTTACAGCATTGTGTTGAACTTGCAGGAAGATGCTGTGTATGGAGGAAGTATAAGACATGAGGTTGTTGGATTCCATCATGCCAGCCTCCATCGAGACGGACACCATCATGACAAGATTATAGTTTCTCTTTAGTAATCAGTGTCTTGATGAGACAGAGTTGTAATTGTATCCACCTGTGTAACTTAAATTAAGGATCATGTGGCACAGTAATGACATCTCATAAGTCAATCATCATTGAGCTAGAATTGGTGAGAAAATATCCTATATAATAATTTGCTAATTCGTGTGTAACGCCGCGACATGCACAGTAGAAACTGCAGCGCGTGCTGCAGTCATGTGCAGTAGAGACTGCCCGCGCCGCCGCTGATACAGAGCTGGGCGCTCCGAAGGAGCGTCCAGCTCTGTACAAGCCGCGGCACTGGCAGTCTCTACTGCGGTGACTGCCCTGCGACTGGGTGGCAGTGGCACTGTGGCCCGTGTAACGGGCTGTTCAACTAGTATACCATAATACAATAAATAATGAAAAATTATATGTACAATGTAGTATTTATTCTGGAAATATAATAATAAACACAATGCACATACTGTATTATTATAACATGATACAGCAAAATATCTCCACTAAAAATAACAGCATAAATGATGGCTTAGAGATGCATAGGCCCATATGTATAAAAGCATATGGAGTTATTCTGGAGTAAACCAAGTGCACCATAGTGGACAAATACAAATTCCTACATGCCCATGCACTTGAATATAGCTTTTAAATCCCTTGATTGTTAGCGAAGTCTCCAGTGCATTGTGAAGCCCAATTTAAAAGGGATTTTTATTTGTCCACTATGGTACAGATGATTTACTCCATAATAACTCCAGTTTGCTATTATAAGTAAGGACCGTAGTTACTGGTTTATGCCATTACAGAGCAGGTATACACAGGGGACTCTGTGTTTAAAGGTCATTTCTGGGGCATCCAACTGCCCCGTAGGAGACAAACAAAAACTCCTTTTGATTTAAATTGGGATTTCAGAACATTATTCAGGAGAGAGATCCGGGGCAGCGTTCAGAAAGATCCGGAGGAGGTGCATAGGCCCATATGTATAAAAGCATATGGAGTTATTCTGGAGTAAACCAAGTGCACCATAGTGGACAAATACAAATTCCTACATGCCCATGCACTTGAATATAGCTTTTAAATCCCTTGATTGTTAGCGAAGTCTCCAGTGCATTGTGAAGCCCAATTTAAAAGGGATTTTTATTTGTCCACTATGGTACAGATGATTTACTCCATAATAACTCCAGTTTGCTATTATAAGTAAGGACCATAGTTACTGGTTTATGCCATTACAGAGCAGGTATACACAGGGGACTCTGTGTTTAAAGGTCATTTCTGGGGCATCCAACTGCCCCGTAGGAGACAAACAAAAACTCCTTTTGATTTAAATTGGGATTTCAGAACATTATTCAGGAGAGAGATCCGGGGCAGCGTTCAGAAAGATCCGGAGGAGGTGCATAGGCCCATATGTATAAAAGCATATGGAGTTATTCTGGAATAAACCAAGTGCACCATAGTGGACAAATACAAATTCCTACATGCCCATGCACTTGAATATAGCTTTTAAATCCCTTGATTGTTAGCGAAGTCTCCAGTGCATTGTGAAGCCCAATTTAAAAGGGATTTTTATTTGTCCACTATGGTACAGATGATTTACTCCATAATAACTCCAGTTTGCTATTATAAGTAAGGACCGTAGTTACTGGTTTATGCCATTACAGAGCAGGTATACACAGGGGACTCTGTGTTTAAAGGTCATTTCTGGGGCATCCAACTGCCCCGTAGGAGACAAACAAAAACTCCTTTTGATTCAAATTGGGATTTCAGAACATTATTCAGGAGAGAGATCCGGGGCAGCGTTCAGAAAGATCCGGAGGAGGTGCATAGGCCCATATGTATAAAAGCATATGGAGTTATTCTGGAGTAAACCAAGTGCACCATAGTGGACAAATACAAATTCCTACATGCCCATGCACTTGAATATAGCTTTTAAATCCCTTGATTGTTAGCGAAGTCTCCAGTGCATTGTGAAGCCCAATTTAAAAGGGATTTTTATTTGTCCACTATGGTACAGATGATTTACTCCATAATAACTCCAGTTTGCTATTATAAGTAAGGACCATAGTTACTGGTTTATGCCATTACAGAGCAGGTATACACAGGGGACTCTGTGTTTAAAGGTCATTTCTGGGGCATCCAACTGCCCCGTAGGAGACAAACAAAAACTCCTTTTGATTTAAATTGGGATTTCAGAACATTATTCAGGAGAGAGATCCGGGGCAGCGTTCAGAAAGATCCGGAGGAGGTGCATAGGCCCATATGTATAAAAGCATATGGAGTTATTCTGGAGTAAACCAAGTGCACCATAGTGGACAAATACAAATTCCTACATGCCCATGCACTTGAATATAGCTTTTAAATCCCTTGATTGTTAGCGAAGTCTCCAGTGCATTGTGAAGCCCAATTTAAAAGGGATTTTTATTTGTCCACTATGGTACAGATGATTTACTCCATAATAACTCCAGTTTGCTATTATAAGTAAGGACCATAGTTACTGGTTTATGCCATTACAGAGCAGGTATACACAGGGGACTCTGTGTTTAAAGGTCATTTCTGGGGCATCCAACTGCCCCGTAGGAGACAAACAAAAACTCCTTTTGATTTAAATTGGGATTTCAGAACATTATTCAGGAGAGAGATCCGGGGCAGCGTTCAGAAAGATCCGGAGGAGGTGCATAGGCCCATATGTATAAAAGCATATGGAGTTATTCTGGAATAAACCAAGTGCACCATAGTGGACAAATACAAATTCCTACATGCCCATGCACTTGAATATAGCTTTTAAATCCCTTGATTGTTAGCGAAGTCTCCAGTGCATTGTGAAGCCCAATTTAAAAGGGATTTTTATTTGTCCACTATGGTACAGATGATTTACTCCATAATAACTCCAGTTTGCTATTATAAGTAAGGACCGTAGTTACTGGTTTATGCCATTACAGAGCAGGTATACACAGGGGACTCTGTGTTTAAAGGTCATTTCTGGGGCATCCAACTGCCCCGTAGGAGACAAACAAAAACTCCTTGTGATTCAAATTGGGATTTCAGAACATTATTCAGGAGAGAGATCCGGGGCAGCGTTCAGAAAGATCCGGAGGAGGTGCATAGGCCCATATGTATAAAAGCATATGGAGTTATTCTGGAGTAAACCAAGTGCACCATAGTGGACAAATACAAATTCCTACATGCCCATGCACTTGAATATAGCTTTTAAATCCCTTGATTGTTAGCGAAGTCTCCAGTGCATTGTGAAGCCCAATTTAAAAGAGATTTTTATTTGTCCACTATGGTACAGATGATTTACTCCATAATAACTCCAGTTTGCTATTATAAGTAAGGACCGTAGTTACTGGTTTATGCCATTACAGAGCTGGTATACACAGGGGACTCTGTGTTTAAAGGTCATTTCTGGGGCATCCAACTGCCCCGTAGGAGACAAACAAAAACTCCTTTTGATTTAAATTGGGATTTTAGAACATTATTCAGGAGAGAGATCCGGGGCAGCGTTCAGAAAGATCCGGAGGAGGTGCTTCTTGATTTTTTTAACTGTTGTATGGGCCGTTGGTTTATCCAGAATAGCACCGGATGCACCACGTGGAAGGGAAGAGAGAGCTGGAGCAATACATTGTGGTGGTATTTTTTCTTTAATACATCAGTGGCATGGGGAAGAGGATCTGAGAAGGGGAGAGGTGACTTTAAGGCCGTGACATGAGAATCTTGCGCTTTCCTACAGTGCCAGATTTTCATGTTGCCCTTTTAATCAGGGTGACATGCTGAATGCGCCCTGTAGCCGCACTCTGTTTTTCTTGCAATATTTTAAAAGGATACTATTCAGGAAGCTAAAGAGGAACAGTTCTTGAGGCTTTTAACTCACTGAATACCACAGAGGACCACAACCCCCTTATTCAGTCAATGGGAATTTTGGAAAATGTTATTTCCCCTTTATTGTGCAATTGGTTTTCTCAGTAATTGCTCCTTACTTGCTTTGTAAATTAATTTCACTGTGGATACCTGTGCTGTGATGGCATAAACTCAGAGTAACTGGGTTCCATCTCACTCAAGCCTCTGAGATAGCTCAGTGGTAAATACCCTGACTGCAGATCCTGTTCAAACATCAAGGTTGCAGGTTTGAATCCAGGCAGGGTCAACTCAGCCCGTCATCCTTCTGCGGTTGATAAATAAGTACCATTGATTGGGTGATAATAGCATCTATTATTCAGTTGCCAATTTGGTTAATTCTGAGAGTGTGAGATCTAAAAGCACTTTGAGTCCCACTAGGAGAAAGGCCCTATATAAATACTAGTTATTATTACCCCTTACCATGAACATTTCTAAATCACTTTTTTGTGGGGGTATTATTCTACTAGTATGGAAGTTATAGAGCCATGTAGGGTGTTTATTTTATTATTTTGGTAACAAATAGAAGAATTTGAAAATATTTAGAAATAATTTTGGATATCAAAATTATCTCTGAGAATGAACCATCTTGTTTTTTTCTTAAAATGGTCAAGAAGATGTCAAACTAACTTCCTTGCATTGCACAGTGTAAGAAGCTACTGCAAGTTGACATTTAGACCAATTAACCTAGGTTAATTGAAGAACAAAGACTTTGACATCTGCTTAACCAGATGTGTTAATTAAATAGTGATAGTACATTCATTTAACAATCTTGGTAACTGCTCCTACCAGAGAGTAAATGTTTGGCTACCATCCAGATGGATAGATTCTATTACCTCATTGAATCAAATAATCAATGATTGTCCTTGTTACCGTTGACATTGAGTCTAACAAAATAGGCTGGTACACAATGATAGGTCTTACGAATGAATCAAAATCAGTGCTTGTTAACACTGAGTGCCAGAGAGATATCCAACACATTGCAATTCACTGGCGTTCAAAGGTTTAAAAAACCAGAACAGAAACTAGAGTTATATCCAAAGTATTATACGATTTAAAAAAGCAGATCTCTAAAATACTGTTTCATGAGAATTATGACCTAAGGAAGAATTGAATATATTGAAATGGCCAACAAAGACATCTGTATCAGGTTTACCAATGCCTATGTAATAGATAACAATTCCAAGTTAAAGGAATAGTAATACTTGAAAATAAGTTTATTTTATATTGTAGCCCTTAAAAAAACATGAAAAATGATATAAGTCTTGTCTCTCAAACCTTTATGGTTTGGGAGATATTCAGAAGTAAAGTTTCCCCTGGAGTGACGTCATTGCTCCACCTTTCAGATTTGGAATCCGGTCCCGGGACCGGCTGTGCCTCTCCAGAAGTGCTGAGATCACCATCTTTAAAAAGAATTTCTTAATTGGAATGGTCTACAAAGTATGCTTTCAAGCCAGGCACACTTTGTAGATAGTTCCAGTTAAGTAGTTCTTTTCAAAGATCGTGATCTCGGCACTGCTAAAGAGCTGCCGGTTGCTCTGTGGACCGAATTCCAAATCTGTCCACTAGATGGCAGACTTGGCTGAAACAGCCAGGAAAAGAGAGTTTTACTCTATTTTACAAGTGAATATCTTCCAAACCATAAAGGTTTGGGAGATAAGACTTATATCATTTTTCATGTTTTTTTAAGGGCTACAAAATAAAATAAACTTATTTTCAAGTATTACTATCCCTTTAAAGTGAAAACTTAATTGGCAAACTCTGATCCCTGTAAGATAAAAAGTCTCCTCCTCATTGAGACAATGTACCAGCTGGAGTAATCCTTGACTTCTGGTGATGTCTCTTATGCATTAGAGGAGGAGGCAATGGGCAGCATGGTTAGTGAGGGAAGATCGATGAGGACAGTCTTCCAGTAGTTCAGATACCTGTTTTACGTTTAAAGGTAAGAATGAGGGGAGGTATGTGAGGTCTCTCATGGACAATGCATCGAGACTAGTCTCTAGCTTTCAAAATCAAGACATTACTGGCTTGATGCAAATGTTTGCGCTAAAATGCTGGTAGGGCAAAATAGATACTGACAGACAAAAGAAAATGTCTAAGTCGGTATTCAAATGTCCTACAGACTAAAAGCACAATGGACATTAGGCCTCAGAAAAGGTTTTGTGGCCAATCATTAGTTTTATGTGTTAAGTTCCCAAAACGCCACTAAATAGCAGCAGTATTGGGAACTTCAAAGGAAAAAAAAAAGGTAATGATCAATGCCTGACATACTGCCAAGCACCGATCGTTAACTAATCTGTGTTACAATTACCTATCATCCACTGTCCTTTTCCTTCAGTCTACTCTTCTTTCTTCTCTACAGTCTTTTCTTCTTTTCTTTACTGTAAGAAAAAAAAAAAGGTATTAATACAATGCAAAAATATCTGGCACAATAATACATAGTTTAACCCCTTGAGTGCCATAGGGGTACGCAATTATCTAATTAATCATCATAGTATTTGAGCCTTGGAGAGTGTTATTTCAATTCTGTCAGAGTTGTAGTTCAAGAGTAATTCAATGACAAAGTATCCCCTCCTGTCCCTTTTACTGATGTAACACTGTTCAGCCAGATCAGAAGGGAGGTGCCCAGGTAGACTGCAGAGAGGGACAATCTTCAATTAAGATAAGGGAAAAACCTGAAAAACTTGTCAAGGGGGGCAGGGCTTTCATTGTTTTCATAGGAAGAAGATTGTCCCTTGCTGTTATCTGTCTGGTCTATGGACTGCATTCCACATCTGAGAAGAGATGGCTTACACTAGGTAAAAAGGGGCGGGAGGGGAAACTTTGCTTGTGAATATCTCTCAAACCTTTATGGTTTGAGAGATAAGACTTATATCGTTCTTCATGTTTGTTTAATGCCTACAAAATAAAATAAAGATAAAATGAAGTATTACTATCCCTTTAAATGGTGTTTTTAACTCAGAATGAGTAAACCAGTTCTGTAAATTCATTTTTCATTCTAATCATGCTGTTTTGATATTACATCTGTCAAAAAGGTTGCTTTATTTTGTGATTATCAGAAAAAAACTGGTTCTTTTACCTTTAGACATCAAACAGGTTTTGTCCAGGTCACTTCATTGAATAAGGTAAGGAATATCTTCACTAGTGTCATAATTACTGGATGACTCTCCTGATCAATCTCTCCTCTCTCCCCTTCTACCTAATGCCTCCCCTCTTTTACCATGCTGCTTCTTTGTCTCTCCCCAGGCTATCCTTTTCTGTGTCCTCAGGCTTTAAATTGACAGCTCATTTCTACCTATTGCCATTCCCATACTCCTCATTCTTGATGTTGATCCCAACTGCCTCCGTTCTGCAGATGCTCTCTCCTGCAACCTCCTTGTTATCCCAGATCCTCACTTCTACCTCTGGTGTCTCCCATACTCCCAGACCCACTTTTTTCTATGTGATCCCCACTCAAACCTCTGCCTCAAGGTATTTCCTGCAAATAAAACGAGAAAAAGCTGCTCCACTGTGTGATCTAGGATTATGTTAATAACCTTAGGGAGTGTATACATACAGGGGTATCCAAACATGACCCAGTTGTTTATCCTATGTCTTAGGGTGTAATAGATGTATGCAGAACTGTGCTGATCCTGGATGTCTCCAACTCAATCCAATATAGATACACACAAACAAAACAATGGATCGCACTTGAAGATAGCAGTTCAGCAGAGTAATACCACAGTTATAAAATCCATTAAACTTTATTACATAGTATAATTAAAATCATACCTGCTACTTCACACAAAGATGGTATCAAAGGGAGATGTATGGAGTGGCAACTAGGTGGTGAGCTGTGAAAGGTGTAGGGGTTACCTCACTTGTTGTAAATGGAACATTTTCAAGTTGGTATAAAGTTATGGGTGCCAAAGAGTTCAGTCGTGGGTACAATGCTTTTTTAAATTTGTTTATTAATGATCTAAAAGTGGGAATAGAAAGTAACATCTCAATCTTTGCTGGTGACACTAAGCTGTGTAAGGAAATACATACAGAGCTGGATGTTTTTTCTCTGCAGAAGGATTTAAATAAACTCAGTGAATGGAGAGAAAAGTGGTAGATGACATTTACTGTAGGTAAATGTAAGGTTATGCATTTGGGCTGTAGAAACAAGCATGCCACATATACTCTAAATGGGAAATAACTTGAGGAATCCTCATTTGAGAAATGGACTACTAATAGTTGATAGACTTCACAGCAGTGCACAGAGTCACTCAGTTGCTAGAAGATAAAATAGGGCACTAGCCTGCATAAAAGGAGGTATAGATGCACGAGATGCTATTATAATTCTACCTCTATATAAATCCTTGGTAAGGCCTCATCTAGAATACAGAGTACAATTTTGAGCACCAGTTCTTAAAAAAGACATTATTATTATATTACTGAAAAAAGTTCAGACACATGCAACAAAACTGATAAAGGGATTAAATAAAAAATCTATATATATAAAAGAGAAAGGCTCATTGCATAATTTATGTCTCCTCAGGAGACACACACACCCAGGGGTGGCAATAAGGAGGGGTTACTGTTCCCATTGGGTGATTCAATGGGGGTGTGATTTTCACACCAATTGCAGTGGCCAAAGGGAGTTGGCCCACCCCCACTATGCAGCCCGCCCACCACTATCAAAGTCAGAAAAAAACAATATGGCTGCCACTTGCTCCTACACCACAGACAAACACACACATGCCCCACTCACACAGCACCAAACTCACATACATGCCCCACTCACACAGCACCAAACTCACACACATGCCCCACTCACACACACAAAAGCCAGAAAGAAATATGGCTGACACACAGTCACTCACCCTGACTCCCAGTGGCCTCAGCAGGACCTGTACTACAGCCACTGAGAAACAAAAAGGCACTGAAAGTGTTAAGGTAAGTCCTAATTGCTCACTTATTTCTTCACTGTCATCATTTGCCATACAACACAGAGGACAGGCAGGCA
This sequence comes from Rhinophrynus dorsalis, assembly GCA_037306005.1. Lineage (NCBI taxonomy): Eukaryota > Metazoa > Chordata > Amphibia > Anura > Rhinophrynidae > Rhinophrynus > Rhinophrynus dorsalis. The sequence continues at coordinate 664,688,923 of CM074718.1, forward strand.
TCAGGTACACACTTAAGCCACTGACTGCCACAGGGTTGTGTATCAAGTTTTAGCCCTCAGTGAGTGTGTTCAAACCCCTCACACTGTAAACTTGCATTTCCCTCCCACTTCTCCTCCTTCCCCAGCTTATTACTAACACTTCTCCACATTTCTCTTAAGCCCCGCCCCCTACTCGCTATTAAGCCCTGCACCCTTTAACCCAAATTGCCCCATTGCTTTCTCCACATCAGCACCACATGAGGGACTCCACAAGTAAAAGTTCCCAGGTATTACACACTCATGCCCCACTCACACAGCACCAAACACCCATACACACACACAAAGCCAGAAAGAAATATGGCTGACACACACAGTCACTCACCCTGACTCCCAGTGGCCTCAGCTGGACCTGTAGTATAGCCACTGAAGGGTGCTGCATCACCAGGGGAACAAAATGGCACTCAAAGGGTTAAAGTAGGTCCTCATTGCTGAATTATTTCTTCACTGTCATCATTTGCCATGCAAGACACAGGACAGACAGCCATCAGGTACACACTTAACCCACTGACTGCCACAGGGTTGTGTGTCAAGATTTACCCCTCAGGGAGTGTGTTCAACCCCCTCACACTGTAAACTTGCATTTCCCTCCCACTTCTCCTCCTTCCCCAGCCTATTACTAGCACTTTTCCACATTTCTCTTAAGCCCCACCCCTACTCGTGATTAAGCCCCGCCCACTTTTAACCCAAATTGCCCCATTTGTCTCTCCACATCAGCACCACATAACTCCCCTCCAGAGACAACACAAATCAAAGTTCCCAGGTATGAACACACTTCCCACTGCTATTTAACTCTGACATGCCTCTCTATAACTTAACCATTTGAGTGCCAGAGGGGTGCACAACTCATGCGTGCATGTGTTTCTGCGCATATATGCTGTGTGTGTGTGTACATCTCTGCTACATATTTGTGTGCATGTGTGCATCTCCGGTGTGTGTGTCTGCATGTCTTTTGCATGTCTCTGCTGTTCACTGTGTTTATGTGTCTGCCTGTGTGTTGCATATATCAGTGTGTCTACATTTCACACACACACACACACACACACACACACACACACACACGTGCGCCCAACGGCCAATGCCGTCCCACATAGTGTATAAGCGCCCAACATATGTCACTTAACCCTTTCACTGCCAGAGGACTATACAACTCATTACACAGCAATGTGTTGCGTACCTCTCTCACACTCAGAGTTAAAGTACTTCACTCCAACCAACTGCTACACTATGTCTGTATAATGCAGTAACCCTACAGCCCTGTATTTCATGTCTACTTCACTGCCTATGTATAGTCATTTCTCCCCCTCACCCATTACTTTACTGTAACACTTCACTGTCCCTCTTCTCCTCAATCTCTCATCTCCTCCTCCCTTGTCATCCCCACTTACCTATCCCCTAGTCATTCATCCATAGTCCTAATCTCGCCATTTTACTCCCACATCACTATTACATTATCTATCACTGCATCTGTCACTTAACCCTATGTCTGCCAACCTATTTCTTCAAATGTACTGCAGTATCCACTGCTGTAATCTAAATTATTCCTTTACTCACAAACATCTTCTCACTGTGACCTTCACCAAGTACATAGCACACTCACTTCAACTGTAAGGATACAAGACCTTATTCATCAAGTAACACAGCACACTCACTTCAACTGTAAGGATACAGGGCCTTATTCATCAAGTAACACAGCACACTCACTTCAACTGTAAGGATACAGGTCTTGATTCACCAAGTAACACAGCACACTCACTTCAACTGTAAGGATACAGGCTCTTATTCACCAAGTAACACAGCACACTCACTTCAACTGTAAGGATACAGGGCCTTATTCATTAAGTAACACAGCACACTCACTTCAACTGTAAGGATACAGGACCTTATTATCAAGTAACACAGCACACTCACTTCAACTAGGCTTGCCACCCAGCCGGTATTTTACCGGCACAGCCAGTAATTAGGACCTTAGAGCCGGTGCCGGTATATCTACCGGTATTTGTTTGTGCAACGTGTCCAGAGTCAGTCTCCTCCACTCAGCCCTATATGCCAGCTGCTCATGTGGCTCGCTTAAAGTCGTCAGTGTCCACGCGCCATCACCAGCCAATGAGTGAAGAGTATTTGGACATCAATGGTCCTCATTGGCTGGCTGGTGTGTCATGCTTGCCTGGTGTATGTGTCTGAGTCTTGTGACTGACAACGGGGAGTCAGGGATTGCGGCAGTATGCATGCGCTGTGAGAGTGTCAGTGCTCAGAGACTGTGGTGCACTGTGCACAGGAGGCAGTCTGGTCGGAATCCACTGGACCACTCCATGTGTGCAGCCTACACGGTTCAGCTCATCCTCGGTCTCTCCTGCTCCCCGGCTCCAGCCCTGGCAGAACTTGGAAATAAACAGCACCGCCCTCAGCACGCACACACTTCCAGGTATGACGTGACAGAGGTCGGTAGAAGGCTAGAAAAAGCGGGCCTAGTGTTAATAATCCCTTATTGGTAGGCACTCAGTTGTCCTTGGCCAAGTGTAGGCAACCTACAGCTCTTCAGCTATAGCTGACTGGTGGAGAGTATTTACAACTTAAAAAAGTGCTACAGCCCATCTGCAAAAAACTTAGAAAAAAAATATATTACAGTATGTAACTGATGACCTTTATGATTGTCGCTCTGCTTTATTTTACAAAGATACATATGGTTATTGAGACAGTTCAGGGCATTTCTGTGATGAATCTTAGCAATAACAGATAATGTCACCGCTACAATTGTCTTAATGGGATGTAGATATTTGTGTATTTAAGATCTTAGTGATTTGTACAGGTAACACAATGTGCATCTATGTCACACCTGTAGTACACATGTACTGAGCGAGAAAAGTAAGTAAATGTTGTGTCCTGTCTGTGTACAAACACTGGGCCTTATATATACAGGCAAAGTAGATCCGTTCTGGGCAAACCATCTGCACTATAGAGGACAAATAGGGCCTTCAATGCAGCGCAATGTATTCCAGTATTCAGGCTACTTGACTAGGCCTCAAAGGCTTAATTGGGAGGTCTGATCACCTTTGTGTGTAGGGAATCCTTCACCACTCTGGCCCGGGAGAGCTTAGTTTGAGAGAGAGAGTGAGTGTTTAGTCTGAGAGAGACAGAGTGTTTAGTCTGATAGAGAGAGACAGAGAGCGCTTAGTCTGAGAGAGAGAGAGAGAGCTCTTAGTCTGAGAGAGACAGAGAGCGCTTAGTCTGAGAGAGAGAGAGTGAGTGCTTAGTCTGAGAGAGAGAGTGAGTGCTTAGTCTTAGAGAGAGTGAGTGCTTAGTCTTAGAGAGAGTGAGTGCTTAGAGAGAGAGAGAGAGTGCTTAGTCAGAGAGAGAGAGTGCTTAGTCTGAGAAAGACAGAGAGTGCTTAGTCTGAGAGAGACAGAGTGTTTAGTCTGATAGAGAGAGACAGAGTGCTTAGTCTGAGAGAGAGTGAGTGCTTAGTCTTAGAGAGAGAGAGTGCTTAGTCTGAGAGAGAGTGAGTGCTTAGTCTGAGAAAGAGTGAGTGCTTAGTCTTAGAGAGAGAGAGTGCTTAGTCTGAGAGAGAGTGAGTGCTTAGTCTGAGAGAGACAGAGAGCGCTTAGTCTGAGAGAGAGAGAGGGCGCTTAGTCTTCGAGAGAGAGAGTGCTTAGTCTGAGAGAGAGAGAGAGAGTGCTTAGTCTGAGTGAGAGTGAGTGCTTAGTCTGAGTGAGAGTGCTTAGTCTGAGAGTGGTCATGCAACATTGAGTGGTTCTGCCCCTTTTTTGGCTCCTCCCTTTTGTGACTCCGCCCTCACACAGCTATGGTCGGTATTGTTTTTAGGAAAAGGTGGCAACCCTAACTTCAACTGTAAGGATACAGGGCCTTATTTATCAAGTAACACAGCACACTCACTTCAACTGTAAGGATACAGGGTCTTATTCATCATGTAACACACACACTAACTTCAACTGTAAGGATACAGGCCCTTATTCATGAAGTAATACAGCACACTCACTTCAACTGTAAGGATACAGGGCATTATTCATCAAGTAACACAGCACACTCACTTCAACTGTAAGGATACAGGGCCTTATTCATGATGTAATACAGCACACTCACTTCAACTGTAAGGATGCAGAGCCTTATTATCAAGTAACACAGCACACTCACTTCACCTGTAAGTATACAGGGCCTTATTCATTAAGTAACACAGCACACTCACTTCAACTGTAAGGATACAGGGCCTTATTCATGAAGTAATACCGCACACTCACTTCAACTGTAAGGATACAGGGCCTTATTCATCAAGTAAAACAGCACACTCATTTCACCTGTAAGTATACAGGGTCTTATTAATCAAGTAACACAGCACACCCACTTCAACTGTAAGGATACAGGGCCTTATTCACCAAGTAACATAGCACACTCACTACAACTGTAAGGATACAGGGCCTTATTCATGAAGTAATACAGCACACTCACTTCAACTGTAAGGATACAGGACCTTATTATCAAGTAACACAGCACACTCACTTCAACTGTAAGGATACAGGGTCTTATTCATTAAGCTGAAGAGCTGCAATTAAAACATTTTTTACAACTTTTATCATATGTGACATACGTCATGTATGTATGTATGTATGTATGCGTTTCACAGTGTGTGACACGCTCTGTCTCTTTAAGTGCGTGTCTGTAACACTGCATATTTCTGTTTCACACAGTGTCTCTCTGTGTAAATAATATGACGGGCAACGCCGTCCCACATTGCTAGTTAAATATATTAAAGCTTAATACAAAGAACTCTGTAATTAATTATTTATTCAAAGAGCTGAGCTAAAAGCACATTAAGACTAGAGGAAAGGCTCTTTAGACTAAAACAAATGCAGAGATGTTTTTACAGTAAGGGAAGTAAATCTGTGTAATTCTTTGCCTCTGGATGCTGTGCTTGCGGATACTGTAAGTGCTTTCAAAAAAGAAATGGATACCTATCTGGCACAGAACAATATTGAGAATTATGAGAGATGGTATCAATGCAGATAGGTTGTTGATGCAGGAAACTATCTCACTGCCACTTTGGGACTTAATTGGAAATGGCTTCAATGTTTGTTGAAGGTGATTTGGCATGGGCTGGACTTGATGGATGCATGTCTTTTTTTTCAGCCTCATCAACTATTTTACTATGTTGTAGTATGATTTATGTTTTAAAGGGAATTCATCAATAGCATAGTAACTTTACACTGCAACTTGGACAAATCCAAACTAAGAAAATGCAAACTTGACTGTTTGGAGAACATTGTTGTTATTTTGAATTTATATCAGATTTTTTAAGTGTTTGAGTAAAGAAGTGATCTCTGACATGTTGAAGAGCTCAAAGCATCATATCCAGATGGTCTAAGCAATTGTATCATCACTTTATTTATTTTTAATTATGAATCTCACCCTCAAAGAAGTGGGTTTAATTGTACTTTACAAAATCATTAAAAAGATAATTACAGTGAAATAACATCATACCACAAACTACAGTTAAATAGAAGAAAATGATAAATATAGATATATTTGCTCCCTCAGTGCTCTTTCACTATACATCACAGATCTTAATTATAGTTAATGCTGCCATATATATTATCTCACAGATGAGAATATTGAGAGTAAAGGATAAATTAAGGGCGTTCAACTACACAATATAATGTTATGAGAAATGTTAATACCAGCTCATAAAACAAAAAGGAGTATATAGATATGTCAAGTGGATAATAGTTAAAAGAACAATTACTCCAGTAATGAAAATGTCAGCTCATCAAGTGAATCAAAATAAACACATCTGTCAAGTGAATAGTAAACGAGAAATATTATATCATGTCCAGTTTTCTTATAGTTATAAATGTCCACATTAACGGCCAACAGTTCTGTTTCCCGTCCGTCCGTCTCTCCCAAGTGATAACATTAATCCCCTATTATAATAATTATGGGTCACAAATCAATATAAATAGGAAAAGGATAAAGATTTCTTAGTGTAAAATTGATAACACCAATTAATGTGTATTTCTGCATTTACATTTAAGTAAACCTCCTGCCACATCTTGGTCTAAAAAGGGGAAGGAGCCTTGGTGTCTTTATAGTTTAACTAGTTGAAGAGCCCGTGTACACAGGCCACAGTGCCAGGCAGCAATGGCCGCAGTGCAGTCATGCACAGTAGAGACTGCCCACGTCGTGACTGATACTGAGCGGGGCGCTCCAAATTCAGACCGTAGTCCTCTCTGCGCACGACTACGGTCTGAATTCAGAGAACTGCTCAGTTATCAGCCGTGGCACGGGCAGTCTGTAATGCGCATGACTGCAGCACGCACAGTCATCTCTACTATACATGATGGCTTCTGACAGACACACATTTAGCAAATTATTATATAGAACTAGTTGAACAGCCCGTGTACACAGGCCACAGTGCCAGGCAGCAATGGCCGCGGTGCTGTCATGCACAGTAGAGACTGCCCACGCTGCGGCTGATAACAGATCAGGGCACTCTGAATTCAGACCATAGTCCTCTCTGCGCATCGAACGACTATGGTCTGAATTCGGAGTGCCCTGCTCCGTTATCAGCTGCGGTGCGGGCAGTCTATACTGCACATGACTGCAGAGCAAGCAGCCGTCTGTACTGCGCGTCACAGTTTCTGACAAACATATATTAGCAAGTTATTATGTAGGATGTTGTTCCACTTTCCTGCTCAAAGGTAGAGAGTAATGGATGCTGCAACCCATAACTAACATTACCACATGGGAGAGATGGACAGATGGGAAACAGAACTGTTGTACGTTTGTGTGGACATTGTGTGTGGTGGTGCACTGCTGGGAAAGAATGAGCTGAACATTTTTTGTGGGGGGTATTTGTTGACTGGGATTGGGAGGACAGTTAATAAAAAATAAAAAAATAAATACAATAAAAAAACCATAATAGCTTCTATGAGATTCGCCTACCACTAAATAATAATCTCTAAAACTAATAACAGAAAAACAAACAATTTATAGCCGGTTTAACCCTTTGAGTGCCAGGGAGTATGCAAAGCATTGCTTTGCAATGTGTTGCATACACCTCCGTCATTCAAAGGGTTAAAGTGTTAGTAATAAAGTATATCCCAGTATAAATAGCTTGCATTTTGTAGTAATTAAATAGTTGAACTGAATGCAAAAAAACGCATCTCTCAAGCCGCTATGGTCTGAGAGATACAGGCATTCAAAGTTTGATGTTTTCTGCTGTCAGCTGTAAACCTATCAGCGGCCAACGCGGAGGCTCTGCAGCAGAGCCGCAGTAGTGTTATTTGAAACAAATGACTTCATTGGAATGGTCTAAAAAGTGTACCTGTTTTACAAGCACACTTTGAAGACCATTCCAATGCAGTCATTCTTTTTAAAAAATGCAATTGCGGCTCTGCTAAAGAGCCTCCATGTCCGGCACAGATCTCCTGCTGACAGCTTTACAGCAGACAGCAGGAAACATCAAACTTTGAATGCCTGTATCTCTCAGACCATAGTGGCTTGAGAGATACGGTTTTTTGCATTCAGTTCAACTATTTAATTACTACAAAATGCAAGCTATTTATACTGGGACAAAACTAACATTTTAAGATACATTTCATGAGAGTAAAAGTGTGTAGGTAACAGGTCTTCTCCTTTTGAGTGCCAGAGGGGTGAGCAACACATTGTAAACATACCTGGTAACTCTCTGGATTTGTCCCAGGGACTTCGGTTTTGAGAGTGCATTACCAGGTCTCCAGGACAGAGGCTGATTCTCCTGATGTGGGGAGTTTTTTTTTAAAACTCCGCCCACTTCTGCTCCTTCCCACCCACTTGTGTGATGCCCAGGAACGCCCCTCCCCCACTTGTGCGTAAATCCCATCCCTTTTTTGCCTTGATTTGCAGCATTTATACTCTCTAGCATCATCTAGGGACTCCAGAAATGAAAGTTCCCAGGTGTGATTGCAAAGCAATGCTTTATACACCCTGTGGTGAGCTGTAAAATGGATGGGGGGGTGTTTTGTGACATCATATCATTTAGCCAATAGGAATAAGGGGCAGGGCTAGGAAGTTGTTAAATGATAGAGCACACAGCTGCTCAAGGCAGTTCTCTTCTGATCCTGTGAATTACAGGCTGTGTCTCTCCTCCTGTGTCTTCTCCCCTCCCCCATTCCCTGCCTTCCCATCCCCTCTGTTTGGTGGACAGTTTGGAATATCAGGTAACGTTTGGTTTGATTGTGGGTACTGGATGAAAGAAGGGGTTTGCCTAGTACAGTTTGAAGGAATTGCACTCTAAATGTACATATCTGTGTTTTTACTTCTGTAGTAAATACTGCTCATAAGAAAAAGAACCATTGAACTGTGTGTGTGTGTATTTATTATATATCTACATACATTCATTATTTACCACACACCCCTCTGGCACTCAAAGGGTCAAGATCATCACTGACTGAATCAGACTAACCCTTCAAAAATGTATACACTATGATCATAAAAATGCTCAAGATATTCATGTTCATGGTTCTTTGATAACAGGGTTTTACTAAAACTCAATTTGCACAAGAGATAGAGTACATAGGCTCATATGTATCAAAGCAAACTGTTATTCTGGAATTATCTAACTGCACCACAGGGAAAAATTACAGTTTCCATCATTTGAAAAAAAGATTTTTTTTTTTAACCTTTTTAATTCCAAACATGTCTCCAATGCATTAGTTCACAATGTACTGGGGACCTATCTGGCATTCAAGGGGTTAAAACCCCAATCTAATTTAACAGTAATTTTTATTTGTACTGTATGATGTACTGGGTTTACTCCAGAATAACTCTGGAGGGAAGTACATTTCAAAGGAGTAAAAATGTTAGGACAAGAGGCCATAGTCTAAAACTAGAGGGACACAGGTTTAGATGTAATGTAAGAAAGCTTTACTTCCCTTGAGAGGGAAGTAGATAAGTGGAATAGCCTACAAGCAGAAGTGGTAGAAGTTAATACAGTGACAGAATTTAAGCATGCAAGGGATAGGCATAAGGCTGAACTCATGAGCTAGCTCAACCTTCTAAACAATACTCGGGAGCAAGGCAATGTGAAACTTTGGGAGAGCAACCTCCCTTTCAAGGTGCCCAGTGAACGCATTGACCTACAAACAGCCCTGCAAATCATTGGGAATTTGTTTTTTTTATTTAACTCTATGGGGCTGCTGGCTTCTCCCAGATTTGCAAGACTTCTTCTGAGAACATCAATGAATCTGAATGAACCCTGTACTAAAACAGATATAACCCTAAAACCTGGACTCTCTCGGTATTCCAGGAATGCAAGTAGAGACCCCTTTCCAATATTCAGTGGCGTAATTATAGGGGTCACTCCAGGGGCCCGGCTGCCCCTGCGACCCCCTCCTTCTGGCGCCGCAAGCTCCCTCCTGCGCTGTAGTAAAGCAGAGCGCTGGGAGATGACATCATCTCCCAGCGCTTTGCATTACAGAAGAGGACAGCGCGGGAGCACGTCGCACCAGCCGACCTCTCCTGCCACTCCACTGGACCACCAGGGAGTGGGAGGTGGGAAATGGAGGCATTGTGGAGGGCCCGGGGGCCAATGTGTTCGGGGGTTGGGGGGGGCCCATGGCACTTCTTGCACCAGGGCACGGACCGTTCTAGTTACGCCCCTGTCAATATTCATTGAACTTTTATGACTATATTTTTTTCATCATTTCCATTCAATACTTAGAATACTGTTTAGAGTTTAGCAGAACTCATGCAATCAGAGAAATATTTCTCATAATGATTCAACCTACACTGCCAGTTATTTCGGTATTCTTGTGAAATAGGCAGTTTTTCCCCGAAGTGTCAAGTATAATGTGCTTCCTGGAAATAATCCACTCAGATAAGGAATGAAATATATGTACTGAAATTGTTTAAGTTGTGATTGAGTTTCATCGCTGACCAATTTCATATACTGTATTACTTGTTGTGGCATGTCATTTTAAGCTATCATTGGTATCTAGTTTTAAACAGGAATAACTAAGGTTTCAGTGACATACAGATTACCCTGTGATATTTTCCCAGTGTAAATGGATGCATGTCTATTCAAGTAAAAAAATAACAGAACTTGTTAGCTGCTCTAAGTGTGTTTGATTTGCATATTTTTAACATGATTTAAAGGCATAGTTATCACGGTGCCCGTGATTCTGACGCTCTTACTGGTCTGTTCACTTTCTATGTTTGCCTGGAGACAGCATGGCAGGTGACTACTTCCTGGTCACTTACGCGTCATTCTGAACACTCGCTATTTTATAGTTTTCCACCTTAATTGACCTATGTGACTCCGCCTCCTAGAGAGGCCTTACATGCTGCATTCTATCATTGCCTCAGTGCCATTTCGTGGTGTACCTGAGCTCTTTCTGAGTCTTCTGTTGTGACCCGTTCCTGGCTGCTGAATCTGATTTGTGAATGACCCTGGCTCCTGACTACTGATTTGTGCATGAACCTTTTGCCTAGCTGATTGTCCGCTCCGTACCGGCCTTGGCCTTGTCTGACTACCTGCTCTGTGAATCACCTTTGGCCTGGCTGACTAACGCTCCATGCTGACCTTGGCTTGTCCGATTACCCGCTCCATGTATGACCTCTGGTCTGGCTGACTACCTGCTCTTTGCTAAGTACTGTGGCTTGTCTGACTTCCTGCTCTGTGCTAAGTACTTTGGCTTGACTGACTACCTGAACCGTCTGACCATTGGCTAAATAATCTCTGTTGCTTCCTGAGGCCTGACAGCCCTTGCAGGCTCTCATTCTCAGTCCTTGGTCGGGTAAGTCCTGTCAGGACAACCTCTGGGGCTGTTGTGCCTCTAGCGTTCTAGAGTGCATGGTGTTCTGTAACCCTAGCGTTCTAGGGTATTGCGGGTGTGTTATTAGAGCACGCTTACCACTTTCCTCTACCTCATTGGTTCTGCTCTTGCTCTGGTTCACTCCTAGCTGTTGCCTCTGTCTGGCTAAGGTTCAGTGTCAGATCCTGGTAGTGGACTGTACACTGTTCCCATGCCTGACCCCGGGAAGGTTGGGGAAGTGTCTTATTTATTTGCTTGCGATTATTCTTAATGAAGTGGAAATTGATTTTATGAACCTGTCTGGGTATTTATTTACAAGTCTCCCATGACAATAGTAATGTCAAAAAAGAAATTTATATTGTATCGTTCAATCTGGACGGAACTCAACTAGGATCAATATTGTGTCAGTATAAGGAAACCTTGTCCCCTTCGTCAAGGGGTGCAGGGTTTTCCATATATTGACACACACAATATTGTCCATTATTGCGATCCAACTGACCTTATAGATCTTGGGGAACTCTGCATGACATGATGGAAAGGGTCGGTAAAAGGAATCTTTTTTTGAGTTATAGCAGCAAAAATTTATTACAACACAAACAATAAATAACGATAGAAAACATTGTGTAGAATGCAGTATGACTGGCTCCGCCCCCACATATTCCCTTCCAATCACAATCCATTATCCAGTATAATACTCTTCCAGTGTGGAACAACATCCTCTTTCTTTGCTGCTCCAGATTGGATAAGTATTATTTACCTAAACATGTCTTAATAAATATCATTTATAGTATATGATATTGTTGGTATATGTATTTTATTACTTAATTTGTTTTTCTTGTCTTGACTGCCCTTTTGATTAATTTACCATCTTTGGTGTTTTTTCTTATATTGGGGCTTGCGTTTGTCCACCTTATTGAGTTCTTTCCTTTCAGTAGGGAATTCATCTGCGTTTTGTGTTTTTACTGTGGTATTTTATTTTCCTTCCTCAATGTCTTATTAATGTGCTTCAGTACTGGTTTTATTCTTAGCCTGCTTAGTTTTTTAACTGATTCACCATTTCTTATTTTTCTTTTTTACCTCTACCTAATCCATCCGCTCTGCTTTTGCACTGGGAGCCGCTCTGAGGCCCGCCTTACCGTTCCGATGGGGCTTGAGTTTGGCGTCGTCAGGCAGGAGCCAGCAGCGGCCATTTTGTTTTTGGGCAGTTGCCAGTTTATCGGCTACTGCGAATGCGTGGTATTGCGTGCCTTTATTTTTTCAGTGTGATTTTAAGAGTGAAGATAACGGATGTGAAATAGTGGCTGCAGTGAATATTATTAACCTTTATTTTATATTATATTTATTATATTCTCATTCCAATTTAAGTATTATTTAACTCCAATTTTCCCATTTATATTTATCTTCTATTGTGAGTGAATTTTGACCACTGTTATTTATTATTTAGTGAGTTTATCCTTCTTATGGTGTATATATATATATATATATATATATATATATAGAAGTTATGGTTTGGGAAAGCACTCACTCTACAATGATACTGTGCCCAGGTGCACAATCCCTAAGAAAAGTATGCATTAGTAAAAGAATTGGGGCAGCACCCGTGGGACTTTTAAATTTTTATTATTAGCAAATAAAGAGATAACAAACTAGGTCAACATTTCGGTCCTTAGTGGACCTTGATAAAGGTCCACTAAGGACCGAAACGTTGACCTAGTTTGTTATCTCTTTATTTGCTAATAATAAAAATTTAAAAGTCCCACGGGTGCTGCCCCAATTCTTTTACTAATATATATATATATATATATATATATATATATATAAAATTAATCTTTTATATTTTAAAAAAAATTTCACATTCAAAGAATATTTATATACCTGCTACCACTCCTTTAAAAATGAAACATATCCCGCCCTTCCGGACTTCACATCCCTTCCCCCACCCCCCATTCCTTACCTTCTCTACCCCCCCACCATATCTTCTCCTTATCCCTGATCTTGCCTCTCCTTTCCGTTCTTCTTCTGGCTTTTTTTCTTTTTCCCTTTCCTCTTTCCTCTTTCTCTATTCTTACTTTCTGGTGCCTTACCAGATTTACTCCCCATCCTGCACTTATAATGATACCAAAGGCCCCTTTTAGCTTCCCACATGTTCACTCTCAAACTGGTACAACACTAATGGTTTACGTTCTCTTAGCTATTACACTGCTCCACGAATCACCATGCAGCTTTATATGATTCTTTTGGTGTCAGCATCTTATGGAATTATTCATTGTTTGTACTCAAACTCAACTCTATGCTGTTGTAGTTTTGTAATACTCTCTGATTTTTGACTTCAATAAAAGATTTAAAAAAAAAAAAAAAAAAAATGAAACATATCCCTAACTTTTTATCTCAGGACTCTGGTTCTGAGGGCTGTGAATTTTTGGATGCTCCTGCAACACCTTTAGTGGTGTCAGATGACTACATCCAAGCTTTAATGGACGCACCAGTCAATAAGACAGTCGCTAAGGCTATGTCCACCTGCATGGACAAAATGTCCGACAATTTTTGAAAAAATCAGACCTAATTCACCTTCTAAAGGCTCTCTTGAGACCAATCTTAATAAAAATTCTGAGATTAATATCTCTGCTTTTTCTCCTGAGACTCCTAAGGTGGAATCTGTTTGTAAAAAGAGAAAAAATGAAATCTAAGTGTTGTACTCTTGTTGACAGAGACCTAGAACTGTCTCATTATGATTCAGCTAGTAAATCTAGCTTAAGATTTAGTGGTTCATCATCACACACGAGACCATCTACTCGGGAGGTGATAATGCCAAGTAAGACTAACAGAGCTTGCCAGAAACCTGATTCATATAGGATGTCTTCTTCCTCTGAGGACTCTTATGAACCGGAAGAGCATAGTGCTGATTCTTCTGAATCAGAGAATGAAGTTTTTTCATATATCTAAGGAGACAAAACTTTCAGATTTATCTGGAAAGCAGGATTTGGGATCCATTCTGGATGATCAGGGCAAAACTTTGTTTGACCCAGATGGAATAAAGCACCCCAGATCTTCAGAGTGGATCCCTAGGGATCATGTTTCTAGATACATCGATTTCTGGATAAGGAAATCTTTAGATAACAAGGCCAGAAATAAAATGAGGACAGACTGCCCTAGGCCTTCTATCCAGAAAACATGAGAGACTCCTGTTCTGGACCCCCATTTTTGCCTAAATCAGGGAGAGATCCTAGAAAAGGTATTGACAGATCCCTTAAACTCTGTCAGGATAAACTACTGGATACTGTCGGACCTCTTACTAAAATATTTGATATGACAGAGGAAGCCGTCTCTTCTAAGACACCCTTAGACCTATCAGTCTTAAGAGGTTGGATTCAAAGGGCGCTTTGTTTTTAGGAAATGCCAATACAGCCCTTTCCACTGAGAGGCGTCATTCAATCCTCTTAAAAATTGACCCAAAATTAACAGAGATGGCTTCATCTGAAGCGAGTCCAGAGGCCAAAGGATTGTTCTTCGGAGACTCATTTATTAAAGATTTAGGGAAATTTGTCTCCATCTTTACAACCTTGGACAAGGCTCAAACTTCAATCATAAAAGTTTTTAATCCTTGAGTTTTTAGGAAGGCTAGGATCATTATTTTCTTATCAATAGATAGGAATTTGTCTGTTTTGTGTAATCAGTCACATGTAGGGATGGGCGAAAATTTTCGCCTCAAACTGAAATCGGCAAATAATGGCACTTTCCACTTGGTGAAAAATTTCCTGCGAAAAGTGCAGTTTTTTTTAGCTTTTTTTCACCTTTTCCACCCATTGAAATCAATGGGAAGAAATATTTCTACATGAAACAAAAGTTTTTTACAGCCATATAAAAGGATGTCAGGCTCTCACAGCAGCCATTCTGCGTTTGTGAGAGGAGAGAGCAGCATGTTTTTTATCTAGAGGAGATAGGCAAATAAAGGGAAATTGAAGCTTAGTTTAAGGAGTCATTTAGGTAGAACATTTGTTCTCTGTATTAGGGGAGTCTGGGGGCACTCTAGGGGATAAGAAGAGAAGAAGGAGGTTGTTCCCCAAATATTCCAAAATTCCACGTGACTGACAGGCAAGACACAGGCAACCGATTTGCTTGCTGATCTTGCTGTTATTGTCCCTGTGCTGGGTGGGGAAGTCTGGGGAAAGACATTGTTGATTTTCTTTTTAAGTTATAATTTTTTTTGGACATACTGTGATAAGACAACAGGGTGGACAACTTAAAAAAATAAAATAAATACAAAAAAATAAAAAAGAATAAAAAATGAAATATCTTAGGTGACAGTGACAGATAGTTGACTCGGCTTAGGCAAGGCATCATACAGCTCCATCAGTTTTGTTGTGCACTGTCCGGAAAAAAAAATACAGTGTAGTTGTAGAATGTCCAGCAAACGCACAAGTGGAAGGGGGAGGGACGAAGCAGTGTAGGGACGTGAGAGTAAAGTAGTAGTCCAAAAACCTACTGCAGCAATGGTTGTTGCAGCGTGTGTAATCAATGATGATGATCTCTTTACTCCAAGGGAGGATGCAGTTTGTCAAGGTCCCAGCAAAACTAGGTCCAGCACCACCAGTGACAGTAGAAATATAGAACCATATAAGAAAAACACTGAAGACGACAACAAGTCACATTCGAGTGATGATGATGCTGGCAACAGCATAATAGAGGAAGATGTAGCAGCTCAACCGCCTGCTGCATCAGACAGTGAGACACCAAAACACCTGTCCTAAAAGTAGTAGTGAATTTTGTTATAGTAAAAGTAAAAAGAAATTGTTTGAGACCTCCAAAAGCTTAGAGGAATATAAGGGTAGTAGCGGGCAAGAACTGTCAGGGGATGCTGATGCTGCTGAGGATGACCTAAAGATGGCTGATGATGATGCAAATCTGGAATATATCTTTCTCTTGTTCAGGTACAGATGAAGCTGAGAGTGAGGATGATGACAGGGCTATAAGGTTAGCAGAAAGTCAAAGGCCACTTTTAAGGATCACTGTGTCTGTCTATAAAGTGTTTGAGAAAGCCATTGGAAAGGCTGACCCTGGACAAGTACAGATGTCAAAAAGCACACAGTCACCCTAACAGTCATCATCTGCATGATCGCGTCTTCAAAGTCCAAGTCCCACTCAGCCACACCACACAAGGGTGCGCAGAGAGAACCCTTGTCTGAATTTGTAGCGCCCCACTCCGTATCAGCCGCGTGACGGGCAGTCTCTACCGCGCATGACTGCACCGTGACTGGCAGGCACTGTTGCCCAAGTACACGGGATCTTCAACTAGTTCTTCATAAATCCATATTGACACTTACTAATAGTGTTGTTGGTTGTCACATAGTTCTTAATAGTATGCATTAGTAATCTTTTACCCACTATGAGAGACAAATTAACATGTCTATAATTTTCAGGTTTAAGTCTTGCCTCCTTTTTTAATAACAATACTACATCTAATTTCCCCCATCACAGGGCCCTATGTCTGATACTAGAGAATCAATAAATATTACCTATAATAGTCTTGCTATTATTGCACTAATGGTGGGTTGCAAGAAATGTGCATATGCGCTAAAGGCAATTTTCCTACGCAGATAGACATTGAGCATGTTTTTATCCAGGAAGCCATATATTGAATGCTTCTTGAATTTGCATAGAAATCTGCTTTTATGACAACATTACACAGACTTATAAAATAGTTTGCAATAGCGCGTCCTGCATTAGATGTACTCGCTGTTCCACTCAGACAGATTAGATAATCAAATACAAATATGCACAGCTGTTTGCTAATCTTGATTTTTCATGCACAATTCAAAAAAATCAGGTGCAAAATTATTCACTGGTGGTTTTGACACTGGAAATAGTGATTGAACATGTTTTCTACATCCCTCCATAGGTTCCTTAACCCCTTAACGACCAGTGTTGCGTCGTGGTCACTTATTAACCACGGAGCATTTTTTTTTTTTTTTTTTATATCGGGTTCCGGACTCCCCAATGGCGTGCAGCCGCAGGGGAAGCCCGGAATTCCATGACCATCATAGTACATCATGGGACGTTAACTCAGATCGACCCATGACGTACTATGACCGTCAAGGGTCGTTAAGGGGTTAAGTACCATTGGGTGTATGCCAATAGGTCCAAGGGCTTTAGTCACATAACCTTTTCCAGTCGCAATGTTGCTTTGTTTATGTATAAAAAAGAAAATAATTAATTTAATCTCAGCTGTAGTCTTATCCTTACTAATTCATTTATGTATTAGATGCAGTGATGGTGTCAGAGGGGTATTAGTGTTTTTTTTATTTTTATTTTAGCTTTGAAGAAGATCCACGAGGACCAGAGTGTTAAAGTCACCAGTGGAAGTCCGACATCAAAGTAAGTGATGTACTTCTTACACATGTGAGGAGGTGGCATGGGACATAGGTTAGTTTTAGTTCTGGAAGGATTAACCCGTTCGGTGCCAGATAGGTATGTAACACATTGCTTCGCAATGAGTTGCATAACCCTCTGGCACTCAAATGGTCATTATTTATATATATATATATATATTTGCACTGTAATGATTTAGAAGTTGGAGTGTTAGGGGATTTTTTTTGTGAGATTTGATGAATTGATATGGAGGCTTTGTGGGTTACTAGCATACCTGGGAACTCTCCGGTTTTGTCCCGGAGACTCCGGATTTTAGACTGAATTACCGGGTCTCCGGGGCAATGTTTGTATCACCGGGTGGGCAGAGTTTAAATAGAAACTCTGCCCACTTGTGCTCTGTCCCACCTGGTTCCTCCCACTCCCCGCCCTCTTAGATACATTTTGCAGGGTTTTTTTTGTTCTGCCCCCCCTCCATGACTAAGCCCCGCCCCTTTTATGACGCAAATCGCGTCATTTTCTTCACAGGTCGGCAATGACAGGGTTACCCTCCGGGTAGCCCTGTCTCAAAAGTTCCCAGGTATGGTTACTAGTACATAAATGCCTAGTTGTGCATGTGTTTTGACTGTTATATTGTTCAGCAGTGGTGTTTAACATGCATTAGGGTATCACACCTACATTTGGTAGGCACAGAATTACCAGCAGAAAATGCGCCCAATTAACACATGATAACAGCTGCTGCATACAATAGAATCACAAATGAATGTGCAGTACCATTGATTTTAAATTGCACTAATTTAGCACCAGTTACCACACTGTGACTTAACCCCTTAGCGACCCTTGACGTACCAGCTGCCCTGGCAAATGCCCCAGCACCTGCCAAAAGATCTGCCCAAAGACCTACCAAAGAAATGCCCCAAGTGCTGCCCCAAGAGCTGCCCTGGCAACTGCCCCAGCACCTGCCAAAAGATCTGCCCAAAGACCTGCCAAAAGACCTGCCCAAAGAAATGCCCCAACACCTGCCACTCCGGATCCTAATGAATGGGTATCAATTTATGCCCACAAATCTCAGAATTCACAGGCAACCCAGGGATTCAAATTGATGTGGAAGGATTTACCCATGATCATTTTTTTGATTTGTTTTTGGGGGAAGACATTTTAGGTGAAATTGTTTCCCAAACCAATTTGTATGCAGCCCAGTATACTGCCGCCAACCCTAAGTGTGAAAAACGCTGTTTTTTTTTTTTTTTTTTACTTACGTCATGGTTTACGAGGGATTGGTGGTAAAATGGCTGTGTATAAAATTGGAAAACACACCTAAAACGAGAGCCTGTGGTGTCTACTTTCCAAAAATATACACTTTTGGGGGGAAATCTTAAAAAAGAGCACTGTTACACAGCCCCAAATGAGACATGGCACCAGTAACGCAAGCTGTGAAAATTCAAAGTGTGAACCTGGAAACGCGCATGTTCCAATTTGGCCCCCGTAGCTCCCCCAAACCATGAGAAAGCTATGCATATGGGGTATTGCCGTACTCAGAAGAAGGAGCTGAACACTAATCAATTCAGTTTATAAAATCTTCACCTATCATGTGCTTGATATCAACAGTAGTATTGAAATGTAAGTGTGAAAACTGCAAAAAAACAAAATATTACCACAATTTTAAAATTTTTTTCTGGAAAAATAGCTGCATGAAAAACTCCAAAATTCTCCTGATTATTTACCTTATGTTGTCTAGTTTTCAGAAACATATACCTTTGTGGGACATTTTTGGTTCTGGAACCGTCAGCTAAGGTATGATGCTCACATGCCAATTGTTGAGAAATCACAAGTTGGAAATAACGGCAGCCATCTTGTAATATTTACCTTGTAAATGTGAGTAAAGGACTAAAATACTAGGCATATGGGGTATTCTTATATTCAGGAGAAGCAAATGAATATATTTAGGGGTATTTTTTTTCATTAACTAATAGTATGCAAATCCTGACAGAAAAATGTAAGCAAAATGTTGTTTTTTTTCAATTTTTTTCCTATTTTAATCAAATTAAACAATGAGGTATTCATATAATTGTGGTATCAAAAGAAAGCCCTACTTGTGCTTAAAAAAACAGTATATAATTTATGTGGGTGCACAAAAGGAATTAAAGAGAAAATATGGTTGAACAAAGACATAGTCAAAAAAGTCAAAATTGCTCCGGTCCTTAAGACAAATCAGACTCAGATTTTCCCGGTCCTTAAGGGGTTAAAGGCATAGTAATACTTTGTTTTATCTTTATTTTATTTTGTAGGCATTAAAAAAACATGAAGACCGATATAAGTATTATCTCTCAAACCTTTATAGTTTGAGAGATATTCACAAGCAAAATTTCCCCTCACTGAACAATACGGTCAAGTCTGCCACCTAGCTGTCAGATTTGGAATCTGGTCCGCAGATCAACTGGTGGCTCTTCAGCAGAGCCGAGATCGCAAGATATAAAAATATCTATTTCATTGGAAGGGTCTAAAAAGTGTGCTTGCAAACCAGGCACACTTTGTAGACTATTGAAATGAAGTAGTCCTTCTTATATCTCACGATCTCAGCTCTGCTGCAGAGCCATGGCCAGTCCACGGACCGGATTCCAAATCTGACAGCTAGATGGCAGACTTGACCGTTTTGGTCAGTGAGGGGAAACTTTGCTTGTGAATATCTCTCAAACTATAAAGGTTTGAGAGATAAGACTTATATCGGTCTTCATGTTTTTTTAATGCCTACAAAATAAAATAAAGATAAAAAAAAGTATTACTATCCCTTTAAAACTACCGCTGTTAATTTTTCTAACAGCCCTAATAGAATCGATCACCAGTTATGGGTCTGTTTGTATCTATATTATGACTGGGAGACCTAATATCACGGTTATCAAATGTTATATCACTTGTAAACTATATTTATTCCATTGCAAACAATGGGATTAACCCTTTTGAGTATATGATGGGTATCCAACATATTGCCAAGCACTTAGTGGGTTAAATACAAATCAGCTAACTGGAAAAAATAAAAAAAAGTACAAACCACGTGATTGTTAGTAATGCATTACTAGCCTTCATGGAGGTTATGCACTAAGGTGTGATAAAGACGTGATAAAACGGAGATGACTTCTCCTGTGATATCGCTTCCAATTCTTGTAATTCTATGGAGCCTATGCACTAAGATCTCCAAAGAAACCTTAGTGCGTAGGCTCCATCCTATATAATAATTCGCTAAGTTGTGTGTAACGCCCAACATGCGCAGTAGACACTGCTGCGCGTGCGGCAGTCATTCGCAGTACAGACTGCCCGCGCCGCAGCTGATACAGAGCTGGGCGCTCCGACGGAGCGTCCAGCTCTGTATCAGCAGTGGCGCGGGCAGTCTCTGCTGCGCGTGACTGCCCCGCGACCGGCTGCCAGAGGCACTGTGGCCCGTTTAACGGGCTGTTCAACTTGTAGAATAATATAGAAATTGGAGATGTGATATCACTGCAGAAGTTAGCACCACTTTATCACCTATCACGCCTTAGTGCATAACGTCCAAGGAGTCAAAAGCTCTATTTAAATAAATTGAATTTTTCATTGTCCTCTATGCTGCTGTTTGTCACATAATTGAATTGAGCCAGCTCTTTGTATACCAGTTTCGTTGTCTATCATCTATATTTATATTAAAGTAGCAGTAAACATTTTTTATGAAAAAATATATATTATAGGGATTTTCCTATGGAGTAAAATAAAGGTACTCCCACTGCAGAGAGATTTATATTTCCAGAGTAATTACAGTTTAAACCCATGTTTTTTTTACATTAGCAGTGCCCTCTAGTGGTCAAATTCGAATTAGATTTCCTGTTAGATTCTAATGGAGAGGAAAGTCAGAAAAGTCAGACATACAGTTCTCCTTAGAATGTGATAGAAACTGCCAGTCACTTCCTGTCAGTTAGAACTTCCAGGAAGTAAACACAGTAAATTCACTTCCTGTCAGTTAGAACTATCAGGAAGTAAACACAGTAAATTCACTTCCTGATTATTTAAACTGCTATAAATGTTGACTAAAACATCTGACAGCGATGGGAATGACCTTGTTTTATTCAGCAGGAAATGCTCTATAAAATATGTGTTTTCATGAAAAAAAGTTTACTGCTCCTTTAAGGTTCTACTCCTAAATCTCCTCTGTCATATAATCTGTGCACAGTACATAACAATCAACCACTTCTTGCATATATCCAGCTAAAATATATGAATTTGTGCAGCTGTGTCTGTAAAATTTGGAAGTTTACTTTCATCATGGCAAGACATTTAAAACACCTTTATAGTCTTTTGTGTACTAATCCTAGTGATTATCTTTCAGGGATTACTAAATAGCAGGTGCACACTTAAGACTCATTTAATGCCTGAGATTTACATTTTTGCAAACAGTTTTTACTGTCCTAAACAAAGGCACATCATCCAATTTTCAGCAATACACATGAAGTTATGTCAAGCCAAGTTACCATTTTAGAATAATTGTAACTTGACTGCTATACATTATCAAATGAATTACAGTATACCCATATAAATAATACAATTTTTTACGATCTTATTAAATAATCATAATAACATAATAATAAACTAACAGTTTTTACTGGGTCTAACAAAATACCAGAGCTGAAACAATATGCCTGTAGTCCATATATTTATTTTTAATTTTTCTCTTGAGAACTGAGGAACCTTCGCATTTTGCTCATAAAAAGCTGTTCTAATACTCCTCAAAATACTACAGCAGATGGTAAAGAATATGCTTGAATAAAGAAGGGCTAGAACATTTGTTGATTAACTAAGCACATATATTTATAGATTATTATTTTTAAAATTTGTATATCAGTACACATATTTTATTTTTGTAACCCCTCTGTGATTAAAGTGATTTCTGCTGCCTTTGAGTATCCTGCATTTCCAGTGGAGTGGCCAGCAGATGGCGAGCTCCTATGTACATGGAGGGATATTCAGGACTCCATTTTAGTTCGGAGTTGGTTTTAGAGCTGGGTTGAAGTGAGTGAAAGAGCCTCTTCTAAGCAGGGAATGCTGACCTGGCTGATCCAGTGCTGGAGGATCCTGGAAGAAGCATTCCAGCAGACAGCTGTAACCATACCAAGGCACATAACTGATCCTGGCAGGGACTGCTGTGAATAGTGCAGGAATTCCAGCAGCAGTTAAGGGAGCAAGAGCTCCCCTCCCTGACTCTGGTTACACAATTAAAGAGACCTTGCTCTATAGATTGGAAGACTACAGCATAACACAAACCATAATGTGGATTACAATTACTCTGGGCCCCAACTATGTGCACCAACTAATGGTACCCAACTGCCACTAGGGAGAAGCCTAGGGTGGGCCGTAGTATTTGTTGTGGGTGGGTGAATACCATATTGACCATTGCATTCTTGAACTGTTTTACTGTATTATATTCATGTATCTGTTATATTCATGTATCTGTTATATTCATGCATAGGGTTTTCTTTCTGTGCAATACAAAGTTCTATTTAAGATAGTTCTGTGTCAGTTTTATTGCTCACTTAAATATGTTCCCAACTGGGCCCCACATCCATACCCTGGGTGGAGGCACTGCCGCAGTCATGTACCCCAACTCCCAGGTAGCAGAGGCTCAGGACCGGCCTGCAGAGCACAAGGATGTTTCTGGGGTAAAGGACCACAGGGGTGTCTGTGGGCCTACGCAAAACCCCATTACATTTTGAATTAATTGTTTGAGTGTCAGAGTGGAGTCAAACATGTGATAATCACCCCATAGCACTCACAGGGTTAAATAAGGAGAGAACTAACAAACCTATCTAATGATCTGCTTGCAGAATATATAAATAAATATAATAGTATGTACTGTATATGGCCCAGATTAGGGATGGGCCAAAAGGCCCCGTTGTGTTCCAGCGAGAAATGTCATGAAAGCCACATGGTTGGCTGCTTTTTATGCTCGAAAATCCACCCTCAGCAAATGTCTTAAAATTTCTCTTTTACCCTTCACCAAAAATATTTTTGCTATGTTTTTCAATGGTCACCTGTACGCAAACTTCGCATTTTTGGCCAAAAACATAACATTTCCAGGAAGTGAAATAGAAAACTAAGACAGATAAAGAGGGTGAAAGATGATTTTCTAGCTATTCAGTGAGCAACATAAAGGCAGGAGAGTCTCATAGTGTGGGCTAACATAACAGTAACAGTATGAGCACTTGGATTAAAAAGAAAAAGAGGAGCTGGAAGGACAGTGATGTGCCCTGTGAGTCAGAGGAGGAGGAAGTGACCATCACAAGCATGGAAGGGTCTGGGATCCCTGATTCCAAAGATGCCCAGTCCTACTACTTCATCCCTAAGGATCTGGGGGGAATAGTGTCAATGCAGACACAGAAAGAAGTGGGTAGCAGTGTGAGCAGGACAGGTAGGCTGTCTGTGCCTGCAGATACCACTGCCAGTGTGCCTTGTGATACTCAGGAAGAGGAGAAGGCAATAATGGCAAGTGTGACAGCAGGGACCTAACTCATACTTGTCAACTACGAGCAGACCGACTGCTACCACACAGCATCTAGAGAGTGGTGTGGGTGAGAGTGGTAGTTGTAGTGATGTTGAGTGTAAAGCAGCTGCTAGGACTAGCTTGATTGTTGATCCTCCTAATGCTGAGGAGGAAGAGAAAGTGATGAGGAGCAGCCAGTCTAGCAGTCAAGGGAGCCCACAACATCCCCCTGACAATGTGATTCCCATTCCCCCAGCATTATCCCTCTGGTACATGATGCTGAAGAAGGCAGAACTGGCTAAGAGTATTATCATCAGTACAGATCAGCTGCCTGTGCCTGCTGCTAGTGCTGCCAGTCTGCCTTCTTCACCTGAAGAAGAAATAGCAATGTGACAGTACGGGACCCTCTGTCACATTTGTCTTCATCGTCCACAAGACCATCTCTCATAGAGCAGCAGCAAGGGACCGGTGGTGGCGGTGAGGGTGATGGTGGGGCCTTTTTCCAAAAATGAAAGGAATGGAAGCCATATGCAAGTGGGGATGGGCATCACCATTAGGGGTGGGCAAAAACTGAGAAAAATTTCCTGTAACGGTTTTCTGACACTCAGACCAGGGTGTAAAGTAAAAACACAGTTTATTGAAACCAGGAGTAATACAATGCCCCTAGGGGCCAGTACAGGAATAGCAGTAATAGCAAACACGAACAGAGTGAATGCAATACAGCAAATATGATAGGCAATGGATAGATATGAAATAACCCCAAAGGGTTAACAAAAGCAAGAGGAGAGCTCAGTCCTAGTTTGGCCAACGCCCAGGATATATAGCAGTCTCTGTAACACAGTTCTTGAGTAACAAAGCTGGAGCAAAGTAGCAGTCTCTGGAACACAGTTCTTGAGTAACAAAGCTGGAGCAAAGTGTCTGCACTGAATTCACTCTCAAATAGAATAGGAAGGCACAAGTGCCAGAGCTGAGTTAATACCACCGCCGTGGGTTATGGAGAAGTGCTATTGCCAAACTGTAGTACAAGAACCTGAAGCGCCCTTAAGTGAGAATGGAAGTTAACTCTGCGTGTGCCCAATGGAAAGTGCCCTGACACCCCTTGGATGTCAATAGTGATAGTGACTGCACAAGCACTGAGAGCCAAGCACTGGATAGTGCAGATGGATAGCGTAACCTCTGTACGTCTGTAGGCCGGAGCCAGGACACCCCTCCGGTGCCGTACGGAACTTTCCCAGCAAGAGCAAACGGATAACAGTGCCAACAGGCGCGGTTCCGATGTACACCGAACACCGGACCGGCAATGCTCTGCAGAAGGTAGTGAAGCGTATCAGAGGTACTAAAGGAGCGGCTCTTAACGGATATATGTATGCTTGGCAAGATAACTGAGGCACAAGACTGGAGACTACGAAGCACAGCAGGAGTTAACGGGTTCTGTACAGAGAGACAACGACAGACAATGTATGGCAAAGCAATCTCTATCTCAGCTAGAGAGATGAGAGGAATAGCGAGTCACCCAGAGATCAGAATGTCGCGGACGCGACCGAGACCGTGCAGGTACACCGGAACAGCAGGCTGGAACTGGGCGATAACCGGAACCGGAGCACAGCAGGAACAGCAGCCGAAGAACAGGATCAATCACGGAGCAGGGTCGTCTACCAGAGCCGGGTCATACACGGAGCAGGATCATAAGCCATAATCGGATCAATCACGAAGCAGGGTCGTCAGCCAGAGCCGGGTCATACACGGAGCAGGATCATCAGCCAGAACCGGATCAATCACGAAGCAGGGTCGTCAGCCAGAGCCGGGTCATACACGGAGCAGGATCAACAGAAGAGTCAGACAAGCCGGGTCGGTACACAGGAGAACTGGAACACAGCAACAAGGCGCAGATACAGGAACACCACGAAAGGGCAAATCACAAGTGCCCAAGCCCCAGTGTATAAAGGCACATCCTGGGCGGGCCAATCAGCATCCTCCAATGCACAGGTAGTACAGTCAAGATTGACAGCATAGCACGGGAACCGTGATATTTCCCTCATGAAACTGGCAGATTTTTTTTGTGAAACAATAAAAGATAAGGTTACACTGAATGTGTTTTTTTGGTGGTGGA
This sequence comes from Rhinophrynus dorsalis, assembly GCA_037306005.1. NCBI lineage: Eukaryota > Metazoa > Chordata > Amphibia > Anura > Rhinophrynidae > Rhinophrynus > Rhinophrynus dorsalis. Next base: position 664,714,736 of record CM074718.1, read on the forward strand.
TGGTGTGCCTAATGTATATATAGACTAAACATTTGTTAAAATAACAAAAAGGAGGACAATTTTGCATTGGCAAAAAGGAGTTTCTCCTATATATACGTTAATCACACCATCCACCACCAAAAACACATTCAGTGTAACCTTATGTTTATTATTTTTTGTTTATAATGGCTAGCATGTCAATAGGCTTACAGAAAGAATATCTTTGTTTTCCAAAAAATTGTGTGAAAAGCTCAAGCTTGCAAAAATCAAACACTGAAAAAATGTGTTTGCAGGCCTCAGGCTTGCAAAAAAACAAGCCCTGAAATAAATGTAGGAACTGTTGTCTTACGGCCAAAAGTGCTAGATATAGCAAATGCTACTAGTAACATTCTGGCATGATGATGATGTATTTCCTGCTGCAGAGCCATCTATTCAGTAGGAGGATTAGGCTGCTGCATGGGACTTGAATCCCTAGCAGCGACATGTGACAGGCTGGGAATGATGGTGCCTTCACTTGCCACTAGCCCTAGTGCTGCTGCTGAGGTAGCAGCAACACCACAACAAACCCCGGCACTTTAGGTGCATCTCCTGAGAAGAAGTTGGCCAATTATGCTTCCCCTCCTGCACTTCCTCTAAAATCATTTTTGTGTTGGAATATTCATTTTACCCTTGACGGAAGGAAGTATACTTTATCACCAGCAAATGCAATGTGCACGTGTGTGCAATAAAGGTTAAAAATGGTACTGTGTTAACTGTAGAAAAAGCAGCCACTAAGGCTGAATACAAAATACATGGCAAGTTATACACTGAAACAAATTGTTTTTACATCTAAGTTTCATTATTTTTAGTGAAATTTAAATGCAGAAACAATTTTCATGAGTGTATAACTTGCCATGTATTTTGTATTCAGCCTTCACTCTAAATATGTCTGAAGAAGATACCCAAAGTGTCTTGAACCCTTGCATCTTAGAGCCACTTAGTTAGCCAATAAATCACTTTTACTCTTACCAGTGTCCTGCAGGGTGTACAAGGAAACAGTGAAATAGAAAAAGGACTGGGATGTATCACAATTGACACGTCTGCTCTCATATTAACCCTTAGAGTGCCAGAGGGGTGCAGAACGCATTGCAAAGGGTTAAGCAGCAGGCATAACTGCAACCAACCACCTTGATGCTTAGGTCAGCAGTGTTAAAATATCTTCCAATAAATAAAGTACTGTGCTGTCACTGTGGCCTTTTTTCTGCTCTGATAAGAACATGTGATATGATATCAAGAAGATTTATTACAATAATTAATCCTCCCTGCTACCATCTTAGTGTATTCAGCAGGATGTAATGTCTTCTCGTGCTCTCTGATACCCTTCATACGATTGTTCTCCACCACTATGTGGTCAGTGCACCAAACAATGTGCAGTGGGTGGAGACAAACTGCCAGATCCTCACATCAACAGACTCATTATCAGAGGCAAAGGTGGTATGCTAAAGAAAGAAGAGGACCCTGTGGGTGTCAGGGTGAGGACAATGGGTACATTTTCCCACACCCGGTCCCTAGCACAAAACAACAAAAAAGATGCAGGTGTTATGCTCATCATCAGATTTCCATTAAGGGTTTCTCTTGTCTTCTTCTGTCATTTTGTCCCCTGTTATTTGTGTCCCAGTGACAGTGGCACCCAACATCCTTTTTTTAGAATTATGCCTTCACGTGCTTAACATAAAGATCATGGAGTTTATTTTGCATGTGCTTTTTTGAGAGCAGATGTGCCAAGGTGTGTTCCTTTCTTTCCACTTTTCATTACATTACCACACATAGTGCACCCATGATTTCAGTGAGGGAGGGGTAGAGAAGAAATGCCTTCTGTTTCTTCTTCTTCTTCTCAGCAAACTCCTTCACTGGCTGGGGCAGGTGAAGCTGTTGCTTCAGAATTAGCACTGGAGCTAGGACCATGGGTAGTTGTGGCAAGTTGAATCTGTCCTATTCCCATATCACTGCTTTCTAAAACCAGTCCCATGGTGCCAAAGTGGTCTGTGGCACGCTAGCCTAATCATCATCATTATCCTTCTGCTGTGATAGAAGAATGTTTTTCTGACAGGGATTTATAGCAGCAGAAGCAAATGCTCGAATGTTTCTGAAGCTGGTGGTGGTTATGCCCACTCCCAATTGCATCTTTTTCTCCTATTCCATACCACTTTCTGCAACCCCCCCCCATAATATTCTCTTTTATGCCACCTGATACACCACACTCACTCTCTTCACCACCACCACCAGTCCCTGTTGCTCTATGGGAGTGTTTGGTGATGACAAATGGGACAGAGGGTCCCAGGCTGTAACACTTGCCATCATCTCTGAAGGTGGTACACTACTAACAGCAGCATCAGGGGCAGGCAGCTGAACTGTGATACACAAATTGCTGCCTAGTGACCCCTTATTTATGTTTCCCCAGATCCCTATAGAAGTGGTTGGTGTACTGGGAATCATGTGGGCAGAAGTAAGTGAGCTCCCTTTACTGCTGGTAGAATTCCTATGGAAAAAGAAGGAAATCATGAGCTTTTTATTCACGAAAGTTCCTGTGGGAAAAAAATGCGACTATTCAACCATCCCTACTCAAAAGAAATCAGAAAAAAAGAACACGTTAGATATAATTAAGAAACAAGTTCTTGTCCAGGCCACTATCATTCATTCTGAACAAAGTAGGACAGGTATAGGCAATATTAGGCATGACAGCTTTTGGACACTACAACTCTCATTATCCCTATCTAGTTGTTTGCTGTTGGAGATGATGGTAGTCAAGGTTTCCAATCGTGTCAAAGGTTTCCTGTTCCTAAGGTAGAATAAGTGCTGAATCACGTTTCAATCAATGTTTCCGTCTTTTATGCAAATGAGTAATAAAGAACAGACAATGTCTAATGCAAATTAGAAACAGCTTTTAGAGGGAAAAATAGCAATTTCCCACCCATGGAAAATATATAAAATGTCTTCTTCTTTTCCGCTGCCAAATGAATTTTCCATGATAACTTTACTATTTTCCACCTATGCTTTTTATTATTGCAAGTTCTCCATCACAACACAACTGCAGCTGAGGGCTGAAATAAAGCAATCAACAGCTAAAGTAATTTGCTTTAGAATCATCAATTTGAAATAAAGGATAGGCTGCACCTTTTATAGTTTTCCCTTACATTATATACAAATATCTTTCTACATGAAATTTCGTCATCTATTAGTTTTTCATTAAAAAAATTAATAATATACTTGTAAAAATTTTTAATATTTATCACCATCTACATTTGTGTTGAATCTGTAATATGTAATTATAAATGTTGCATATTGATTCACACTTTCAGATATAATACAATTAAAATCAGCAACTTCTATAAATGCATATTTGCTTTTTGTAAGTAAGTAAGTAAATCAATCAGTCAGCAGGCAAAAAAATCTTTAAGTGTATGTGTGCTGAGACCTGTTAATGAAATATGGGTGGGATTTATGAACCGTTAACTAAGAATGAGAAACTGCAGGGCCCCAAATTGATCTGCTTTGGTAATCCCCCAAAATTAAACACTGAAACAAAGCATAATAAATAATATATTCTAGTGTAATAAGTACAAGTCAACAGTTTAATTTAGTTTGGCTCATTAGCATGACAGCAAGATTACAATCCTTTTAACCAGATACAATGCACTTTACTGGAGAAATCATTTTAATATTTACTCACTGCTACTAAAAAGGCTAATATGATCATACAAATATTAGCATTTGAGCAATGAGATGCTGTGTAGGAATTGATGAACATTTTCTCCTAAAAAAAAAAAAAAAAAAAATCATGCAAGAAACAAAACTTCCCTCCTTCAACTTGAATTCATGATAAAAGTGCAATTTTTCTTCTGTCTTCAACTTATTTATTTGCTTTGATATTATGATAATGATGTAACAGTTTCTCTCATGTATTCCTGCCATGGTGATGCCCCAGTTTAAAAGTGGGTGTTGGTTTACTGCATGTTATCAGTCTTTCCATAGGATGTAGAAAGCTACTGACAGCCAAATAGAGGAACATGAGTTACTTGATTTAACCCCTTAATGACCCTTGACAGTCATAGCACGTCATGGGTAGATCTAACTGATTGTGGTCAGATACTGGCCCGGGGCATTTTTAAAAAACTGGCCCATTAGTTGGTACTCCATGATACATACATATATGTATGTATGTATATATGTATGTGGGTATGTATATGTATAATATATATTTATATATATATATAATATATTATGCAGGTGGGCTCTTTTGGGGGAATATTATGGGCACTATGTAGCTATATATGAACACAGAGGCACATGGGGATTAGTAGGTAGCACAGGGTGATGTTTGGGGACATGTGGCAAGTGTGGTGCTCAGAGCAAAGGTTACCATATGGAGGCAGCCATTGAGTAGATGGGAACACATCTGGGAGGTTACTAGTTTGCCCAGGGTGCTATTTAGGAGGATATGAGAGTTACTGAGTTGCTATGTATGGACACATGGGGGCATTTGGAGGGTAGAAGGGAGCTACAATAGCTCAGAGCCCCATAGCCTTTACATAGGAAAGTAGGTGCTTCTTTGATTGGCCGCGAGTTTAAAGGGACTTTCTATACTGAGGAATTGTGTCGTCGACAAACAATACCGTCGACGACCAGAAGATGTCTCCCTGCCCTGTAGCATAGTATTTTTGTACATTATGTTGCTGGGCAGGTAGGCAGCCTCCTGATTGGCTAAGACATGTATAAAGGGCCTCCATAAGGTTTACATGGAGAAAAGTAGGCGGCCTGGTGATTGGCTGCCTCTCAAGACGTCGCTCCGCTTCTCATTGGCTGGAAAGGCTGGAGCGACCGGAATTGGAGAGGCAAGATTAAATTATGTAGAATGCCCTTCATGTGTATAAATCCCCATTGTGCCTTTTGTTCTAACGTTTATGTTCCCATTGTTTAAATGTGTATTGAAGCCAGACACTGTTTTCCCCAGTATGTCCTTTGTACTACCCCATTGTTCATTGTATACTGACTCTGTTTAAAAGAGCTGATTTTCTCAATAAACTTTGAGTATGTTCTGGATCTAAGAATTGTCCTGTGCTGTTATTCCTGGATGGTGTAAAGAGTCCCATTTGACTCCCATCCAAGGCCTCTATGTTTCCAGTTTGTTTTCCATTGTTCCAGCATACCAGCCTGCTGCAGTGATCCTGCCTTTTGGAGTACAGCTACCAGCCTGCTTCCTCCAGCTACCCACCTTGTTGCTGACAGCAGGAGCCCAGCCGTTTCCAATTGAGTATGCAGTTCCAGAGGCCCAGTCAGCATACCTGGGAACTTTCAAAACAGGGTTACCCGGAGGGTAACCCTGTCAGTGCCGACATGGGAGGAAAATGACGCGATTTGCGTCATAAAAGGGCGGGGCTTAGCCGCGGAGGGGGGCGGGACAAAAGAAAAAACAAAAAAACCCTGCCAAATGTATCTAAGAGGGCGGGGAGTGGGAGGAACTGGGCGGGACGGAGCACAAGTGGGCAGAGTTTCTTTTTAAACTCTGCCCACCCGGCGATCCACACATTTCCCCGGAGACCCGGTAATTCAGTCTGAATTCAGGAGTCTCCGGGGCAAAACTTGAGAGTTCCCAGGTATGCCAGTCAGCTATCCTGTGTTGCCGACCAGGCTACCCGCTTGTAGCCACATCCTAGAGAGAGAGAGACCTGGAACAACAGCTAAGGACAACCCGGTGTCTTTGGCTTCCGTTACAGGTACTCAGTGTGTAAAGTGTTGGATACTTCGTTGACACTCAAAGGGTTAAAATCGGAGATGTTCACAGTGAGAGAAAATGTGTCCTTGAGCCTTGCTCATCAAGTTGAAGAGGATACGTTTTAAGGAAACCAACTACTTGATTTAAATGGGGCTTTTGACCTCCTTGAATTCAAAGGGTTCTTGTTTTTTAATTATGAGATCATGATTCAGGACTCAAAAAAATTCAAAACAGGAGAAAAAAAGAGACTGAAAGGAATGTGAATGATTTACATACTTGATAAGGTCTAGGGAATGGGAGGCTGAGTCAGATGGGGAGGAGCAGGGCAGCAACAGCAATGTAGGTACAGGAAGCAAAGTAACATCTTGAGTAGTAGAGAGGTCCTTATATATTGTTTTATATATATGTGTTAAAGGGATAGTAATACTTCATTTTAACTTTATTTTATTTTGTAGGCATTAAAAAAAAAACATGAAGAATGATATAAGTCTTATCTCTCAAACCGTAATGGTTTAAGAGCTATTCACAAGCAAAGTTTCCCCCTCCCGCCCCTTTTTCCTAGTGTAAGTCATCTCTTCTCAGATGTGGAATGCAGTCCATAGACCAGACAGACAACAGCAGGGGACAATCTTCTTCCTATGAGAACAATGAAAGCCCTGCCCCCCTTGACAAGTTTTTCAGGTTTTTCCCTTATCTTAATTGAAGATTGTCCCTCTCTGCAGTCTACCTGGGCACCTCCCTTCTGATCTGACAGAACAGGGGGGGGGGGATACTTTGCTTGTGAATATCTCTTAAACCATAAAGGTTTGAGAGATAAGACTTATATTGTTCTTCATGTTTTTTTAATACCTACAAAATAAAATAAAGATAAAACGAAGTATTACTATCCCTTTAAACGCCTCTCTAGCACTGGATCAAGTTAGTGGCTGGCACCAGCACTGCACTGAATTTATTGTTTTCTGAACAGTTGTGGTGTTTTTTTTCTTTGAGTTCCAGAAAGTAGACAAGCGTGTTGCTTTGCAATGTTTTGTACACCTCTCTGGCATGTCAAATGTTAATGTGATTTGCAAAGCAGGTCTAAGAATATACAGAAATCCAAACTGAAAAGACTTTTTAAACGTTTCAGTGCCACAGGATATGCAATGCATTGATGCCCCTCTGGTACTGAAAGGTTTAACAAGCACACTGTCTTTTTAGTTTGGAATTAAAGTATTAAAAATAACAACCTGCCTCACCTGTTGCACCTTTGAAATGCAGAGCAGCATTCTCTTTCACAATGTATCACTACTGTCATGGCCTGCAACAGTTCCGTGGGGCTGGAGAGGCCCTCCCCTGGCAAGCAGCAACCAGCCCACCGGGGCATATCCGAATGCCCAATAGTACAATCCGCCCCTGTCGGGGAGTGGCTGTGGCTTGAACTGCAACAAGAAATTTATGTAAAATAAAAATATATTTGGTCTCTTTGGATGCCAGGGGACTGCATGCCTCATTATAAGTCATTTGTTGTGCACTCTTCTGGCATTTGGAGAGCTAACCATACATTGTTTAGATGAAGCCATCTCTGGACAAACTCACTGGAGAGTGTAAAAGATAATTAATCTTGTTTGCATTTTCTAGTCCACTTCTAGTCCTTGCTAGAGCCTAGATTATTATTTATGGCCCACACTGATAAGAATATTCTGCTAGTAAATTTTGAGTATTGGGTACCACAGGGGTATCTAATGTATTGTGTTGCAGTGTGGTGGATGCCTCTCTGGCAGTCAAGGAGTTAGATGTTAAACATATGTGCATGAATTTTAAAGTCATGAATTGTGCATTCAGCTTTAATTCTTATTATGCCTGAAGAAGAGACTCATTTGTCTTGAAATCTTGCATCCAAAGCCAATCAGTTAACAATAAAAGTATCATTTTTACTCTATAGTACCCTGCATTTCCTATTCATATTCTTCATCATCATATATATCCACCACCACCATGCATATCCTCCATATTAAATTCAACCTTTTATTTTGTAATTATCATTATGTAGCTCAAAGATGTTAACGATAATTTAATGTTATCACCATTTAAATTGGTTATAAATGTCATTTTAATATTACACTGGCAAGAGTAATAGTGTTTTTAATTCAGAGCACACACAGAGCATACTGAGTACTATTCAGTATTCATGCACACACATTCAATCTTCAAAAATATATAAAACATTATTTGGTAGCAGGGACTGGGAGATCCATCCACTTACACTGTATTATTTTAATTTATCTAATTTGTTTTCATTTTTATTTCCATTTAAAAGTTAAAGTGTTATGTATTTTGATTCATATAGATATACATACTAGTCACACACTTGTTGCATAAACAGCTAGTAGGTATGCTTTTCCAAATTTATTAACAGACTTACTCTACTACAGCAGCATGGTGGTAGATGGAGGACAGGCATACCGGATGTGTACTGCAGTGCAGTAATTTACTAGTATAGGTAAGCTTTTCTAAAAATGATTTTTTTAAAACAAGCTTATGCCTATTTTTGTTTTACAGGCTAAGTAAACCATTTAAAGAAATCTAACAGTGGCTTATTAATTGGGTAGCCTTTGAAAAAAATATTCCAATTACATGTAAAACCTTTAGAAACATTGATAGCATAGTATAATGGTAAGACAAGCCTTGGGAAAATATTAGCAAGCCTATTTCAAGGCAAACCTAGAAAAACAAAAAGGCAAACCTTGAAAAAATTCTAGCAGGGTTACACAACAAGGTGAACCTTGAAAAAATTGTTAGCATGTTTACTGCATGTCTAGAACAATATGACACCAGTGATTTTATGGTGCTTGCTAAATTAGTAGCTGAGCACCAAATGTCACATGATTTATGGAAAACTCACAGTGCTAAAACACCGTAATATTAACACTGTGTATATAAAAATATCAACAGTGAGTGAAATATGAAGTGCAGCAAGGAATGAGGGGACACTTCACAGTTCTCAAATTACAGCTGTGAGTTTTGATTTGTCACACTCCCTACAAAATGTGTTTTCCTCATTCTAGTTGCTTTTCCCCATACTTCAGTTAAATTCACTGTTATGGCAATAATGGTGCATAATGAAATGCATTCAAATGTGTTTAAATGATACACAATTGCTGAATATTGCAGCAAGGTTTTTTTAAGGCATAGTCCAAATGAGTTGAGTCAATGAAAATGGAAAACTCAATACATTTTGGAAAGGTATAGTATACAGGTTCCATGCAGTTTATAGTAGTGAGTTGAATAGATTTCTATATAGATGGAAGTATGGAAATATTCCAGTGGGGGGGAGATGCATTAAAGAGCAATGAGGGCTCAGGAAGGCGATGTTGTGTCGGATCTGAGTCGAATGCACTTCGTTAGTATACACTAATGTGTCTTCGCCATCATATCCCCTTCAGACCCTCATGCATTTGACAGATTTATGAGTTTGACTAAACACATCAAACATAAGTGTAGCTTACGCTGTGTGGGTTTGTCATACTGCTGGCGCCATGTGCGGAATACACTCACTTACAAAATGCCAGCGGTAGACAACCCTTAAGTTGGAAAGCATCCTTTCTGCTTCCCCAATTGGTCAGTGAGGAAATGGAGAGGATCCTTTCAGCACCACAAACAGCATCACTCCCTTAATCCTTTGAGTGTCATGGGGCATGCATTGCACACCCCTTTTGCACTCAAAGGGTTAGAAAAGTACAGTATACCAATACACAGTCATCTCCTCACCTCTGTACCATTTCTTATATTCATATCTGAAGTGCATTCCCATTATTTTAAAACATGGAATTGAATCCCTTGCCTGTTAGAGATGTATCCAATGCTTTGCTTTACGCAACTATTTTAATAAGTTACATTCATAACTGGGAACTTTTTTCTTCTAAAGTGCCCAGGGAGGACTCATGTGGTGGCGGTGGGAGAATATAAATGTCATTTGCATCACAAAGGGGCTTAATCACAGGAGGGGGTGTGGCTTAACAAACTGTCCAACAAAGTGGGTGGAAAGTGGGCAGGACAGGGTGGGGAAGGAGGGGAAGTGGGAGGGGAGTGGGAGGAACATGTTGGGAAGGAGAGAAAGTGGGCAGAGCTTCATAAGAAACTCCCCATCACCAGAGAATCAGCCTCTGTCCTCGGAGACCTGGTAATTCTCTACAAAAACCTGAGTCTCCGGGGCAAATCCGGAGAGTTCCCAGCTATGATTACTATGATACAGCTGACACCTGCATGCATGAAAGCATGTGTGAAAAATGGCAAGATTCTCATGGGAAATGTATTGGCATTGGTGAAAAGGTGGACATTTTATTTATTTTCTATGGATATGTGCTAGTTGTCATTTATCATTTTTTCTTTTTTTTTATTTTCTTAAGGGATAGTAATACTTTGTTTTAAATTTATTTTATTTGTAGGCATTAAAAAAAACATGAAGAACGATATAAGTCTTATCTCTCAAACCTTTATGGTTTATGAGATATTCACAAGCAAAGTCTCCCCTCCCGCCCCTTTTTCCTAGTGTAAGTCATCTCTTCTCAGATGTGAATCTGGTTGTAAGACCAGACAGATAACAGAAGGGGACAATTTTCTTCCTATGAGAACAATGAAAGCCCTGCCCCCCTTGACAAGTTTTTCAGGTTTTTCCCTTATCTTAATTGAAGATTGTCCCTCTCTGCAGTCTACCTGGGCACCTCACTTCTGATCTGGCTGAACAGTGTTACATTAGTAAAAGGGGCGGGAGGGGGATACTTTATCATTGAATTACTCCTAAACTACAACTCTAACAGAACTGAAATAATACTATCCATGGCCCAAATATTATGAAGATTAATTAGAGCTGCTTTTATTATGAAACATTGCTATCCCTTTAACTCTCAATTCTCCCTTCACACCCACACCCAGAGAATAACTGCCAGCCTATCAGGCGTTGCGAGCTTCTCCTCTTGACCTGTCTACTATACTCGATAACAAAAATATGTAGCTGCTTTTTTTCTCCCAAGTCCCAAGCATAGACTTATACCATGCGGTAAACAGACGTCCTTTCATACTTTAACATGGTGCAAGTGGGGGAATCTCTTCACATGGCTGAAAATAGCACTTTTCATGTGTGAAATGATTCACCCATCCCTACTGCTAACATTAACAAAGATATCTATTCAATTTCTATTAAAGGGATAGTAATGTCACCATAAAAATGTATATTCGATTGTTCAATGTAATTTTATATAATGCACCATACCATTTTCAATGTCCTTATCATTGTATTTTGAGTTGAAAGTTTTCCCCTTTTTACTACATCAGTCATAGTTTCCTCAGATCTGAAAGCCAGTCCAGATCCCTCTTTATCACACCTTAGTATATCTCCATCCCAGTTTGGTGTTACCAGTGATCTCCAGAGTGGCATCAGTACCTCTCTCTGTCTGATGCAAATGCCTCTTCCTAAACAACCAAGTACTTGGTTTGATTTTACTACTGCTGAAGTGTATCACGTTCCTATTTAACCTGCTAGTGTAGGCTTACAGTAATGGGACATTAATGTAATATTTTAAGGTATTATTTGTATTATTTGTACTATGATATGTTTACCTCTAGGGGCATTTGCAGTTAATTAGGTACTTCTGACAAGTGAAAACAGCTTAAAATGTGTTGAACCAGCATGAACTGTATTCTGTGCTATTCTGAGCTTCAAATATTAATTATTTCTATTGGTTTGTGCATTGCATTGGCTCTGGTATGATAGAACAGTACCATGATCAGAAGATGTGAACTGACTCATACAGCGTGAGCACATACATCCAGCAGAATAGGCAATAAACACATTTAATAATAAATGCATTTAATAATATACTCTAACAATAAAACATAATTTATCTTTTGAGATCAGTCAGAGAGGACTGTCTTGAGCTTATTACAGCTGTGGAGTTACAGACTCTGTATTGCAGAGCAGACTGGTATTTATCTGGGACTATTTCTTAATCCTACTTTGGATTTATTACTTTTTAATATATATTATGAATTATTGTTAGATCTAAAATATTAGTAAATCTCTTTTGTTATACATCAGCATGTCTATTGCCAATTTGACTGGATGTACTGGGAGCACTATCTTACCTTCTAGTGTAATTTTCTGGTCTTTTTCTCACTGCAGGACCATACAGGATAGTGGCGAGCTTCCAATATATTTTGTAGCTATGGTATCATCACCTATATTATTATTTTTGTACCCAGGGACATTGGCACCTTTTGAAATATATATTTTCTACTGAATAAGAATCATACCTTCTTAAAAGAATAGCGAACACTTAATAAGAAATAAATACATACTATAGCAGCCCGAAAATGCAAAATTTGAACCAGAAATAAATAATGAAAATTTGAGATGCTTATGAATGAAGCTTCTCCTTAAAGTGGGGGGAACTACTGTTTTACTCAGCAAATCCAACATGTGCCAGAACAAAACACAAAGAAGGAAATACTATATAAAACCTAAGGATGAACACACAGATACAATCTAATGAGAAATACCATAAAACTAATAACCATACCCCAGTTTGTCATTACTTTACCCAGGAAACCACTCCATCCATTACCTTAAAATCAAAATACTCAGAGGGAACTTCAATACACAGGAGAGAAAGACATTTGAAATTATGATCAGTTATTTCAACATCAGACACACTGGACTAAATAAGGACTTGTGATTCCTGGCACATCACCAACATTTTATATAATATTTCCTTCTATTAATTGAGTTCTGATGCATGTTTACTCATCTCTCTCACAATATTTTTCTACTTATATCTATTTACCATGGTTCTGTCTGGCTCTTCTTGTTCATCATATTCCCCCAACCCCTCCCCTTGCATTCCCATCAGGGCATGCATTACTTCTCAGTTTTAAACTTTCCTCTACATGTTTTTTTTTCTCTTATAACCAGTATGCTTTAGACTTGAAAAAGAGAGCATTGTTCTTAAAAGTTTACCTCCATATAATTAAATGTTATTCAGATAGAAAAGGTATTATTACATACTGCAATACTCATTCATTTGGCCTCTACGCCACTGGAATAACATGGCTAACCTACATTCCCCCTCTCTCTCTCTCTCTCTCTATATATATATATATATATATATATATATATATACATACATATATATATACACACACATGCAGGGCTCAAAATTTCCTCTCGCCTCCTCACATTTGGCGAGGAGAAATTGAGTGAGAATGAGTGGAAATTTAAGCCCTGTATGCGTAGTCCTCAGCAACACTTAAAACAGAACTAACAGCCCTACAAGATGTAGCCTCAATTAGAGGGCTACAATCCGTGATAACTTGCTGTGTAATTATTTTTTTAAAAAAAAAACGTGTTATTAAAGAGTAATCCGTTAATTCCAAAAGGTACCTGGTGACGTCTTCTCCCCGGAAAAGCACATTGCGCATGTCAGCACAGAGACGATCGGCTCTCTTGTAACTCCCCCGGCTACACGAAAACACCTACGTCACCAGCTTTTGATTCTCAGACCAGCAGGAGAATCAAAAGCTGATGATGTAGGTGTTTTCATGTAGCCGGGAGGAGTTACAAGAGAGCTGATCGGCTCCGTGCTGACATGCGCAATGCACTTTTCCGGGGGAAGACGTCACCAGGTACTTTTTGAATTAACGGATTACTCTTTAAAGGGATAGTAATGTTTCATAATAAAAACAGCTCTAATTAATCAGCATAGTATTTGGACTTTGGAGAGTGTTATTTCAATTCTGTCAGAGTTGTAGTTCCAGAGTAATTCAATGACAAAGTGTCCCCCTCCCTCCCCTTTTACTGATGTCACACTGTTCAGCCAGATCAGAAGGGAGATGCCCAGTTAGACTGCAGAGAGGGACAATTTTCAATTAAGATAAGGGAAAAACCTGAAAAGCTTGTCAAGGGGGGCAGAGATTTCATTGTTTTTATAGGAATAAGAGTGTCCCCTTCTGTTATCTGTCCAGTCTATGGACTGCATTCCACATCTGAGAAGAGATTGTTTACAGTAGGTAGAAGGGGCAGGAGGGGGAAACTTTGCTTGTGAATATCTCTCAAACCATAAAGGTTTGAGAGATAAGACTTATATCATTCTTCATGTTTTTTTAATGCCTTCAAAATAAAATAAAGTTAAAACGAAGTATTACTATCCCTTTAATAACACGTTTTATAAAAAAAAAATTACACAGCGAGTTATAACAGATTGTAGCCCTCTAATTGAGGCTACATCTTGCAGGGGTGTTAGTTCCGCTTTAAAACAGTTAAAACATAAAAAGTTTATAAAGCAAAGGAAAAATCACAGTTCGAATACTGATTGCACTAAAACTCTTCTTGATTAAATGCCCTCAGTGTTGCCACTTGGAAGATCTTGTTTCACCTCTGGTCTGTTTAAGCTCAATTCCGGTTCACCCTGTGCAGAAAGGGTCGGCTCTCCAGCTCTCCCAAATATCGGCACCAGTATCTGAAATAAATCAAACAACCCTCTAAGAGCAACACCAAATAATATGCCCCTTTTAAGAGATGCTCATCAAATGTATGGAAGTAAACAAATATTAATGCAAATTTAATGATTTATTTCAAATGAGTTTTGCGGGCCCACAAGTCCGCTTCTTCATGGGATTAAATATATTAAATACTTTCATATAAGGGTACTAAATCAATATGAGAAGAAATGAAGAGATGGGTGAGGTTAAAGGCGGGGATATGGGTGGGGCTAGGCGTGGAAACTGGTGGCGAGTAACTTTTCAGGCCTTGATAGTAGCTCAAGACTTGAAATTTTGAGCCCTGCACACATGCACACACACAATTATTCCCGATATCCAAAAGCCACAAATGTAATTATCAGAAGACTTGAGAGACCTAGGGATGTCCTGGTGGAGGAGGACTGTTTGGGTATCTGAGAAAACATTTCCCATCTCTCAGCATAGGTAACAAATACAGAGCAGGGATTGAACACATTTCATCAGTGGTATCTTACACCTCACAGGCTGTTCAATCCTATATAATAATTTGCTAAATAGTGTGTAACGCCGCGACATGCGCATTACACACTGCTGCGAGTGCCGCAGTCATGCCCAGTAGAGACTGCCCGCTCCGCGGCTGATACAGAGCGTCCAGCTTTGTATCAGCCGTGGTGCGGGCAGTGTCTACTGCACATGACTGCCCCGTGACCGGGTGGCAGTGGCACTATGGTCCGTGTAACAGGCTGTTCAACTAGTACGAAATGAAAAACTAAAAAAATCAAAATGTTATGATTCTCAGTATTTTCATTAGCTCAAAAGGTTTTAGTTTATAGCTTTGGCTTGGATATCTGGACCCATTTGCTTTCTAAACTGCTAGACAATTTAAAAAGGAAATGAAAAGAAGAGCGACATCAAGGAAATGGAAAGTACCCCTTATCCTAGACTTGCCTGAGACACTATATAAAATGCAGGACAGCTTTGAGAATATGACAGCTGAGGATAACTATACTGTCTGGAGCTTTATCAAGATAAGGTCTCCATGGATGATCTAGAAATCGTTATCTGACCCTTTACAAACTCATGCCTATGGATGTGTACAAATGGTATATATTCACAAACAACTGGAGACATGTTGGGAATTGTACTGAGTTATAGAACAGTCTGATTTGTTGTCAAAAGGGCAACACTCCATGTCGCAGGCTTAAGAGTCACTAAGCCGAGTAACCCCCATCTGTGCCTTAACCGTTTTAATGCCAGAGAGCTCTGCAATGCATTTCAAAGCAATGTGTTGTGGACCGCTCTGGCACTCAGAGGATTAAGGAACAGATGGAGGCTACTTGGCATGGTGACACTTAAAGGGATAGTAATGTTTCACAATAAAAGCAGCTCCAATTAATCATCATAGTATTTGGGCCATGGAGAGTGTTATTTTAATTCTGTCAGAGTTGTAGTAAAAGATTAATTGAATGATAAAGTGTCCTCCTCCCGCCCCTTTTACTGATCTAACACTGCTCCCCTCAAAGCAGCATGACTGTCCAGATGGATCACAGAGAGGTACATTTTTAGTGAGCATAAGGGAAAAACCTGTCAAGGGGGGCAAAGGTTTTCCTTATACTCACAGTAAGAAGATTGGCCCTTGCTGTCATCTGTCTGGTCAAGAGACCAGATTCCACATCTGAGGGGAGGTGGTTTACGCTAGGTAAAAGGGGAGGGAGGGGGATACTTTATCATTCAATTACTCTTGAACTACAACTCTGACAGTATTGAAATAACACTCTCCATGGCCCAAATACTATGAAGATTAATTGGAGTTGCTGTTTTTTTGAAACATCACTATCCGTTTAAACCAGGAGAGTAAGGGGTAGTTGATGTAAGATGGATATCTGGCACTACCATTGTAATAATATGGATATAAGCAACCATCATGGAAGCTACAGGTAACGTGTTACAAAAGTGTCCTTTTTTGTGTTAAAGGTTTATTTGTCTGGGATCTTTAAATAACCACAGTCTTCTAAGGTAAGCTGCAACACAGGACGAAGTCCAACTCTGGTTCGAAGTGCTGTTTTATTTTCTTGAATATCTCAGCAAACAAAAATAAAGAACAAAATAAATCCTTTCTTGAGCACTTACTAGACACGAAACAACAGTCTACAATCGGGTGGCTTTCCCACTTACCAATAAGGTGACCACATATCCCTTTAAATCAGGGACACATAAAATACACACGTTGCAGGGTTGCTTTGATTCCTGTGCTGTCCTGCAATGTGTGTATTTTATAAGTGTCCCTGATTTAAAGGGATATGTGGTCACTTTACTTACCAATATTTCAAAACTTCAACAAAACAAGCTTGGTGGAGAAACACTCAGTTCATCAGTTTTCCTAGCTGGCTTTTGAAAAAGTGGCTTCAAACAAACACAGCAGGCTGATCCCTGCTTTTAACACACGGCCTAATAAGTGATCAGCCACAGGTGAGTTTATCACTAGTCTAAACCTGTGGAGCTCATGGGAAGAATACAGTCTCTGGCCTGGATTTAAGCAGCAATTAGTGCTGTTTGGAGCATTGGCCCACCCTATTCTACAGATGCTCCGCCCCAGAGACCTTTACCATGGTTTGCAGATTATCAACAATAATATTTTTGCAAAACCAACATCTTTCCCTTTGACATTTAACTAGGAAAAAAACAGGCTTCTGTTTACCTAAGCCAGCGGTTCTCAACCTTTCTAGTGCCGCGACCCTTTGATAAAATTTCCCAGGTTGTGGCGACCCCTAACAGTAAATTTATTTTTGTTGCTCCTTCATCGCTGTAATTTTGCTACTGTTATGAATTGAAATATAAAATATCTGATGGTTTTAGGCGACCCCCGGCAAATTGTCATTCGACACCCAAAGGGGTCCCGACCCACAGGTTGAGAACCACTGACCTAAGCAGACCGGATGTATATTCCCTCAACTACTGCACCACACCTTCTCTCACACATGAAAGAGTCTTATACTATTATATGCCTTATATACTACATATTAGCACATATACTGACAGTTTGTTTATTGTAGCAGGACTATATTAATTGTTTATTTGTTTGTAGGAGTGCGCATAAAAAACATTCTTGATATTACTGGATTCCTAATGGTGCAATGAATTTACCGCAGAAATGCAACACTTTCCTTAACCCTGTGAGTGCCAGATGGGTACACAACACATTGGGTTAATACATCAGCCTCTGTGAGTGTGGATCAATCCATCTCCAGTTTGCTGGCACTCTGAGATACCCTGCCCAGTCCTTGCCCTTCCTTCCTTCCTTTTATTATTCTTGCCCCACTATTTCACTAGAGTCCAGCAGAAAGGCTTCCAGTGAGATCTGAATATGTAGCACTTTAAGTATACCACTTTATGTATTTGAGGCTGATGTACTCAGTAAAGTGATGCAATACTGGAGCTAAGTAACAACTACACCACAAGACACAAATAAAAATTCAAAGGGCGATGGGCTTGGGGACACTTAAGGCAACGACATCAGATTGTCACCCTTTTGATGCGGGTGATGGACGTGGCGATGCAATTCAGAAGTAAACTAATGGCAAAACAAGGCGCAAATAAAATTTCTCAAATTACCTATTGATTTGTTGTGTTTTTGATGTGGGTGACAGGCATGGCGAGACTTAAACCGGAGACATCAAAAAGTGGGCGACATTCTGATGTTTCCCTTTTTATGCAGGCAACATTTTTAATGCATCATTTTGTTGGTTGCCAAATAGAGGGTGGCATTTCAATAGGATACCAAGTTTTTACACATACAGGAGTCCACTGTCTATCATCATTTTATTTTAATGCCAGCAAGCCCTGAACATGCACAAGAAAATATAAATTTTAGTACATAGCAGGGTGCATGGGAAGGAAAAGCCCCTAAAAATGTACTCCTTCGGACTGTGTACACAGGACCATTTTCAGTATCACAATTAGCTTGATAAATTGGTTTTAGGTAAACATAGCACTAAGAAATCAGCTCTAGCTCCTATTGAAGTAGAATCATATTAATTCAGCCCACTGTTTTATTTTTTCCAGTTAGCTGCACATCTCTGCTATGCATTATTGGGATTTTATTAAAATTCATGCTTTCACTTGTTACCTGATCTGGATTAATTTATATATCTGTTTTGATTAGATTAGTGTTGATCCCTCATTCTGGCTTAGTTTAAGCCATTTCATCACATGGCATAATACATTGGTGATCCATCTCAGGGTTTTCATATGTATATCTATCAGATTTCACACATTTCTCTATTGTGAATAAATTAAAGAAAATTATTGGCCACCCTCTGGCCATACTATGAGTAAAAACTTCATGGATATATTTAAGGGGAATCAAGAACACAAAACTAAGAAAAAGATGATAGTATCACGCATAAATCATTGTAGGGCATTCAGTGAATTATAGTCATTGAGAGGGATATACTAAATGAAGAAAGGCTAAATAAGACTGATGAACAATGTACTGCTCATTTACTATTTAGTATTATGCACGTTTGCTTATTGTCTATTTTAGGCACATGATCCTATTATTGTAAAAGAGGGAAATTTTACAAAAAGGCTGATATAATTGGAGGTAATGGCCTTATGCAGAAAGCAAAAGATTAGCAATTCATTGCCATCATCTATGGGTTGCTATAGACATCCTCATCTGTTGATTTTCTTCAAAAGAACCAATAGATGCAAAATGTAAATCCAGAGTGGAGATCTCTCTTAAATCAAATGGATTCATTTGTACACATAATTAACAGTAGGTTTGCTGACTGTTATTTTGACCTTATTTTTCTAAATACATTAACTATATATTTATAGTTTAGGTCTATCCCATCTACTACTACAAACTGCACAAAGCCTGTACACCTTGATTACAGACAAACATAGGTCAGGCACACTAGTTGAAATAAAGCCATTCACTGTAAAAGATTCCAATTTGAAAGCAGGCCAGTCTAATCATGAGTACATTAGATATCTTGTGATAAGAACACAAGATAAGAACACATCGGAATTGGAGAAGGGATAAATTGGAGAAGTCATCTCTGCTTTATCAGCTATTTATCACAGCTTAGTGAATAACCCCCCTTGTCTATTTTGGAGTAATGTTTACCGTAAAATCTTGGGTATAATATACACAATTTTACCCCACTTCACCTCATATGAAGAGGGGGGTGCGTATTATACACGAGAGTAAAAAAAAAAAAAAAGTTAGGGTTGGCAGATACCTTCCTTCCCTCGCCCTGGCCAAAACCGCTGCCAAACCAAGACTTACTTGGTTCAAATTTAACTCCCCACTGAAGTCCGCATCTCTTGAATTGATGGAAGGCAAAATACAAAGCTTCCCAGCGGGCGGCATGCTTCCATTTGCTGCCCGCTTCCTTCAGTGAGCTTTCAGGACCTTCTGTCTCCATCCAATTTGTAGGGCTGTTTATAGTGGGTATTGCACATTACAAAGTGTTGTTAGTGGAAACATATTGTGCATATTTTTCTTGCAAAAATAGAAGTCATGAGATTGAGCCAGGATTTGTTATATATGTACGTATTATCCTTACCTGGGTGTTGGTGAGGTAAGGGTGATGGAAGCTGTAGAACAAGAAAATGTATAGAAAGACTTAAAATAAAAGGATAGTATAATCTCAATATGTGATGTTGTTAAAGTCCGAAGCAAATGTGTACAACGTTTTGAAATAGGAGTGTCATTGTTCATTGACACCGCAGGTATTGTCAGAAAGAGGAGAAAGTAATGGTTTAAATATTGATAATACTGAAAAGATGAAATTAGCACAGACTATAGTAATGAGAGATGGAAGCATTAAATAATGATATGAGATGACAAAGAGGCCAAAAGAACGTTATGAGGTAGGTTAAAAAAGAGAGGATCGGCTGTGGAACATGAAATGATTTTTGGCAGTTGTCATGTGAGTGCCCCTGAACATGATAGAATGCAATAAGTGTTAAGTGGCTTTATGTGTAGGAGGTGATAAGCAAGCAAACATTTTCTAATGAATGGTAATTAAAGTTACTGGGATTTTGATTTGCAATCCAAGTGAATGAATGAATGATGTGTTGTTGTTTATGTACAGCGTACAGAGTTATAATGCAAAAAAATTAGTTTGAATGTAATTATACGTAGAGACAGGTGCATTTAGTAGTTTGATGTTATGGGAGTAGAAGCAAATGAACGTTGCATGTGGGACTGGAGTAGGTGCAGGTGGCTGATGAGGAGCAGTGAAAGGTAGAGTGGGAGGGACAGGGTAATTGTTGAAATGGAGAGAGGGTGAGAAGAGGTGGAAGGGTGGGTAGGATGGGAAAGGTGATAAATGAGTGTGAAAGTCCTTGCAGATATTGTAGGGAGTCATGGAGACAAAGTGTGGGGTTAGTGGATGAGTCAAAGAGAAGGGTAGTCAATGAGGTGAAGAGGAGTGCGAGGAAATGAATGAGGCCAAGGGGAGTGTGAGAAGAGCAGTGGCAAGGAGGCAAAGTGCAGGGATAGTCGATGAGTCATAGTATAGGTTAGTGAATGAGGTGGAGTGTGAGAGAATAAATGAGGCGAAGGGGAGTGTGAGGCGAGCAGGTGAATGGGAGGATTAGGTCATGAGTCGAAGTATTGGTTAGTCGTTCAGGTGAAGGGGAGGGGAGTGTAAGGTAATAAATGAGGTGAAGGGGAGTGTGAGGTGATAAGGTGAAGGGGAGGGAGGGTGTAGATGGAGGAGGTATATGTTGTATTGGAGGGCAAAGTCCTGTATGCGGCAAATGGGAGGGAGGGTGTAAAGGGAGGCGGTATGTACCGTGTATGAGGGTGAAGTCCTGTATGTGACGAATGGGATGGAGGGTGTAGAGGAAGGAGGTGTGTAATGTGATGGTGGGTGAAGTCCTTGCAGAGATATTCACAGGAGTGGGCTGGGGGCACCCCCCCCCAGCCCACTCCTGTGAAAATCATGCCCCATGCTTACACCAATGAAACAGACTGTATTGTGGAGATATGCATAACTCCTCTTTACTGCTGCTCTTGGGTGTATATGGCTTTGGACAAAGCTTGTCGGTTACATGAGATAACAAGAGATAACAAAAAAGGAGAAGAGGTGAGAATATTAAAAGAGAAAAAGGAGAAGAAGAAGTATACTGTTAAAGGAAAAGGTAAAGGTGAATGCTCTGTCTGAGAATGTCGCACTGCCTTAAATGTACTAGAAATGCGATATAGTAACATAGTAGATAAGGCTGAAAAAAGACATGCGTCCATCAAGTCCAGCCCATGCCAATAACACCCCTGTTGATCCAGAGGAAGGCAACAAAAAAGCCCTCTGGAGCAATTTCCAGTGTAGGTGTGTGTGTGTGTGTGTGTGTGTCAAATAGTTCCCCGGCTCAATATCCTATTTGCTTTGAAGCCATCTGTCATAACTGTCAATATTGTTCTGTGCTAGATAGGCATCCATTGCTTTTTTGAATGCAATTACATTATCTGCAAGCACAACATCCCGAGGCAAAGAATTCCATAGCCTTACCGCCCTTACTGTAAAGAATCCCTGCCTGTGTTTTAGTCGAAAGCGCCTTTCCTCAAGTCTTAATGGATGACCTCTTGTTCTTAGCTCAGCTCTTTGCATAAATAATTAATTGGATAGTTCTTTGTATTGACCTTGAATGTATTTGTAAATGGTAATCATATCACCCCTTAGACATCTCTTTTCTAATGTAAACAAACCCAGTTTGGCTAGTCTCTCTTTGTAACTCAGATCCTCCAATCCCTTTATCAGTTTTGTTGCACGTCTCTGCACCTTTTCCAGTAATGTCTTTTTTTAGAACAGGCGCCCAAAATTGTACTCCATATTCTAGATGAGGCCTAACCAAGGATTTATACAGAGGTAGGATAATATTAGCATCCCTTACTTCTACACCTCTTTTTATGCAGGCTAGTACTCTATTTGCTCTTGCAGCAGCTGAGTGACTCTGCACACTGCTGTGAAGACTATTGTCTATCAGTACACCTAAATCTTTCTCTAATGAAGATTTGCCAAGTTGTTTCCCATTTAGAGTATATGTAGCAAGTTTGTTTCTACAACCCAAATGCATAACCTTACATTTATCTACATTAAATGACATCTGCCACTTTTCTGCCCATTCACTTAGCTGATCTAAATCCTTCTGTAGGGAAAAAACATTGAGCTCTGTATGTATTTCCTTATATAGCTTAGTGTCATCAGCAAAGATTGAGATGCTACTTTCAATTCCCACTTCAAGATCATTAATAAACAAATTAAAAAGCATTGGGCCCAGGACTGAACCCTGCGGCACCCCACTTATAACCCTAGACCAATTTGAAAAAGTTCCATTTACAACAACTCTCTGCCATCTATCATTTAACCAGTTCTCAATCCATGTACAGATAACACCACCCAAACCGAAGCCTTTTAATTTATGCAGTAACCTGTTGTGAGGCACTGTGTCAAAGGCTTTTGCAAAATCCAAGTATACTACATCAACAGCAATTCCCCTGTCCAAATTACTACTCTTTCATAAAATGCAAGTAAATTAGTCTGACATGATCTGTTCTTCATGAAACCATGCTGATTCCTACTAATGATATTGTTTGTCTTCACATAGTTCTGAATACTGTCAGTTAATAACCCTTCTAGTATCTTACCCACTATGGAAGTCAAGCTCACAGGTCTATAATTTCCTGGTTTGGATCTTGCTCCCTTTTTAAACAATGGAACTACATCAGCTTTCCTCCAATCACAGGGCACTATGCCTTATGAAAGTGAATCAATAAATATTAAGTATAATGGTTTTGCTATTACTGAACTAAGTTCCTTAAGTACCCTTGGGTGTATACCGTCCGGCCCAGGCGCTTTATTCACTATAACCCTTTCCAGTCTCTTTTGGACCTTGTCCTCAGTAAGCCATGTAGATGTTGGAGGAAATTCCATGGTTTTGTCTGTTTGCCCACAGCTTGTCATTTCTGCTTCCTTTGTATATACTGAAGCAAAGAACGTATTTAGGGTGTCAGCCATAGCTTTATCCTCACTAATCAATTCACCTGTTTCAGTCCTAAGAGGACCAATATCAACCTTAACTTTTTTGTTGTTAATATACTTGTAGAATTGTTTAGGGTTTTTCTTGCTCTCATTTGCAATGTTTCGCTCATTTTCTATTTTAGCTAGCTTAATTGCTTGTTTGCAGATTTTATTACATTCTTTATATTTTTTAAATGATGCATCTGACCCGTTTGACTTAAACACCTTAAAAGCCTGCTTTTTATTTCTCATTTCCCTGCTAACCACATTATTAATCCACATTGGTTTTGCTTTACTTCTCTTGTGCTTATTCCCCAATGGTATATATTGACGTGTATATTTGCCCAAGAGCATTTTAAATACATTCCATGATTCTTGTGCATTTTTATCTTTGAAAATTACATCCCACTGGATATCCTTTAAAGCTTCTTTTAACTTTGTAAAATTAGCCTTTTTGAAATTGAATCTTTTGGTTAAACTCTTGCTATTGGGTTTCTCATAAAAAACGTCAAAGGATACAATATTGTGGTCACTGCTGCCCAAATGTTCCCTTACCTGCACATTGTTTACAATGTCAGAATCATTTGAGAGCACTAGGTCAAGCAAGGCCTCTTTTCTAGTTGGCTCCTCTACTAGTTGGGACATAAAATTATCATTTATCACACTTAGAAAAATATTTCCCTTTGTTGTGCATGAAGTCATATTGCTCCAGTCAATTTCAGGGTAGTTGAAATCTCCCATTATAATTACCTTTGCTGACCTAGCAGCCTTTTCCATTTGCAGTAAAAGTTGGGCTTCCTCCAACTCCCCAACATTAGGTGGATTGTAGCAAACCCCCACCAATATCTTTTTATTATGTGTGCCCCCAGTGTGTATTTCAACCCACAAGGCCTCTATCTTTTCATTGGACCATTCATTTATATCTTCCCTTAAACTAGGTTTTAAGGCCTGCTTTACATATAGGCATACCCCTCCTCCCCTTTTATTAACCCTGTCCCTCCTAAAAAGTGAATAACCCTCTAGATTGACTGCCAAGTGATACGTATCATCTAACCAGGTTTCAGACACTCCAATCAGATCATACTGCTCATGTACTGCAATCATTTCTAGTTCCCCCATCTTACCAGCCAGACTGCGAGCATTTGCATGCATACATTTTATCTTTTTGCCATTCTTAAAGATTTCATTCTTTTTCAGATGTATTTGTCTTTTATCAGGCTGTAACAATGGCAACTCCCTATTAGATGAACTAGCCCATTCCCCCTCTCCACCCCCATGACCCTTCTCTAATCCCATTCCCTCAATTATACTATCTTCCCCAGCCTGTGTTGCAGCTCCCCCCCCCCTTTTCTAGTTTAAAGTCTCCTCCAGCCTTCTAACCATCCTATCGCCCAGCACCGTGGCCCCCCTTCCACTAAGGTGCAATCCATCACTACTATAAAGATTGCTCCCAAGGGAAAAGACTGACCAGTGCTCCAGGAACCCAAACCCCTCCTGCTTCCACCAAGTCTTTATCCACGCATTTAACTCCCTAATCTCCCTTTGCCTTTCTAATGTAGCGCGTGGCACAGGTAGAATTTCAGAAAATACTACCTTAGAGGTCCTCTGCTTAAGCTTATATCCTAGGTCCCTGAAATCCTTCTTAACGGACCTCCATTTTCCACTGACTTTGTCATTACTACCAACATGTACCATGACAGCCGGGTCATGCCCAGCCCCTCCCAACAATCTATCAACATGTCGAACCCAAGCTCCTGGGAGACAGCAAACTGTACGATTGTGGTGATCTTGGCGACAGATTACCCTGTCTGTCTTCCTAATAATAGAATCCCCTACCACCACCATCTGTCTAGGTCTGCCTGCGTCCTGGATCCCATCCGTGCTAGAGGGGCTGTTCACTCGGCTGTTAGAGAGAACAGTCCTCTCCAGCAAAGACATTCCTGTGTCAGCATCCCCAACATCATTACTTAATGTAGCAAATCTGTTAGGATTAGTAAACACAGGAGTGTCCTCCCTATTTCTCTGTCCACCCCCCTTGCTATGTCTAACTGTAACCCATCTGGCCACCTGCTCTTTCTTTGTGCAGTCTCCACCCCCAGAACTACCTACCACCGCTTCCTGCTGCTCAGTCAGCAGAACCCTCTCAAGATTGTCCGTCTTTCTCAATGTTACAACCTGCCCCTCCAGATCTCTAATACGAGCTTCCAGAGAGACCACTTGCTCACATCTGCCACAGAGGTATGCACCCTGGAACGGTTGTTCCAGGTGTGCAAACATATGGCAGTTTGTGCACTGAGTTAAATGGACAATTATGCTACCACTCATATGTGCCAGTTACCACAAGATAAAAAGGCAGGCAGGCAAAAATAGCTGCACAATAAGTTTGATAAATGTGTTCCCCTGTGTAACCCCCTGTCTTTGAATTCCCCTATTTTAAATTCCCACACTTACCACACTTCTGCACTTACACACTGAGGCAAGATTCACACGTTCAAGTATTCACTGTGTATCTGCTATTTAAGCCAGGAATCCACCAATTACAAACACAGCAATTAGTCACTCCCACCACACCAGACTTCAATTATTTACTTTTATCACAGCAAAGAGGGAAAACAAAACTCAGAGAGATTTGTTTTTAACCTCTCCCTTACCACACCACACAATATTCTTATGCTATTATTCCAGCAAGTATCCAATCTCAGTCTTTCAGGGCACAGGGCACTGATGAACTTACAGAGCTCTCTCACTCCTTGCTATATAAGCCAGGAATCCACCAATTACAAACACAGCAATTAGTCACTCCCACCACACCAGACTTCAATTATTTACTTGTATCACAGCAAAGAGGGAAAACAAAACTCAGAGAGATTTGTTTTTAACCTCTCCCTTACCACACCACACAATATTCTTATGCTATTATTCCAATCTCAGTCTTTCAGGGCACAGGGCACTGATCTAAGAATATAAGATAGGTAACATTAAAGATAAGTTTAGAAAATTGGCCTCACCACAATGTCAAGGAAGCCATCAACATATGAGGTGAAAGGAAATGGGATATATAGATCTTATAGTAAGAAATTACTTTGAGAATGATGAGAAAGCCATCTATACCAAGTAGAGAAAAATAGATCTAAGGTATTTGTAGCTATTGCATGATACTTTTTCATTTTGAGAATCGAGTCTACCTTAGATAACCATTCAGATGTAATAGGAGGAATCGGGTTTTTCCAATGTAAGGGTATAAGAGTTTTTGCTGCATTGAAAAGTAAAGGTAAACATTTTCAAGTGGATCAAAAATAAGACCTGGGAGAGAAGAGAGGTCCGGAGAGAGAACGATGCCCAAATAAAGTATGGAGGAAGTGGACAGAGAGAAGGAGAATCGCGAGCATAAGGACACTATAGATTCATTAGATAGATTCATTAGATAGATTTATGTTTCAAATTTCATATTTAGTATAATTAATATGTGCCTGCGAAACCTGACAATAGTCTTGAAGAATAGATACAAGGTGGGGAAGAGATTGTTTTGGATTGGATATAAAATAAAGGACATCGTCGGCATAAGCTGCTACCTTAAATTCCTCCTTTCCTACCAAGATTCCAGTGATAAGAGAATTTTCTCTGATAATGTTAAGGAGTGGCTCTAGTGTAAGGATAAAAATCAGTGGAGATAGTGGGCATCCTTGTCGCATGCCGTTGGTTATATGAAAAGACTGGGATAATGTTCCGTTTACCAAAATTTTTGAGGAAGGATTGTTAAAAAGATTCATGATACCAGAAAGGAAGCAAGGATCAATACCTACTTTCTGTAGTACTTCAAAGATATAAGACCGATATCAGTTGATATAAAGATGGATGGAATCTTCTTTGTAGATGAATAATACATAAGTGAAATAGCAGTTGAAGTACTGTGTCCAGCCTCTCTCCCCTGGACGAAACCGCTTTGGTCAGGATGTATTAACTGTGGAAGAAAACCCCTCAATCTGTTCGCCAATATTTTTGCATAAAGTTTTAGATCAACGTTAAGTAAAGAAATAGGACGGTAGTTGGAACAAATTGTAAGGTCCTTATTTGGTTTGGGAAGTACAACTATATGGGACTGTAGAGCTTGAGGAGGAAAAGACTATCCTCCAAGTACCGTATTGAAGGATCTAAGCATGTATTTGTGTAAGCCCTGAGGGAAAGTACGATAATACATTAATGAGTATCCATCAGTACCAGGGCTCTTGCCAGGTTTCATTGATTTGATGGCCAAAGAAAGTTCTTCCTCTGTGACTGGTGATTCTAGGCAATCAGTTGAACAGAATTTGGGTTCCAAATTGTATAATGATTTATAATAGGACATAAAGGCACTGACTATATCCAGGTAAGATTTAGGCTAGATCCCTGAAGAATTACGTATTTGAGATACATGTGTTAATTTCCTTCTTGAGTTGACCAGTCTTGCTAGTGTTTTCCAGCATTTGTTACTGGAAATGTATTGTTAATATTTGAGCCACATATGAGATTTAAGTGTAGTTTCACGCAGATGATCGTTTAACATAGATTAAGTCCTAATCAAATCTGCAAGGTCCTTTTCAGACAATGATTTTTTATGTTTTGATTGCAAATTTCTGATAGTACTAAGAAGAGACTCCGTTTTAAGATATCTCTTTCTCTTAATTTGAGAGCCCAGTTCAATAAAAATTACCACGAATTACGCTTTTGTGGGCCTCCCATAAAACTGTATCTGGTACATCAGAAGTATAATTTATCAGAAAATAATCTTCATTTGCTTTCCCTATATTTTGCCTCACCAATTGATCAGCACACATAGATTCATTTAATCTCCAAATACATGAAGTAGGAAGAGAATCCAAAACAGAGAGAGACATTGAGACCAAGCAATGATCAGTCCAGGAAATAGGATCTATTGATGCATTGGAGAGAGAGTGTAACAAGAATTGGGAGAGGAAAAGATAATTCTACCTTAAATGGAATGGGGGAAGGAAAAGAAGGTGTAGTCACAATCAGTGGGGTGTAGAATTCGCCAAGAGTCTATTAAGTGTGCATCGTCTAATTTATGTCTCAGAGCCTTAAGCTGAGACTGTTTGAAAAAGGATTTGTTAGATGTAGAATCGAGAGCAGGATCCAAAGCGATGTTCAGGTCCCCTCCGAAAATGATCCTCCCTTCATTAAATTCCTCCAGAAATGAGAGTTTTTTAGTTAGGAAAGAAATGTGATCAGAGTTAGTACCATATACAGTGAGGGAAAAAATTATTTGATCCCCTGCTGATTTTGTACGTTTGCCCACTGACAAAGAATTGATCAGTCTATAATTTTAATGATAGGTTTATTTGAACAGTGAGAGACAGAATAACAATAAAAAAAATCCAGAAAAATGCATTTCAAAACAGTTATAAATTGATTTGCATTTTACTGAGTGAAATAAATATTTGACCCATTTGCAAAACATAATTTAGTACTTTGTGGCAAAGCCCTTGTTGGCAATCACTGAGGTCAGAAGTTTCTTGTAGTTGGCCACCAGGTTTGCACACATCTCAGGAGGGATTTTGTCCCACTCCTCTTTGCAGATCCTCTCCAAGTCATTAAGGTTTCGAGGCTGACGTTTGGCAACTTGAACCTTCAGCTCCCTCCACAAATTTTCTATGGGATTAAGGTCTGGAGACTGGCTAGGCCATTCCAGGACCTTAATGTGCTTCTTCTTGAGTCACTCCTTTGTTACCTTGGCCGTGTGTTTTGGGTCATTGTCATGCTGGAATACCCATCCATGACCCATTTTCAATGCCCTGGCTGAGGGAAGGAGGTTCTCACCCAATATTTGACAGTACGTGGCCCCGTTTATTGTCCCTTTGATGCAGTGAGGTTGTCCTGTACCCTTAGCAGAAAAACATCCCATAATAATGTTTCCACCTCCATGTTTGACTATGGGGATGGTGTTTTTGGTGTAATAGGCAGTATTCCTCCTCATTCAAACACGGCGAGTTGAGTTGATGCCAAAGAGCTTGATCTTGGTCTCATCTGACTACAACACTTTCACCAAGATCTCCTCTGAATCATTCAGATGTTCATTGGCAAACATCAGACGGGCCTGTACATGTGCTTTCTTGAGCAGGGGGACCTTGTGGGCACTGTAGGATTTCAGTCCTTCACGGCGTAGAGTGTTACTAATTGCTTTCATGGTGATTATGGTCCCAGCTCCCTTGAGATCATTGACCAGATCCTCCCATGTAGTTCTGGGCTGATTCCTCACCGTTCTCATGATCATTGAAACTCCACAAAGTGAGATCTTGCATGGAGCCCCAGACCGAGAGAGATTGACAGTTATTTTGTGTTTCTTCCATTTGCAAATAATCACACCAACTATTGTCACCTTCTCACCAAGCTGCTTGGCAATGGTCTTGTAGCCCAATCCAGCCTTGTGTAGGTCTACAATCTTGTCCCTGACATCCTTGGACAGCTCTTTGGTCTTGGCCATGGTGGAGAGTTTGGAATCTGATTAACTGATTTCTTCTGTGGACAGGTGTCTTTTATACAGGTAGCAAGCTGATATTAGAAGCACTCCCTTTAAGAGAGTGCTCCTAATCTCAGCTTGTTACCTGTATAAAAGACACCTGGGAGCCAGAACTCTTGCTGATTGATAGGGGTCAAATACTTATTTCACTCAGTAAAATGCAAATCAATTTATAATATTTTTGAAATGCGTTTTTCAGGATTTTTTTGTTGTTATCCTGTCTCTCACTGTTCAAATAAACATACCATTAAAATTATGAACTGATCATTTCTTTGTCAGTGGACAAACGTACAAAATCAGCAGGGGATCAAATCATTTTTTCCCTCACTTTACGTTGAGAAGAATAAAAAGTTTATCACATAAAAGATCTTTGATCAGTAAATATCCCCCTTCCTCATTGTTTTGTAAGTCAAGAAAGGTCCAAGGAAGCATGGATTTAATTAATATGGCAACTCCTCTTTTCTTTTCAGAGGAATTGGAAAAGTAAGCTATGAGGTACTTTTGGTTAATAAAATTAGATTTTTGAAAATCAATGTATTGCACAAATATTATATCAGCCGAAACTGTCAAATTCTCTAAATGCCATGGAATGTTTTTAAGGGAATTAAGGCCCTTGACATTCAATGAGACCACCTTAAGTTGTCGAGGTATCCAAGATATGTGCCACCCTGCTAAGAGGCCGCCGATACTCCCCGACAGAGCACATTACCAACATAATAAAGGAAGAAGAAGGGATAGAGGAAAAGCAATCCTATATAATAATTCGCTAAGTTGTGTGTAACGCCCGATATGCGCAGTAGACACTGCTGCTCGTGCGGCAGTCATGCCCAGTACAGACTGCCTGCGCCGCGGCTGATACAGAGCTGGGCGCTCCGAAGGAGCGTAAACCTCTGTATCAGCAGTGGCATGGGCAGTCTCTACTGCGCGTGACTGCCCCGCGACTGGCTGCCAGAGGCACTGTGGCCCATGTAACGGGCTGTTCAACTAGTTACAAAATAAGAAAAAAAACAAAAGAAAACTTAGAAAACAATGTCCCTTTGCAGTATTCAGGAATATGTATATTTTACTGATCGCATCTGAATGCCTGATGAAAATGAAACATATATACCAGAAATGAGTGATTACAACAGTAATAATAAGACATATTTATAAGAAAAACGAGTGCCATAAAGGCTGAGGTGTGTTAGACACTCTAAAAATTGTAAGAGTGCAAAGAAGGAATGGTACTTGTGTAATGATGAACCAAGTAATAATGGATAAAGCTAATACTGAATGAAAGAATTAAGATTATTATTAAAGGATGTATATGTAACATTTAGTGAAGACATATAATGTGAAGGGATCAGTTTAGTCAGGGATTGTGGTAGTTGTCATTAATAAAGGATGAGATTAGAAAAAACCTAAATAAGGAATAGGAATGGGGGATGTAAAAGTGTGTGATGAGAGAATGTTAGGCATCTGAAATCTTTTATGCAACAGTGGGAATGATTATAGGAAATAGATGTCTCAGTACAACCAGATGACCAATGAAGTACTAATACTAATGACTATGTCATAAAGAGAAAACATGAATCATAAGGAAATGAAAGAAAGACACATGAACAAATGCGGTTATATGAAGAATGGGAATTTAATCAATGGCATGAGAAATTATTGCAAGTAATGTGATGAATGGATAGACATAGTGGTAGAAGTTACATTTGAGTCGTATAGCTTGACAGCTCTAATCACATTTATATTCATCATTAAAATAACAATGCAAAATATGAAATAATACATTCAAATATAAAGTGGATAAATAGAAGGAGACATCTTTTTTTTTCCTTTTCTTTTAGAAGTGCGAAGGCATCAGAAATAAACAACATATACTCATGAGATACATTCATATGTAGTTTGGCATGTTTAAGATATCTCCATTAATAGAACCACACCAATTATAATTCTCAAAGAATAGTAGTTTTATAACAGAAGCGAACAACAAATTTGACCGCAAATTGTACGCTTTAAAACAACTAAACTTATATGTTATACAAAGAAAAGCTTGGTTGAAAGTTGGAAGTACAATTTAGAGAAAGATGGAACAACTCTATCAACTTCCCTATTGGACAACCTCTAAATGCAGCAGTGTAGGAAACACGTAGATGTATATAAACCTCTTGCGTTAATAGAAAGGTTGAAAAATAAGAATTAATACCAAAGGAGGTCAGTATGTGTAGAGGGCTGAACAAGTTTGTGGGAATTAAAGCAATACTCACTGAGAGATAAAGATTTATTAATATAGAGGTTTATATTAAACCTGGGGTCTAGGCAAGATTCATTTAAGAATCAGGACTATATTAGCGTACAGTGAGTGTGAGTGAGTATGATTAAGAGTGTGTGTGAGTGAGTGTAAGTGTGTGTGTGTGTGTTTGTGATGTGGTGTGATGTGATGTGTTTATATCTGTGGTGTAGGAGCGAGTGGCAGCCATTTTGTTTTTTCAGTCACTTGAATAGTGGTGGGTGGGCTGGATAGTGGGGGCGGGCCAACTCCCTGCATGATTTTCACAGGCGTAGCAGTGGCCATCCCGCCCCCATTGAATCACCCAATGGGAGTAGTCAATACTCTTTTCTACCGCCCCTGGGAGTGTGTCTACACATATAACAGAATGGCTCATTTCATAATTTAGGTCTCCTCAGGAGGACACATAAATTATGAAATGAGCCTTCTCTTTTATATATATATATATATATATATATATATATATATATATATATAGATTCCCATCTTAGTTACTACTTCTGTGGACACATTATGAGATCTTCAGAAGTGTGTACTAGGATTTGTTTTGAATCAGTTCAACTAAAAACTATACTTTTACATTAACAGTGCTAGCATTCAAGGTGTTTTTGCCCAAGGGATCATGAAACCTCACTATAGACCATGGGTACCTATGGCTCTTAAACCCCAGGTGAACATCTTGCTCCTCCTTGGTAGATTTCCAGGGAGTGAACCCAGCAGGAGAGATGTATAGATAGCAGAATAGTAAACACACAGCTGGGCACCAGGGGTTTAAATGCAACAAACAATAGCTGATATTTAACATTAACACACAACAACATTTGTCCTAGGTGGATGTCATCAGATAGTTAGACATAGCCATCTTTCTATCTCTAGAAAAAAAGTATGTATTTTATAGTTATTGTTAGTTAGGTTAAGTTAGGTCAGTAATTCACATTCCCCAAAAGTAAAAGGGAACAAAGCTTAATATTCCGAAATCTTAGATGAGTCTATGTGCCTTTGGGAAGAAGGTACATTTAGTTCTTCATGCATATTTCTTTGTTCTTCATTTGCTGGTACTCCATTAGACTGTTCCTTGCTCTGGAAAAATGCTGGACCTCCCAGGCAGTCCATCAGGGAACGCACACATCTTGTAAGTCATCATCGTCATCATCACTGCTTCCAAGTTCAAGTCCCAGCACAGATTATTAAGAGCCACAACCTTAGGTATGATGAGTGTGTCTGCTGCTGCTGGAAGTGCTAAACATTTGATGCCTAGTAGTAGTAGCAGTAAAACTGCATCAATATCTAGACTCAGTAGTAGTATTAGCCCCTCAGGAACCCCACAGTATGGAGATCCTTAAAAAGCTAAGCATGTTACTATCTGTTGTCTGTGCAAAAAGCATGTGAGCAGGGGGAAAGCAGGCTTACACCTAGTCAGTGGTACCGCCTCAATGAAATCCCACCTGAAGTATAACCACATTTCTGATTGGGAGACACACTATCAGCAGGTCATAAGATCCACAACTAGCAGCAGCAGAAGCACTCCAATAAGTTCCCAGGGCTCTGAGGCAGATAACGGGAGTAGTGATGTTATATATGTGTCAGAGGGTGTGCCACTGCAAACAGTTAATTCATTCAAAATAACATCTATGGCTCTTGCTGCAGGGGAGTATGATGGTTCTGGGTTTTCTGTAAGAGATGGCAAGAGTCATAGACTTCTCAAACATGCTGTCTCTATCTCCATCACCTCTTCTAGTCATGTTGTTAAAGCAATAACGTTACAGGGTTCTTATGCCATGTCATACCAACCCACACTGGCTGAGTTCATGGGAAGGAGTCAAAAACTTCACAAAAACAATCCCAAAGTAGACCTGTGGCATGGCAAGGTTGCTAAGATGTTGGCAGTGGACATGCTTCCATTTTCTTATGTCGAAAACTATGGTTTCAAAGAACTGATGTCATGTTTAGCTCCATGCTGGCATATCCCAAGCCACAGTTATTTTTCCAGGATGGATGTGGTTGAATTGTACAAGCAGAAAGCCTTTGCAAATGTATTAACAGAAGCACGGTGGAGGGATGGTGAAGAAGGGTTGCCACTATCTACCACACTTGTAACCAATGCTATGACCAATAAGTATCAGTAATCTGAGAAGAAGGATAGATTACATCTGTTGCGAACATGATAATGGTAAAAACTGCTGTAGGAATATATATATATGTATATATATATATATATATACAGATTTGTAAATTGAAGAGAAGTCCTCTCAGTATTTAATAATGATGTGACGAGGTGAGAAGAATTTATTTACAGATCAGCGTTTTGGTT
This sequence comes from Rhinophrynus dorsalis, assembly GCA_037306005.1. Taxonomy (NCBI): domain Eukaryota; kingdom Metazoa; phylum Chordata; class Amphibia; order Anura; family Rhinophrynidae; genus Rhinophrynus; species Rhinophrynus dorsalis. The sequence continues at coordinate 664,749,092 of CM074718.1, forward strand.
ATCAAACAGTAACCTTCATCAAGATCTTGATGAAGTTTACTTTTTGATAAACGAAACATTGATCTGTAATTCTTCTCACCTCGTCATCTCATCATTAAGTCCTGAAAGTGCTGAGAGTGCTTCTTTCAATTTACAAAACTGTACACTTTCCTGGCATGATTGATAGCACCCAGGCATTCATCCTTATTTAAGCTTGAGTGCTTCTTGACATCATCATGAATATGTGCCAGTGTCACTGAAGCAGGAAATTAGAGATATGGATAAAGGCACTCTGCGTGCTAACACATTTTTCGAGGCATATGCTGCTGTTGTAGGACTCATAACTTTGACTTTCAGCTACTTATTTCTCCATTGCAACCCTCAGAGAAAGTAATATTGTAGTGGGAAATGTTGCACCATATAAAATATATGAGAAACATTTTTTGGAATTGGTGAACAGGAGGAAAAGTTTGCACTGGTGAAAAGGAGAAGTGAAAAAAAAACAAAAAATTGTTTTTCGTGAAAAGTCATGCAGGAGTTTTTTCTCACTTTCCCCCACCCCAGCTACAACTACAAGTATTACTCTTTTCCTAACGTTGTTATTACTCTCAACTGTGTAACTGTGTTGCTCATTTTTTGAATACTAATTCACACTGTAAAAAAAAATTTGCAATCATTTTTCTTTCACGTACATCTTTTCCTGTCCTCCTCAGTCCTCCATATTTATACAATAGCAAATCAAAACTTTCAGTAGAACCCTGGGCCTTCTCTAATATCTTGAGATAATGATTCTGATGTACTGGGGAAAAGTGGAGCATTTCTGGGGCAAACCAACTGCATCATAGGGAACGAATAAAAATTTTAAAATACCAGCTTTTAACTCTTTGAATGCAAGATATATTTTCTATGATATATATGGAGAGGTCTATTCTATTTATTCTAAGGCCTGATCAGATGACCAGGGGACACCCCTTGAGATTAGAGGAAAGGAGGTATAGACTTCAGCAGAGGAAGGGGTTCTTTACAGTAAGGTCTGTTAAATTGTGGAATTCATAGCCCAGGAAGGTGGTTATGGCAGATACAATGGATACATTCAAGAGAAGATTAGATGCATTTCTTTCCAAAGGGAACATACAGAGTTATGTAGGCACATCAGGAAGGTCTGGTAAAGACTAACTTATCTGGTAGCAGGAAAGTTATAAAATTACTGGGGTGTGAGGAGAAGGTTGAACTTGATGGACTTGTGTCTTTATTAGTGATGAGCGAGCACCCCAATGCTCGGATGTTCGGGTGCTCTGACCGAGCACCCCCTGAGGCTCGAGTGCTCGGCCGAGCACCCGAGCCCCATTGAAGTCAATGGGAGGACTCGAGCATTACACCAGGCACCCCCTGCTCTGATGAGGGGAGGGTGCCTGGTCCATAGGAAAAGGGCAGAAAAAGATGGAAACACTACAGAAATGGTTCAGGGACAGCATAGGGAGGATGTCTGGATGCACCTTGGACTCCAACATCGCTGCTGGGAACGATCTTTCGCCCGTAGTACGCCATTTTTACAGACTGACCGTAAAACACACAAAAAGGAAAATAAAAACGACTTTAGGCGAAAAATTGTTACCAAACAGTATTTGCTGTATATTTACTTGTATATCATCTGCAAATTCTCCCAAAAATTTCATCGATTTTCTGAAGTGAGGCCATGATTAAGAGGGAAACGTGCGCAGAGGCAAATTATCCCAAAAATTTCCTTGATTTTCAGAACTGAGGCCATGATTAAGAGGGAAACGTGCGCAGAGGCAAATTCTCCCAAAAATTTCCTTGATTTTCAGAACTGAGGCCATGATTAAGAGGGAAACGTGCGCAGAGGCAAATTATCCCAAAAATTTCCTTGATTTTCAGAACTGAGGCCATGATTAAGAGGGAAACGTGCGCAGAGGCAAATTCTCCCAAAAATTTCCTTGATTTTCAGAACTGAGGCCATGATTAAGAGGGAAACGTGCGCAGAGGCAAATTATCCCAAAAATTTCCTTGATTTTCAGAACTGAGGCCATGATTAAGAGGGAAACGTGCGCAGAGGCAAATTCTCCCAAAAATTTCCTTGATTTTCAGAACTGAGGCCATGATTAAGAGGGAAACGTGCGCTGAGCTGACCATCTAAAACATTATGGGTGAGGGTCTGCTGCAGAGCTGACCATCCTAAACATTATATGCGAAGGCCCGCTAGTGAGCTGACGCTATAAAACATTATATGAGAGGGCCCGCTAGAGAGCTGACCCAATAAAACATTATATGAGAAGGCCCGCTGGTGAGCTGACCTATATAAAAATTGGCAAACAGGGCCCGCTGGTGAGCTGGCCCTATATAAAAATTATATCACAGGGCCCGCTGGTGAGCTGGCCCTATATAAAAATTATATCCCAGGGCACGCTGGTGAGCTGGCCCTATATAAAAATTATATCCCAGGGCATATGGAAGAGGAGGAGGAGGATGAGAACATTAAGAGTCAACCATATACCCGTTTTTGGGGTGGAAGGGGTGAATGGGAATACAGAGTATTCCCATCATTGTAAATAACATATATAAAGTGAGTTTATGTTCCCCCGGGGCTTTCCTCCAGTGGAGTGGAGAAGTCAGGGGAAATCCAGGCCTTGTTCATTTTTATAAGTGTCAACCTATCAGCATTGTCGGTGGAAAGGCGGATACGCTTATCTGTTATGATGCCACCAGCAGCACTAAATACCCGCTCAGACAGAACGCTGGCGGCAGGGCAGGCCAGCACCTCCAAGGCGTAGAGTGCCAGTTCATACCACGTGTCCAGCTTGGACACCCAGTAGTTGTAAGGCACAGAGGGATCATTGAGGACGCTGACACGGTCTGCTACGTACTCCTTCACCATCTTCCAAAACTTTTCCCTCCTTGTGACACTAGGCTGCGCATCAGGGTGAGGGTGCTGGCGGGGTGTCATGAAGGTGTCCCACGCCTTGGAGAGTGTTGCCCTGCCTTTGTCGGAACTGCTGTGTGCTCCCCTTTTCTCCCCTTCTCGGTTGGCCAAGGTAGCACGTACTCTGCCGCCAGCGTTGTCAGATGGAAAATTTTGGAGCAATTTTTCAACAAGAACCTTCTGGTATTGCACCATTTTGCTTGTCCTCTCCACCGGAGGAATGAGAGATGAGAAATTCTCTTTGTAGCGGGGGTCCAGAAGGGTGAACACCCAGTAATCCGTGTTGTCTAAAATGCGTACAACGCGTGGGTCACGGGAAAGGCAGCCTAACATAAAGTCAGCCATGTGTGCCAGAGTACCAACAGTCAAGATTTCGCTGTCCTCACCAGGAGGCTGACTCTCAATATCCTCATCCTCTTCCTCCTCTTCTGCCCACCCACGCTGAAGAGATGGAACTAAAGTTCCATGGCTACCCTCTGTAGCGGAGGCAACCGTGTCTTCCTCCTCCTCCTCCTCCTCCTCCTCCTCCTCCGCCTCCTCCAATTGTCGCTGAGAAGACGAAGTGAGGGTGCTCTGGCTATCACCTTGTGTAAGCTCTTCCTCCCCCATTTCCACCTCTTCCACATGCAAAGCGTCGGTTTTAATTGTGAGCAGCGAGCGTTTCAGTAGACACAGAAGTGGGATGGTTACACTGATAATAGCGTTATCGCCGCTCACCATCTGTGTCGATTCCTCAAAATTGCGTAAAACCTCGCAGAGGTCTGACATCCATTCCCACTCCTCACTTCTGATTACAGGAAGTTGAACGGAGAGGCGACGACCGTGTAACAGCTGGTACTCCACTACTGCCCTCTGCTGCTCACAAAGCCGGGCCAACATGTGGAAGGTGGAGTTCCAGCGCGTGCTCACGTCACACAGCAGCCGGTGAGCTGGCAATTGTAAGCGCTGCTGCAGCTTCAACAGGCCGGCCGAAGCTGTAGATGACTTACGGAAATGTGCACACACGCGGCGCACCTTGGTCAAGAGATCATGCACATTGGGGTAGGTTTTTAGAAATCGCTGCACCACTAAATTAAATACATGCGCTAGGCATGGTACGTGTGTGAGCTTGCCGAGCTCCAAAGCCGCCACCAAGTTACGCCCATTATCACACACAACCATGCCTGGTTGCAGGTTGAGTGGCGAGAGCCACTGCTCGGTCTGGTGACTAATCCCCTGCAACAGCTCTGAGGCCGTGTGCTGTTTGTCCCCAAGGCAGATCAGCTTCAGCACGGCCTGTTGACGCTTCCCCACTGCAGTGCTACACTGCTTCCAGCTACTGGCTGATGGGGGAGTGGCGGTGTGTGTAGAGAATTCGGAGGTGGAAACGGAGGAGGAGGAGCCAATAACGTAGGTGCTGGTGGAAACCCTGATGGAGGTAGGGCCCGCAATCCTCGGCGTGGGTAGCACCCGTGCCATCCCAGGGTCCGAGTCGCTCCCAGCCTCCACGACATTCACCCAGTGTGCCGTCAGGGAAATGTAGCGTCCCTGGCCACAAGCACTTGTCCATGTGTCAGTCGTTAAGTGGACCTTCCCAGTAACTGCGTTGGTCAGGGCACGGGTGATGTTACGGGACACATGGTGGTGTAATGCGGGGATGGCACACCGGGAAAAGTAGTGGCGGCTGGGGACCGCGTACCGAGGGACAGCTGCTGCCATCAGGCTGCGGAAGGACTCAGTGTCCACAAGCCTAAATGGCAGCATTTCGATGGCCAGTAATTTTGAAAGGTGTGAGGTTAGTGCTATGGCCTGTGGGTGGGTGGCTGGGTACTTTCTCTTGCGCTCAAATGCCTGGGGTAACGACATTTGGACGCTGTGCTGGGACAGGGAAGTGGATGTGGTCGCTGATGGTGCTTCAGATGGTACAGGTGCAGGGCGGGAGGTATGCGGGCCTGCGCCTTCGACAGGCGATTGGCCGGCACCGAAAACAGGGGAAGAGGAGGCAGTGGTGTGGCCTGCAGACACAGATGGGCGATCCAGGCGTTCCTCCCACTTACTACGGTGCTTGGATGCCATGTGTCGGATCATGCTGGTGGTGGTGAGGTTTCTAGTGTTCATGCCTCGGCTCATTCTGGTGTGGCACAGGTTGCAAACTACAATTCTTTTGTCGTCCGCACTTTCCTTAAAAAAACGCCATACCGCGGAACACCTACCCCTTGGCAAGGTAGATTTACGCAAGGGGGTGCTCCGTGGAACATTTGCGGGCCGGTTTGGTGCGGTCCGCCTTCTTTCTGTAGCCACACCACTGCCTCTTCCAGCCTGTTGCGGTGCTGCAGATGGCTCACCCTCAGGACTGCTGTCATCGCTCGGCTCTACACCTTCCCAGGTGGGGTCAGTCACCTCATCGTCCACCAAGTCCTCCTCCACTTCCTCACTCTGATCATCCTCCTCAAGTCTTGATCCCACCACATACTCAGTCATTGACAACTGTATAACATTCTCCTCAACAAGGTCTTGAGACGGAAATAGTGGTTGATTTAATGGCAACTGTGTCTCATCATCATCATCATCATCATCCACTACTTCCTTTGACCTTAAATGCCGTTCACATCTGTCATCTTCTTGTGATTGGGTAGCCTCTAGAGGTTGTGAATCAGGGCACAAGATGTCATGTTCCTCTGCAAGCGTGCTTGGAGAGAGGGTCAAATGAAGGATTGGTGATGAGACGAGCTCATCACTATATCCCAGTGTGGGATCACTTCTTTGACCAGACCGTGTATGGTGGGAGGAAGGATGATCAGAGTGAGGATTATGTTGACCAGACTCTTGGCTACTGAGAGTGGACTTGGTGGAAGACAGGGTGGTGCTTAACCGACTGGAAGCAGTATCAGCTGTCATCCAACCGACCACCTGTTCGCACTGGTCGGACCTCGAGAGTGATGTCCTGCGACGCCCTGTGAAATCAGACATGAAGCTAGGTATGGTGGATGTCTTTCTTTCTTGTGCTCTGGCACCAGGCACAGTTTCTCCGCGTCCTGACCCGCGCCCTGAACTTTCAGGATCACGTCCACTTCCCCGTCCCTTTTTACCCGCCTTCTTCATCTTACACGATATATATGACTTTAATATATATGAGTTTGAAAACTTAACAGTATTTCTTACTATTCTGCAACTCTGCAGAGTACACAGAATAGGCTGCTAAACTGCGGTGACACACACTGAATGGAATAAGTGACTTTAATATTTGAGTTTGAAAAATTAACAGTATTTCTTACTATTCTGCAACTCTGCAGAGTACACAGAATAGGCTGCTAAACTGCGGTGACACACACTGAATGGAATATGTGACTTTAATATTTGAGTTTGAAAACTTAACAGTATTTCTTACTATTCTGCAACTCTGCAGAGTACACAGAATAGGCTGTTAAACGGCGTTGAAACACACTGAATGGAATATGTGACTTTAATATTTGAGTTTGAAAACTTAACAGTATTTCTTATAATTCTGGAACTGTACAGAGTACACAGAATAGGCTGTTAAACGGCAGTGAAAGACACTGAATGGAATATGTGACTTTAATATTTGAGTTTGAAAACTTAACAGTATTTCTTACTATTCTGCAACTCTGCAGAGTACACAGAATAGGCTGTTAAACGGCGTTGAAACACACTGAATGGAATATGTGACTTTAATATTTGAGTTTGAAAACTTAACAGTATTTCTTATAATTCTGGAACTGTACAGAGTACACAGAATAGGCTGTTAAACGGCGGTGAAAGACACTGAATGGAATATGTGACTTTAATATTTGAGTTTGAAAACTTAACAGTATTTCTTATAATTCTGCAACTCTGCAGAGTACACAGAATAGGCTGTTAAACGGCGTTGAAACACACTGAATGGAATATGTGACTTTAATATTTGAGTTTGAAAACTTAACAGTATTTCTTATAATTCTGGAACTGTACAGAGTACACAGAATAGGCTGTTAAACGGCGGTGAAAGACACTGAATGGAATATGTGACTTTAATATTTGAGTTTGAAAAATTAACAGTATTTCTTACTATTCTGCAACTCTGCAGAGTACACAGAATAGGCTGCTAAACTGCGGTGACACACACTGAATGGAATATGTGACTTTAATATTTGAGTTTGAAAACTTAACAGTATTTCTTACTATTCTGCAACTCTGCAGAGTACACAGAATAGGCTGTTAAACGGCGTTGAAACACACTGAATGGAATATGTGACTTTAATATTTGAGTTTGAAAACTTAACAGTATTTCTTATAATTCTGGAACTGTACAGAGTACACAGAATAGGCTGTTAAACGGCGGTGAAAGACACTGAATGGAATATGTGACTTTAATATTTGAGTTTGAAAACTTAACAGTATTTCTTATAATTCTGCAACTCTGCAGAGTACACAGAATAGGCTGTTAAACGGCGTTGAAACACACTGAATGGAATATGTGACTTTAATATTTGAGTTTGAAAACTTAACAGTATTTCTTATAATTCTGGAACTGTACAGAGTACACAGAATAGGCTGTTAAACGGCGGTGAAAGACACTGAATGGAATATGTGACTTTAATATTTGAGTTTGAAAAATTAACAGTATTTCTTATAATTCTGGAACTGTACAGAGTACACAGAATAGGCTGTTAAACGGCGGTGAAAGACACTGAATGGAATATGTGACTTTAATATTTGAGTTTGAAAACTTAACAGTATTTCTTACTATTCTGCAACTCTGCAGAGTACACAGAATAGGCTGTTAAACGGCGTTGAAACACACTGAATGGAATATGTGACTTTAATATTTGAGTTTGAAAACTTAACAGTATTTCTTATAATTCTGGAACTGTACAGAGTACACAGAATAGGCTGTTAAACGGCGGTGAAAGACACTGAATGGAATATGTGACTTTAATATTTGAGTTTGAAAACTTAACAGTATTTCTTATAATTCTGCAACTCTGCAGAGTACACAGAATAGGCTGTTAAACGGCGTTGAAACACACTGAATGGAATATGTGACTTTAATATTTGAGTTTGAAAACTTAACAGTATTTCTTATAATTCTGGAACTGTACAGAGTACACAGAATAGGCTGTTAAACGGCGGTGAAAGACACTGAATGGAATATGTGACTTTAATATTTGAGTTTGAAAAATTAACAGTATTTCTTACTATTCTGCAACTCTGCAGAGTACACAGAATAGGCTGCTAAACTGCGGTGACACACACTGAATGGAATATGTGACTTTAATATTTGAGTTTGAAAACTTAACAGTATTTCTTACTATTCTGCAACTCTGCAGAGTACACAGAATAGGCTGTTAAACGGCGTTGAAACACACTGAATGGAATATGTGACTTTAATATTTGAGTTTGAAAACTTAACAGTATTTCTTATAATTCTGGAACTGTACAGAGTACACAGAATAGGCTGTTAAACGGCGGTGAAAGACACTGAATGGAATATGTGACTTTAATATTTGAGTTTGAAAACTTAACAGTATTTCTTATAATTCTGGAACTGTACAGAGTACACAGAATAGGCTGTTAAACGGCGGTGAAAGACACTGAATGGAATATGTGACTTTAATATTTGAGTTTGAAAAATTAACAGTATTTCTTATAATTCTGGAACTGTACAGAGTACACAGAATAGGCTGTTAAACGGCGGTGAAAGACACTGAATGGAATATGTGACTTTAATATTTGAGTTTGAAAACTTAACAGTATTTCTTATAATTCTGGAACTGTACAGAGTACACAGAATAGGCTGTTAAACGGCGGTGAAAGACACTGAATGGAATATGTGACTTTAATATTTGAGTTTGAAAACTTAACAGTATTTCTTATAATTCTGCAACTGTACAGAGTACACAGAATAGGCTGTTAAACGGCGGTGAAAGACACTGAATGGAATATGTGACTTTAATATTTGAGTTTGAAAACTTAACAGTATTTCTTATAATTCTGCAACTCTGCAGAGTACACAGAATAGGCTGTTAAACGGCGGTGAAAGACACTGAATGGAATATGTGACTTTGATATTTTAGTTTGAAGACTTAACAGTATTTCTTCCTATTCTGCAACTCTGCACAGTACACAGAATGTGCTGCTACACTGCGGCGAAGCACACTGAATGGAATATGTGACTTTGATATTTTAGTTTGAAGACTTAACAGTATTTCTTCCTATTCTGCAACTCTGCACAGTACACAGAATGTGCTGCTAAACTGCGGCGAAGCACACTGAATGGAATATGTGACTTTGATATTTTAGTTTGAAGACTTAACAGTATTTCTTCCTATTCTGCAACTCTGCACAGTACACAGAATGTGCTGCTACACTGCGGCGAAGCACACTGAATGGAATATGTGACTTTGATATTTTAGTTTGAAGACTTAACAGTATTTCTTCCTATTCTGCAACTCTGCACAGTACACAGAATGTGCTGCTAAACTGCGGCGAAGCACACTGAATGGAATATGTGACTTTGATATTTTAGTTTGAAGACTTAACAGTATTTCTTCCTATTCTGCAACTCTGCACAGTACACAGAATGTGCTGCTAAACTGCGGCGAAGCACACTGAATGGAATATGTGACTTTGATATTTTAGTTTGAAGACTTAACAGTATTTCTTCCTATTCTGCAACTCTGCACAGTACTCAGAATGTGCTGCTAAACTGCGGCGACGCACACTGAATGGAATACGTGACTTTGATATTTTAGTTTGAAGACTTAACAGAATGTGCTCTAATCTGCAACTTTGCACACTAAACAGAATGTGCTCTAATCTGCAACTTTGCACACTAAACAGAATGTTCTCTAATCTGCAACTTTGCACACTAAACAGAATGTGCTCTAATCTGCAACTGTGCACACTAAACAGAATGTGCTCTAATCTGCAACTTTGCACACTAAACAGAATATATATATATTTTTTTTTTTTTTTTTGTTTTTTTCCCCCCACACCAAATAACCTGCTGCCCCCACACACAGTAGTCCTAAAAAGGACTTTTGGTTCTTTTTTTTTCACAATTTTTGTTTTTTTCCTCCCTACACTGCCTTTCCCTTCCTATCCTCAGCTCTCCCTGGCTCAGACTGAGCCGAACTCGATGGTCAGGTGCTATACAGCACCTGACCACGGGTTCTGGCCAGCCAATCAGTGTAATGCCAGCAGCCAACATGGCTGCTGGCATTACACCGATGTCAGAGCCTCCCTGCACGTTTATTGGCTGCGCAGCAGCCGCAAAACGTGCGGGGAGGAGACCCGAACATGGCGGGCGAGCACATGCGGTACTCGTACGAGTACCGCCATGTGCCGAGCAGAGCGATGCTCGAGCCGATCCGAGCATCGGCCGAGCATGCTCGCTCAACACTAGTCTTTATTCAACCTAATTTACTATGTTACTATGGTTTGCTCTAAATTGTTCCAATTCTTCTTAGTGCTTTGGCCACATTGAGGCTGCTGTTCTAAGAACTAGATACGTTTTTGAGCCATCCAGCTGCTTTGTTATAGATATTTCGGGTTTAACCCTTTGAGTGCCAGAGGGCTACACCACACATTGCTTTGCAGAGCGTGGCATAGCGCTCTGGCACTCAAAGGGTTAATAAATGCTCTGCATACCCCATTTAGCCCAATTAGCTTAGGATACCCCATTTAGCACAATTTAAAAACCCAATTTAAGTCAATGGCACTTTGGGGAATTAATATATGCCCCTTACAATGAAGATGGTTTGCTTCAGAATTGCTCAATTTCCTCTTAGCATATCCTCTAAACTACACAGTTATTACAGAAGGCCAAAATGCTGCCAGTTAATGTGAAATCATTTGCATATGTATTTGTAAACATGTATAAAACCTTTCAAATCATGGCATTAACTAAACAAGAGCACATTGGTTTGCTTTTGTTTATAATCCCATATGCCATAGTCTTCCTTTAAAGCAAATTAAAGTTAACGTGTAGCAGATAAAACATAACAAATTGAAAGCTAGCTTTTGGCTCATGTTTAATTATATGTAGTTAAATGCTGGCAGATCCGTGCTCTATAACTGTCATTAAATTGTCACAACATGCCCTAGAAAGTGATCATTTACCTTCTGGAAGAGTGGAAATATAACAAACATGGCAAGGGCATATTTTCATTAGCTTCTCTTAAAAGAGTAGTAAACTTTTTTTTTTTTTAAATTAAAGGGATAGTAATACTTAAAATGTAAAAAAAATATGTTGTAGGGTTTATCCCCCTGAGTAAAACAAGAGTACTCCCACTGCTGAAAGGTGTTTCATTCCAAAGTTATTAATTTTCAAAGTTTAATTTTTTAGGTGCAATATCACAGTGGCCTGAAATTGTACAGTGGCGCTGTTGCTACACCATCCTATGGAGATTTATGTCCCGGGACCAGAGCTGTCCATAGGATGGTGTAGCAACAGCGCCATTGTACATTTTCAGGCCAATGTAATATTTCACCTAAAAAATTCAACTTTGAAAATTAATAACTTTTGAATGAAACACCTTTCAGCAGTGGGAGTACTCTTGTTTTACTCAGGGGGATAAACCCTACAACATATATTTTTTTTTACATTTTAAGTATTACTATCCCTTTAACCCTTTGAGTGCCAGAGGGGTACGCAACGCATTGCAAAGCAATGCGTTGCGTACCCGTGTGGCACTCAAATGGTTAATATCTTTTTGTTATAGTGCCTTTACTGCTGCGTAGGGTACTCCCACAGTTGCCCATTGTTTTTATCAAAATTGATTATATTTCAAACCTGTTACACTCATAATACTCTCTGGTCATAGAGATCAAGGGAGCTTATTTCCTGGAAGTTCACAGTTTAGTATATACCATCACATTCTCTCCAAAATTGTCATTAGAGGGCAATGTTAAAGTATAAATATGAGAAAAGAAAACAAAAAAATACAAATATCCCTGACCTCAGCTCTTCAATATATGAACACATGGGTGGTATAAAATACATTATAATTTTAATCTTATATTAAAAAAGTTAAAATATTTAAAAAAAAAATAATCTGTCCGCATATAGCTAGAGACTGTCATCTATATTTAGATCCATATTGTGCGGTCAGCTATGTTCAGGTCTCTTACTGCTATATGGGAAAGAAGATATCAGTTTAAACACAAGTGCACTTGTCTGCTAACTCTATGATACTATCATCTCGGTAATACTACAGAGAAATATGTATATATTTTTTTTGAGATCCAAGATTTTGGCTGTACAAATTGTGGGACTCTATGGGCGAGATGTTCAAAAAGTTGTCATAATGAGAAACTTGTTGGATCACGAGTTGGTGGTAAACGAAGGGCAATATTTGCAGAAGTAAATCCGTCACGTTTGAAAATATGTCTAAAGAATTAAAAATGACGATAACAAGATCTCACTGAACATTGCCGTTAAAAATTGTCTTTGATTTTGTCTTTGAAAGGAAAATTTTCAAAGAAACAAGGACTTTTTTGTCTTTGATACAGAAAATTGCTTCTCAGTACTTTTTTTTTTCTTCTCCAAGTTCAGACAAAAAGTGGCATTCAAACAAATATTTTTTTCTAAAAACACCTTATAATATGATGGAAGATTAAACCACACCCACTTTTAAGACGGCTTTTTCCCTTTGACCGAGATGGCGGAATTGGATGCAAATAAATGACGGAAACATGTCTGAGAATTGATGGATCATCGTGTAAGAACTTTTTTATTCTGATTACAGACAACTTCAGTTACCACCACTTTCTGAACATCTGGCCCTATGTGTTCTATATTTTGTTATATTGTTTTTATTATGTGATCACAGCTTGTTTTGTTGCTATATACATTTTATCATAAATATATTTGGAGTACAGTAGCGCTCTCCTTGTACTTCTTCTTTTATATATATATACTAGTGTAAAAGCCTGTGTACACAGGCCAAGATCCGGGTGATGTTAAGAGGCCAGTCCTGTTCTGTGTCCTGCCGCCGATGCATTCATGCATTCATTCCTTCCCTAAGGAACAAGCAGGCTTCAGGAGCGGTTTCAGTACAATGGACTACATCCAGTCTGCCTGTCTATCTATATCTGTCTGTCTGTCTATCTAGCTATCTATATAATAATTCGCTAGGATGTTTTTCAGAAGCCGTCATGCACTGTAGAGACTGCCCAAAAGCACAGAATGCTCAGAAAGCACAGAACTCCCAGCATTCTGTGCATTCGGTCAGTCTCTACTGAGCATGACGGCTTCTGACAAACATCCTAGCGAATTATTATATAGATAGCTAGATAGACAGACAGACAGATATAGATAGATAGGCAGACTGGATGTAGTCCATTGTACTGAAACCGCTCCTGATGCCTGCTTGTTCCTTAGGTTGTGCTGCTGTAAGTATTGTGTCCATTTTTCTTGATAGTACCTTTGTGAAAACCTTGCAGACCACTGTCAATAGGCTTATTGGTCGGTAGTTTTTTAGATCCTCTCTATCACCTATTTTGTGCAGTAAGATGACTTCTGCATTTTTCCATGTTTCAGGTACTTTGGCGAGCAGTAGGCACTTTAGGAATAGTTTTAGCTATGGCTTTGAATATGGTTGACCTCCGGCTTTCATCATTTAATAGTCACTTTATCAGGTCCAGCTGCTTTGCCATTTTTCATTGACTTTATTGCAGCTTCTACTTCTATTAAAACTTCTGGCACAGCTTCAGCCTCTAACACTGCAATGTTGCCCTTCGTCGTTGTGAAGATTTGAATAAAATTCTTCCACTTTTAGTATTTGTTGTTGCATTTTTGCTGTTGTACCATTTTCAGTCTTTAATGCAAACATTTGGCTCCTATGTGTGGCCATCTTTTGTTTTGCTTTCTTTAGCCCTTGATTTTCTTCCAATGTCCATTTGATGAGCTCAACATTAAACTTGTGTATTTCTTCTTTATTGTGCTTCCTTATGGTCTGGCACATTTCCACGTATTCTGCCCTGTTCCTTATATTACCATTTTGCTTAATTTCTCATCACTTTTTCATCATGGCAACTGTTTCTTTTGATATTTAGGTTGTTTTTTTTTTTCTTGTTTTACAGTAGGTGCAAGGGCATGTGCATACCTGGGAACTTCCAGTTGAGGGCTACCCGGAGGGTAGTCCTCTGTTCACCAGGGAGGTGACAAAAATGACGCTAATCGCGTCAAAAAGGGGCGGGGCTTGCCGCGAGTGGGGGGAGTTAACCCTTTGAGTGCCAGAGTGGTACGGAATTCCTTACCACTCTGGCACTCAGAGGGTTAAATGTGTCACACAGAAGGCTGGGGACGGAGGCACAACGGGAGAAAAAGCGGATGTGGCAGAGTTTCAATAGAAACTCTCCACATCCGGAGGAATCAGCCTCTGCCCTGGAGACCCGGTAAAGTTCTCTCAGAACCAGAGTCTCCGGGGCAAATCCGGAGAGTTCCCAGGTATGGGCATGTGCAGTGTCTACTATAGTCTCAATAACCTTTTTCATTGTGGGATGAAATGTCTGTGTCTAGAAGGTCTTGTGTAATGGACCCCTAAGCCATTACATGGAGGCCTTGTCAGGCCTCCCAAGAAACTCCCTGAAGAACTGACCTCCACATTAAAAAGACTGGGTTTCTCCAAGAGAACAGAGACTGAAATTCATGGTTACAGAGCCCATAGACTTTGCATGGGAAAGTAGGCAGGCTGACTGGCCACCACCCATGTAATGTATGCAAGGTTTTGGCATAGCTTTTGCAGGGGACAGGTAAGCGGCTTGGGTATTAGTCCCCCTGTCCAGGCATCTGGTGACTCACTCAGCCAGGATTAGACTTTGTATTTTTTCAATCTGAATACTATTGGTCAGGATTCAGAGCGGCAAGATTAAATTATGTAGAATGCATGTCTTTGTGTACAGCCCCGTTGTGCCTTTTGTTTTACTATTTGTTTCATTGTTTAGGTGTGTACTGCAGCCAGAGACTGCTGATTTTCCCCCAGTATGTCTTTGTACTACCCCCATTGGATATTGTATGAGCTGATTTTTGACTCAATAAAGGAGAAGTCGTTTTGGACTTGAAGCTGTGTCCTGTCCTTATTCTGAATGGTTTTATGGGACCCCTCTGTCCTCCATTCAGGCATCTGATGTTCCAGTGGGCAGATTTCCTGTGCTCCAGCCTTGTTTGCAGTGACTGTTCCCAGCCTATTATCCAGCTACAGAGTTCAAGCCAGCTTTCCTGCCTACATCCTAACAGGAGGGATTCCAGCTCCTTGTGGTGGATTTACCAGACTACCCACCTGTAGCCGACCTCAGGAGGGAGAAACCCATCATGACGGTCCTGGACAGCGTGGCATCCTAGGGTTTCCGTTACACCTTCCAACACTATGCAGCGATTAGACAGTACTATCTCAATATTATTATGATTTTTCACGTTTGTTGATCTGAACTTTTCTTTCTTTCTTTCTTGCAGTCAGTTATGATTTTTGCTCTCATTAGACGATGGTCACTTCCAACATTAAAACTATTTAGCGCTGAGCAGTCAGTGAAATTTTTTTTATTATTTGTAAGTATGAAGTTGATTTCACTTTTATTACCATTAGAGCTTTTACATGTCCATTATCTGCTGGCCTTTTTCCTGTAGAATGAATTCATGATGTACAAAATGTGTTCTGTAAATTCAATCGGTTGATTGCCCCTGTTATCTCTTTTTCCAGTTTCATGTAGTCCAATTGATTTATCTTACCAATTCTTGCATTAAAATCCCCCATTACAATTGAGTAGTTTTAGTACAATGGACCACATCCAGACAGTCAACAAGTTATAGAGCAACATAATGAATACAACCTTCTATTATGCATAGCCTTCGTTGAATACAAAAAGGCGTCTGACTCAGTGAAAAAGCAAGCAATAATGGATGCCCTGATCAACCAAGGAATGGATAGAGCTTTCATCAATATCCTGCAATCAATATATGTTTAATCTGTATCAGTACAGGTAAACAATGTTAAAGGGATAGTAATACTTCGTTTTAACTTTATTTTATTTTGTAGGCATTAAAAAAACATGAAGAATGATATAAGTCTTATCTCTCAAACCTTTATGGTTTATGAGATATTCACAAGCAAAGTTCCCCTCCCCGCCCCTTTTACCTAGTGTAAGCCATCTCTTCTCAGATGTGAGTCTGGTTGTATGACAGGACAGATAACAGAAGGGGACAATTTTCTTTGTATGAAAACAATGAAAGCCCTTCCCCCCTTGACAAGTTTTTCAGCTTTTTCCATTATCTTAATTGAAGATTGTCCCTCTCTGCAGTCTGCCTGGGCATCTCCCTTCTGATCTGGTTGAACAGGGGGGGGGGATACTTTGTTTGTGAATATCTCTTAAACCATAAAGGTTTGAGAGATAAGACTTATATCATTCTTCATGTTTTTTTAATGCCTACAAAATAAAATAAAGTTAAAACGAAGTATTACTATCCCTTTAAAGTCCAGAGCAACACAGAAAAAGGGGTCCAACAAGGAGACATAAATTCCCCAAAACTATTTTCAGCTTGTTTAGAAGAAATGCTCTGCAAACTACTTACATTTTGCAGACAATATCATACTCTTTGCCATTAGTCCTGAAGAACTGCAAGAACACATTGAATAGCTACAACAGGAAAGCAAAAATATTGGTCAAAAGATGAATATCAACAAAACACAAGTTATGCTTAACAATTTTACCATAATAAGGATAATCACAGATGGACTAGAACTAGATGAGGTAGACAAGTATGTTTAACTTGGATAGGAGATGTCAACAGATGGAATCACATGGTAGAAATTGAGATGGCAAGCATTTGGAACGGTCCTGGCAGTTACGGGTTGGCAAGCCATAAGGACCCATGACGTAGTAGGACAGTCATGGATTTCAGGGCTCCCTGCGAGACTGTACGCCATTCGGGGAGCCCTAAACCTGATGCACAAATAAAAAAAAAATGTGTCTATGGTCCTTAAGTGCAGGTCACGTCCTTAGGGGGTTAAGATAAATTTGCTACTCTGCCTCAAGCGAAAGGTTTTTGACAAGTGTATCCTCCCTGTCCTTGTCCTTATATATGGCTGTGAAACATGGACACTAAATGCCAAAGCCATACAAAATTTTTGGGTTATGCTGAGAAGTATGGAGAGACAAAGAAGACCAAATACAAGATGGTAGATGAAATTTCAAATTTGTTGGCAAAAAAAAGGCACTGAACCAGAGTTAAAAGACAAAAGAAAGCTCCCAGCGCCAACTCACCATAACCAATACATACAATAAATACATTTTAATATTTAAATGTGAATATAAAGTGTATATATAGATAGCAGCCAGGAATAAGGGCTCTCCAGACCCCCAAACTTCAGGCCAAAACCCGAAGTGCAAACAAACAAACAACAACAATCCGGCGCTTCTCTGTGTATAAAATAAATATGTGCCCTGTGTTCAGCATATATAATAATATTTCTAAATAAATAAAATAAGTGAGATATTAGTTTTCACAAATTGGCCAAGTTGCGGGTAAGCTTGCCACCTCGCCAAGGTTTCTCACTGTACGGCAGAGAAGCGCCGGATTGTTGTTGTTTGACTGAACCAGAATTGTTGGCTTACTAGATTTCAAATTTGTGTTTTTCCTTTGGAAAATTCTCATAAAACATGGCTGATTTAAGCCCTATTGATTACTGGGGGCAGGAATTTCCCACAATATAAAATATCCCTTCATTTTCTGTTTCCCTATACTATTGATTGTTGGAGGTGGGAATTTCCAACAAATAGAAACACCCATTATTTTCCCAATGCCCTATAAAATAAAAACCAAAGAGGTGTAGTGGTGTTACAGTAGAAGAAAGAGGTGACTGAAAATAAATTGCGATTAGCATACCTGGGAACTCTCAGGGTTTGCCCCTGAGACTCAGGGTTTTGACCCAGATCTCAGGGTCTCAGGGTGAAGGGCCAAATTCTCAGACTGAGAGAGGTCTGTGTCACTTACTATATGAATTTCCCCAATTAAATGTTTCCTTAGCGTCTAAACTGGTGCCATTAGTACCAGAAGAACAGTGGGAGATGTCTTGTCTTGTTTGTGTTCAGGCAGTGAGTTATCCAAACTGTAGCATGTTAAAGGTCCCTCGCACACTGACCAGAGCACCTCAGTGTTAGAGCAAGCAGGCACATATCGCATAAAATCTACATTATGGGAAGCTTTAAGGGTTAATATTTCAAAGATCTCAGGGTCAGTTCATCTTGAAAGTTCCCAGGTATGGTGATTAGTGAACTTCGTGAAGTGTGTGAGTGTGAGTTTGTATTAGAGAAGAGAGGGTTGGTCAGTTGTACAAGTTAGTGTTAGGGCACTGAGGGTCAGTCCATTACTTAGAGAGTGAGTGACATCTGTATTTTTTTCATTAATACTTTTTTAATATTACTTTTTTTTCTTTATAATCTTTTGTTGTAATAGAGAGTGTAAATCAGAACTATGGGACTTATAAGGTCCTGCAATGTGTGTATATATATATATATATATACTAGTTGAACAGCCCGTTACACGGGCCACAGTGCCACTGCCACCTGGTTGCGGGCCAGTCACGCGCAGTAGAGACTGCCCGCGCCACGGCTGATACAGAGCTGGATGCTCCTTCAGAGAGCCCAGCTCTGTATCAGCCGCGGAGCGGGCAGTCTCTACTGCGCATGATTGCAGCACATGCAGCAGTGTCTACTGCGCATGTCACAGCGTTACACACGATTTAGCTAATTATTATATAGGATATATATATATATATATATATATATATACACACACACACACACACACACACACACACGTCTGTGTGTCCAAAGATAGCTACCCATGTACACTGTTTAACTCTTTCAAAATAAAAGCAGCTCCAATTAAGATTCATAGTATTTGGACCATGGAGAGTGTTATTGCAATTCTGTCAGAGTTGTAGTTCAAGAGTAACTGAATGATAAAATATCCCCTCCCACCCCTTTTTACCAAATGTAAGCCACCTTTCCTCAGATGTGGAATCTGGTTTTAAGACCAGACAGCTCACAGCAAGGGACAATCTTCTTACTGTGAGAACAATGAAAACCCTGCCCCCCTTGACAGGTTTTTCAGTTTTTTCCTTTATACTAATTGAAGATTGTCCCTCTCTGTAAGCCATCTGGACAACACCCCCCTGTTCTGAGGTGAGCAGTATTACATCAGTAAAAGGGGAGGGAGGGGGATACTTTATCATTCAATTACTCTTGAACTACAACTCTGACAGTGTTGAAATAACACTCTCCATGGCCCAAATACTATGATGATTAATTAGAGCTGCTTTTATTGTGAAACATTACTATCCCTTTAAGATAAGATTACACCATGCAAAAGTCTTATTCGATTATTTCTATTGCATTTGAATAAAGGGCTCTTTTAAAAGACAAAAAGCAGAATGAAAAGTGAAAGCTCCCAAATGCTGCTCTTTCTGAGCCTACTTAATCTTCCCATTGCAGGACCTTATTAGTCCCATGGTTCAGATTTATACTCTGCCAGATGATGTGTAAAGAGTCACACTGGAGTGGACTAGAATCATCTGAGTTTATGCAATTACTGTGTTACCAGGAGAGTAAATAGGATATAAACACGTACTGGGAAAGACTAAATGACACACATTAAATTTCTATTAGTTCTAACAAGGAATAATTCAATGGGAGCACAATGAGCCCTTATTACACGGTATATTGCTCATGATTCCGTGTGCTCCCTATACATCTCATCCTTACTGCACTCAAATGGTTAAACATGGTCTAGTAAGATACACGATGCCAAGAACTTCATTATTAACAGCTGCCTAAACCATAGCTGCAGTAAGTTAAATATGATTTTTGATTTGGAGGAGGAAAGTGAGGCGATAAGGACTTTTTTCTTTAAATTATAAAATCCTTTTAATTTAAAATGTACTCCCACTTTTAACCCGACTGGGAAAGATTATACTTTCTTTTCCATTTTCCATTCTAAGTATTTGCTGATAGACTTGTTTTTTTGTGACCAGTTGTACCCTGAAATACCTACATGCCCCAAAAATTGGCAACATCAAATGGACCACAACCTTATTTATGTTGTTTTCCGCTTACCGGGGGGGATTGGGTGGTACAACCTGGGGACTGAACAAGCTACTTGGAGGACAAGCTTTTGGTGAGCGCTGTTTCTGATCACTTAACTGAGTACTTCCTCCTGAACCAATCATGTAGTGTTCCAACCCAATGGTCTGGGAAGCCCATAAGGCAGTTACACTTGGCAAATGTATTCGCTTTGGTGCACTTCAGAAAAGGGTGCTAGTGGCACAACTAACAGCCATGTTTTCCAGGTTGAAACATCTGGAATGAATTCATAAGGTGCGCCTTGCAGAAACTGAGTGGTGGGAAGAAATTGGGCAAGCGCTTAGCGAATTTGTTTCATAGCCAGTAAAGAGAGGTCCATGTCCGTCAAATCCTGGATACTACAGGTGCTTTACATCATAAATATGACCTTATAGCAGAGTCCTTCAGGAATTTATATTCATCTCTTTATAATCAACCTCTTGAACCAGACGGTGTGTTGGGGGGGGGTCATCATAGCATGTTGCACTTCTTGGAACGTTATTTCCTTAACCATCTCTGCCCAGAAGCGATAGACTCGCTAGAGAGGGACTTTACAGAGGATAACATTAATCACTCTCTTCGTTCCATGAAGCAGGTGAAGTGCCCTGGACCGAATGGTTTCCCGGTTGTATACTACAAAAAATGTTGGGAGATTCTTCTACCACAGATGCAGCTCATTTATAACTCCATCTCAGACATGTCCCCATTCTCCTTGCAAACTGTGGAGGCACATATTGCAGTGATACATAAGGAGGGTAAAGATTCCTCAGTGCGAGCCAATTATAGCCCAATCTCCCTATTCAACGTGGATCTCAATATTTACTCCAGGATTCTAGCTCAATGGCTACAACCTCTCCTTCCAGCCCTGATACATCATGACCAAGGACAACACGGCCAAAAATGGTAGCCCTCATTCATATGGTCCACACTTTAGGCTTACCAACTATACTACTCTCTCTCAATTATGAAAAGGTTTCCGATTGTGAGCTTTTCTGCAATGCGTTCTTGCCTTTATGGAGATGGAACCTCTGTGTCTTTAACATATTATGGCCCGGTACAGTAATTCCTCAGCAAGAGTTAAACTTAATGGGGTCCTCTCTGACCCCTTTCTGACCCCTTTCCTGTTTCTAATTGGATACGACAGGGCTGTTCCCTGTCGCTGCTCCTATGTATACTCATTCTAGAGCTTTTGTTAAAAGTGATCCAACTACTGTGGAGATATATCTAAGTGAAACATTATCTTCCGGGGGCCTGAGAACGGGCCACCCTGCTGATACCCCAGCATTGGTTGAGACTTTACTACCCTCCCCAACGAATGGGATCTGGACGTTATCTAAATAGTACCGTGCCCTATTGGAGAGAACCTCCACCTCTCTTCCTTCCTTGACTTAGGCATGGAGCACTGAGCTTCATGCCCCCATATTAGACAACCCTCAGGTTTGGAAAAAGATAATTTGCCTTGCACAATAATTACCACGATATGTTCCCTAGATGGTATTTGACCTCTCATAGAATGTTCCCAAATCAGAGGGATGCATGTTGGTGATGTGGGGAGGAAGGGGGTACCTTTTCACATGTTTGGTGGCAGAGCGGGTTGATTCAGGATTACTGCTTACAGATGAGCAATGCTTTGGAGAGAGTGCTAGGCTTCCCAGTGCCTCTCTGGAACCCTTGCTCTCCCTATTTTCCTACCATCCTTTGTTCTCTCCGAAGAGTTTTTCCCTTCTGCATTGTATGCTCACTGTGGCCATATTGAATGTCTCCTCTCACTGGAAGACCAGGATTAATATGTTTTGCCACCAGAGATTTCTGGATAAAAACAAAAGGTATTACTCTTGTGCTCCAATTAATACACTAGCAAGAAGGGAAAATTGTCCAATACTTCAATATTGACAGTTCTATGTAAAGGTGCTTGTAGGGGAAGTCAGCTTCTAAAGTTCTATCTCATACATGGAAGACAAAATCAGGGAGGACAGGAGGAAAATAACAAATATGGAATTCCCACTCATGTATAAATAAAATAGTATCCATTCATATATATGGATCTTGACCCCGGTAGTCCTTTGTATCCACTCTGGATCCAGGTGAATTTTGTATCTTGCCAATTGCCGGGCTCTGGTCTTTGATAATAGTGTACTCCAATTTCACTTTGGACTTCATATTAGTGTCGATGTTCTCAAACGGAAAGGTGCAGAAGGTTATTTATTAAGATTCTTAGAGATATTAAAGCAATTTGATTGTTCCCTTCAGTCCGACAGCACTTGCGTAACCCCACCTCCTAACCAATGGAACAGTGGGAATTTGTTTGAACAGAGACTGACCATATAAAAGACAGTCCCTATTCTAATGTCCCTCAGTGCGCATCGGGCAATGGCCCGAAAGATCTGAGGAGAGGGGATTTTTTTCTATTGTTTCCTGCTGCCGTCACGGCAGCGTATATTTAATGATAGATTTAATTTAATAACTGTATTTTTCTTTTTACAGGTTTAACAGTAAGGTTAAAGAAGAAGAACGATGAGGAGCACAGATGAAGAAAGAAGATGGAGCTGACAGATGAGGACGGAGATGACAGATGCAGAAGTACCAGAGGGGTATGCAACACATTTTGGGCTGATTAACCTTTTGAGTGCTAGTGGGATTTGTAATGCTGTGCAATGTGTTGCATATCCTACTGGCATTCAAAGGGTTAAATCTTTCTTGAATTCACACACATTTTTTGATCCCTTTGAGTGTTAGAGGGATACACAATGCACTGTTTACCAATGCAATCTTTACCTCTCTGGCATTGGAAGGGTTACAGTAAAATCTCAGGTATAATACGCAGGTATATAGTATTCCCAAGATTTTAGGGGAAAACAAGAGTGCCTATGTATAATACTCACCCTTGTTTTCCCCTCTTAGTAAAAAAAATTTAGTGCTGTAGATACCTTCCCTCCCACCCCACCCCCACCCCCCCAGCGCAGTCCGCTCTCAAAATAATCCTTACTTCCACAGAAGTTCCCATCTTCCCTGTGGGTGACATGCTTATGGTATTGCCCTGTGAGGACCTTGAGATCCTCACAGATCCTCACAACGCATTACCATTGACTGGAAGTGGAAGGTCCTGACAGTCCATTGAAGGAAGCGGGCGGCAAATGCAAGCATGCTGCCTGCAGGGAAGATGGGGACTTCTGTGGAAAGATGTAAGGCTTATTGTAGATCAGATTGCACTGGTGGGAGAGAAGGAAGATGGGGACTTCTGTGGAAAGACGTAAGGCTTATTGTAGATCAGATTGCACTGGTGGGAGAGAAGGAAGATGGGGACTTCCGTGGAAAGACGTAAGGCTTATTTTAGATCAGATTGCACTGGGGGGAAAGAAGGAAGATGGGGACTTCTGTGGAAAGACGTAAGGCTTATTGTAGATCAGATTGCACTGGTGGGAGAGAAGGAAGATGGGGACTTCTGTGGAAAGACGTAAGGCTTATTTTAGATCAGATTGCACTGGGGGGAAAGAAGGAAGATGTGGACTTCTGTGGAAAGACGTAAGGCTTATTTTAGATCAGATTGCACTGGTGGGAGAGAAGGAAGATGGGGACTTCCGTGGAAAGACGTAAGGCTTATTTTAGATCAGATTGCACTGGGAGGAAAGAAGGAAGATGGGGACTTCTGTGGAAAGACGTAAGGCTTATTTTAGATCAGATTGCACTGGGGGGGAAAGAAGGAAGATGGGGACTTCTGTGGAAAGACGTAAGGCTTATTGTAGATCAGATTGCACTGGTGGGAGAGAAGGAAGATGGGGACTTCTGTGGAAAGACGTAAGGCTTATTTTAGATCAGATTGCACTGGGGGGAAAGAAGGAAGATGGGGACTTCCGTGGAAAGACGTAAGGCTTATTTTAGATCAGATTGCACTGGGGGGGAAAGAAGGAAGATGGGGACTTCTGTGGAAAGACGTAAGGCTTATTTTAGATCAGATTGCACTGGGGGGGAAAGAGGGAAAGTGGGGACTTCCGTGGAAGGAAATAAGGCTTATTTTAGATCAGATTGCACTGGGGGGAAAGAAGGAAGATGGGGACTTCTGTGGAAAGACGTAAGGCTTATTTTAGATCAGATTGCACTGGGGGGGAAAGAAGGAAGATGGGGACTTCTGTGGAAAGACGTAAGGCTTATTTTAGATCAGATTGCACTGGGGGGAAAGAAGGAAGATGGGGACTTCTGTGGAAAGACGTAAGGCTTATTTTAGATCAGATTGCACTGGGGGGAAAGAAGGAAGATGGGGACTTCTGTGGAAAGACGTAAGGCTTATTTTAGATCAGATTGCACTGGGGGGGAAAGAAGGAAGATGGGGACTTCTGTGGAAAGACGTAAGGCTTATTTTAGATCAGATTGCACTGGGGGGGAAAGAAGGAAGATGGGGACTTCTGTGGAAAGACGTAAGGCTTATTTTAGATCAGATTGCACTGGGGGGGGGAAGAGGGAAAGTGGGGACTTCCGTGGAAGGAAATAAGGCTTATTTTGAGAGTGAATTGCACTGGGGGGAGTGAGGGAAGGTATCTGCACACACTACAAATTTAGTGACCAATGTGCATATTTTTTTCCCTTCAGAAGTGTGTCACAGAGCAGATAATTGCATACCTGACTGTGACTTAAAGCGGAGCTATCACCATAAATATAGTTCTACCCCAATAATTAGGCAAATAGCAATCGGCTTAGAATTAGTACTATTATTGAGTATAAGTACCACGTTATGAAAAAATCCTTCTTCTTCTGAGACTGATGGCCAGGCTTCTTGCTTTAGAGGCATCTGTGAGCCTGCGCCGTCAGTCACTTCCTGTTACCTTAAGGTACAATGAAGGAGACCGGGAAGGACAGTGCAGCCATGCAGATGTCTCTAAGATGTCTGCACGCAAGCCTGGCCACCAGTTTCCGAAGAAGAAGGATTTCTTCATAATGAGGTATTTATGCTCAATAATAGCACTACTTCTAAGCATAACACTATATGCCTAATTATTGGGGGGGGGGCTTTATTTAGAGTGATAGTTCCCCTTTAAAACTACCACTTCTGTGCAAATTGGATTGAGCCCCTAGCATTCAAGATGTGAAAAAAAAATTAAGTGCAAGTTTAGCCAATTTTATCTGTCCTCTACGGTTTCAGTTCTTATTAACCCTTTGGGTGCTCAAGAGGTGTGCAATATGCTTTAGGATATTTCTTCTCTGTGAAAGCACTAGTGGGCTAAAAGAGACTATACCCTGGGTAGGATTCCATTCCTATAGAGCCTGCTAATTTGTATTGCAGGCTCGTTCACAGTTGAGCGTCTCTTACTCTTAATATACATATGCAAATTACCCTTGGGATTAGTCACCCCAAGGGTAATAGGGGAATCCAGCATTGGACCCCTTGCTCACAGTGCCTGGAGAGATCAGCTGCACCTCACTGACGAGGCCCAACAAGGCCGAAAAGTATGTCCGGGGTTGGCTGCTTCTCTTGTTCAGAGAGGAATTGCCTGGCATTTCGTGATTGGACTGCTGTAATGCCAGGACCAGTATGATATGCTTTAGGATATTTCCTCTCTTTGAAAGGCACCAGTGAGCTAAAAGAGACTGCACCCTGGGTAGGACACCATACCTACAGAGCCTGCAAATTTGTGTTGCAGGCTCGTTCCTAGTTGAGCACCTCTGACTCTTAAAGGGATAGTAATACTTAAAATGTAAAAAAAAATATGTTGTAGGGTTTATCCCCCTGAGTAAAACAAAAGTACTCCCACTGATGAAAGGTGTTTCATTCAAAAGTTATTAATTTTCAAATTTGAATTTTTTA
This sequence comes from Rhinophrynus dorsalis, assembly GCA_037306005.1. Taxonomy (NCBI): domain Eukaryota; kingdom Metazoa; phylum Chordata; class Amphibia; order Anura; family Rhinophrynidae; genus Rhinophrynus; species Rhinophrynus dorsalis. The sequence continues at coordinate 664,774,906 of CM074718.1, forward strand.
GGTGCAATATCACAGTGGACTGAAATTGTACAGTGGCGCTGTTGCTACATGATCCTATGGGCAGCTCTGGTCCCGGGACCATAAATCTCCATAGGATGGTGCAGCAACAGCGCCACTGTACAATTTCAGGCCACTGTGATATTGAACCTAAAAAATTCAACTTTGAAAATTAATAACTTTGAAATGAAACACCTTTCAGCAGTGGGAGTAATCTTGTTTTACTCAGGGGGATAAACCCTACAACATATTTTTTTTACATTTTAAGTATTACTATCCCTTTAATATACAGCACTCTGACACAGGGTTAAATTATCCTCCAAGTCTTTTAAATGCAGCAACAAACCACAAATGTATTGCTTGACTTGTAATAAAATTAATTTCAGTTACTTCTTTATTCTGTAAATTTAACTAAGTAATAGGATTATACAAATGAGATTTTAATTGGCTCCTTTTCCTTAGCAGTCATATGTTACTATCTGAGTTCAGAAGCTGTTATAACTTTACATGCTGGGTGTTCACAATTTTAGCTAATCAGATCTGTGAGAAAACACCTATGGTTCACTGTGATATTAAAGCCAATTTGTGTGAAAAAAATAGTATTCATTAAATTGACATTATTCAGTCAATTTTAACTTAGTTGTTTCAAACTCATCTAACTGAGAAGTCTATAAAGTAACAGAAATCTCCTTTTTTAAAATATTATTGCAAAATGTAAAATAAAGAAATATGGAAATTATTAAATACTAGTTTTAAAGCCCGTGTACATGGGCCAGCAATGGCGGCACTGCAGTCACGTGCATTACTGACTGCCCACGCCGCGGCTGATACGGACCAGAGCTGATACGGCTGATACGGAGTGCCCGGCTCGGTATCAGCCGCGGGCGGACAGTCTGTACTGCGCATGACTGCAGCGCTCACAGCCGTCTCTACTGCACATGACGGCTTCTGACAAACATCCTTAGTGAATTATAATATAGGATGGAAAAATTGTGAAACAAATCTTCAGTATCTAAAGGAGTGTTAAAAGGGATATATACAGGATGAGTAATTGGTTCATAGTTTGCTTAGCACATTGACTTACCTAGGTAAGTTCCATCACACAGCAGTCAGACATATCTATTCATATGTTTTGTTTTGTTTTTTTGCAAATGTAGTGATGATATAGAAAATATGGTCTCATCCCAGTAGGGAAATGGTTGTTACATGTCCATTTAGCTTAGAGACATGTAGGTATGCCATGTGCTTCCATATATAGTCATGCTTGTGATTCTACATATTGATAGGTTTAAATAAAGCAGATGTATAACAGGATGTATGGGCTTGGTAGGTGTACAATTGACTATCACACAGGGGATTGCTCAGAGCTCACCTGGAACCTGGAATCAGAGACTGAAACTGCATGTCCAGTCATTGTATGCACTCTTGATATATGGGCCTTGGTCTGAACCATCAGGGGTTCTCCCATAACTGTTGAAGTTATCCGAAGATAAATATAACAATAAAATCAGTTATTTGATCCATATGTTACGTGTCTCTCTATTTACCCTGGAATCCAAAGAACATCCTGGAACATCATAGTATCTGCAATTTCCTGTATAAGTTAAAGTCTGTTTCTAGGTCCTACCTCCTCAATAGACTTGAATAACTTTTAAGAGTTACAGATCTTTATCAGACTGTAAACCAAAAACAATTAACAGTAGACTTCTGTGATCAAATGTACACAAATAAACTATATAGATGGGATGGGGTAGACAGTGTAGAAAAGGAAATTGAGAAGGGACAGGGAGGTGAAGTGCGGAGATGGGGTAACTAATCTTATAAAGAGGTGCCTATGTTATAGCCTGATAAAAAGAAAACAATATTTCAAAGAATGCAGATCTTCAGAATGGCAGTAACATAAAGTGTTTGTTTATAAATGCTCGTAGCCTGGCCCATAAGATGGTGAAATTTGAATTTAGTTGGGGGGGATTAGTGTGGGCGGCAAGGCAATTTTTTTTTTGTTAGAAGGGCACAAGGGCACTTTGGACAAAAAGGGCAGGTGCTCAAGCCCCCCTTGGTGTCTATGTGTGCACGTGCCTGCACACTTGAATACTTGGTGATGAACTTATAAAAGTATAATCAAAAGTTTCTGAACTTCTCAAGGTGGATAACACCAGGTGACATTTGCTATAAAGATGCTGCAGATAGAGAACAGTTTGCTCTAATTCCCTATACTTTGATGGCAGAACCATGGGCCAGATCAAAAACCTTGGAGGCATCTGGCCTGTGGGTCATATGTTTAACCCCTTCTCTAGATAAATAATGTTCCCTGGAACTGAGAAGAAGCTCAATAACTTGGGAAACAAGGCTGTCAGATTCAGTTTGAAGTAATTCTGGTCCTGGATCTTAATATGCCAACATTTGCTTCTCTGGAAGTATGATTGATCTCTTACTGGAGCCTCCTCCTGTGCAGTTGGGCGCAGGGGATACCGCTATAGCTGCCGTCCCAGAAATGAGTAGATATGGGAGAAGATTCTCTCCACAAAAGAAAAACATGTAAAAATGACCCTGAACGTTCCACCTTTCACTGGAATTCAAGTGAAAGTACTTTTTCTATGTTTTTCCTCTTTTTGTTGCACAGAAATTAATAATCTAATTTCCTCCACATTAAGCATTTTCCTTATAAAATCCCACCCTGCCAACTTGCCAGTATAAACGGAGGTTTGCTGCATGCCATCATTATGTGCAATGGGGGAAAGAAGAAAAAGCTGCTGACAATTTGAAGATAGCTAGTATAAAGACAGACAAGCATAGAGACTGTGATTGAGTTGCTTGATTTAAGGGGTATTGGTAGTAGAAAGTTGTTCTGTGGACAGCTGCAGGGACTGGAGGTGTGATTTATAGACAGTGTCACTGACAGTAGCAGGGACAGTTTAAAAAGAGTAAAAGAAAATATGTATGATTGATAGGTGAAAGATCCAACTTTAACCCGAAAAAGATAGTGACAGAGACATATGTATACATTATATTCAGATATACATCACTCCACACTCGCATAAGAAAAAGACAAAGTTATGTTGGTGCTGATGTTTCTGTGCTGTGTTGTGAAACTACATATATATTATAATTCTGTAATCAGATGTGTTGAATCTGCTCTGTCATGTACGTTACAATAAAAATCAACACTACTATCATTATGTTCACCAAATATGGTAGGGGAAAGAGGAAAAGACAGCGAGGGATGAATGAAAGAGTTGGTGGTAGTCAAGTCATACTGACTGCAGCCATGGTTGCTGCAGCTTGTGCAGTGAATGCTGGTTATACTCCTCCTCCTAAAGAGGCTATTTGTAAAAATAAAATGGAACATTCCACTAGTAGTAGAACAAAGCCTGTTAAAGGGATAGTAATACTTGAAAATAATGTTATTTTATATTGTAGCCATATAAAAAAACATTAAAAATGATATGTCTTATCTCCCAAAACTTTATGGTTTGGGAGATATTAGCAAGTAAAGTTTCCCCTGGAGTGACATCACTGCTCTAGCTGTCAGATTTGGAATCCGGTCTATAGACCGTCCACGGCTCTTCAGCAGTGCCAAGATCACGATCTTTAAAAATAATTTCTTCATTGGAATGGTCTACAAAGCCAGGCACACTTTGTAGACAGTTCCAATGGAGCAGTTCTTTTTAAAGATCGTGATCTCGTCACTGCTAAACAGCTGCCGGCTGATCTGTGGGCCGGATTCTAAATCTATCCACTAGATGGCAGACTTGGCTAAAACAGCCAGAAAAGGAAACTTTATTTTACTTGCTAATATCTCCCAAACCATAAAGGATTGGGAGATAAGACTTATATCATTTTTAATGTTTTTTTAAGGGCTACAATAGAAAATAAAATTATTTTCAAGTATTACTATCCCTTTAAACGCTAAATGATATGGTGAATTACATTCTAGTGTTGTTGACATAACAAGGAGGATTTAGCAGCAGTAACACCAGCTGCTGAGACAGTGATATGCCAAATCAAAGTAGTGGCCAATGATCTAAAAATTCTTCTAAGGGTATAAATAAAAAAGAGTCTTTTTACACTGTACATTCGTACAAGAATATTAATTTATTTTCTAGAATGGCTGTGCCACAACTGTGCTAGCAAGTGGTTTGTGTTGTTCGCAAAGGACCAACAGCCGAAAACATCATACAGCATAAATGTTTACTTAACCACAGATATGTGAACAATGGGCCACAATACAGACTGTATCCACAGAGTATATGTATAAAGCATACTGAATACTAAAATCTTGCAGCATGGCAGATTTAGCTTTTCAGTGGGAAATCTCAAGGCTATAGAAAGCATACGAGGAAGTTTTAACAGCTTTTCTATCTGTGAGATTCAGAAATTTCCCACGAAAAAAGAGGAAAGTTGTGTTTTTTTTGCCTAGAACATTCCTATAGAATGAAAACAGTACCTTTTGCTCATCTCTGCTGACAACACATAGAGTACCATGCTTGGCCTAAATGAAACAATTGCTATTTCATAACTTTTGCAAAGGGAGGGTTATCACATCCATGGAGTCTCTGAAACCAGAACCATCTTCTACAGGAATAGTTGTTTTCCTAGATAATCTGGCTATGTGAATGTCAACCTTAGGAATGCTGCCTAGAAGCGTGGAATCCTGCTTGTATCTTGCAATAGTAGTATCTATGGATAGGTGAAAATATGGTCAAAAAATGGCACTTCCCTACCAGTGGGAAATTTCCTGCGAAGTGCTGTTTTCAGGCTTTTTTCGGTTAGCTCACTGCATTAAAATCAATGGGAAGACTGAATTTCTCGACATCAAATGCCAGTTTTCACTATTTTTTTGCAGGCATATAGTCATTGATTCAATTCCCCCAATTGATTGATTTTTGATTCAAAAAAACAAACACTCTGGCATTTTTTCAATCACTGTAAGCAATTTATTTACCAGTGCTATGAAGAAATATTGGCTAAACAAAAACACACATGGGATGCTAAAGTTAGCTCCCATTTGAACCCATTAAATTGCATTTAAACATCATCCATATTCCCATTCAATTCCATCCCTTAGGCCTTAACATGCATTATGGGACCAGTTCTAGTGGGTGAAAATCTGCACCCAGTTTTTCTGGGTGCAGAGTCCCCTAACGCAGGTTAAAAAAGCCCAGTACCTCCAAAGGATGAAAATATGTGTCAAATGTTAGTAGAATTAACCCTATGAGTGCAATTGGGGTATGCATACCACACTTGCACTCACTGGGAGAATCTGACTAATTTAAAAAGCATCACCTGCAAAAAAACACTTAGCTGTAATCCTGATGTCCAGCAGGGTCTTCAGCACCCTGGTCAGCTACTCTCAGTCTTCCTCTTCAATCTTCCTTCGTCCACTTCTGTCTTCTGATCTTCATCTGTTGTAAATATGAACCTGTAAAAAGAAATTAAGCCCACAATAAACATGTCATACAATAATGTATTTGTTAACCCTTTGAGTGCCAGAGGGGTACGCAACACATTGAAGAGCAATGTGTTGTATACCTCTCTGACACTCAAAGGGTTACAATTCCAATTCCAATAAATAATAAGAGGGCCAATGCCAAAGAAGAGATGGCAAATCCATATGTATTAATAATAAATCATCCCCAGTCAATATTGCAGGGATCTATCCAATTATTAAATATGGTTACCAAATATTAGATGTTAAAATTGTTTCTGCCACCACCACTGTTGCCACTGTTGCAATTACTTAAGTCCTGTCTCTCAAACGTATAGTTTGAGAGATATAAGCGTATAAAGTTCTCCCCTCCCACCCCTTTCACAGACGTCAGAGCTCTAGCTGACAGAAGGAGATCCTGGTCCCGGGACCGGCCGGCAGCTCTTCAGCAGAGCCGAAATAGCATTATCTAGAAAGAAATACTTAATTGGAACAGTCTACAAAGTGTGCTTTCAAACAGGCACACTTTGTAGACCATTCCAATGAAGTATTTCTTTCTAGATAGAGCCATTTTGTCTTTGCTGAAGAGCTGCCGTCAGGAAAGGGCTGGCAACTTGTGGTCAGAGGGCTAAATACAATCATATGGCCCTTTCCTACTGTCATTGCAGCCCACTGTCCCAGATAAACACCTTTTTTGTTAATAATAAATTGGCATTAATGTGGTGATTTAAGGCAAATGATACCATGTAGCTTACAATTGAAAAGGGATTACACTAGTGTTACCACAGAGCTTACAATTTAAGCAAGGCTACACAAGTGATACCATAGAGCTTACAAGGGAAATGGGTTTTGCTACTAGTGTAGCTCCACTTGGATTGTCACTTTGTGGTGTCATTTTTGCAGCTCCATTTCAGTTATAAGCTCTGTATTATCACTTATCACTAATGTAGCTCCATTAACATCAGCAAGTGGGAGACTGAGTGAGACAGTAGCCAGCTGGTCCAAACAACTGACTGTCCCAGGGGGCAATTGCCCCCCTGCTCCCCAGGCTAGCCCTCCCCTGGCTGCCGTCTGGTCCGAGAGCTCTGACGTCTGTGAAAGAGGCGGGAGGTGGGGAACTTTATAAGCTTATATCTCTCACACTATATATGTTTGAGAGACGGGACATAATTAATTGCATTAATATTTTTAGTATATACAATATTAAACTTTGTTAAAAACAAACTATCCCTTTAAACAAACATGAATGTAAGTTTTATTGCTGTGGAGCAATGTGATATACTTATATACACTTATATAGTCTGATTGCCTAAAAGACACTAGGGTGGGAAAGAGGGACAGAGGGATTTTCATCTCAGAGTCACAGTGCCACTATAAAATGGGACACTATGGGGTATGAACAAATGTTCTTACTTTTCATCCAATCCTGTTATGCACTAATTGAGCACAAATAATCCCAGAAAAAAACTATAAAAATGTTGGCTTTTTTAATTTTTTTACATATTTTTACTATTATTGAAATAAATGATAGGTTATACATATAAATTTGGCATCAAAAGAAAGCCCTACTTACCCTTGTCCTACTTAGCCTTAACATTTTTGTGGGTGGACTAAATGAATTATAGGAGAAGATATGGTTGAACAAAGGCATACTAAGAAGGCAGAACTTGCTTTTGTCCTCTAGTTTAAAAAAGCCCTGGTCACGAAGGAGTTAGCATCACCTCTTCAGCTAAAGAGAATGGAAGAGTATTGAGCTGATTTCTTCTGCAAACAGTTAGTAAATAGCAGAGGTGTAACTAGAACCCTCCGGGCCCTGGTGCAAGAAGTGCCATGGGACCCCCACCCCCTGACCACATTGGCCCCCAGACCCTCCACAATGCCCCCATCTCCTACCTCCCAATCCCTGGTGGTCCAGTGGAATGGCAGGAGAGACAGGTTGGCTCGTTGAGCTCCCGCGCGGTCCTCTTCTGTAATGCAGAGCGCTGGGAGATGACGTCATGATGTCATCTCCCAGCGCTCTGCATTACTAGAGCGCCAGAGGGAGACTGCAGGTGCCAGGCGGAGGGGTTGCAGGGAGTGACGGGCCCGGTCGCGGGTGTGACCACTATAGTTACGCCACTGGTAAATAGGAGGGGGTGATGTCCTTACTCAATTCCATGCTAAAGTAGGTGCTTGAATCTTTTTATCTGTTGTACACCTGCTTATTGCTTATTTATGAATCTATTTAGGCCTGAAATATGTCACTACGCCACTTCTGCCCAGGTAGGCATTGTGGCAGTGCATGGATGTTTCAGGGATTATCGTTGCTCTGCATCATGTCATGTACAAACAAGGAGCACAGGGAAATCACTATAAAATCTGTTTATTTTCCTGCAGTTTAGGTTTTACTCATATTAAAGACTTAAAGGGATAGTAATACTTCATTTTAACTTTATTTTATTTTGTAGGCATTAAAAAAACATGAAGAACGATATAAGTCTTATCTCTCAAACCTTTATGGTTTAAGAGATATTCACAAACAAAGTGTCCCCTCCTGTTCAACTAGATCAGAAGGGAGATGCCCAGGTAGACTGCAGAGAGGGACAATGTTCAATTAAGATAATGGAAAAAGCTGAAAAACTTGTCAAGGGGGGAAGGGCTTTCATTGTTTTAATACAAAGAAAATTGTCCCCTTCTGTTATCTGTCCTGTCATACAACCAGATTCACATCTGAGAAGAGATGGCTTACACTAGGTAAAAGGGGCGGGGAGGGGAACTTTGCTTGTGAATATCTCATAAACCATAAAGGTTTGAGAGATAAGACTTATATCATTCTTCATGTGTTTTTAATGCCTACAAAATAAAATAAAGTTAAAACGAAGTATTACTATCCCTTTAATAATGAATGAGTGTGTGTGTGTGTGTGTGCTGGCCAGTATGCAGTAAAGTGATCAAAGAGAAAGCTCGTGATTTAACTCCTTGAGTACCAGAGAGGTATGCAATGCATTGGCTTAATGTTAAAGTGTAACTGCAAAAAATGATCTGAGCTGATGGATTTGTATATTACCCATAGTGTGAGACTTGATGCATAAAAACAGCATTCTCCAAAATACCCATACACATCCATACTACCATCTAGGGGACAACACTGGGTTTGTAAAGAAGAAAAAAAAAGAAAAAGAGGGGCGCTTCCTAGTGCAATATTGTATGCAAAATCAGGACCCCCACCAGTACACCACAGTCCTCACAATGTAAAAAAAAAAACTAAAAGTGATCAGTTGAACGGATGGGGGACTCCGACTGCCCCCACTTAGTCTTCCCAAAAACTTGGTAGGATGGATGCCACTTCTCCAAAAGGGGCCTAAGGAACTTGCCAAGAACCTCCAAATAAAAAAAAAAACGAAGGCAGGAAAAGCGCAAACCAGCAATAAATAATCACACTTGATGACCTTTTAAACTTTTGCCATTATAAATATATGTATTTAATAATATATATTCTGTTGCCTGTTATTTGAGAAAGGAACTTTATTGTTCCGAAACGCGTCATACAGGTTTATGTACTTCATGTATGTTTTGATGATATTTGTCAAAGGAAAAAAAAAAAAAAAAAAAATATATATATATATATATATATATATATTTTTTTTTTTAATACATATAATTCCATACTGTGGACTTGGATTTTTTCCTATTGTGGGAGAAGTAGCTGAATCGGGGCAGCTAGATATACCCCGTTGGAAATTGCTGGTTATACCAACAACCAGCACAACGTTATTTGTGGTGTGAGTATTAGACCAACTATTACTGGATTCAAGTGTGATTATTTATTGCTGGTTTGCGCTTTTCCTGCCTTCTGTTTTTCGGTTTCTAAAGCGGGCTTTCAAAAACTAAAGTAAGCACACTACAACAATGCCTAAAATTTGTTTCTATAATTCTGCAGACAGATCCCCTGACATAGACCAGGAGTGGGCAAACTGCATCACCTTCAGATGACCAATGGCTGAGGATAATGGAGATGTAATCCTAGATCAGCTGGAGACGAGATCCCATAGGCACAACATTATTATTAGGAGGAAAAGCTTTGTCTTTTCCTAATCTGATTGGGCAAAATAAACCAAGAAGGCTTACCTGGTAATCAGAAATCCCAGTGTGGTTTGATCATGCCATCCATTTATACCTCCACAGATTTAAATATATATGTGTTCGGCAGGTGCAGCTTTGGGGATCAAATTCTGTTTGCATATTCCCTTCTATATACTATACTTATCACATTGTAAACTGAATAAACTAGCAATCCTCATATTATTCACTGACTTCTTCATATAACTTCTTACTTCATACTGTATATAAAAAAAATTAGATCAACGGCATTGCTTCACAAGGTATTAAAGATATAGTTAGCATCTGTCACCCTAAGTCAAGTTTAGTTTATTTAGAAAATAATGAATGTCTGCCTATATGTTGTAATAGTCATTTTTCTATAAAATAAATAGATTTTGAAAAATTATCACTTATGTTTTGATGATACAGTATGGCAAATTATGCTAATTCTCTGTACAGTATGTTAATTAGTTTTGTTCAATGCCAAACTTTTTGCTTGATGTGCTATTAGAAATACCCCAGTGTGTGGGCTCTGCCTGGATTCATTTATTACATAAGGTGAGAGATTCACCAAGGTTTGCTAAAGAGGTGATAACGTGGACATGATTTCTCCAGTTCCTATGTTATTCTACAGAGCCTATGCACTAAGATCTCCAAAGTTGAAGAAAACGTAATGCATAGGCATAGTGCATAGGAATTGTTGAGAAGTGATAAACTGGAGAAGTCATCTCCACATTCTCAACTCTTTATCACCGCTTAGTGAATCTCCCCCAGTGCGTGATAATATTGGCCTAAGGCACATGCTAATTAAAGGTATAGTAAGTAAAGTATTAACTATATGGTAGATACAATTAAAAGAGAGTACTTGCACTTATTCGTATCTCTCAAACCATTATGGTTTGAGAGAAATAGGAAAATAATGTTCTCTGGTCCCTCCCCTTTCTGCTTGACGAGCTGTAAAGCTGTCAGAAGCAGATTCTGGTCACTTGACCAGATGTAGCTCTTCAGCAGAGCAGATATAATGATATCTAAAGATAAATACTTAATTTGGAGTGGTCTACAAAGTGTGCCTGGCTTGCAAGCACACTTTGTAGACCGTTCCAATTAAGTATTTATTTATAAAGAGCGTGATTTCAGCTCTGCTGAAAAGCCTCTGTCTGGTCAAATGACTGGAATCTGCAGCTGTCAGCTAGATGGCAGACTTGAGTAAAACAGCCAGGAAAAGGTAACTTTAGCAGGTTATATCTCTCAAGCCATAAAGGTTTGAGAGATAAGACTTACATTGATGTTAATCTTATTTTAATGTCTACAATATTAAATCAACTTAAAATTAACCATTACTATCCCTTTAAGATAAAATGCCATACAGTGCTACCGACAAATAAAGATTAATTTCTAAAAAATCTATTTATATTACAACTGGTTGGCACCACACATAGGCAGTTTTTAATTTTCTTTGAAACGGCTTTAACTTATCTTAGGGTTACGGTTAGACTGTAAAGAACAAAAGAGTGTTATTAAGTACTGACTAATTGTATGGAATATATTAATTGATACATGAAACATCTATATGATGGGTAAGAACAATTTCCCTCTCCAGCTTTTAGAGACTACAACTCCCAATGCCTGGCTGGGGATGTATGTTTGGATGCCTATGATGTTTTGATTATCATGAAACGTGCAAGGTGATAAGTCTTACCTATGTACATTGATATTTACTTAATGTTGATTCATGGATGTTTTTAAGAATTTAAAATAAAGATATACTTTTATATAAATTGTATTTGGCTAATTGTTTGGGTGGACCTGTGAGTGCTTCCCTCCAGTTGTCCTCTCATATGTGGAATCGTGGCTATGATTATGGGGAGCTGCACTGGGTCCCCCGACCCTGACAGATCAAGGTGACTACATTTTTCAATACTGTATATACAACTTTATTTATATGGCTCCACACAGTGTACGCAGCTCCTTGCAATAGACATACATTACAATAAATAAGAGAGGATAAAATAAGTGTCACATTCATAGAAACAATAGAAGAGAGGTCCCTGCTCCAAGGAGCTTACAGTCTAAATGGGTAATAGGAGACAGACAACGGGATATGAGGGTGTCAAGTGCTGAGATTACAAGTGCTGAATTTGGCCCAAGGTAGTGCATGGTCCTAGTGCTCTAGAAGATAAGATTTCAGGGCAGAGGGAGATTGTTCAAGACGTAGGGAGAGGGCTATGGAGTTCCATAGGTAGGGAGCAGAAAGTGAGGAAGGCTTGAGACGGAAGAAGGCAGAGGGTGTGGCTGATGGTAGTTGTAGCTCCAGCAGCTGAAGAGGCAATGTTTGCTTCCTCTTGATATATATAGACCTGAGATATTCTATTTACTTTCTGCTATAACAGCATTATATGGAAATTGTAATACATTTTTAAACAAACATCAGCTAATGAAATACAGCACATAATTTAAATGTAAATCCATGACTTCTCATTGAAAGTAAACTAAACATTAGTTCTTTTCCATTCTGATCTAAGACACCATATTAATATTTATCCTACAAAGCCAAAAAATTGATTGGAATATACATTACATGTGACACATTCAGGTTTGACTGTCCACATTAATCATCATCAAATCACTGAATACAATACAATTCCTTTCATTGCATTAAAATTAAATTTATGTATTCATATGTTATTAAATTTTATTCCTTTGCATGATTAAAATAAAAAATGCCCTGAAATGAAAACATTGAACACAAAAGAATAAAAACTGCAGGTACCAAAATGCATCATAGGGGACACAAAAACTCCCCTTGATTTCAATAGGGCTATGAACCCCTTAAATTCTAGCTAAAATATATATGTTATTTACTTTTTTGAACAAGAGTAAATCTCAGACTATGGGTGCAAATCATCAAGGTGTGAGGACAGCAGCATATTAAATATTCTGCTGTTTGACAGCAGCGCACAGTGATTATTAACCCTTTGAGTGCCAGAGGGTATACAATGCATTGCAAAGAAATGCATTGCGTACCCCTCTGGCACTCAAAAGGTTAATGGATGCCTTTGAGTATTCAATGATTGAATATTCCCTTGGCATTCTGGTGATACACACACACACACACATATTTACATATGTGGTGTATTGCATGCATATGTTTACCCTCATTGTCCACAATGGATTCTGGAGGCTGGAAGCTGGCTGATGGAATTTAAAGGAGCAATAAACTTTGTTTTATGAAAACACATATTTTACAGAACATTTCCCACTGAGTAAAACAAGGTCACTCCCATCGCTGTCAGATGTTTTATTCAAAAATTATAGCAGTTTAAATAATCAGGAAGTGAATTTACTGTGTTTACTTCCTGTTAGTTCTAACTGACAGGAAGTGAATTTACTGTGTTTACTTCCTGATAGTTCTGACTGACAGGAAGTGACTCAGCAGTTTCTATTACATTCTATGGAGAACTGTATGTTTCTGACTTTTCTGACTTTCCTCTCCATTAGAATCTAACAGGAAATCTAATTACAATTTGACCACTAGAGGGCACTGCTAATGTAAAAAAACATGGGTTTAAACTGTAATAACTCTGGAAATATAAATATCTTGCAGTGTACACAATAAAACCCTGCATGTTCTCTCTGCAAGAAATGCATCTAGACTTCTCTTAAATGTATTCATTGGATCTGCCATTACCAGATCATTGGGCAAAGAATGCCACAATTTAAAAGACCTTACCGTTGAAAAAAAACCCGTGCTCTGTTGAATTTGAAACCTCCTTACCTCTAATTGTAAGAGGTGGCCCCTAATTATTTGAACAGGTCTTGGAGTGAAAACTCATCAGGCCAGAGAGGTCCTTGTGTTGACCTCTCATATACAATGTAACAAGATCACCTATAAGGATCTTTTCAGCCATTGCTGAATAGCAATAGTGTGCAATGAAACCTCCTTGGGCACTGAGCCTTTTGCAGCTTGATGAATTCCCCCATATATTTATTCTTAGGCTAAATTAATGTGTTAACTTAATGAGATTTACAGGCAATTTTGTAGTAAGGTTTTTCTTTTCCTCCCTGCATTCCTGAGGGCTAGAAGGCCACACAAGGTATTGAAAAGCAATGTCTTTCACAAACATCTGATCCTCAAGAGGTTTATTTCAAAAGCAGAATGAATTGCACTGAAACAAGCAATTACCTATAATATCTGTGTAATTTCAGTATAATCTTATTAAAAAACATACTACAAATATGTAAGTATCTTAATTTGGCAGTAGACCCATAACTATGATTGACTGAGTGAAACAAAGCAATCCAAAATGATTTTACAGGTTAAAGTTAGATTTTTTTCTGCTTGAGTTCAAAATGTTTTGCAGATAGGTGGCGATGTTGGTTCACCAGTCTATAGAAAGCTTCTCTCTGCAACACTCAGCTTTTCACAGGCAGTAATATCAACAGCATCACCTGGTGGCAAAAAAAAAATAAATAAAAATTAACTCAAACTCTGCAAACAAGGACAATTTTTTTCTGTAATAAGTTTATCAGATTGAGGGTTTACTATCTTTAAATGCGACAATGCTACACTTACCTGCGTGCACTTCAATAAAACAAAATAATTTTGTAATATATTCAAGGCCTCTAGCATTAAAAGGATAGTAAAGTTTAGAAAATTGAGCAGTTCAGATAATTTTCTATACTGAATAGTCCTGATGTCTGACCCTCTCAAAGATCCTAATGTGGTAGTTATGCAGGAATTGTATGATGAATATTACCCCTACCGTTACTTTCCCTGTTAAGAAGCCACCTTCCCTCAGATCCCCACAGTGGATCACGACGAGGGACAATCTACTGTCAGTATTAGAAAAAAGCTGTCCTCAGGCCTGGACTGGCCGTCGGGCATACCGGGCATTTGCCCGGTGGGACGGTCCGGGTGTTTAAAAAAAAATAACGAACGCCCGCCGCCGACCCCCCATGGGCTGCTCAAAAAATAAAAATGGGCTGTTCAGCCTTAAATGCCTGGGCGTATTTTTTGTCCCAGTCCACTTCTGGCTGTCCTCCTTCTTCAAGGAGGGCAGGTTTTCCCTTATACTGACAAAGGGAACATTGTCCCTCGTTGTGATCTTACCGGTCAAGCACCTGGACTTCAGATCTTAAGGGACGTGGCTTCTGAACAGGAAAAGGGGCGGGAGGGGTAGTATTCATTGTACGATTGCTGTACATCTACCACGTTATGATCTTTGAGAGAGTCCGACATCAGGACTATTCAGTATAGGAAACGATCTGAGCTGCTCTATTTTCTAAACATTACTATCCCTTTAAAGGGGTTAATCAGGCTGCCAAGCAGAGCTAGTGAAAGGCAGTGATTATGTGCATGCTGATCATTATATGTTGCAAATGCTCTTCACCTTTTACAGTTTCTGTTCCGCATTAAGAGACAAACAGGTGTAGTGTGCTAGAAAATTATAAACGCTACTGGCACATGTAGACTTGTGTGACAAGCATAATAACAAGGGGGAACCACAGTACCTGGAATTTCATGAATAATTAAGGTATTTGCAGGTGTGATGAGAATTTTCAGAAGGAGGCTGATAATGATAATAATTTATTGTCAAGATGTTCAATGATCTTTAGACATCTTTACATAGCAAATTAAATATTCCTTTAAATATATTCAAGTTAAATGTCTAAGTTCAAATGCTGAATGATAAATGATATGAAAAAAGACTTAAAACCCCCCAAAAAACTAACTGCGCCATTCGGGCACAATAAAAATCCACATTGATTAAGATGATTAAGATTGCATGATTGCAATCAAATGGTTAAAATTCCCATTTAAATCAACAGGGATATAGGGAATCATTTTTTGTTCCCTGTGTTGCAATTAGTTGCACCCCAGAATTAGCCACATTTCTTTTGTATATAAGATGAAAACTCAGTTTAAAGGGATAGTATCTGGCTGGCGGGTGGGAAGGAGAGACTTGTGGAATGTTAACCCCTTAAGGACCATTGACGTGCCAAGACCATCTTGGCAGTCCGGCACTTAAAGACCAGTGACGGTCCTGGCACGGCATGGAGCTCAGGGCTCCTGGCACGGCTGCACGCCTCTCCGGAAGCCCTGAACCAGAAGTTAAAAAAAAAAAAAAGCCCCATAGTCCTCAAGTGCCGGCCGCATGTGCATGCACCAGTCCTTAAGGGGTTAATATGTTGTGGTGAGAGATTAGCAGGTGGGGGGTAGTGTGAATTGGATGGCTAGCAAGTGAGAGGGAGAGAATTGTGAAGCGTTAGTATGTAGTATGTAGTGATCAGGGATTGACACATGGGTGGAGCAGTGTGCAATGTTGGTATGCAGCGGTCAATGATTGGCAGGTAGGAAGGAGAGCAGGGAGTGGCAGGTCAAGCAGCGTGGAATGTTAGCATGTAGCGGTCAGGTATTGGCAGGTGGAGGAAAAACAGTGTGAAATTGTAATATTTGGCTGTCAGGTGGAAGAGAGGGCAGTGATGAATGTTATTATCAGGTTGGCATGCAAACCACTACTGTCTAATTTGCATAAACTGAAAAAAATAAAGCTAAATATCTCACAAACTATTGTTTTAAATGATAGAAGACTAACTTAAATATAGGTGATTTTCAAATCTCTATGAATTACTCTTTAACCCCTTAGTGACGGCCGCGTTCAGACGCGGCCGTCACTTAACGCCCGTCTAACATTTTTTTTTTTTTTTCAAAGGAATCTGGAGTCCCCGAACGGCATGCAGCCGCGCGGGGATCCGGATTTCCGGGACGTACATGTACGTCCTCTGTCACTAAGTGACAGCCACAGAGGACGTACATGTACGTCCATTGTTGCTAAGGGGTTAAAGGGACAGTAATGTCAGAAAAAAAGTATTAACTATACGGTAGATACAATTAAAAGAGAGTACTTGCACTTATTCATATCTCTCAAACCGTTATGGTTTGAGAGATATAGGCAGGGCTTATAATTTTAAGTCCTTTGCTACTAGCCAGACCTGAAAAGTTACTCGCCACTGCAAGCCAAAACATACCAACCAGGGCTGAATTTCTACTCGCTAGGGCTAAATTTTCACTCGCCATTAGCTAGTGGCGAGTGGAAATTTTGAGCCCTGATATAGGAAAATAAAGTTCTCGGCTTCCTCCCCTTTCTGCTTGACAAGCAGAAGCAGATTCTGGTTCCTGTACCAGACGGCGGCTCTTCAGCAGCGCCGACATAGAGATACCTAAAAATAAATACTTAATCAGAACGGTCTACAACGTGCACCTGGTTTGCAAGCACTTTTTGTAGACCATTCCAATTAATTATTTATCTTTAGACATCGTTATATCAGTGCTGCTGAAGAGCCGCGTCTGGTGAAGCGACCAGAATCTGCTTCTTAAAGCTTTATAGCTTGTCAAGCAGAAAGAGGAGGGAGCAGAGAACTTTATTTTCCTATATCTCTCAAAACATAACGGTTTGAGAGATACAAATAGGTGCAAGTACTCTCTTTTAATTGTATCTACCATATAGTTAATACTTTTTTTTCTGATATTACTATCCCTCTAAGCTCTTGAATGCTAGGGATACCTGTAACACATCATAAAATACATATATACATATTGATAAAACCATTTTAGGACATTGCGTGTTAGAGGTGTGTCCAATGAATTGCTTTGGAATGTGTTGCACACCCCTTTGACATTTACAGGGTTTAGTGCATCTATAAAACAACCTTTTCAAAATGCATCACGGTTTACAGCATAAAGGCTTCTTAAAATACATTTTTTTTTCTTTTTAAATTCAAAATTCTTTGTTTTATTTGAAAAGAAACTTTTTTTAACAGCTCATAAAAATTTTGGTTTGAAACTTTACACCTGTGATTCTACAGACAGAGCTGGTACATTTTTTTTTCATATACCCAGAGGATATGTAGTTAATTTTCCAGAGCTACAGTAGCCAAATAGGTTTTTCCTGCACACTGCCCAGGTTTACTTTCTTTTCTGTATTAAAAAGACTCGAGGCAGATATCTGTGTGTGTATATATATATATATATATATATATATATATATATATATATATATATATATATATACTAGTTACAAAGCCCGTATACACGGGCTGATCCAGAGTGGGGAGCTCTGGATGGCTCACAGCCTGTCTGTGCTTCCGGCTCTGGGGCAGCAGCGGAGGCGCTAGGTGACACAGACAGCCTGTCAGCCTTCCGGAGCTCTCTGCTCCTGATCAGCCCGTTCTGCAAGTCCCCACTGCGCATGTGCGGTTACGCACACAGTGAGCAACGCATTCTAGGACCTTATGTTATAGGATATATATATGTATATATATATATATATATATATATATATATATATATATATAGTTTTGACTCAGCTTTCCCACACCTGAGTTTCAGTATAAAACATATAATCTAGCTTTTCAGTGATTTCATGTCTGATTTTCTAACAATTACTGATACAGCCCTATGGTCCTGTTACCTGTTCTGGATATTGTACGATATAGGATCTGTATAACATAATTAGGCTAGCAATGAGCATGCACGGCTGACTGAAATGATTCCACAAGTTTGGAATTTGTAGAAATAACACTGTTATTTTACATGACAAGCTACATTCCATGAAACTTGCTTTGTTTCCTGTTTCAACCAATCACATTGCAGGAAAAGCAACCAAAGGAAAGATGTGCTAAAGACTGCTAAGGGTTCAGGATGGCAATGCTGTGTGGGATTTGTGTTGTAGGCACATATCCAATATGCACTAACATGTCTTCTTCATCTTATCCCCGTTAGTTCTCCACCAATACACCATTATGGCAATGAATCTGCCATGCTATCGACAGATTGATGATACTCCACTTAACACATAGAGAGTGTCTTATTTTCATGTGGAGATGCAGGTTATTTAGCCATTATCATGTGCATGTGGATGTTTATATATCAATGCATTTCCCCAAATGCACTAAGTTCTGATATTCGCCTCTGCTGTCAGATTTCACAGCCCCAACATCACCTACCTAAGGATGGCTATGTTGGGATCCCTGTAACTTCATTTGGAGCCAGAGGACCATTTGCTATCTCTGCTAGTGAGAGAGGTGCATTGCATGCCCCTGTGGCACTGAAAAGGGTTGATATATGTTGTGATGTCTTCAGTTCATTGTGAAGAAATGTGTTGGATATGTATCTACCATCCAAGGGGGTTAGTAACATATATGAAAAAAATTGTTAGTAGGCAAATGTATCACACTAATTCCATGCAATAACAGGTGCTTGAATCACCATTTTATTCTTACACCTACCTAATATCAGTTTACTTACTGTAGACCCAACATGGTCCTCTTAATGCCTCTAACACCAAGATACAGGCAATGAGGCAGCCTTGTGGTGTTATGGGGCTGTCATTTCCACTATTCCTTGCTTAGGTCAATGTAATAAACAATAATAGGGGAAATTATATAAGTATACACAATTTTCCAGCATTACATGGGGCTGACATGCAGGTGTTGCTGTCATTAGAATCTTAACACTGGAAGTCTTTATCTGCTGGTATGCACAACAGGGGTGCAGGGACAGATTTCTGAATAGGCAGAGTAGGCAGCGGCCTAGAGCTCCAATTTTTGAGGGGTGAGTCAGCTGTGCTGACCACACCCATATTCTGAATTGTGGGTGTGGCCAAAACACTGTCAATGTCCTGTACCAGTTTTATACCCCTTTATAAGCTATTATTTAATCCCTTGGATGCTAGTGAGATCTCCAACGCATTGCTCCTCAATGAGCTGGACATCTCTTTAGCAAACAAGCGGCTAAAGTCTTTTTTTTTTTTTTTTTTTGGCTTTTCATCTTATAGGTCAAGGGCATTTTCTGTAGCAGGAAATTGTGGAAGGGTCTGGGGTGTGGCTATGTGTGACACTGAGGGAACCTAAAGTGCCTTGCCTGGGGGTTCCTGGGGTGTAATTCCAGCCCTGTAGGGGTGTCCATATTTAGTCCTCAAAAGCTTTTTATTAATACAAGCAGGGATGTGCACAGACATTTTGGGGGGTAGGGGCTCAAATGAAAAAAGGGCACGTCTCATAATTATTATTATTTTTTTTTTTTGTTAAAAGGGCACGAGGGCACTTTGGACAAAAAAGGGCAAGTGCTCAAGCCCCCCTTGGTGTCTATGTGTGCATTTGTCTGAATACAAGACATTACTAACCATTTAAATGGGGCTTTTAACCCTTTGAATGGTATGGACATCATCTCCCAGCGCTCTGCATTCCTGAATAGGAGACCGCGCGGGAGCTCAATCAGCTACAAGACTGTGCCAAAGGAGGCACAGATGACAGATCTCCTACCAGGGTGGTAGGAAACGGAGAACGTGGGAGGTAGGAAGCAGACAATGTGAGGGCAACATGGAGAAGGTGGGGGCAAGTTGGAGCTGAAGGGGGGCAATATGAGGGCAACATGGAGATGGTGGGGGCAATGTGGAGCTAATGGGGGGCAAGTTGGAGGCAATGGAGGGTAATATGGAGATGGTGGGGGCAATGTGGAGCTGATGGGGGCAAGTTGGAGCTGATGGGGTGGGGGGCAATGTGAGGGCAATATGGAGCTGATGGGGGGCAATGTGGAGCTGATGGAGGGCAATGTGGAGCTGATGGGGGGAATTATGAGGGCAATGTGGAGCTGATGGGGGGCACTGTGAGGGCAATGTGGAGCTGATGGGGGCAATGTGAGGGCAATATGGTATATGGAGATGATGGGGCAATGTGAGGGCGATATGGAGATGATGGTGGCAAGCTGGAGCTAATGGAGGGCAATGTGGCGATGATGGGGGCAATGTGAGGGCAATATGGAGATGATGGGGGACAACGTGGAGATTAGGAGCATTGTGGAGGTGTCCAGTGCAGATGGCCCTCGGGGGGGAAGCGCTTCAAATTTCTGTGCCTACAGACTCTTAAAATGTAAATCCGGCCCTGCTATTTGATCTTTCTCCTTTTTTTTTTACTGTAGAAAATAACAGCAACACCGTACAATGATACAGTACACTTTATTTTATGTTTGCTTATTTCAATCAAGATGTTATTTTCTCCAAGTGTCCTCATAAACAGATTTATGTGGGTCAGTCGGCACAATCTAAACACATTTCTTGATTGTGGTGTTTAAACACATGAACAACCTACGGGATTTCAGAAGCTCTGTACTAGCTCCGCTCATAGAATGGAAAGTAATATGCCAATTTGTATTCATATCATTACTGCTACTGTTCCAGTTTACGTATATTAAGACAAAGCATCTATTGCATTTAATAGATCAAGAAAAATAATGTGTATTCCAATATATTTTTATTTACTATTCCATTCATTTTATATTCCAGCGCTGACCAATTTGTAATAATTTAGAAATGTTAACTGACTGTAAAGGTATCAAAGAAAGAAATGATCAGCACATTCCACACGGTAGCAATGCTATTTTAAACCTTTCAGTACGATGAGGGTGTGCGATGCACTACGTACCCCTCTGGAACTCAGAGGGTGAAAGATGCAATAACATTTTTAATGAAAATACATAATGTATGGTTTTTACTGTTGACTAAAACAAGGGCACTCTGACTGCTGAAAGTTATTGCAGTTTAAATTATTTTTATTTTTAATTAACAGTGCCCCCTAGAGGTCAGATTTCAATTAGTTATTCCATTGCATTCCATAGAAGAGGTAAATCGCTGACAAACAGTTCTCCATAGAATGTGATAAAAACTGCGGAGTCATGCTGTCACTAGGGTGATCACATGTTTCGTATTGCCCGGGACAATCCCAGATTTTAATTTTGTGTCCCTAGTCCTGGGCAGCCCCTTTCTGGGACAAAACAAAATCCTGGAATGAAGACTCCAGAGCCCAATGTGACAGATAGTGATGTCTCTGCTGGGCTACAAGAAAATGGCTTCCAGACAGAGCTCCAAACTCTGTAGAGAACTGAGCCTTGATCTTGACATCAAACAGAAGCTGCAGTGCAATTTTGTTGTAGTGTAATGCTAGTTTAAGGCTTTGGGCGTGGTGTACATTATCTTGTAGCCCAGCACTTGCTTCAATTTCTGTCACAGCAGACAATGGGCAGTCCTCCCTCTAATGTTTAGAACTCTGTGGTGCACTGTCTCTCACTTCCTGACAATCTGAACTGTTATATTATTTGTATAAAACAACTAACAGTGGTGGGAGTATCCTCATCAGTGTCATATAGGGTTCCCTCAAAAAAAGATTACTGCTTCTTTAAAGGGATAGTAATGTTTCATAATAAAAGCAGCTCTAATTAATCATCATAGTATTTGGATTTTGGAGAGTGTTATTTCAATTCTGTCAGACTTGCAGTTCAAGAGTAATTCAATGACAAAGTATCCCCCTCCCGCCCCTTTTACTGATGTAACACTGTTCAGCCAGATCAGAAGGGAGGTGCCCAGGTAGACTGCAGAGAGGGACAATCTTCAATTAAGATAAGGGAAAAACCTGAAAAACTTGTCAAGGGGGGCAGGGATTTCATTGTTCTCATAGGAAGAAGATTGTCCCCTGCTGTTATCTGTCTGGTCTATGGACTGGATTCCACATCTGAGAAGAGATGGCTTACACTAGGTAAAAGGGGCGGGAGGGGAAACTTTGCTTGTGAATATATCTCAAACCATAAAGGTTTGAGAGATAATACATGTCATTCTTCATGATTTTTTAATGCCTACAAAATAAAATAAAGTTAAAACGAAGTATTACTATCCCTTTAAGGAGCCGTAAACTTTTCTTTATAAAAATACATATTGTAATTGTTTTCCTGGGTAGTATTCCTACTGCTAGCAGTCATTGAAAGCTTGTTTTGATCAATTTCTGTGCCATAAAGGATAAATAGACATTCCCAAATCTCTATTTATTTAAAGGGTTAGTAATGTCTTGTATTAATAAAAAGTAATGTTGTAGATATTCAAAAAATAAATCAATTGATGCCAGTCCGATCTCTCAAACCTTTATAGTTTGAGAGATATACGGTGATAAAGTTCCCCCCTCCCTCCCCTTTCCCTGACGTCAGCTCTAGCGGACAGAAGAAGATCCTGGTCCCAAGACTGGCAGGCGGCTCTTCAGCAGAGCAGAAATAGCGCAATCTAAAAAGAAATACTTCATTGGAACATGCTACAAAGTGTGCTTGCAAACCAGGCACACTTTGTAGACTGTTGCAATGAAGTATTTCTTCTTAGATTGCGCTATTTCGGCTCTGCTGAAGAGCCGCCTTGAGTCACACAACTCGAATCTCCTTCTGTCTGCTTTACAGCTGACATCAGGGAAAGGGAAGGGAGGGGGAACTTTATCACAGTATATCTCTCACACCATAAAGGTTAGAGAGATCAGACTGGCATCAATTGATTTATTTTTTAAATATCTACGCTATTACTTTTTATTAATAACAGACATTACTACCCCTTTACATGGGGCTTTTAAACCTTTGAATGCTAGGGAGGTCTCCAACGCATTGCAAAGCAGTATGTTAGACTCCTTTCTAGAATGCAAATGTATTTTTTATGTCCTAATGCAACTGCATTGGACTAGAATTTCTCTGTGGCTCAGATGCACTGAGGTTCGTTAAGGACTCAGGATGGCAATGCTGTGTCCGATCTGTGTCTAAGGTTCATCACCAATATGCACTAACGTGTCTTCGTCATCCAGCATCGTCATCATCAATCCACCATCGTTATCATCAATCCACCATCATCATCATCAATCCACCATCTTCATCATCAATCCACCATCATCATCTTCAATCCGCCATCATCATCTTCAATCCACCATCATCTTCTTCAATCCACCATGCCTTTAACAGGTTTAAGCTTTTGCACTAAACACATCAATAATGGCTCATTTCCTTATTGAAATGCAGTATAATGAGCCATTGTCATAGTCATGTGGGTGTGTTTATATGTTAATGTTGCTGTTCGCCACATGCACTAAGCTCTGATAGCTGCCTCTGCTGTCGGAGTTCACAGCACCAACATCACCTACCTGAGATTGGCAATGATGGGATCTCCCTGTAGATCCTTATGGAGCCAGACAACAGTACACAGTCTCTCCTAAAGAGCAGAGACAGCAGCTGCCCTCCCTTAACCCTTTCAGTGCCATAAGACTGTGCATTACATACCCCTGTGGCACTGAAAAGGTTTAAAGCTGCAGTATTAACAACACGTTTTTGTTATTAGTATTTCTTTAATTTAAAATGTAACTGGTAATTAACATCAGAATGGAGCCAGACAGTTCTTCAAGAAAAATGTTGTTTGTGTTACTGTAGCAGGGTTAGTAATGCCCAGTGGCGTAAAAATAGGGGTTGCAGGGGTTGCACCTGCGCCCAGGCCTGTCACTCGAGGGACCTGGCTGCTCCCTGCGAACCCA
Organism: Rhinophrynus dorsalis; assembly: GCA_037306005.1. Lineage (NCBI taxonomy): Eukaryota > Metazoa > Chordata > Amphibia > Anura > Rhinophrynidae > Rhinophrynus > Rhinophrynus dorsalis. The sequence continues at coordinate 664,798,790 of CM074718.1, forward strand.
TCGCCACTCGCCCGTGCCCGCAGCAGCTCAGCTGATCTCCCGGCACTCTAGTAATGCAGAGCGCTGGGAGATGACATCATCTCCCAGCGCTCTGCACTACTGAGAACCGTGCGGGAGCGGGTGATGGAGGTAGGAGATGGACATGGGGCAATGTGAAAATGGGGGTGGCAATTTCTGCACCAGGGCCCCGTGGCTTCTAGTTACGCCACTGGTAATGCCCTCTTATACATTTATGCTATACTGTAGATTTAAAAAATATAAATTATGTTGAGCAAAGCCCATTTCTCAAACCTTTATGGTTTGAGAGATATTCACAGCTAAAGTTTCCCCCTCTCTCCCTTTGCACTGACTTCAGCACTCTACTGACAGTAGGAGATACAGGTCCAGGGACCAGCCAGCGCTTCTTAAAGGGATAGTAATACTTCGTTTTATCTTTATTTTATTTTGTAGGCATTAAAAAAACATGAAGAACGATATAAGTCTTATCTCTCAAACCTTTATGGTTTAAGAGATATTCACAAACAAAGTATCCCCTCCCTGTTCAACCAGATCAGAAGGGAGGTGCCCAGGTAGACTGCAGAGAGGGACAATCTTCAATTAAGATAAGGGGAAAACCTGAAAAACTTGTCAAGGGGGGAAGGGCTTTCATTGTTTTCCTGCAAAGCAGATTGTCCCCTGCTGTTATCTGTCTGGTCTTACAACCAGATTCACATCTGAGAAGAGATGACTTACACTAGGTAAAAGGGGCGGGAGGGGGAAACTTTGCTTGTGAATATCTCTTAAACCATAAAGGTTTGAGTGATAAGACTTATCTCGTTTTTCATGTTTTTTTAATGCCTACAAAATAAAATAAAGATAAAACGAAGTATTACTATCTCTTTAAGCAGAGCCGAAGTATTTTTTTTTTTTTAAATCTACAATATAGCATAAACTTATAAGAGGACATTACTAACCCTTTAAAGGTGGACGGGAAGAGAATACTATGGGAGGGAAGGAGAGGGGTGTGTGAAATGTTAGGTGTTAAAAAAGAAAAAAAATTCCCATATAAGGGGGTCGTGTTTTGGGGATTTTTTCTTTCGTCACACCCAACAATTGAAAATTTGATATATAATCAGGCAGTTAAATGCAGTAAACATTATCTACTATATATTAGTAAAAGGAAAGGTAACCACACTGTTGGGGTATTTCCTTTCTTAAGTTACTATATGCCAAACTTTTTTAAATCGAAATGTTAGCAACAGCACCAACTAGTGACCAAAAGCCGAACTGCTCAATAATTTTTTCTGTATCAGTCGGATTACATTCTCTGTAGAGAAAGACAGTAAAAACACCACCTGGTGGCCACAAAAAAACTGCAGTTTAATGTATCAAAAAAGTTTAAATTAAAAAAATCTTGCAGCATCACATGTAAAAAAAAAACATCTTTTTTTCATGAAATAAAAAAAAAAATCTTTTTTTAATAAATACAGTTATCTTTCCATAGAAATTAAGATCCCTTTTTAGAACATAATAGTGATACTTTACATTGATTTTGATCTCTCTGTACAATCTGTCACACGATGCTTTAACCCTTTGAATGCCAGAGAGGTATCCAACACAATGCAATTCATATGATACGTCACTGGCACCCAAAAGGTACAGTAAGTGTTATATATCAATCATACTGCTTCAAAGTACAGTCACTGACACACTGAATAATTGACGATGACAGAACCAGAGACCCATGATTCTCATCCAATAAGGTAAAGAGAAGCATTTCTGGATCAAACAAGCTAAGACATAGGGGACAAATAAAACTCTCAAAATTAATTCATTGGATAGATTCTCTAATGTTCAAAGAGTTAAATTAATGGGAGTTTTCGAATGTCCTCCAGAACTGTACTTTGTCACTTACATCAAACAACTGTATTTTATCCATTCCGCTACTGTATTTTCACTGTTTTGTTCCCGGTCATGTTGCCTCTACTCAATCTCTTTACATACTAAGCAAGAGCCATCAGCACTAGGCAACCAGTTCCCACAGCTATCTAATTAGGGAGACCGAATGCTTTTCTGGTGCTTCAGATGGGTTAGAAGTATTACCTATTGAAGTGCACATGAAAAAGAAACCAGGGAAAGATGTTACTAATATCCCTTTATTGATAAATCCTTAAGTATTCCTACTCTTGAAGAACTCTAAGAATCATATTTGGAGTTCAACGGGCATATCAAGATGAACTTATGCGTGTAGTACTAAAAAGAGAGCTGGAGCTCATTGTCCTACATACAGTTATATAAAATGAAAGCAAGTTATTGAGTCACTTCTTTATCCACATACGTTTTGGCTTTCTGTATCCAACATGAAATAGAGAACATGGTCATATTTAAATCTCAGGCAGCCCCAGGTAAGGCAACTTAGACTTCCTTAGCCACACCCATGACTACATCTCTCCACTATGCACAGCCCCACCCACTGTTACCAAGCACAATCATCACAGTGTTTGATTTGGAGGCCTGTGTGCTGTACATACACAAATTTTTGTCTCAGCATTACTCAGTTAACCGACAACAAAACAACATGGTTACATTGCAGTGCTCCACAGGGATAGTTTCACATATTACATGTGAACATATCTCTGTGGAGCAGTGTAAAGTAACCATGTGTTTTTTGTGTTTGCTGTCGGTTAACTCTTTGAGTGGCAGAGAGGTAGCTAATGCTTTGCTAAGCGATGCATTGATTTCCCCCCAGCACTCAGTGGGTTAAGTGTTTCCTTCCCTGTGGGTCAATGTGCATAATCATGGTATAACATTACAGATCATTAGCTGCCAACATTGTTTGTGTGGTGTATGTATGCCACTCAACACAACACCAAGGGAGTTAAACTTGAACCGGGACAAGCTATGGTCTAGTTAAGCCTTCCCATTACTGTTGGTAGTGTCCAGTATTCTGACCTTGTTTGAACCTTCTCATGGCTGTGTTGGTGCAGTGGTGCAGATGGATGCTACACATGTCTTCAGGTGTGACTGTGTTGTGCTGTGTTGGTTATGAGGGTAGTGTGGTGTTTTGTAAGTTGACAATGCACTTACCGAGAGTTTGGATGGTGCTGGCGTTCCCAGTGTCCAGACTTCCAGGGATCCCCTCTACAGCAGTGGTTGACAGGGTGTTTCTTATCTGTTCCTGCCAACTGTAGAATGTGATTTTGGCAGGGGGCCACCTCCTGCTCCTTGGGCATGCTTGACCAGCCTCTTGCAATCAACCCATCACTTCTTGATTGAGTCAACGGTCTGCTTGCAGGTGGCGACTGTGTTGATCCTCAGGAGACCTGAATCCATGCAGCCTTCTTCTTTCAAGCCAGGCCAGGGACCCTCTCCCTCGGATAGAGGATGTTCTCCCTCTCGAGGATAGCTTGGACGAGGACCCTGTTCTCCATATAAGTGTACAGAGGGTCACGCATCCTCTCCTCCTCAGCACCAACCTGATATGTGTCAGAGCTGTAGCAACCTGACCTGACCCTGACTGTGAGTGAGTGGTGGGCCCCAGGATCTACCCAGTCATCCCACTGATACAGCTGACCCTGTCCTTTGTGTGCCTGCTCTTGTCCAGGTCACCCTCTGCCCCATGGATCTCCCTCTCCCACTCCTACCGTGAACAGGGATACCCTCCTGACCTTCCTCCTCTTCTTCAGCTCTCCCCATCCCTCTCTCCTGCTCTACTCACCCTCATGCACCAGCTCACACCCAGGCACTCCCACAGGCCCTCACAGACACAGCTGATTCCACTCACTCTCTGTGACTCTCTGTCACTCACTGATTCACACTGTCAAAATAAAATATAAATATGTGTGGTGTGTTATAAATCAGAAAAGTATGTGTGTGTGTGTTTGTGTTTGTATGGGCATATGGAATATGTGCAAAAGTGTGAATTGTGTATCTTTAGATGTAAGTCGCTCCTCTCTAAACTCCTTCTACCTTGCTATTCTGTATGCTTCTCTCTCTCCTTATCTCTAAACGCTATCCTCCATTCCTGGGTCCCGTGCTCTAGCTCCACAAAACTAGGTACACAGACAAGGTGTGTTGGTTATTTTAGGGTATATATAGATGAATTTGAATGTATGTGATACTTTGGAGTGCTGTGATTGGCTGTTGGTTTGAACTTGTCTTGACAATAATTAAGGTTGCTAGATAATGTGTTCCATTATGTTTTTCCTTGACATCATATATATCGCACGTTACTTATTGGCTGATTTGGACGTACAGTGTTGTTTAAACAGGTGCAATTCAGGTTTTGAGCTACAAGGAATACTTGGGCCTACGCTCAATAGCCATTCTGGTAGACTTCTTATTGAATTGGAAGTTTTTCAGACATCGCTCACGTACGTAAGCCATTTCTGACTTAATGCAAGGTTTTAAGGTCACTATCGGATCGAGGCCTGTATTGTTTACACATCAAGCATATGGAGGATATTCACATGCCTCCACAGAGATCCTCCAACATGGCTCAGCAGCTCAACAAATTATACCATGTCCCCTTTAAAACAGTGAGAACCACAACCAGAATACGAACAGCAAAAGAGAGGGAACACCCAATTACGATCATGTATGTATAACTATGCTCGTCATAAACTCACAGGAAACACTGATCAGTGTAAGATCCCAAACAGACAGGCATAGTCACCTCAGGAGAACATTGCTCACCTCTGCCTGAGCTCTCAATGGAAATCCAAAGGTCAGTTGTGGATTTTAAATTATTTTAACATAAAAATCAACACAGACAAATTATAAAATCAGGTCTGTGCAACTGACACGTTTCAAGATTCGTCAGACCTTTTCTTCAGAACTAGACTCACAATCATTTTTTTTATTGTGTGTCTGTAATTCTGAAGAAAAGTTCTGACAAACCTTGAAGCTCATCAATTGTACAAACATTTTTATTTATATAATTTGTCTATTGATTTTTATATTAAAATATTTTTAAATTCATGTGTGACCTTTGAATTTCCAGTGTGAGCTCAGACAGGGGAGAGCTAATTTTCCCTAATGTGCATATGCCTGGGTGTTTGGGACCTTACACAGGCAGACAATTCTTGGGAGTATATGAGAAACATAGTTATACCTCCATGATGGTTATTAATTGAAAGTGCCCCCTCTTTTGTTGTTCATCTTCACTTGGAGTAGCCCTTCTGGTACTTAATTTGCAGGAACCAACAGTTAGAGATTCTCTGTATTCCTTTTCTTCTTGGTACGCAGAATTATCCTATTCCTTTTTCCAGAGGACACAGTCTCAGATTTGCTCTGGCCCAGGCAGACAACTGGTACTATGATTCTCTCGGCAGTCCACAGAGGCCCCTTGAGGAGACCTCTGTCCTCTTCCTCACAAGGTGTCTAGGCCTCAATTCCCATCAGGGACCCCTTAAAAAGAAGTACCTGATCCTCTTGGGATTCCAGTCCCCATTATCATCTCACCAATCCCTGTAGGTAGCCCATTAAAGAGATAGTAATGTTTCACAAAAACAGCAGCTCCAATGAATCTTCATAGTATTTGAGCCATAGAGAGTGTTATTTCAATACTGTCAGAGTTGTAGTTCAAAAGTAATTGAATAATAAGGTATCCTCCTCCTGCCCCTTTTACCTAGTGTAAGCCTCCAGTCCTCAGATGTGGAATCTGGTTGCTTGACCAGACAGCTCATAGCAAGGGACAATCTTCTTACTTTGAGAACAATGAAAACCCTGTCCCCCTTGACAGGTTTTTCAGCTTTTTCATTTATCTTAATTGAAGACTGTCCCTCTCTGCAATCTACCTGGGCACCTCCCTGCTGCTCTGAGCTGAGCAGTATTATATCAGTAAAAGGGGCGGGAGGGGGATACTTTATCATTCAATTACTACAACTCTGACAGAATTGAAATAACACTCTCCAAGGCCCAAATACTATGATGATTAATTAGAGCTGCTTTTATTATTAAACATTACTATCCCTTTAAGTACCTTCATACTTTATTTCCTGCCAGGCTATCTAGTAAACCACAAAAAGTTTAAAGTCGATCTATCACCACTTTACAAGTTATTGTCATTAGGTAGAAAACGTAGCGAATAAGTTTAAAAATTATTATTTTTTTTTATTTAGCTCGATATCTAGCCAATGAAATTGCTCCAGCTTATTAACAGAGCACCTCTGTCATCGGAGGATGCTGGGTAGAGGGACGGGAACGGAGGCAGAGTAGCAAACTGTGGCAACAGCAGTTTACCCGGAAGTAACATGCAGGGCACACTTTAAACTTTAATTTTCACGCAAATAATGTTTTTTTTTTACATAATAACTTTTAAACTTATTCACTAAGTTATCTACCTAAAGAGAATAACTTGTAAAGTGGTGATAGATCCACTTTAAAGGGGGATTAACACAGTTAGAGATAAAAACACAATTAAAGGGATAGTAATACGTGAAAATAAATTTATCTTATGTTGTAGCCCTTAAAAAAACATGAAAAATGATATAAGTCTTATCTCCCAAACCTTTACGGTTTGGGAGATATTCAGAAGTAAAGTTTCCCCTGGAGTGATGTCATTGCTCCACCCTTCAGATTTGGAATCCGGTCCCGGGACGGTTGTGCCTCTCCAGAAGTGCTGAGATCACCATCTTTAAAAAGAATTTCTTAATTGGAATGGTCTACAAAGTGTGCTTTCAAGCCAGGCACACTTTGTAGATAGTTCCAATTAAGTAGTTATTTTTAAAGATCATGTTCTCGGCACTGCTAAAGAGCTGCCAGTTGCATTGTGGACTGAATTCCAAATCTGTCCACTAGATGGCAGACTTGGCTGAAACATCCAGGAAAAGAGAATTTTACTATATTTTACATGTGAATATCTCCCAAACCATAAAGGTTTGGGAGATAAGACATATAATTTTTCATGTTTTTTTAAGGGCTACAATATAAAATAAAATTATTTTCAAGTATTACTATCCCTTTAAGTACCTTTATCGGAGGGTACCCTGTTACATGAATAAAGATAAAAGTGGAGTTATTTTGGAGCAAAAAAACAGCACCACAGGGGAAAACTAAACATTTCCATTGATAAAAATGTTTTTTTAACACTTTGAAAGCTAGAGAGGTCTCCAACACGTTGTTTTGCAGTATTAATCCCCTGGTTGTTAAAGAGTTAAACATATAACTCCTTACACTCATATTATATTGGGTTAAGGAGGAAACATGCGTGTATTCATGATAACCTGTAACACGTATTCAGCTCATATGCTTGTTGCGAGTTAAGTGTTATTTTAATCCAGAGAAAGGCAAATAGGACTAGAGAAGCATCTGACAATTATGTTGTTAATGGGGAAATTACATTTGTTTCCTGGAATCCAGTAATAGAAATGTGATTTCTCCATTGAGAAACATCTCTTGCGTGTTCATTGCAACATAAATTTAATTGCATAGTACACTATGAGGTAGAGGCAAAAATCAGAGGCTGTTATACTAGGAAACAATTCTATACCTACTGCACTACAGAGAACAGATAATAATCCTCAAATGTCACTCTGGTTTAACCCACTGAGTGCCAGACAGGTATCCAGGGCCGGATTTCCCAATAGGCAGACTAGGCACCAGCCTGGAGCTCTAAATTTTGAGGGGCGCCTCAGCTCTGCTGGCCACACCCACATTCTGAATTGTGGCTAGGGTTGCCACCCAGCTGGTAAAATTAGCTTCTGTCCAATGTTAAGTCTATGGAGGGAATGCCATGGCTGGTATTTTTTGAAGAAAAGGTAGTAACCCTAATTGTGGGTGGGGCCAGAGTAATCTCTGTATCCATGCATTAGCTTATACACCCCTTTACAGGCTACTATTTAACCCCTTGGCTAAACGCAATGCATTGAAGATCTCTCTAGCAACCAAGGGGTTAAAGCTTTTATGTCCTTTCTTGTTGTAGGCCAAAGGTATATTCTGTGCCAGGAAACAGTGGATGAGACTGGTGGGGTGTCCATGTGAGGAGTGGGGTGTGGCCATGGGTGGAGCTAAGGGTGCCCAGAGTGCCTTGCCTAGGGGAGCCTGGAATGTAAATCCGGGTCTGCAGGTATCCCATGCATTGCAACACAGTGCACTGGATAAGTCTCTGCTATTCAGAGAGTTACATAGGGCTTTCAAACCCAGAGATCTCTCTGTCATTTAAGGGTTTAAAGACCCCATGTAAATCAATGTACATTTTTTTGTTCTCTTTGGTGTAATTTCACTGAGCAAAAATTACTCGATTTTTATTTAGTACGGCAGTCTATTGCCTGTTGTCTCTTCTGAGTTAGTTAACCCTTTCAGTGTCAGAGGAGTACTTAACGAATGGCAAAGCAATGAGTTGCCTACCTCCCAGGGGTGTCACGGGGGCAGACATCGCCCGCTCACATTGAACCCCCACAGTCTACAGATTCTGCCAGGAGTGAACCCCCCCAGTCCACCCATGGCAAAATCACTGCAAAGAGATTCACAGGGGTGGCGGTTTTCACAGGAGTTAACAGGGAGGGTGAAGCCCCCTGTCCACTTCTGTGAAAATCTCTGCGGTGAGACTCACCATCATCAACACCTGGAGCTGAAGCGAGACTAACCATCACCAACATCCAGAGCTGCAGTGAGACTCACCATCATCAACACCCAGAGCTGCAGTGAGACTCACCATCAGTAACACCCAGAGCTGCAGTGAGACTAACCATCACCAACACCCAGAGCTGCAGTGAGACTCACCATCACCAACACCCAGAGCTGCAGTGAGACTCACCATAATCAACACCCAGAGCTGCAGTGAGACTCACCATCACCAACACCCAGAGCTGCAGTGAAACTCACCATCACCAACATACAGAGCTGCAGTGAGACTCACCATCACCAACACCCAGAGCTGCAGTGAGACTCACCATCAGTAACACCCAGAGCTGCAGTGAGACTTACCATCAACAACACCCAGAGCTGCAGTGAGACTTACCATCAACAACACCCAGAGCTGCAGTGAGACTCACCATCACCAACACCCAGAGCTGCAGTGAGAGTCACCATAATCAACACCCAGAGCTGCAGTGAGACTCACCATCAGTAACACCCAGAGCTGCAGTGAGACTCACCATCATCAACACCCAGAGCTGCAGTGAGACTCACCATCATCAACACCCAGAGCTGCAGTGAGACTCACCATCACCAACACCCAGAGCTGCAGTGAGAGTCACCATCATCAACACCCAGAGCTGCAGTGAGACTAACCATCACCAACACCCAGAGCTGCAGTGAGAGTCACCATCATCAACACCCAGAGCTGCAGTGAGACTAACCATCACCAACACCCAGAGCTGCAGTGAGAGTCACCATCACCAACACCCAGAGCTGCAGTGAGACTCACAATAATCAACACCCAGAGCTGTAGTGAGACTCACCATCATCAACACCCAGAGCTGCAGTGAGACTAACCATCACCAACACCCAGAGCTGCAGTGAGACTAACCATCATCAACACCCAGAGCTGCAGTGAGACTCACCATCATTAACACACAGAGCTGCAGTGAGACTCACCATCACCAACACCCAGAGCTGCAGTGAGACTCACCATCACCAACACCCAGAGCTGCAGTGAGACTCACCATCATCAACATCCAGAGCTGCAGTGAGACTCCCCATCATTAACACCCAGAGCTGCAGTGAGACTCACAATAATCAACACCCAGAGCTGCAGTGAGACTCCCCATCATTAACACCCAGAGCTGCAGTGAGACTCACCATCATCAACACCCAGAGCTGCAGTGAGACTCACAATAATCAACACCCAGAGCTGAAGTGAGACTCACCGTCATCAACACCCAGAGCTGCAGTGAGACTCACCATCATCAACACCAAGAGCTGCAGTGAGACTCACCATCAGTAACACCCAGAGCTGCAGTGAGACTCACCATCAGTAACACCCAGAGCTGCAGCGAGACTCACCGTCATCAACACCCAGAGCTGCAGCGAGACTCACCATCATCAACACCCAGAGCTGCAGTGAGACTCACCATCATCAACACCCAGAGCTGCAGTGAGACTCACCATCAGTAACACCCAGAGCTGCAGTGAGACTCACCATCATCAACACCCAGAGCTGCAGTGAGACTCACCATCATCAACACCCAGAGCTGCAGTGAGACTCACCATCATCAACATCCAGAGCTGCAGTGAGACTCCCCATCATTAACACCCAGAGCTGCAGTGAGACTCACAATAATCAACACCCAGAGCTGCAGTGAGACTCCCCATCATTAACACCCAGAGCTGCAGTGAGACTCCCCATCATTAACACCCAGAGCTGCAGTGAGACTCACCGTCATCAACACCCAGAGCTGCAGTGAGACTCACCATCAGTAACACCCAGAGCTGCAGCGAGACTCACCGTCATCAACACCCAGAGCTGCAGCGACACTCACCATCATCAACACCCAGAGCTGCAGTGAGACTCACCATCATCAACACCCAGAGCTGCAGTGAGACTCACCATCATTAACACCCAGAGCTGCAGTGAGACTCACCATCATCAACACCCAGAGCTGCAGCGAGACTCATCGTCATCAACACCCAGAGCTGCAGTGAGACTCACCATCACCAACACCCAGAGCTGCAGTGAAACTCACCATCACCAACATACAGAGCTGCAGTGAGACTCACCATCACCAACACCCAGAGCTGCAGTGAGACTCACCATCATCAACACCCAGAGCTGCAGTGAGACTCACCATCATCAACACCCAGAGCTGCAGTGAGACTCACCATCAGTAACACCCAGAGCTGCAGTGAGACTCACCATCATCAACACCCAGAGCTGCAGTGAGACTCACCATCATCAACACCCAGAGCTGCAGTGAGACTCACCATCACCAACACCCAGAGCTGCAGTGAGAGTCACCATCATCAACACCCAGAGCTGCAGTGAGACTAACCATCACCAACACCCAGAGCTGCAGTGAGAGTCACCATCATCAACACCCAGAGCTGCAGTGAGACTAACCATCACCAACACCCAGAGCTGCAGTGAGAGTCACCATCACCAACACCCAGAGCTGCAGTGAGACTCACAATAATCAACACCCAGAGCTGTAGTGAGACTCACCATCATCAACACCCAGAGCTGCAGTGAGACTAACCATCACCAACACCCAGAGCTGCAGTGAGACTAACCATCATCAACACCCAGAGCTGCAGTGAGACTCACCATCATTAACACACAGAGCTGCAGTGAGACTCACCATCACCAACACCCAGAGCTGCAGTGAGACTCACCATCACCAACACCCAGAGCTGCAGTGAGACTCACCATCATCAACATCCAGAGCTGCAGTGAGACTCCCCATCATTAACACCCAGAGCTGCAGTGAGACTCACAATAATCAACACCCAGAGCTGCAGTGAGACTCCCCATCATTAACACCCAGAGCTGCAGTGAGACTCACCATCATCAACACCCAGAGCTGCAGTGAGACTCACAATAATCAACACCCAGAGCTGAAGTGAGACTCACCGTCATCAACACCCAGAGCTGCAGTGAGACTCACCATCATCAACACCAAGAGCTGCAGTGAGACTCACCATCAGTAACACCCAGAGCTGCAGTGAGACTCACCATCAGTAACACCCAGAGCTGCAGCGAGACTCACCGTCATCAACACCCAGAGCTGCAGCGAGACTCACCATCATCAACACCCAGAGCTGCAGTGAGACTCACCATCATCAACACCCAGAGCTGCAGTGAGACTCACCATCAGTAACACCCAGAGCTGCAGTGAGACTCACCATCATCAACACCCAGAGCTGCAGTGAGACTCACCATCAGTAACACCCAGAGCTGCAGTGAGACTCACCATCATCAACACCCAGAGCTGCAGTGAGACTCACCATCATCAACACCCAGAGCTGCAGTGAGACTCACCATCACCAACACCCAGAGCTGCAGTGAGAGTCACCATCATCAACACCCAGAGCTGCAGTGAGACTAACCATCACCAACACCCAGAGCTGCAGTGAGAGTCACCATCATCAACACCCAGAGCTGCAGTGAGACTAACCATCACCAACACCCAGAGCTGCAGTGAGAGTCACCATCACCAACACCCAGAGCTGCAGTGAGACTCACAATAATCAACACCCAGAGCTGTAGTGAGACTCACCATCATCAACACCCAGAGCTGCAGTGAGACTAACCATCACCAACACCCAGAGCTGCAGTGAGACTAACCATCATCAACACCCAGAGCTGCAGTGAGACTCACCATCACCAACACCCAGAGCTGCAGTGAGACTCACCATCATCAACATCCAGAGCTGCAGTGAGACTCCCCATCATTAACACCCAGAGCTGCAGTGAGACTCCCCATCATTAACACCCAGAGCTGCAGTGAGACTCACCATCATCAACACCCAGAGCTGCAGTGAGACTCACAATAATCAACACCCAGAGCTGAAGTGAGACTCACCGTCATCAACACCCAGAGCTGCAGTGAGACTCACCATCAGTAACACCCAGAGCTGCAGCGAGACTCACCGTCATCAACACCCAGAGCTGCAGCGAGACTCACCATCATCAACACCCAGAGCTGCAGTGAGACTCACCATCATCAACACCCAGAGCTGCAGTGAGACTCACCATCATTAACACCCAGAGCTGCAGTGAGACTCACCATCATCAACACCCAGAGCTGCAGTGAGACTCACCATCATCAACACCCAGAGCTGCAGTGAGACTCACCATCATTAACACCCAGAGCTGCAGTGAGACTCACCATCATTAACACCCAGAGCTGCAGTGAGACTCACCATCATCAACACCTAGAGCTGCAGTGAGACTCCCCATCAGTAACACCCAGAGCTGCAGCGAGACTCACCATCATCAACACCCAGAGCTGCAGTGAGACTCACCATCATCAACACCCAGAGCTGCAGCGAGACTCACCATCATCAACACCCAGAGCTGCAGTGAGACTCACCATCATCAACACCCAGAGCTGCAGTGAGACTCACCATCATTAACACCCAGAGCTGCAGTGAGACTCACCATCATCAACACCCAGAGCTGCAGTGAGACTCACCATCATCAACACCTAGAGCTGCAGTGAGACTCCCCATCAGTAACATCCAGAGCTGCAGTGAGACTCCCCATCATCAACACCCAGAGGTATGCTCTGTGGGTAAATGAGATGGAGTGATTAGTAAAGTAAGTAAGGACAGAATGATGGTGTAATTGAAATGTGAATCTCTGAGTGTCACGATGGTATCCTATGCATTGCGTTGCGATGCATGGGATACCACCCTGGCAATCACAGATTAATGAACTGGATCCTGTACATGAGGTCTATACAAGTTCATTCCTCAAGGCCGCCAATCAGGTCAGTAGTGAAGGATTTCTCTGATTAAGGCCTGTTGTTGTTTGGATCAGTCACTCCATCTTTCAGGGTGACCCAGCCTTGATTAAGCAGAGATATCCATCAATCATGGCCTGTTGGTGTGCCACCTGCAGTGGTTGATATTTGGTTCCCATGTGTATCCTGTAGATAGTGGATGTTCTAACATCCATCCATGGCATCATGATGACTTCTCCGGTGAGATAATTTCTCCAATGTTTTTCTATGGAGTCTATACAATGCAAACTCGAGAACTTGAATCATGTTATTGAATAGTCTCCATAGACTAACATGGGAATTGGTGAAGTGATGGTATGGAAGGGTTACTTCACTCCATCATCTCTTTTTCACCTCTTAGTGAATGTCCCATGTGTAGCATTTAATTGTTACCCTATCAACTTGTGTTTGTTGTTGGTTAACCCTTTGAGTACCGGAGGGGGTTGCCAAAGCATTGTTGAGCTATGCCACTAGAACTCAAGGAGTTATGTGCTGACTTCCCTGTGGGTACATGGGTGACATTGTGTTGATGCAAAAAAAATTTTGCATCCTGTATTTCTACGGCTAACACGGTACCAACTCTCATCTATTGTGTTGATGATCTTCAACAGATAACATTTTGTGAAACATGGTTTGTGTGGAATTTGTGTGATCAGCACAGCAACAAGAGGGTTGAACTGGGACTTGGACAGGTTTGGGCCTGTTCAAACCTAGCCTAGCCAAACCTGTGCATGTATTGTGTCCTGTTTGTAACCCTCATGGTGCTGTATTGGTGCAGTTGAGTGGATCAATGATAGGCATGTGTTGGGGTGTGACTGTGTTTGTGTGTGAAGGTTGTGTTGTTTGATGTGGTGTGTGGTTTTGTGATTATGCACTTACTGGTAGTATGGAGGCTCCTCTCTTCCCCAGTGTCCTCCAGGGACCCCCTCAACAGCTGTGGCCAACAGGTTTTGTCTCAGATTCTCCTCCCAGCTTCTGAAGGTGATGCGGGCAAGGGGACCACCTCTGGTTCCTTGGGCATACAGGGCAATCTCCCCCATCTTGTTCTTCACCACCCTCTTTCAATCACTTCATATCTTCTTGATGGACTCCAAGGTATGTCTGCAGGTGGCCACCGCATTCACCCTGCTGCACACTTGGCTCCAGGTGGCCTTCCTCCTTGTAGCCAGGCCTGGGACCTTCTCCTTCGGATATAGAGCGCTCTCCCTCTCCAATATAGCCTCCACGAGGGCCCTGTTCTCCTCGTCTGTGTAGCGAGGATCCCTGTGCCTCTCCTCCTCAGTTCTGGCCTGTGGGGTGTCAGAGCTGTAGCCGGTATGTCCTGCCTGCGCTGCCCCTGCCTGTGTGTGGTGCTCCCCAACAGGTACCCCTCATCCCATTGACTGTTCTCTCCCTGCCGGGCCCCCCTCCTCCCCGCGGATCTCTCTCTCCCACTGCTAGTCTACCCAGGGATGCCCTTCTGACCTTCCTCCTCCTCCACTATTCTTCTCTCTCCTGTCCTCCTCGCCATCACTCACCCATTCACACTCAGGCACTCACACAGGCCCTAACAGACACACTCAATCCAACTCAATCCATTCTCTGTCACACTCTGTTACTCACTGATTCACACTGAAAAAATATAATATAAAATATGTATAATGTGTTATAAAAAAGACTATGTGTGTGTATGTGTTTTTGTTTGAATGGGTGTATGTAATATGTGCAAAAGTGTGCTATGTGTTTATTTAAGTGCAGATCTCTCCTCTCCCAACTCAAAACTCCTTCTACCTCCAATGTCAGCTCCTCTCTCCCTTACTCTAAACGCTATCTTCCGCTCCTGGGTCCTGTGATCTAGCTCACCAACATTTTGGGGTCTTGGGATTGACTGTGGGTTTGAATTTGTTGTTGCATCAATCAGGGTTGCTAGACAACGTCGGCCGCAAAGCAATGCATTCCGTATCCCTCTGGCACTGAAAGGGTTAACGAGGGGACAAAAATGTAAAATAGACTGTGTTTTCGATGAAAGGATGCAATAGTGAAAAATAAAATTGTCCATAAATATCTATTATTAAATGAACATGTGTAAGCAAGTAGTTCAGATTAAATTTATCACTAAACTGTCAGAATCAGAAGCACTGATGAGACATAAATAATACACTACTAATAGAAGATGAACCAGTGGACAGATTGTACACATGCAAGGCCAGTGGATATAACCAATCTGCCAAATGCTTCCATCAACTATGGTTTGTATCTAAAGTGTATGGAAACATTTTCTGAAAGCTCTGTTAGAAAAGGCAACCTAATAATTTAAAGGGATAGTAATACTTAAAGTGTAAAATAAAATATGTTGTAGGGTTTATCCCCCTGATTAAAACAAGAGTACTCCCACTGCTGAAAGGTGTTTCATTCAAAAGTTATTAATTTTCGAAGTTGAATTTTTTTAGGTGCAATATCACAGTGGCCTGAAATTGTACAGTGGCACTGTTGCTACACCATCCTATGGAGATTTATGGTCCCTGGACCAGAGCTGTCCATAGGATCGTGTAGCAACAGCGCCACTGTACAATTTCAGGCCACTGTGATATTGCACCTAAAAAAATTCAACTTTTTAGATTAATAACTTTTGAATGAAGCACCTTTCAGCAGTGGGAATACTCTTGTTTTACTCAGGGGGATACACCCTACAACATATTTTTTTTATATTTTAAGTATTATTATCCCTTTAAAAGCTTTTCATAAACTCCAAAAGGTAGTTTACATTTAGAGGTTATTAAGAGCTCAATATAAATATAATTTAAAAGAGCTTAATTGTGGTATCTTAGGATGCGAAAAAAGAAAATTGTAAGTACAATTTATTTTAAGGGAGAATTAAACTTCAAAATAAACACCAATGTATCTTAATATGGTCATAAAATCCTAATGGCCGCTATGAATTGTTCCCCATGTACCTTTGTTCAAGATAAAACATCTTCAGTTAGTCCTGAAATCATGTTCATGGGGGCAGACATGACAGCTGTAAGCAGTTAAAAAAAATGAAGAAGGTAGGGACCATGAGCCTACCTAACCTTTAATGGATCAGAGTGGTGTGCAATACATGATGAAGCCACTCATTGCACACCCACTCTGGTCCAAAGATTAAGACCAGTGTCAGGCCCAACATTTAGGCAATCTTGCAAGGTAGGAAGTAGAGATGGGCAAAAAGTTAGATTGTTTTTCCCAGTCATTTTCATGGAAAATCCAGGATTTGCCTCCCGCTGTAAAAATTCCAGTGCATTGAAAATTTAAAGGCATCAACTTTACTAAAGTTTTGACTCTTGAAATTGTATGGAATTTCTACCTTCTCACTATGTCCATTGAATTTGTTTTCTTTTTCCTGACTATGCTTTATTTGGCTATGATAATTCTTCTTCTAAAAAACAGAGTGAGCTGTAGAAGCAATGAGCTCTACAGAGAAGTAAACTATACTTTTTGTAGTAGTTTTGCAGGGAGAGTTACAAGTAACACCAGTTATCGCTCAATTCACAAGTATTGAGCAATGTGATTAAAGATGAGATGGAGGCCCATGAGCTGCCTGAGGAGCTTGATGATCTCATCTTTTTTACCATATTAATAGACACAAGGATCAGAGAAAGATCCCTTTTCAAGGAACGGCTACGGAGGCCTTCTTCCCGATTTACCCCTAACTTTATGCTCCCACCAAATTCTCCCTCACCTCCCACACCTCCTAGTGCTGAGTAGGGCAGGGTGACTTTCGGGGGAGGAGAGGGCTTTCCGTAGCAGGGCAAGGTTAAGGCAGGGCACTTATTACACACTTGTCCCGCCCGGCCGGGAAACGCTTGCACCTATGGTTGAGTCAGGCCCTGGGTGGAGTTTTGCAGTCACCAGACCAGGTGCAGGTGAAACCTATCCTAGAGGTGATAGTATCTTGGGATACATCGTCTATCACGGTTCCGGCTTTGATTGACTCCGGAGCGGCGGGTTATTTTATGGATGCAGACTTTGCTACCCAGAACTCAATTCCATTGGTGCCTCGTTCCTCTCCGCTTGCTTTAGAAGTCATTGACGGGAGACCGTTACAACCTTCACAGGGGACCAGAGACATGTCCTCTATCTCTAAGGGTAGGGGCCCTCCACGCGGAGACCCAAAGATTCCAAATAATAAAGTCACCTCACTACGCAATCATTCTGGGGTTCCCTTGGTTTCAGACACACAACCCCAGAATAAATTGAGAGATTTGTGACATTATGTCTTGGTCCTCTTACTGTTCTAAGTCTTGCCTGCCGCAACCTACTAAGATCCTTTGTACCTCTTCCTCTTTACCCTCAGAGTATCAAGCTTTCGCTGAGGTATTCAATAAGGTAGAGGCTAGTACTTTGCTGATGCATAGGGCATACGACTGTACCACTGATTTGATACCAGGTGCTATACCTCCTAAAGGGTGCACTTATCCTCTGTCTGTGGAGGAGAACCAAGCTATGGGGGAGTATGTGGTCAATGCTCTTGCCAGAGGAATCATCAGAAAGTCTTCCTCACTCACTGGCACAGGTTTTTTTTTTTGTTAAAAAAAGGATGGAGAGCTGAGATCCTGCATTGACTATAGAGGTCTGAATAAATTGGTGTTCAAGAATGCTTACCCCATACCTTTAATTACAGAATCGCTCAACTGAATCAAGGGTTCCTCGGTGTTCACCAAACTGGATCTAAGGGTGGCCCATAACTTGGTGAGAATCCAAGAGGGAGACTAGTGGAAAACTGCATTTAATACACACAGTGGTCACTATGAATATTTGGTTATGCCATTCGGTTTGTTTAATGCTCCTGCAGTATTCCAAGAATTTATTAACGATGTATTGAGAGATTTACTACAGAGCAGTTTAGTAGTCTACATGGACGACATTTTAATCCATTCCCCAAATCTAGAGGAACATCAGAAGGAAGTTACTAATGTGCTACGGCTTCTTGGAGAGAACAAGCTGTTCTGTAAACTGGAGAAATGTGAGTTCCACAAGACTCAGGTGACATTTCTAGGTTACATAATCTTCTCTGACGGTATAGCTATGGCCCTCCAAAAACTCTCGGCCATCCTGCAGTTGCTCAGGCCAGTAGGCTTTCAGGCCATACAGATATTCTTGGGGTTTGGTAATTATTACAGGAGATTCATAAGGAACTTCCCCACAGTGGTTAAGCCTCTAGCTGACATGACATATAAGGAGGCTAGCCCATCCGTATGAGCTCCCAGTTTAATCCAGGCTTTTGAGGATTTGAAGTCTGCCTTGCCAAGGCTCCAATTTTGTTGCATCCTTATCCCATCCTACCCTTTACTTTGGAGGTGGATGGATCTGAAACAGGAGTGGGAGCCCTCCTGTCCCAGCGTTCCCGTCCTCATAAACCCCTTCTTCCCTGTGTGTTTTTTTCTAAAAAACTGTCAAGAGCCCAGAGTCTGTATGATACAGGTGACAGAGAGTTCCTGGTTATTATCCTTGCTCTCTGTGAGTGGCGGCACCTACTAGAGGGGACAAGTTCCCCAATCCTGATCCTGACAGATCATAAGACTCTAACATATCTGTCCGAGGCCAAGAGACTGTCTCCTTGACAAGCCAGGTGGGCATTAATTTAATTTCATAGTCTTGTACCTTCCTGGTTCCAAGAATGTCAGAGTAGATGCCCTGTCCAGGCAGTCTGGGTCTGACCCGGAGGCTGAGTCTACACCGGTGTCCATCATTCCTAGTGATCGTATCATAGCTACTGTCTGCACCAGCATCTTGGCATCCCAGTCTACCACTCTGGCTGAGAAGCCCAGTGGTAAATGTTTAGTTTCCGAGGGCCTTCGTACCAGATTGTTGGAGACTTATCACTCATCTAAGACTGATGGTATCATTGGCTGTGACCAATTGATTTGGTCAGTCTCCCAGTTGTTTTGGTGGCTCAGACTTTGGGAAGATTGCCCAGCCTTCATGGCAGCATGCTCCATTTGTGCTCGTGCTAAGACCCTGAGACATCTTCTTGTGGGTCTACTCCAAACTGTCCCCAGTGGCAAACG
Source organism: Rhinophrynus dorsalis (assembly GCA_037306005.1). NCBI lineage: Eukaryota > Metazoa > Chordata > Amphibia > Anura > Rhinophrynidae > Rhinophrynus > Rhinophrynus dorsalis. The sequence goes on from CM074718.1 coordinate 664,818,180, forward strand.
TCCTTGGGACTACCGGTATCCAAGAGGAACACGGTCATCCTTAGGATAGTGGACCGATTTTCAAAAATGGCTCACTTTGTCCAGCTCCGGGGACTACCTTCCTCAAAGGAATTGACCAAAGTATTTGCTAGAGAGGTGTTTCGACTCCACGGCATACCCAAGGTGCTGGTTTTGGATCGAGGGAGTCTATTTGTGTCTAGGTTCTGGAAGTATCCAACTCTCGTTCTCCTCTGCATACCACCCCAAGTCCAATGGTGCTGCCGAGAGATCCAACCAAGGGTTGGTACAGTTTTTGTGTTGTTTCATCTCGGACCATAAAGACAATTGGGCATCCTTGTTACCGTGGGCAGAGTTTGCCAGAAATTGTGCAGTAAACTCTTCCTCACAGAGTTCTCCGTTCTTGAACAATTATGGGTTCCAGCCTCAGTGCTTCCTGACTCCTTTCGGGCATAGGACATTCAGGCTCTGGATGAGCACCTTAGGCAGCTCTGCTCCACTTGAGTACAAGTCCAGAGAGCCCTTCAAAGGTCCACACAATGCTATCAAAGACATGCAGACCAGAGGAGACTGCCTGCTCCTGTGTTTCAAGTTGGAGACAGGGTTTGGTTATCCTCCCCCAATCTGAACCTCCAGGTGCCATGTAAAAAGTTGGCTCTTCACTTTGTAGGTTCATATCAGGTGCTCCGCAAAGTGAACCCTGTCACCTATGCTTTGGACCTTCCTGCCAGTATGCGCATCCACAATGTGCTTCATGTGTCATTGCTCAAGCCCCTGATTTGGAATCACTACACTATGGCACAGTTGGTGCCAGGGCCTGTGCAGGTGGAGGACCATGAGGAATATGAGATACAGAGCGTTCTGGATTCTCAGAGTCAGAGGTCAACCCCAATATTTAGTACACTGGAAAGGCTATGGTACTGAGGAAGGTTCCTGGGTGACCAGTACTAATGTCCATGCGCCTGCTCTGCTTCGGAAGTTTCACTCTCGCTTTCCTGATAAGCCTGGTCCTTTTCCGTGGGGGGAGTGGTCATTGAAGGGGGGTTACTATCACGGTGCCTGTGATTCTGGCCCTCTTACTGGTCTGCACACTTTCTATGTTTGCCTGGCGACAGTATGGGCGTGACAACTTCCTGGTCACTCACACGTCATTCTGAACACTAGCTATTTTATCGTTTCCACCTTAATTGACCTATGTGACTCCGCCTCCTAGAGAGGCCTTATATACTGCTTTCCATCATTTCCTCGGTGCCCTTTTGTGGTGTACCTGAGTGTTTTCTGAGTCTTCTGTTGTGATCCATTCCTGGCTGCTGAATCTGATTTGTGAATGACCCTGGCTCCGTCTGACTACCGATTTGTGCCTGAACCTTTTGCCTAGCTGATTGTTCGCTCCGTACCGGCCTTGGCCTTGTGTGACTACTCGCTCCAGGTATGACCTTTGGCCTGGCTGACTTACCTATCCGTGCTAACCTTGACTTGTCCGATTACCCGCTCTGTGTATGACCTCTGGCCTGGCTGAACACCTGCTCTGTGCTAAGTATTGTGGCTTGTCTGACTTCCCGCTCCGTGCTCAGTACTTTGGCTTGTCTGACTACCCAAACCTCCTGATCATTGGCTATATAGTCTCTGTCGCTTCCTGAGGCCTGGCAGCCCTTGCAGCCTCTCATTCTCAGTCCTTGATCAGGGACATCCTGTCAGTAGTGCAGCAGCACCTATGTCCTCCAGGGTTGTTGAGCCTCTAGCGTTCTAGGGTGCATGGTGTTCTGTCACCCAGCATTCTAGGGTATTGAGGGTGTGTTATTGAGCACACTTACCACTTTTCTTTACCTCAGTGGTTCTCACTCTGGTTCGCTCCTAGCTGGTGCCTCTGTCTGGTTAAGGTTCAGTGTCAGCTCCTGGTAGTGGACTGTACACTGTCCCCACGCCTGACCCCAAGAAGGTTGGGGAAATGTCTTATTTACTTGCTTGCGATTATTCTTAATAAAGTGGAAATTGATTTTATGTACCTGTCTGAGTGTTTATTTACAAGTCTCCTGTGACACAGGGCTTGGGCCTCTAATAGTCTGAGGCCTACAAATCAATGTTTCCTCAGGGCTGGTACCTCTAACAACAAATCTTACAAATCATCCTCTACAAAATACTCTTTTAAGTCAAGTATAAGTCTATCCAAACGGCATCTTACTTTAGGGGGTCCCTGTTTACCGTTACATACAAATTTCTTATTTTATTTTTTTATTTTGTTATTATCTGTCCCCCCAATAACATCAAGAATCCCCCCAAAAAACAAATTCCCTGTTTAACTGATTCATTCCCCTCCCACCAAGACAGACACCCTTCTCAGACCCCTTTTATACCATGTCTTATGGGGTTTTTTTTAATTGTATTTTGGATTTATTTTTTTATTAACTGTCTCCCCAATCCCAATAAACAAACCCCCCCCAAAATAAAATTCTGTGTCCAACAGATTCATACTCCACACCCCACCAACACAGGCACCTTCATGTCCCTTTTATACTATGCCTTTGGGAAATAAAATAATATTTGCTATGTGTTGTGTGTAAATTAAATATTCCCATTCAATGGAATGAGCTAAGCAAAAAAAGCAGAAAAACTGCACTTTTCACAGGAAATTATTCACCAAGCGGGAAGTGCCATTATTCGCCGATTTCAGTTTCAGGTTAAACTTTTTGCCCATCCCTAGTCATGATGCCCATTTCCAGGGTATCCTTTTAAAAAGCTGCAAAGAAAACAGCAAGCAGCTGTGCAACACATTAAGAATGTTGTTGCGATAAAAAGGGCGACATGAAAATCTCACCCTGCATAAAAGCGCTAGATTCTCATGTCGCGTCTTTAAACGTCACTTCAGCCCAACCGCAGCATCCAATTTATTGCCCGCATACCTAAGGAATGACTGGTGAGACAAGCAATATTGGACATTACAATTATAGCATGGTTACTAGTGTTGAGCGAGCACCCCGATGCTCGGGTGCTCGGGTGCTCTGACCGAGCACCCCCTGAGGCTCGAGTTCTCGGCCGAGCACCCAAGCCCCATTGAAATGCATGGGGCGACACAAGCATTACACCAGGCACCCCCTGCTCTGATGAGGGGAGGGTGCCTGGTCAATGCCCCCCTTCATCTCCGCTATGCCCCCTTCATCTCCGAATGCCCCCTTCATCTCCGCAATGTCCCCCTTCATCTCCGCTATGCCCCCTTCATCTCCGCTATGCCCCTCTTCCACAATGTCCCCCTTCATCTCCGCTATGCCCCTCTTCCACAATGTCCCCCTTCATCTCCTCTATGCCATAGAGGAGATGAAGGGGGACATTGTGGAAGAGGGGCATAGCGGAGATGAAGGGGGACATTGTGGAAGAGGGGCATAGAGGAGATGAAGGGGGACATTGTGGAAGAGGGGCATAGCGGAGATGAAGGGGGACATTGTGGAAGAGGGGCATAGACTCTATGCCCCTCTTCCACAATGTCCCCCTTCATCTCCGCTATGCCCCTCTTCCACAATGTCCCCCTTCATCTCCGCAATGCCCCCTTCATCTCCGCAATGCCCCCGTACCTCCAGTCCCTGGTGGTCCAGCGGAGCGTCTTCAGATCTGTGCCTCTTCCGGCACAGATCCCCGCCACCCGAACATGGCGGGCGAGCACATGGCGGTACTCGACGAGTACCGCCATGTGCCGAGCAGAGCGATGCTCGAGCCGATCCGAGCATCGGCCGAGCACGCTCGCTCAACACTAATGGTTACCCTTTCAGTGCCAAAGATGCCCCCCTCTACATCTTGTCCACCCACTTCTCTCATGTCACGTCACTCTCGTGTCCTACTTCCACTCCTTTTTCTTCAGCAATTATCCCTTTTAGCAGCCCAATTTAAAAACTTGAATCTAATATTTGGCATCTTTTGTTTTTATTGAGTCCAAACAGAAATTTTTTCAGAGCCACAAACTTAGTGCGCATTAATGTGAGTCAGTATACCAGTATATATCAGTCTTCTTTAAGTATGCGGGCAATAAGTTGGATGCTGTGGGTTGGGCTGAAGTGCCGTTTAAAGACATGACATGAGAATATCACGCTTTTATGCAAGGCGAGATTCTTATGACGCCCCTTTCAACATGGCAACATGCTTAATGTGCATGTAGCTGCACTGTTTTCAATATAACGTTTTAAAAATGAACCCATTTCCAGTTACTAAAATAAGTAAGAGGGAGGAAGAAAGGGCATTAGGAAGTAACATCTGGAATGGAGAACAATGTGGATTCTGGCATTCAGTACTACATAAACTGACACTTACATAAAGCTAAATATAAACTACTAGTTGATGAGCCCGTGTACAAAGGCTATAGTGCCACCTAGCAATGGCCGTGATGCAGTCAAGAACAGTACAAACTGCCTGAGCTGTGGTTGATACGGAGCGGGGCGCTCCGAATTCAGACAGTAGTCCTCAGGACTATGGTCTGAATTCGGAGTCCTCTCTGCGTGACTACATCTGAATTCAGAGCGCCCCGCTCCGTTATCAGCCACGGCACAGGAAGTTTGTACTGCGCATGAGTGCAGTGCACGCAGCTGACTGTACTGTGCATGACAGCTTCTGACAAACATACATTTAGTGAATTATTATACAGGATTATTTTAAATGGATAACATAAAAGTGATATTAAAATTTCTTTCAAACGTACCTATGTTGTCATAAGGTGATACTTCCACTTTAAGACAAAATAAATAAATAAGAAATATATATATATATATATATATATATATATATATATATATATATATACTAGCAAATAAAGCACATTTTTGCCCATCGATGAAAGATGTGTTGTATTTGAGACGTACAAACAGGTTATAGAGACAGACACACTCAAAGACAAATAGCATGACTTCCCATACTGAGACCCATACAGCCAGACCGCTAATAATGAGACACAGACAATGAGACTCCCCATAATGAGATGTACACCCACAGTCACTCACACACACACACACACGCACACACACACACACACACAGGAATATGAATTCCTAACCTTTCCCCCATGTCAGCAGCACTGCTGCACCCCATTCACTGATTGGTGTGTGCTGAGGTAAGACAATCACTTTAAGGAGAAGAGATAAGGGAAGACAATGCAATTATATGAGTATAAGGTGATGAACAGGAGGGAAGAATCACTAGCCCGTGGCTAGTCCCTGCAGTGATTTTGATTAAATGGAGACTTACTGTAGTAATTTTTCCTCTGCAGCCATTGTCTATGCACTGCAGGATGAAGGCCTTCACAACAAGTCAGCCATGTTGACGGAATGGACCATAATCTATCCAAGCTGGTCCAGTGCAGGTTGGCAGATATTCCAAAATATAGCAACTAGGATTTCCAGGCAATCTCCTGATCAGGTACTAACCAGGTCATAGCCTGTATCACTTCCAATGCCAAATGGCTTTGTGCGTGTGGGGGGGGGGATAGAGAGGTGATATAGAGGTGATAAAGTGGAGATTACTTTTACAGTTTATCACTTCTCCAGTTCCTGTGTTATTCTATGGAGCCTATGCACTAAGATTCCTTCACCTTTGGATATCTTATTGAATAGGCTCCACAGAATAACATAGGAAGTGATAGAAGTGATAAACTGGAGAAGTCATCTCCACTTTATCACCTCTTTATCACCGCTTAGTGAATCTCCCCCAGATGTCATATTAACGGTCATCTGTTTCCTTAGTCTGAAGTGCTATGTTTCTTTGAGTTTTACAGTTCTCTTCTGCCCCATAGTTTTTCCCACCAGCTTGAATAATCCAGATACGCAGCCCTCTCTCATGATGTCTTCTCCACATGTATGTTTTCGCTTTGCAAACAATAACTGTTCTACCACAAAAATAATTATATGCTTGAATAAACAGTAATAAAGTGTTGAGGACTTAACTGGAGTATAAAAACATAAACCAAAATTTTCTTAAATAATAAAGATTCTCAATACATAAGAAATATTTGAATATCTTAATTATCCATGGAAGCGTGAACAAGTTTCTGTTGTTCCATTGTCTCCTGGAGAAGTATAAGAATGTTGCTTTATTTATAATGATGAATAGGAATGGTTCAATGCTTTCTTCACCTGCTTCATTTACATCAACATATTGTTTGTAATTTAACTCTCTGCGTTCTAGAGGGGTATGCAATTCAATGCAGCACAATGTGTTGCATACCCCTCTGGCACTCAAAAGCTAAAACACATTGGGGTTATGCACTAAAGTGTGATAAAGAGGTGATAAAGTGGAGATGACTTCTCCAGTGATATAACCTCTCCAGTTCCTATGTTATTATAGGGAACTTATGCACTAAGATCGCCAAAGTTCTTGAAATCTTAGTGAATTGGCTCCGTAAAATAACTTAGAAACTGTAGAAGGGATATCACTGGAGAAGTTTCTCTGCTTTATCACCTCTTTATCATCCCTTAGGGAATCTCCCCAATGCCACAAATCACTCTTGTCCATGGTAAGTAATAAAGATTTTACGACTTCTCCTATAAATGTATTCTGTTTTGCGTCCTTCTGTGTAGCTTTAAGATTTATTTAACAATATGGGTTATATCAATAACACCTACCTCTTGATAACATAATTATTTGAGAATATCAGTTATTGTGAAAGAAATATATTGTTGGACTTTCTCCATATTATTTAACCCTTTGAATGCCTGAGGGGATACTCAACATGTTGCAAAGCAATGTGCTGTGTACCCCTCTGGCACTCAAAGGGATAAAAAAGTATATTCCTGCTTCTGGGAGACACTGCATTCAGATGTTGTTAAAAGCAGGAAGTAATTATTTGTGTGCACTTTATTCATGAGCTGTGAATTTTATACAGGGCGCTTTTAAAATGGCTATGTATTTGTGGCTTTTCTTCATAGGCTACAACTGTGCTACCATAAGTGAACAGGCCATGAATATTACCCCCCAAAAAATCTTGAATGATTCATCTCTCAGCTGTGGAAATACTCTTATTTTACCAAGTCATTTAGATTTTTTTCACAATAATTGATATTTTCACCAGAATCTGTGACTCACGGAGTATGAGATCCAGACTAGAAACTGAAATAATATCATTGTATTTTACCATGAAGACTACTTTGAGATTGTCTCTCATTTTCAAGATTGTCCTGGGGGTATAGATGTTATTACCCAAATTAATGGTACTCATTTTATCTACCTTGGATGGATGAAAGGCTGAGTTGACTCTGCTGTGACTAGAACCTGTGACCTTGTGCTTTGAACAGATTCTACAGCTGGTGCCTTAACCAACTGAGCCATCTCACCAGCTAAAGTAAATACTGATAAATGGTCCTTTTTAAAGAGAGTATTATATTAATATGTATCAACACATAATCCAGTATGATACAGAGAAAAAAAGCTGCTAGTGTTCCAGATACAATGGAAAGGAAAAAGCACTTTTTTGGGAGGAAGTAAAAGAGGAATACGTGCTGTAGAGGGCCTACAATTTGACACGTAGGGCCATACAGTATGTTGAAAGTCGTTTGTAACGACTTTTCAAAGTACAGTGTTGTTCCATACCTCATGATCAAACACACACATGTGTGTGTAACCTGTTCGTACCCACTCCGTAAGTCTTGTTACTATGTTGCAGTGACTGACTATCGCAGGTATGGAATTTTATGCTTCATAATAAAGTTATTTGTTTTTAAAGAAGACATGTTATGGTCGTGTCCCTGCATGTTAAGAACACGTTGTAAGTGGTGCATACATTTTTCTTATTTCTTATAACTGAAGGTTTAAGGAAGACATTTATGTTGCACACTTGCCGTTCATTTCATGATAGCAGTCGGTAGGAGCTTCCGTTTGTTTACAGCTTTTTTCCCATATTCAAATATGATGCCGTTAAATGGAGCCGCTGAATTTGCTGTTTGTTCAATTTTGGAGTTGTGTCAAACACAACGGACATTACTTGTTTTTTTCTCATATACCCTATAAAAAATATGTCTTTCATGCATACAATTACAAATTTTTGACTTTCATACGACAATTTTTTGTCTTTATCCCTTTGAACATAAGGCCCATAATCCTTTTCTCTCAATACAGTCTTGGTATCAGCTTGAACAAGCACTGAACTAAAGGGAATGCTATCAACAACACCAACTGTTATTCTATTTAAACAGCATATTGTGTTTGTATTCTGCTACATTTATCGCCTCCTTATCACACACCATTGTCACTTTGTCTCAAAGACACATTTTTCTTTTTCCTAATCATCTGTCTTTTCCTCCCTTTCATCTTCTGCCCCACAACCGCTACTTATCCACCCAAGAGCATTTTGATTGTAGCTCAAGTTTAAATCTGCTTTATTATCTTCAAACAATTTCTCAGAACCAGCACAAACAAAAATAAATACATGCTCCGGAGCAATAAAAATAGTAAATTTTCATAAACTATTAAGAGTTCCTCTTATAACGATCTTAAGTGTGTATTTTGTTAACAAGATACACACTTAAGATAACTATAAGAGGAACTCTCAGTTACTAGTTTATGAAAATGTACTATTTTTATTGCTCAGCAGCATTCTATATTTAGTAGACTTGTGCACAGCCAAAATTTTCGATATAATTCAAATTCGGCCCGAAATTATATTTTTTTTATTCAGAGGATCCTAATTTCAGACCAGCCCTATTCGATTCGGACAACATTCTGATCCATTCCGAATTATTCGGCCGAATTTAACATGGGTTAAATGATAGCAGTGCCCCTCCGTGCACGCTGCTATCATTCTTTCCAGACAGGGTGTGCATATAGATAAAGATCCATCCCAAAAATGGATATTGTCATACATTGCCAGTCTGTGCATGTCACCTCTTCTCCAGCATGGGTTGCCGGTCACAATCCAAATTGCAGGTGTTCGAACATCGACAACCCATGCCTGTCACATTCAATGTAGCATATGGTCGAACATCGAAAACCCATGCCTGTCACATTCAATGTAGCACATAGTCGAACATCGACAACCCATGCCTGTCACATTCAAGTTAGCATATGGTTGAACATCGACAACCCATGCCTGACACATCCTACTCAACATAAGTGGTCAAACATCGACAAACTATACATGTAACATTCTATGTTAGTACATGGTTAAAGGTTTCATTTTCTCGTACCAGCCTCCTACTCTATTGTCCCTCTTTGGTACCCAAATTCCTCTGTCTCATTTTCCTACCCTGATTTCCCCTCATATTAGTCTATGTGTATACATTAGTGTTTCATACATTAATCTTGTGCTAAATCGTCAACTCACTTACCCAAAGAGATGTCAGTAGGTTATGAAGTTAACTACAAAGTGACAGGAATGTCCCACCAGTTGCACCACCAGCAACACGTATATATGATCTCTGTATATCCATCTCCCTTCACCACTTTAGGCTGTAATCTTTCAAACACAAACCCCACTTTTCAGCGTTTCATTCTCCTAAACAATCTTCATCCTGTATTGTCCAAACCCTTAGCCACTTTCACCCTTTGAGTGCCAGAGCGCTATCCAACACATTGCTTTTCAATGCGTAGGATAACTCTCTGACACTCAGAGTCAAGTAATTTGTTCACACACACCAAGGGCTGGCAAGAGTTCAACCGGTAGGTTGACAATCATGCCCCATGCACCACTAATTCAAAATAAATTTCCCCCCATCTTTGGCCATTTATTTTCCAGTTATCTCCATGCTCTGCTTGTGTCTTCCTAGCTATCACTGTAAGTAGTAATGTTATGTACAGTATACATTGGAGTTGTATTTGGTTCACCCAGTAGAGTTGTCACATAGTAGTAGTAAAGTTCGAAAGAAACTGAATGCGCTGGGCCTTGAGCACTCAGTTGCCTCCCCAGCATGATCACAGATTGCCATGCATAGTTTGTCAAACATCATGAACATATGTCTGTCACAGTCTAACCTGCATAGTTTGTAGAACATAACACAACCTACATAGTTAGTTGAATACAAATGAAGCGAACATCACCAACCCATGCATGTCCCCTCCTGCCCTGCACAGCTTGTTGAACAACCCATATCTGTCACTTCCTGCCCCTGAGTAGTTTGCAACATCACGTCGTATCTTCCTCGAATCATATTGGATATATTGAGATGGCATCGCCCATTCCAGCTCACGCTTTCGAATACTATTGGCCCAAGTTTCGAACTCTTAGCATTCCCTTTGCTGGTTGGCCAGTGCCTTACTAGCAATGCAAAAAAGTTAAAGATGACTCTATGAGTATCCCCAAACAAGAACCAGCCCCCAACAGACACCATCTTGAAGAAGAGGACTGAGTGCAAATCAACAGCAGCAATGGCCAGAAGGATAGATCTACCCTTCAGAATGAAGGAGAATGAGGCACTAGTGGGGGCACTGCAGGGCTGTTTTTTCCAGCTCTTTGGCCCATTGGCAGCTTCCACCTATTTAGTGGATAGGAGAGAAATGTGGGACACCATGGTGGAAGCTGTCAAAGAGGTGGCAGTGACACACATCAGACTGGTGCAGGAAGCAGGTTTACAACATGAGAAGACAGGTGCTGCGGAAAAGGGTGAAGATGGAGGTAGCGCGGTCATCTGGGGCCTCCAGTAGACCTGTTCTATTCCATCATTATGATCAGGTCCTGGATGGCCTCATTGCAGCATCTGAGGAATAAGCTGCTCCTGCTTCAGGTGGTGATGAGGATGTTGCTGTCATGGTTTGTTTTGACTCTCAGACACAGAGTTAAGATAAAAACACAACTTTATTGCAAGTTTAAAGAGAACCCTCGCGGGTTTGGCATACACATATAACAGCACGTGATTCATACAATGCAATAGTGAATAGTGGTACAGTGAATAACAGAAAGGCTCTACCGGCCTTACCAATATAACGGGCAAGGTAGCCTGGAGGCTTGCATAACAAAAGAGGAGGCTCTACCAGCCCTGCCAATATACCGGGCAAGGCAGCCTTGAAACTGGTACAATGAGAGAGGAGGCTTTACCGGTCCTGCCAATATACCGGGCAAGGCAGCCTTTAGACTGGCACAATGAGAGAGGAGGCTCTACCGGTCTTGCCAATATACCGGGCAAGACAGCCGTGGGACTGGCACAATGAGAGAGGAGACTCTACCGGCCTTGCCAATATACCGGGCAAGGCAGCCTCGCTAGACCCAGAGAACTGCAAGTACTGGTGCATAAGCGGAGAAGGCCTCAGCAACTAGAATATTGGTGGAGTAAACCAGTCGCCTATACTGAGCACACAGAGGCCTTGCCGGGGCTGTATAGGTGTCAACGAGCACCCGGTAATGATGGAGCAAATCAGTACCCACGTACTGGACCAACTATAACACTGCTGGTGCTAAAAGGATACTGTGAGCAACCTGTATAAATGGAGCGAACCAGTACCCGCGTACTGGACTACACAAGACTCTACCGGTGCTGTATGGAACGCAGCAAGCAACCGGTTATACAAGGAACGAACCAGTACCCGCGTACTGGATTACCCAAGACTGTACCGGTGCTGTATGGAAAGCAGCAAGCAACCGGTTATACATGGAGCAAACCAGTACCCACGCACTGGATTACACAAGACTCTACCGGTGCTGTATGGAACGCAGCAAGCAACCGGTTATACAAGGAACGAACCAGTACCCGCGTACTGGATTACCCAAGACTCTACCAGTGCTGTATGGAACGCAGCAAGCAACCGGTTGTATATGGAGCGAACCAGTACCTGCGTACTGGACTACATATGTCACTGAATGAATAGAATGTCGCTCAAGGCGACATGAAGGAGGAGACACTCTGCACGCGATCCAGGAGCAGAAACACAGCCAGGTCAGGACAGGAAACAGGAACAGTAACGGCAGCCAACCGGATCAGGAACGGCAGCAGGTACAACAGCCCAAACCGGATCAGGAACGGATGCAGGAACCAATACACCGAGGAAGCTGTCAAGCAGGTACACAGGTGATCTCTGGAGCGTAGTAGAATCAGTCAAGGCCCAGGAAGCTTAGGAGCAACAGTGCAGGTGCTAGCGACATAGAGAAACCACGAAAGGGCAACCAAAGGGTGCCCAAGCCCAGTCTAAATAGGCAATACAGGGCGGGCTGAAGACAGGCAGCCAATGGAGAGCCCAATCAGATACAGGAACAGGAACATGAAGTCTTGATCTGGGGTAGCGAGGAATCTACCAGACTCATGCCTGCAGTCAGAATAGTAGTAGCAGATACTTGACTTATGCCTGCAGTCAATATGGAGGAAGCGGATAATTGACTCATGCCTGCAGTCAGTATAAGAGCTAGTCAACCAGAACCCCAGGTCCGCACCAGATTGGGTATCTGCTAGGTACAGGGGACAAACAAGTGAATAGTTAGGCAGAGCCACAAGTCAGCACCAGAGAGAGTAATCAGGCAAGCCAGGTTATACACAGTTCAGATAGTCAGCCAGAGCCACAGGTCTGCACCAGATTGGATGGTCTGACAAGCCAGGTCATACACAGTTCAGGTAGTGAGCCAGAGCCACAGGTCTGCACCAGACTGGGTGTCCAGTATTACAGGATAAGGCAGAAGAATAGTCAGACAGAGCCACAGGTAAGCACCAGATTGGATGGTCAGACAAGCCAGGTCATACACAGAGCCCAAGTTAACAGAACTGCTTTGTACAACAACGCAAAGGCAACAGAGTCAAGACTCATTCTGCCCTTTAAACCCCATCACAGGAAGTAGAAAGGAGGAGCCCACAGAAGGCCTAGACTAAAAACAAGACCCTGTGTCATTCTGACGCATCTCATATCCTTGCTACCATTCTGCTCCATGATGCATCATATAACGACCATGAGACTGAAAATTATGCATCTCCGTGATGCGTCTGTGCACAGCGTCAGTCCAGCGACACACAGGCAATACTACCATCCAGCCTGAGGCCATGGACAGTTACTGACACCACCAAGTGCACACAAACCTGGGCCATGGAGAGACGCCTGGAACTCAGTTGAAGCACCAAGACAGAGGATACTTCTCCATCGTTGCCTGGAGCAGGGCGCTGGAAATTGGGTACCTTAACAATGTGTTGTGTAGAGAAGGAGGAAAAGGAAACTTGAAAGGAAAAAAAAAGAAAAAAAGGGGGGGGACAGGAAAAGGGACAAGAAAGAAAGAGAAGTGAGATAGAGGAAGAGATGGGGGATGACCGCAGAGCAGAACTGTCCTTGACCATATATATTGATTCCTTGAATGTCCTTTTAATTTTTATTTCAAGCTTCATTCCTTTACAACATCTTATATAATACTTCACTAATTCGCTTTTTATTGAGATACATTTGCTGTGTTTTAGATATTGCATGTATACACATTGTTTGCTTTTTCACATGCATCTGACTTGCTGGCTCCTTAGTATGTTGATATACCTCCTTGACAACCCCTTGGTATAGCTACACTTCACTCCAATCTTTTCTCCTCTTTAGATTAAAGGTTTGCTCTAATCCCTTTCACACTGTAATATAAGATCTTTCATGCCCAGATTCCAGTGGGTGCCCTCTACTTGATGATGTTATATGCGAGTATCTAACTCCTTCTCCCATCACATAGCATATTCCCTCGCACGTTATGATCTCTATACTCCACTACTAACTGAGGGTATGTGGTTAGTCACCATGTGTACAGGCCCAAAGAGCACTCTTACATTTTCAAATTTTATACCTTATCAGACCGGTCCACCACTTTGTGGTATTGAATCTTAATTGTTTATGGGGCCCTTCCCCAGGCTTCATGGCACTCTTTGTAAAGCGACTCTATGTTATAATTTTCTGTTTTGTTTTTGTTTTTGTTTTGTTTTTGTTTCTGTTTTCTCTTTTCTTCTTTTTTTCCCTTTCCTGCCGGACCTTGATACCTAGAGGAACAGGGGCCAGAGTCTCCTTTCTCTGATGCTATTCTATATTCACAAATCAAATGGCATCTAATATAAGATTTGCAACGCTCAATGTCAGAGGACTCAATTCTCCGGAGAAGCGGTCGATGGCTCTCAGGGAATTTGATAGGCTTCAGGCAGATGTTACTTTTGTCCAGGAAACCCACTTCCAGTCTTCCGCGTCATTCAAGTTCTCTAATGCGAAATTCCCTTTCTCATATTTTTCATCAGCACCAAAGCAAACACTTGGAGTGGGTATTCTTATACGTGCAACCCTTCCTTGGACTCTAACTGAACAGATAACGGATACAGATGGCAGATATCTACTCCTTAGGGGTCTTATATATGACAAGCAATTCACTTTATTTAACCTCTATGCGCCCAACAATAACCAGGTATCCTTTATTAATAAGATGCTTAACTTACTAGATACCCACGATATAGGACGCACAGTCCTTGTGTCACGGTTTTTAGATGAACACTCAGACAGAATGGTAAGGTTAAAATGACTTTATTAGAATAAAGTGCATACACGAGTGTAGGCCTTAAGACCCACAATACAGAACAGGAAAATATATACAATGAGTACAGTGAATAGGACTGGACTAGAGAATTAGGAGACTGGTAACAATATACGTATATATAACAGGATCTGGCAAAACCAGTGAGGTTCAACGTACAGTCCCAGAACTGATGGGTAGGTGCCAACACAGGAGGTCCACGAATAGAACAACCCAGACGACTGGGTACTGGAACCCGTAAGGGCAAACGTAATGGACTGGGAACCAACTGTCAGTTTAAGGACTGTGGCAGAACCGGCAAGGTAAAGGGTACACAGTACAGGAACGGCAACAGGACTACTGTGGCATGAAGCCCACAGTGGAGGACTGGCACAACCCAGATGCTTGGTGTTGACCTAACTGGAGCGAGGCAACACTGGCCAAGGCCCTAGACTGCTGGCAGGAGGCAACCGTGTATATGCAGACCAACCCTAAAAGGGTTAAAGGAGACCTAGGCAGCTGCTACTGGAAAACCCTAGAACGCTAGGGGTGGATTGATACAAGGTAAGTAATCGGAACACAACCAGTGTCCCTCAACCTGCAAGGTGGAAGTGCAATGGTGGCTATTGAGCCCACGACTCTGCAGTCAGAAATTGGTAGTGCCCTTACCTGGAAGCTCCAGGTACCTACAGGGTTAATGACAACGCCCAGAGAGTAACTGCAACTCCCAGTGAGCCCAGCGTTACTAGGGAGGCAGACACAGAGAGTGATAAGAGAAACTAAGTCAGTGTGTAGAACACTGCACCAGTGCTTCGATTGTACACACCGCCTAGATGGCCGTAGAGAAGCTTGAGCACAATGCTCAGCCTTTGGTCAACAGAAAACAGCGCCCCGCCGCGCACACCGAGAATCAACAGCAAGGCCCTGGAAATCGATGATCTCACGGGATCACCTAGTGACACGGACAACACATGGTAATCTTGTGGATAGGACTCCACGGTCGGTAACTGCCACAGCGTGGAAGACAGCCAACTACAGTCAGCAGCTATGATCAGCAATGGAGAGGGTTCTCAGCCTGGATACTGTCAGCAACGGAGCGGGTTCTTCAGCCAGATATGATCAGCAACGGAGCGGGTTCTTCAGCCAGGATACAGTCAGCAACAGAGCAGGTTCTCAGCCTGGATACTGTCAGCAACGGAGCGGGTTCTTCAGCCAGATACGATCAGCAACGGAGCGGTTTCTTCAGCCAGATACGATCAGCAACGGAGCGGGTTCTCAGCCAGGATACAGTCAGCAATGGAGCGGGTTCTCAGCCAGGATACGGTCAGCAACGGAGCGGGTTCTCAGCCAGGATACGATCAGCAACTGAGCGGGTCCTCAGCCAGGATACGGTCAGCAACAGAGCGCAGCAACAGGAACTCAGGAACTAAATCATAGTCAGGCAGGCCAGGTCATACACGAATCAGCAACAGCGCAAAATAAACTCAGGAACTCGTACACCACGAAAGGGCGTCTAAGGGAGGACATCCCAGGGTATATAAAGGCAAGCCAGCCAATCAGAGAACAGCAGGGATAATAATGTTGCCGTTCATAACAGGAAGCACGGGCACCGTGATACCTTGGAGGTGATTTTAATCTCCCGCTAGACCCTGCTGTTGACTCTTCCACTAATAGATCCCACCTCAAACTCTCGCAACTCCGCAATATACAACACAAGTTGTCAGTACTCCACTTAATTGATTCTTGGAGGATCTTTCACCCCAAAGGTAGGGCTATACTTTCTACTCCCCTCCTCATGCTTCCCATAGTAGAACTGACTAC
Organism: Rhinophrynus dorsalis; assembly: GCA_037306005.1. Taxonomy (NCBI): domain Eukaryota; kingdom Metazoa; phylum Chordata; class Amphibia; order Anura; family Rhinophrynidae; genus Rhinophrynus; species Rhinophrynus dorsalis. The sequence continues at coordinate 664,834,396 of CM074718.1, forward strand.
ATTTTCTTGTCACAATTCTTACTCCATGATATCTCAACATCCGACATTGGAACTAGAGTCTCTAATATTCAGACCAATTCTGGTAACTCAGTCAGTGCTTACCCTGATATTGCTCAATCATTTTCTGACTTTTACAAATCACTCTATAACCTAAAGCTAGAGGATTCATCCTCATCGGAACTCTCTTCTGATCTTTCTAAATTTTTGGATCATGCACATATTCAAACTATTGATCCACAAGCATAGGAGCAACTAGAGACTCTTTGCAGTACAGAAGAAGTCAATCAGGCCATAGATCCCATGGCGATGGGGCAGAGCCCTGGCCCAGATGGCCTTTCCGTGGCTTACTATAGCCATTTCAAATCAAGTCTGTTGCTGCATATGGTTTGAACTTTTAATTCTATACTACTGGGCTCTCCCTTTCACCCTCATACCTTAGAAGCTCACATCGTGGTTTTACCTAAACCAGGTAAAGACCCATCTTTATGTAGTAATTATCGTCCCATTTCTCTTTGGAATGTTGACCTAAAGATATTTTCAAAACTTCTGGCCAATCGTTTGAAGAAATATATGCCTGATCTTATCCATCCGGACCAGAGTGGTTTCACAGCTCTTAGACAGGTGTGCCATAATACAGCCACTGTTCTCTCTCTCCAGACTATATTACATACCTTGGGATTCGCATTGCCCATGATCGTGTGGTTAGAGGACATGATTGTGCATCCTAGACAACAGGACCATTGCTGAGAATCACACTGCTAAATGCATCAAACATCTGTGTGCCAGAGAGGTGCTCACTGCTTTGCATTTCTTCTTTCCCCACAGCTGCATCTGGTAAAGAACAGCAGCAGCAGCAGCCCCTTTCCAGCCAGTAGTATGCAGAGGCCCTGGATGTCCTATATGGGATCTCAGCTGATATCAGGGGCTTACGGCAGCAGCTGGGATAAGACATGCACCATCAGGAGGCTGCGATGATGCTGGGCCTCCTTACGGAGTATGTCATGTGTTCAGGGCCAGCCCCCTCCCCCAGCAGCTCCTCATCAGACAGCAGCCTGGCATCATCTGATGCCCTGCCTGCTACATGTGGTGGTAGGCACCACCTACCCAGATGGGGGCTCGCACAGGGGGAGGAAGGAGGCAACCCCACTGACCTCATTCCCTCCAGAGGGGGATTTGTCTAATTTTTATTTTTTAGTATTATTATTATTATTATTATAATTATTATTGTAATAATATTTTATTATTATTGTGTTTTATTACATTTTACAACTTCAGCATAGTTGTTGTCCATTTATTTCAGATACTAACAGGGGGGAGATACACCAAAGTGTTATGAGGAGGTGATGAAGTGGAGATGACCCTTCCAGTGTGATGAACGATTCTTGCTTCTTCCATCTCGCTAGTGAACCGAGATTTAACCAACCTGTAAGTTCTTAGTGCATCGGCTCCATGGGATAATCCAGGAATCAGAGAGTTTAGCACACTGGAGAAATTCCTTACACCTCATCAGCATTTGAAAACACCTTAGTGCATAACCCCACTGCTGACCCACTCTTCTGTGTGTGTCTCCAACCCTTGTCTGTCTCCCCTAGAGATTGGAAAAGGGAAGGAGACAGGCACAGATTTGCATGAAGGGAAGCTGACAGAGGAGGAGGGTGGCAAAGGGACAGAAAGGGAAGGAGACAGATTGACAGAGAGGGAAGGAGGCGTGTGGACATAGAGGGAAGGAGGTGGATGGACATAGAGGGAAGGAGGCGGACAGAGGGAATTAATGTAAAGGAGTGAAAGGGAGATGTGTAGACTGACAGGGCTCGATTCAAATGTTGGAGACGGCTGTTTTTTCCGCCGACGGCATTTTTTGGGTGTTAAAGTTAAGAGGTATTTTCATCTATAGGAAATAACGAAAACACAGAAAATTGCAATTCAATTGCCTGCGTTAGCTATGAGGATTCGAAAAGGGACTAAATTTATTGCCGTAAAGTTAAGACCTACTTTTATTCTGACTTGAATTCCTTATCGCATCTTCAAACAGCTGATGCTGAAACTGAAAGGAAAATAAAGTTTTAAAAAACCTAAGTCCCCAGCGGGTGTATTAATATGGGGCCCTAAGCCCCACATCCAAGCACTCCAAAACAATGTCAAATGTTAGTAGAATTAACCCCATGAGTGCCAGTGGGGTATAATCACCCTGCTGGCACTCATAGGGTAAACTCAACTAAGTTAAAAAAAAAACATTACAAGAAACACTTACCATTAATCCTGATGTCCAGCAGAGTCCTCAGCACACCGGTCCTCTTCTGTCCTTCTTTCTTCTCTTCTGTCTTCTTCTCTTCTGTCTTCTTTCTTCTCTTCTGTCTTCTTTCCTCTTGCTGTAACCCCCCCCCCAGAAAAGTATAAGCAGAATGCATGAATATCCGGCACACTAATACATAGTTTAACCCCTTGAGTGCTCTCTGTGGCTCAGTACGTTTAAAGTATGTATTAGTGTGCAGTTGTTCAAAATATTAATATGCCTACATGAATATTAAATGTGAAGCCAAATAAGATATTCAGTAATGTCACTTATAATGCCATCATAAAATTTCCCAATAAAATACTTAGCATAATATTAATCGCTGTGTGTGGCCTCTGAGGCTGAAGTGGAGACAGTATAATGCAGCAGAGATCCCCCCCCCTCTTCTGCAGGGGCCGATGCCCATTCCCCTCTGAGGGAATTGCAATTGAGACTGCCCTTAGATATGGGCAGTCTTACCTCAAATTCCCTCACAACCATTGGCTGGGATATGCTTATGCACTTCCCTGCCAATCCACTTTGAGTGGGCTGTGCTTTAAACTGATTGGCTGGGAAATGCATAAACATATCCCAGTCAATAAGGGCAGTCTCAACTCCAGTTTCCTCAGAGTGGAACGGGCATCATCCCGTGCGGAAGAAGGGGGGGTCTTTGCTGCATGATACTGTCTCCACCTCAGCCTCAGAAGCCGCACACAGTGATTAATATTAAGCTAAGTATTTTATTGGGATATTTTAAGATGGAATTATAAGTGTCATTACTGAATATCTTATTTGTCTCCACACTTCATATTCATATAGGCAATTAATATTTGAACAATGGCACATTAATCCATACTTTAACCCCTTTGAGCCCCAGAGAGGTATGCAACACATTGCTTTGCAATGTGTTGTGTAACCCTCTGTCATTCAAGAGGTTAAACTATGTATTAGTGTGCTGGATATTGCATTGGACTTATACTTTTCTGGGTTGTTTTTACAGCAAGAAGACAGAAGATACAAGACAGTAGAGAAGACAGAAGGAGACAGGTAAGTGTAACACTGATTAGTTAATGATCAGTGCTTGGCAGTATGTCAGGCACCGATCGTTAGCTTTTTTTCCTTTGAAGTTCCCAATACTGCCACTATTTTGCGGCGTTGAAAATTATTCAAACAAATAATTTATATTTTTACAATTTTACACAGAGACAAAGGTGACTGTCCCTTGTGGTGGCAATAAGGCACCCTGTATGCCTATACAAGTGTCGTGTCAATCTGAAAAAAATGATTCAGACAAATTATTCCAAATATGTTTAATATTGTTTGTTGCATGTGCCATTTCTGTTGCAGAGGTGAAATACAATATATATATAGCATGAGCATCTGTCATTTACCATCTGTATCAAAGGAAATACATTACACAATACGAAGCATGTGTCATTTACTAAATGTAGCAGAGGTGTTATAAACATATGGATGTAGCTAAATTAGAAGGAAGAAGGAAAAGTGAGGATGACTGGTGCGTTATCCTTTTGAAACGTCGCAAAGAACAATATTGCGCAGCTAGAAGCCGATTTAACCATCTTGAGTGTTTAAAATAACAACATGAATACCTCGCGCTGCATCAATGCACTAGGTTGTCATGTCACATAATTAAACGTCCCTATGTACTGGCCACAACTCCCAGCATCCTTACCTTGCGTTGCCCAGCTCTCTTTAAAGCAGAACTTCCACCTCTTACAAACATGGCCCCAAATAATTACCCATCTGGCAACTAGCTGCTTAGCAGTGCTAGTCGCCAGAATCATTACCGCGTTAAAGAGAATTATACAATGCTCCCGGACTGACAGACAGGAAACTGCGCAGACATCTTTCCATAGTGACATCTGCGCACCTGTGCTGTCAGGCCCAGCCTGCTCTAGGAGGCGTTGCTAGGAGCCGTTCGGCTCCAAAAGGGACTGACTGAGCAAGCATGCAGATGTTAATATGGAAAGATGTCTGCACAGCTTCTTGCCTGTCAGTCCGGGAGCAGTGTATAATTCTCATTAACGCGGTAATAATTCTGGTGACTAGCTTTACTGAGCAAACTGAGTTTCAAAAGGGAACCGACTGGCGCAAGGCGGACTCAGGATGACAGCAACACTGGAGATGTAGGCAGCAGCAAACCGCGGAACACTGGAGCAGGCAGGACTCAGTCAGTACATGGATACAGCGACTGAGGTAGACTGGTGCGAGGCAGATTCAGGATGACCGCAACATGGATGATTGTAGATGTCTAAAGTCCTTTTTGTTTTTCTAATCTGCATTGAACCTGAGAGCAGGGTAACCCAGGTTTGGCAAGTTGACTTTTAAAGAAGTCATTTGCTCCATGAGGTGGGGGGTCAATTGGGAGGCTAAGTATATTTCCAGTTACTGAAAATACCCACTCACTCTGGACAGTGGTTGCAGGGCAAGAAAGCAACTCCTGGGCTACCAGGGACAATGTAGGCCACACAGCCCTCTTGTTATCCCAGAAAGTCAAAGGATCTGTACTTTGGGGCAAAGAAGGTTCCGCAAGGTAAGCCTTAACCTCAAACTCAGCACTTTTTTTGTTTGTTTTCTCTGAAGCATAATCTGTCCATTGCCTCAGCATAAAAAGCAGCAGCTGCTCCACCGGCATAGGATGAAGTGCTACTGGAGCTGCTACTAATAGGTCCCAGAAGACTACCACACTCCTCCAGCTCATCTTCGGAATCTTCTCCCGCCTCCTGTGACTGCATTCTAGTTTTTCTTTGCCTCTCACGAACCCTCGCTATTGATTTTTCCCACCAGGCAGTGAGGGAATTGGAACGAAGTGCCATCTTGCCTTTGATTAGAGGATCACAAATTGTAGCAAGCATTAACTCGGGACATTTGTTCATGCACTCTTCCATGCTCTGAGTCAGTTCCTTCTTTAGCCTCATTAGAAGGGCAGCAACATCGGGAAGTATATTACCCTCAGCACCAGGCAAGCGTTACCTATGGGAAAGGAAATTGTCCAATTTTAAGGAGAGGTGCGTGAAGAGGGGAATGACTTCTGCCAGGCTAGTGTTCTCTTTGCTCAAAAGTTCTGTCAAAGCACAGAAAGGCGTAAGGACTGTAATTACCTGTTCCATCAGGGCCCAGTCAGCCATGCCTGGTGTTCTGTTACTGCCAATTAAATGGTGACATGACATTGCATGAATTGCCTTTTTCTGCTCCAGGATATGCTCTAGCATATCTATGGTGGAGTTCCACCTAGTCCCAACATCTTGTTTTAGGCGGTGCTCTGGGAGGTCTGCCTTTTTCTTTTCCTATCTGAGTAGCTGGGTATCTTTGACACTCCTATGGAAGTGGCCAGCAATTTGTTGGCACAACTCCAGAAGTGCTGACAATCTTCCAGTGTTACTGCCATCCTCAAGAACAGTCTTCACTACTAGATGCAGGGCATGCGCTGAGCAGTGCACACCCACAAATCTGCCATCCTGGAGAGCCTTGATCATGTTAGCTGCACCATCAGTAACCACAAGTCCCATTTGCGCCTGTGTGTCTGCCTGCTCCCCTAACCAGTGCGCCACCATGTTCTACAGTGCTTTGCAAATGTTATCTGAGATGTGCTGCTGATCCATTACCTCAGCAAGGAGGAGGAAAGAGTGGTGCTCTGCCTGCTTGGCTACAGCACCTGAATTTGTTGTTGCTATCGGTGTGTTTTGCAACACATTGGGCTGCCACCAATGTGCTATCAATGCTGGGCACTCGGAGCACTCCATAAGTCAGTGGTAAAGCGCACTGACTGGCCAGCAGCCTTTCCTAGCAGGTCATTCAAAAGACCAAAGCATGACCTGTACATTGAGGGCACTATAGTTCTACTAAATGTGGTGCGGGATGGAATTTTATATCGGGGTGTGACAGCCTCCATAAGTTGATGGAAGGGCTCCCCGTCCACCAAATTAAAAGTAGCACCCCCAACAGCTATGAGCTGTGCAGTGAGGCATGTAATTTTCCTGGCCTGCTGTCTGCACATCCCATTTGAATGAAACCCACCAAAATCTTCCAGTGTGGCCTGTATTGACTTTGGGATGGGCTGTGACTGTCTGCTGATTTTACTAGGACCAAATGTGGCATGATCTCCCTGCTCTTTCTCCTGCCTACTGGTGTTGAGTATGACACTGGCAAATGTAGTAGTGCAACCACGTTCTGCACTCATCAACACTGACTTGTGGTGGATGTTCAGGTGTTGGTTCATCCCGGAGGTGGTTAGATGACCCAACAATTTGCATTTTGCTAGCCGGCCATCGCCAAGTGCTACAAAATGGTGCCACGCTTTGGAGCGACAGATGACTCTGAAAGGTGGTGGAGAAGAAGAAACTGAGACACTTTCTTCATCTTCACATGCTGGAGCAACCTCAATATGTTTTTTTTTTCTACATACCTTTACAGGGGTACTAGTAGACCCAAAGATGGCAGCAGGGATGTTGGGACTGGGATTGGAGGTGACTCTCTCTTGCGGTGGCGAAAAGGCACCCTGCCTGCCTATACAACTATGACACTTACAGTGTGACTCTGAAGATTATTCAAACAAATAACTTGTATTTTTTATATTTTTAATAAAACCAACACAGGTGACTCTCCCTTGCGGTGGCTAAAAGGCACCCTGCCTGCCTATACAACTGTGACACTGGCAGTGTGGCTCTGAAAATTATTCAAACAAATAACTTGTATTTTGAATATTTTTTATAAAACCAACACAGGTGACTCTCCCTTGAGGTGGCTAAAAGGCACCCTGCCTGCCTATACAATTGTGACACTGGCAGTGTGACTCTGAAGATTATTCAAACAAATAATTGTATGTTTTTATAGTTTGTAATAAAACCAACACAGGTGACTCTCCCTTGCGGTGGCTAAAAGGCACCCTGCCTGCCTATACAACTGTGACTCTGGCAGTGTGGCTCTGAAAATTATTCAAACAAATTACTTGTATTTTGAATATTTTTTATAAAACCAACACAGGTGTCTCTCCCTTGCAGTGGTGAAAAGGCACCCTGCCTGCCTTTACAACTGTGACACTGGCAGTATGACTCTGAAAATTATTCAAACAAATCACTTGTATTTTGAATATTTTTAATAAAACCAACACAGATGACTCTCCCTTGCCGTGGCTAAAAGGCACCCTGCCTGCCTATACAACTCTCAGACTGGCTGATTTCGAAGAAATCCCTAATATTTTTTATATTTTGCACAGGAACAAAGATGACTCTCCCTTGTAGTGGCAATAACTGCCACTAATGCTGGCTGCCTGCCTATGCCTAGCCTAATGCTACCTGCCTGCCTACAGAACAACTGGGCACTCTCTAATCTCTTCTCTCTCTGAGCTCCAACAACACACTGTGGAAATGCAGACTGTCTGCCTGGGTGACTGTGTCATTAGTCCAACCCCCATCATGAAACAAAGAATCCTATTGGAATACAGACAAAAAGGGAAAGTAGTGCATGAAACGGAGAATGGAATTGGGCTAGAGACATGGAGGGAAAATTATGGAGGGAAAGTAATCGCGCGCACGCAGGTAGTACAATAAAGATCCGACTCCGAACAGTCCTGGTCTGAAGGTAGTCAAAACTTTCAGAAATTTGTCAAATATCGAAACTTCCAAAAGTTTCAACAACTTTCGGTCCGGGGCTGCTCGGAGTCGGATCTTTTTTTTGAACGACCCTTGAGTGTCAAATGGTCCGAATGTCTCAGAATGACCCCATTTTTGATGAATTCCTAATGTCTCTGAATCAATTCACACAAGTCTAATATTTAGTACAACACAAGCACTTTTACTAGATGTAGACATATTATGTATTAGAGTTTTGTGGTTATTATTCTAATGTGATTTTAATAAATTTGTAGATTTTTTTACGATAACAGGTTACACTCTCCTGATAGTGTGTATGTTTTGGGGATTTATTGGACTCAATCAACTGAAGAGTCCTAGGTTTGAAGCGCAATCAGTTTTGTTGTGATTTTAATTTATTAATGTATTAATTTGAGTTGACCAGTGGAAACATTGGGCGCCATGATCACACATTTTTGTTGGGTAGTAGAGATGTATAAATATATATATCCTGAATGATAGGAGCACTCACTTAAAATAATCTACAAATGTCCACGTTCACAATCCTTCTTTTTAGGTAGTAAAGGAATACAAATCGTATTTACCGTGAACACGAGTTACTTGCAGCAATGTGTTTTACATTTTTTTACGTTTTGAATTAGGTAAAATATGTTGATGGAACTGAAATAGGGGAAGAAATCATTGAATATTTCTTATTCATCTTTAAAAATAACGAAAACATGCTTATAGTTCTCCAAATGACAAGGAAACTGGATAATTAAGATATAAAAACAATGCTTGCTTATTTTAATTTTAATAATCCTGAAACTATTTCTTATTTATGAGAATTTTGTGCTGTATGTTTAGAACCTGATGCTAAGCCGGTTAAATCCGCAATGCTTTCCTATTAGTGTTTATCCAAGCATCTAATTCTTATTACGTTAGACCAATTATTGTACTATTAAGAGGGCTATGAGAGAAGATCCCATATCTGGATCATTCAGTCCAGTGGAGAAAAGTATGGGGAAAAAGAAAAAGGTAAAAACCAAACAAATATAGTAGTTCAAACAGAGGAGACAGATCACAGTTACTATGACATCTGGGGGGAGATACATTAAAGGGATACTAATACTTGCAAATTAATAATCAACATATTGTAGGTTTGTTAAAAAGAAACTTATTTCCCCCAGTGTCATGATAGCGCTCAAAGTTAACTCTCCCTCCCCCTTCCCGGACTGAACACTGACTGCAGGGATATCCGGTATTACTTGCATCAGGCGGCTCTGCAGCATTGCCGAGATTGTGGTTATAAAAAATAAAATCTTTCACTAAAACGGTCTTCTACGTGTGCTTGCAAACCAAGTACAAACCAAGCACACTGCAAACCAAGCACATGTAGAAGACCGTTTCAGTGAAATAATTCTTCTTTATAAATGCAATCTCAGCTCAGCTGCAGAGCCGCCTGATGCACATAAGATTGTTGTACGACAGCTTCACCTGCAGTCAGCGTTCAGCGTTCAGTCAGGGAAGGGGGAGGGAGGGGGGAACTTTGAGCGCTATCATCTCTCAAACCATAAGGGTATGAGAGATCACACTAGGGGCAATACGTTTCTTTTTAACAAAACTACAATATGGGGATTAGTAATTTGCAACTATTACTATCCCATTAAGGTGTAATAAAGCAGTGATAAAGTGGAAGCTTCTCCATTGATATCACTTCTAAAGTTCCTATATTATTCTATGGAGCCAATGCACTAAAATTTCATAGCCTCTATAGAATAACATAGGAACTGAAGAATTTATCATTGTTGGAGTCATCTTCATTTTATCACCTCTTTATCACACCTTAGTGCATCTCCCCCTTATTGCATCTCCTCCCTGGCCTTAGATTTATACAAATTGTTGTTGTTATTTTGTGATAAACAGCCTCTATTATGTAGCTTCAAGTTATAATTAGAAAAATGATTACCTTATAAATTAAAAGCAAGGGATTTATCTATACTGCCAGTATATTAATTAGATAAAAAATGAAAGATGGAATAGATGATCTCTTTGAGCAGTACTCCTCTATAACTGAAGTGCTATTCAAAGTGACCCTCTATTTTCTTTTTTTTTTTTTTTTTTGTATATAATTTCTTTTGATAACTAGCACCCCCAAAAGATATGTGAGGTAGTCTATAATTGTTATTTATGATATTAATTAAAAATTAGATTAAACCCTTTATGAAACTGTTAAACATATACATTTTCACTATATAGTATCAATAAAACTTTATACTGAGAATTAGCAATGATACTCTGTTAGCTAGGGGTTTTAACACACTTTTGGAACACACTCACCTACTGAGTGTGACATTGTTTTATATTGCTTCGTTGGATTCCTTATATGGTCAGTCTAGACTTTACTGATTTCAAGACTTGCATGTTTTTTGTTGAAATATTTTTATTATTTATGCTAAAAAGGTTTGATGTGGAAATTTCTGCCTCATAAAATCAATAGCATACGGTGGTGAAAAATTGCAAGCCGCACAGAATATCCACCTCAAACAATAGATAGTGTAAAGTGGAAGTCAGAGATGCTCAACTAGGAACTAGCCTGCAATACAAATTTGCAGGCTCTCTTGGAGTGGTGTCCTACCCAGGGTGCAGTCTTTTTTAGTCCACTAGTGCCTTTCACAGAGAGGCAATATCCTAAAGTATATCATACTGGTCCTGCCATAAAAACAATCCAGCCACAAAATGCCAGGGAATTCCTCTCTGAACAAAAGAAGAAGCCAACCCCAGACATATGTGTTGGCCTTGGTGGGCCTTGTCAGTGAGGTGTAGCTGATCTCTCTTAGCACTGTGAGCAAGGGGTCCAGTGCTGGATTCCCCTATTACCCTTAAGGTGACAAATCCCAAGGGTAATTTGCATATGTAAAGTGGAAGTTGTCAGAGGAGCTCAACTAGGAATGAGCCTGCAATACAAATTTGCAGGCTCTCTTGGAGTGGTGTCCTACCCAGGGTGCAGTCTCTTTTAGCCCACTAAAGAATATCATACTGGTCCTGCCATTACAGCAGTCCAACCACAAAATTCCAGGCTATTCCTCTCTGAACAAGCGAAGCAGCCAACCCCAGACAACAGATAGGGCTGAAATTAGTTTGCAGAAATGTGGCGTGCATTTTCCTTGGAAAAAGCAGAAATCATGTAATTTTTCGCAAAATTTTCTGTGGGGAAAAAACAGGACTTTTCATCCATTCCCTACTCTCTATAGTAAGTAGTAGGAATAGCACAACCTGGTGATCACAAATGAAATTTGCATTTTAATGTATAAAAAGGTTGAGAGGTAATAATACCCTATAACCCAATAGCATATATTTTTTATGATATAAAAGAGTTTACTGCTCCTTTAAATTGGGCTTTAAACTCAGCAAACACTTTGCGAGATCTTCAATCGATTGCTTTGCAGACTAATGTTAAATGGGTATACATTCTGTGTACATATTCCAGAAGAAGGTAACCTGTGTTTTCCAGCTTTTGTTGAACTGAGACTTCCACTGTGTTTAGAAGGCTGATGGTTGGCTGAACATGTTGGGAGATGTCCTACAATATGGAGTGAGACAGATTGCCAGATCCTGGGTGCGTATGAATTAAAGAGAGATAAAGGTGAGATAAACTGTTCAGTGTTATAAAATCTTTAGTTCATATGTTATGTTATGATGTCTATGCACTAAGTTGTCTCCAACCTGAAAAAGAGGCTCTGTAAAATAACATGGGTTGGAGAGTGTATCTCACCTTTACCTCATCTTGACTTTTTACATGCCATAGGGGTAGACTACATTGCAAAGCACCCCCTAGCACTCATAGGGTTAATGCATAACCTAATTTGCATTATTTAGTTAAAGGGATAGTAATATTTCACAATAAAAACCAGCTCCAATTAATCTTCACAGTATTTCAGCCGTGGAGAGTGTTATTTCAATACTGTCAGAGTTGTAGCTCAAGAGTAACATGATAAAGTATCCCCCCTTTTACTGACGTAACACTGCTCACCTCAGAGCAGCAAGACTCTCCGGATGGATCACAGAGAGGGACAATCTTCAGTGAGCATAAGGAACAACCTGATAAACCTGTCAAGGGGGCAGGGTTTACCTTATGCTCACAGTAAGAAGATTGTCCCTTATTGTGAGCTCTCAGGTCAAGAAACTAGATTCCACATCTGTGGTGAGCAGTGTTACACTAGGTAAAAGGGGCAGGAGGGGGATACTTTATCATTCAATTACTCTTGAACTACAACTCTGACAGTATTGAAACAACACTCGCCATGGCCCAAATACTATGAAGATTAATTGAAGCTGCTGTTTTTTTGAAACATTACTATTCCTTTAAAATTAAATCTGGTCCCAAAATAGTTATTTAACAAACAGCATTATTTTAGTAAGTAATTAGTGTTTTTTAATTAAATATTTATGCTCAATGGAAGAGGGATATTGGCCCCATGGAAGACTGGGAATGGGACACGGCTAGGGCAGACCCAGCACAGTCCTCTACCTCAACCAGGCAACAATTGATACAGCTCAATATACTACACAGAACTTATTACACACCAGACCGGTTAAGTAAAGTTAGAAATTCTAGTAGCGATAGCTGCCCTCACTGTGTAGGAATTAAGGGCACATATTTGCACTGGGACTGCCCCGTCTTCAGCAATTGTCGAGGAAATACAGCGGGAAAAAATCAGGAGATCACCAAATATTTGTACTCCTCACATAAGATATACAATAGTATTATAGTTAGATTAATTTGAGATCAATTCACAAACTAGGTTTGATACACTACTTAACAGTAAATAAATTGATAAAATCAATTACTCATATTTATGCAAAACATCATTTTTATTGGAATATAAAATGTTATATAAATTAACAATCAGTGCAATCAGAGTATAAGTGAATATCAAGTGACTCAGTAATATATCTCATATGCATGTTTGACCAAGTCATATACTAAAATATAAATTGAAATGCATCAAAATATATCAGATGATATATCAAGGCAACATTACCAGCATTTATGGGGTTAAACCTTACATCAATGTATCCAGAGGTATAGGCTCAACATTGAACACAGCAGCATAGCAAGAGATAATTGCCCATCTGCTGTACTCAATGTCTATACCGTCTGGATGAAGCCAAAGCTGTGAGCGCATTCCCACATAATAATCTTAATCACAAAACAATATTATTGAAAAGCAAAGACTATGAAGTTACATCAATATGAATACAAACTATATGATAAAAAGGGCAAAATCCTGTTTGCTACACAATACCATCACTGCCAGAGTTAACTAAAACGGAGGACATCTTTGTTCTGTCAGGATTTTTTCACCATGTGGGGGTCACTATCCCATCAGATAATTTATGGACGTCCCAACACCACTTTGCATGCAATGAGATTAGCACACATGAATTAGAAATCTCTAAATGTAACCGCACACCAGTTGAGAAACAAAGGCAAAGCTTTCCAAATAGCAATAACAAAGGGTTAATAACATATTCACCAGATCACAGAAGCAGCAATGATCAATCAGAAACAAAGAAATTGCGTATCATCTGCATGCACTTACACCGGCATGTTATTACATTCCATATCATCTGCATGTACTTACAACAGCATGTTATGACATTCCGTAGCATTTGCATACACATTTACACACACAATAAACATGTGGTCCTGCAGGTGTTAGTATTTTTACCACAAAAGTTAATTCTGTGACAGGGATAGTAACTAAACATCCCTAGTAACCCCTTCTATGATCTAAAATTGCTATCACTCTTATCTCCCACAGTATCACTATATATCTATGAACTGGCAATTAATTATTCTGTTCAGCTTCTGAAATTCTTACTAACACTACTGCCTAAATGGCTACTACGTGGCTGTCCCCATTTGACTGGCCAGATATAGTGGGCAAAGTCACTCTTATCTATCACAGAATAGACTGGGGGATAATAATTCTAGAAGTCTTACAGAATTTATTTTATACTGATGTATATAGTTACCAATTCCAGACAAGATATAATCTGTGTTGATGTAGGTTATTAGCTCACTGGTTCTCGTTCAGGTAGATCCAGACTTCCGTAACAGCCAGGAAGACACTATGTGAAACCCAATCAAAAAGCCCTTCATCCCCTTTGCATTTTCTTTTATTACATACAACCTTTGACCCAAAAGGTACTGCCCATCCCTATCTGATAGGCCAGATATAGTATGATCTATAATATAAGGGTGTATTAATTTTCCAGAAAGCTCTTTCATTGGTCACCAAACAGTCAATCAAAGCGTACTAGAAATAATCTTTTACACTGGGAGATGGTGCCAAAAGACTGTAATTGCATAAATGAATATTAAAAAAAAAAAAAAAAAAAAAAAATATATATATATATATATATATATATATATGACTAACACCAATTGTTTGGCAAAGAACAATGGGGCCTTGTTGCCCATTGACATAATTGTCTCTACTATCTCTAAGAAAGAGATTATGTATCAAGTGTTACTAGAATAACCATGTCCTTGAGTTTTATAACTCAGCATTTTGTAAGACAAAACATGTTGTTTCCTTAAACACATAGGTTTTGAATAACAGCAAGCTAAAATGGCTGCGACAGACCATTAACTCAATATTGATCAGATTCTCTGACACAGTACTGTAGAGAGGTAATGAAGACCATAGCCTTAATGTTAGGGAGACATGTACAGGTAGTACCCAAAATATCCTTGCTATCAATCCTACCAGTCAAAATAAACAATGCAGCTGACAAAACCTTAATTAGGGAACTCTTGGTGATGGCGAGAAAGATGGTAGCCATGAATTGGATGACAAACAGGGCTCCAATGCATAAAGTCTGGATACATTTAGTAACAGAATATATCCCATAACAGACTTGTCTATCTGCATCGAGATTCCCCAAGGAAGTTTAAAAAAAATTGGGGGATATGGCAGATCTGGTGCTCCAGGGTGGCTGGGGTGGACGTAGCTATCGTGGATGGCCTTTTGAGCTGAGTGGGATGGAATTGCTCTGGATCCAAGATCGAGGATATTGGATGGGAATGCAGTGTTTGAATGAATGGATGACTGTGTGTGTTTGTGTGTGTGCATGGGATGTGATGGGAGGTAGCGCGTTGGGTGCCAGAGAGGGGACAGATATGGGAAGAGTCTGTTTTTCTGATAGTTAGAGGCCTAGTTAGGGTATCTTTTATAAAAACCCAAGAGGGTCTAACATGATTGGCTGTTGTAATTGATGTGATAACTGCATATGTCCATACTCCTTTCTGTGATTGTGTTATTGTTGGATCAACTTAAAAATAAAATTAATTTATATATATATATATATATATATATATATATATATATATATTTATATTTATGCTCAAGTCACCATGAAGAATTATTGGTCAGCAGGCTTCTTCATCAGTGAATTGACACATGATTTAACCCCCAAGGACCGGAGGGGTGTCTAACTCCTGCAAATATACAAATTTAATAACATTTTGCTTTATATGCCACACTGTGGCATATGTATGAAGAGAGAAGCAATTCTGGAGTAAACCTATTCTTTCATGGTAAACACACACAAAAACACCCCCATTCCTTTCAGTGCTACAGAGATCTTCAATCTATTACAATAGATGTACCAATATGATTATACACTACAACGCCTGCTGGAACAGATGTTCTAACCCTACACCTACCTAACATCAATGTACTAAGCTATGTGTGCCTAAAATTCAAATCTTAGAAGGGCAGTGAACTTTTTTTTATGAAAAATATGTATTGTAGGTTTTTTTTGGTTTTTGAGTAAAACAATGGTACTTTCACTACTGAGAGATGCATTTCCAAAGATATTACAGTTTAAATTATTACTGTTTTTCATTTTTTACATTAACACTGCCCTCTTGTGGTCAGATTCCAATAAGCTATTCTGTTGCATCCTATAGGAGAGACGAGTTACTGACAAAGAGTTCTCCATAAAAACTGTTGAGTCTTGCTGTCAGACCTTTCAAAAAGTAAAACAGCTCTCAAACCCTTCCTGATTATATGAACTGTTATAACTTTTGAATTAAATAACTGACATCAATGGGAGTGCCCTTGTTACCCTCAGCAGGAAATGTTCTGTGACATTTATGTTTTCATAAAAACAGTTTACTGCTCCTTTAACACCTTCCCGACAATTAACTTACCAGGTACGTCCCGCAAAAAGTGTCACTTAGTGACAGAGGACGTACCTGGTAAGTCCCGAAGTAGTACCGGAAGTCCGTGCCTCCGTGTGGCTGCACGCCGTTCGGGGACTCCGGAATCATTTGTCAATTTTTTTTTTGTATGACGGCCATTAAGGTGACAGCCGCGTGCAGTCACTAAGGGGTTAACACCTCTTGCACCAAGTGCTCATTATGCATCTTTAGATCACTAAGCGGTTATTAGTAGATCACACCAAGATCCATACTGTGTAGTGTTTGCATTGGTTTCCTTTGTATCATTCAAAAGGTAAAAAAGCCATATTTACATCAATGTGAAATTTGACAAGTTTTATTGGCTTCCTAAGTACATTTGGTCTCCCCTAGAATTACTTGTATTTAATATATTTTTTTACAGTATTGTTCATGTTTTTTCCCAATGTTAATATATAGCCAGGGAATATAAGCATACATTCATATCTTGTGTAACATGTTTCCATGTGATGGCGAGTTTGTGAGTGATGGTACCTTAGTACAGGGCTGCCCACGTTCAGTCCTCAAGGGCCACCAACAGGCCAGCATGTAAAGATTTCCCTGATTAATCACAGGTGAGTCAGTCACAATGACTGATCCACTGATTATCTCACCTGTACTTAATCAGGGAAATCCTTATATCCTGGCCTGTTGGTGGCCCTTGAGGACCGAACTTGGACAACCCTGACTTAGTGGATCATTTTAGAATGACAACAAATAAAGTAGATCCATGTCATTAACTCTTTAATGCCAGAGGGGTATCCAACACATTGCTTTGCAATGTGTTAAATACCCTTAAGCACTCAAAGGGTTAAAGTGATAGTAATACTTTTCAGACACAGTCTTTAATATTGCTCTTCTTAAATAACTAAATGAAACAATTGAAATTTTTTTTTTTTGTACGTTTTATACTTTTTGAGTAATATGCTGGTAAAGTTCCCCTCTCCCGCCCCTTTTATTCATGTCAGTGATCTAGCAGACAAGCCACAAACTGGGCGGCTCTTCTGCAGAGCTGAAATGGCATTGCAGAGACAGAGAATCTTCATGCGAACAGTCTACAAAGTATAAACACATACAAAAAAGACAGACCTACGTTCCTCTATATACTGTGAACATATGTGCCCTGTATTTAGCATACGCAATAACTCTTGATAAATCTAAGAGAATGTCTGTTTTTAATTTAGATAGGGCCTATAGGTGTATTAGAGTAGGACTTACTGGAAAGTGAGATACCTTGGCGTTGGTGGTAAGCTTACACACGGATTGGACAATTTGTGGGACCAAATTCTCACTTATTTTCACTTAGATTTACCAAGAGTTATTACATATGCTAAATACAGGGCACTTATGTTCACAGTATATAGAGGAGCGCAGGTCTGTCTTTTTTGTATGTGTTTTCACTTTTGGGTTTAGGCCTAATGTCAGGGGGACTGGAGAACCCTCTCATTCCTTGCTGCTATCTATATGTCTAACTTTATTCTTATATTTAATTTATAATATGATATGGATATTTTATGGTGAGTAAGTACTGTGAGCTTTCTTCTTTCTTCTAGTCTACAAAGTGTTCCTGCCTCAAACCAGACACACTTAGTAGACTGTTCACATGAGGATTCTCTTTCTCTGTAATGCTATTTCCGCTCTGCAGAAGAGCCATCCAGTCTGTGGACCAGAATGCAAGTTTGTCAGCTACAGCACTGACAAATTACTATCACTTTACAGTCTGCATACCCATACTGTAATGTACCCCTAAGTGCAGCTGGATTTGGGGGGATACACTGGAGGTTTCCTCGATTCTCCATAATGTGTTTGAAACATCTGTAGCCCTATTTAAATCAATGATAATTATATTGTTGAAAATGGTACAGTTGACTTACACCAGAATGTATCTACTTTTGTTTTTCTACAAATTCGTTATCATGTTAAATGCTTTTATTCAGTCCTATCAAAAAGAACTTCAAATCTAATAAGTTCGCTTTGATGTATGAAGTACATTTTGAATACTTGAAAATTTACGCTTGAATTAAGTGTCTCTTCATTTTTTTACAGGTATATTCCATACAACAGTCGATTACATCTATTTAATGTTTTGTTGGGTGTTCTTTTTTTGGAATTCAGTCCAACTGCATTCTGTAACTGCAGGGGGACATCTTTCTTGCTTGAGAATGTTTGCGTAACCTATCAGAATCATGGGTGGGGCTCTCTTTCTATGCTTCAGCCACAGGGAATCCCACTCAGGATTCTAATTGGCCATGCAAGCATTCTCAAGCTAGTACAGTGTTTCCATGTCCCATAAGACTTCCTACACTGTCTCCTCATCCCCTCTACACAATTTAGGACTGGCCAAGTTGCCCACTTCCTTCCCCCACACTCAAATTTTCAAACTCTCCCCTACCTAGTGTTGATGGACAAAATAATTTTTATGTAATATTCCAGGTTTCTTCACATTTTACGTTTCAAGGAACCGTGACAGTCTGACAAGTGGGGCTATTTCCATTCCCTTTTTTTTAATTTATTTATTTTCTCCTTTCCCTTCCCTCACCCCTGGTCCCACCCTTGCTCCCCTACTCCCCTCTATCTATCGCTCATATAGACCACACGTTTATATCCCAGACCCACAGATCTCTATACCCATTTTTGATGGACACAATGGGTCTTTTTTCTAACCATATCCCCTTGCTACAGCAGACTTAAGGTCCTAGACCCTCTTGATAGTTATTTGCTTTCATATTGGTTATTTTTATGCTCTGTTCCTTTCACTTGGATTGTGCGTATGTGCTAACTTGTTTGGATATTTTGCTTGTTTTCTAAATCATCACGTTGCTATTGTAACTGTAATAACATGTAATTGCAATCTTTTCTTCAATAAAGCCTTTAAAAGAAAAATGTTTCCATGTCATTACAGACTACCATCAAGTTTAGATGCAAAAATCAGAATATAAATATAACTGATGGCTGTATGAATGACACCTGCTTAGGTAGATCTATTAAATACGTTAGATAAACTTTATGCAAGGGTAGAGTCTCTCTTAAAAATAACACTTATGCCTTTTGCTCTTTGTATATCCTGTAATCATGTAGTATCATCTTCTTACACATTATTCTAGAATACTCCTTTTTTGCTTTTGAAACATCAAACATTATTCAAGTGAAAATGGTGACAAAAAAGGCATAGTCTGACAAAAAGTGACAGGCAGACAAATCTTGTAATATTCAATTTGTTAATCATTTCACAAGGCTGTCAAACCAAAATGCAGTAAGACAGTGTGTTATTAGACAGCCAATACCTATAGTTGTTTCTTGTGTGATTAGGCAATCAATCACTGTGCATATCTGACTAGAAACCTTTGTCATTCTAAAGCATCAGTCTACTGAGGGAACACTGAAAACAAATTCTTCTTCTAAGTAAAGAATACACTGTTAAAATAAATTGTCCTTATCTTTACAATACAAACATGTCTTTACTTGTAATGTGCCCTCTCCAGCAATTGGACAGTCTGTTATTTCTACATATTCATATCTGGAACCTGCAGATAAGAATGAAGTGTGTGGATTGGTGCATTACTGAATGTGAACCTTTTTTTTGCACAGTTCCATTTCAAATACAAATATATATTCATCTGTAAAGGCAAACATATTAACATAGATGATGAGGCTAAAAAAAGACATGTGTCCATCAAGTCCAGCCCATAGCAAAACACCCTGTTGATCCAGAGGAAGGCAAAAAAAAAACAAAAAAACCTCCAGCTAAGTATGTATTTCCTTACATAGCTTAGGGTCATCAGCAAAGACTGAGATGCTACTTTCAACTCCCACTTCTAGATCATTAAAAAACAAATTAAAAAGCAATGGGCCCAGGACTGAACCCTGTGGCAACCCACTTATAACTTTAGACCAATTTAAAAAGGTTCCAACAACTCTCTGCCATCTATCATTTAACCTTTTTCTCAAACCATCTACAGATAACACCACCCAATCTGATGCCTTTCAATGTATGCAGTAACCTGTTGTGAGGCACTGTATCAAAGGCTTTGCAAAATCCAAGTATACTACATCAACAGCAATTCCCCTGTCCAAATTACTACTTATTCTTTCATAAAATGCAATTAAATTAGTCTGACGATCTATTTTTCATGAAACCATGCTTATTCCTACTAATAATATTGTTTGCCTTCACATAATTCTGAATATTGTCAGTTAGTAACCCTTCTAGTATCTTACCCACTATAGAAGTCAAGCTCACAGGTCTATAATTTCCTGGTTTGGATCTTGCTCCCTTTTTAAACAACGGTACTACATCAGCTTTCCTCCATTCACAGGGAACTATGCCTGATGAAAGTGAATTAATAAATATTAAGTATAATGGTCCTGCCATTACTGAACTAAGTTCCTTAAGTACCCTTGGGTGTATACTGTCAGGTCCAAGTGCTTTATTCGCCATAACCCTCTCCAGTCTGTTTTGGACGTTGTCCTCAGTAAGCCATGTATATGATGGAGGAAACTCAGTGGGTTTGTCTATTTGCCCATAGCCTTTAATTGCTGCTTCCTTTGTATATACTGAAGTAAAGAATGTATTTAGGGTGTCAGCCATAGCCTTAGCCTCACTAATCAATTCACCTGTCTCAGGACAAATATCAACCGTTTTTTGTTTAAAAAAAAAGCTTTATTGAGTAATAGCAAATTACAATAGGTGAAATGGGAAAAAATATAGGTAATTATCACAGAGGCAGTATATTTTGGTTATAGAAGTCAGTAAACAATATCAATAGATATTAGGAAAAATACAGTAATTTATATTCCAAATGCTTAGAACAACAATACAATATATTTTTGAGAGGTGTAGTGGTGACAGGTATAACAATGCAAGAAGAATCAAGAATCAAACCAGTACAGGTAGTCTTGGATATAATGGTGAAGCTATTACATGTACCTGGACAGTATGCTAAAGTTGTTGGATGTAGAGAAGAATGGAATAGAAGAAAAAAAAGGAGAGAAGTAGAAGGAGAAGAGAAGAGAATATTGAGAAATAGAAAGAAGGGGGTTATTTTTTGTTATTAATATACTTGTAGAAATGTTTATGGTTTTTCTTACTCTCATTTGCAATATTTCTCTCATTTTCAATTTTAGCTAGCTTAATTGCTTG
Organism: Rhinophrynus dorsalis; assembly: GCA_037306005.1. NCBI lineage: Eukaryota > Metazoa > Chordata > Amphibia > Anura > Rhinophrynidae > Rhinophrynus > Rhinophrynus dorsalis. The sequence goes on from CM074718.1 coordinate 664,855,653, forward strand.
TTTGCAGATTTTACTACATTCTTTATATTTTTTTAAATGATGCATCTGACCTGTTTGACTTAAATAGTTTAAATGCCTGTTTCTTATTTCTCATTTCCCTGCAAACCTCATTATTAAGCCACATTGGTTTCACTTTACTCCTCTTGTTCTTATTCTCCAATAGTATATATTGATGTGTATATTCGTCTAAGAGCATTTTAAACACATTCTATGATTCTTGTGCAAACTATATTTTTTCTGCAACTGCCCTAGATATTTGCAGCTGAGACAGTCTCCATAGTTAGGAGAGGACAAGAGCACCAGGGACAATCTATGGGTATGTGGGTAGGAGGAAAAAGAGAAGACCTCTTCAACAAAGATGAAGAGGCTGAAAAAAACACATGTCAATGAAGTCCAGCCCATGCCAAATTACCCCTATTGATCCAGAAGAAGGCAAAAAAACCTGCCATTGAATCCATTTCCAATTAACATCCAATAAGGAAAAAAAAATCCTTCCTGACTCCAAATGGCAGTGGGATAGCTCTGGATCAACAACCTCTCTGCTTTGAAGCCAACTGTCATAATTCTCAATATTGTTCTGTGCTAGATAGGTAGCCATTACTTTTGTGAAAGCAGTTAGGGTATCGGCAAGCGCAGGATACAGAGACAAATAATTCCTTATTATGACCCTATAAGACATGATTGTGTATATAGTGAAGTTGTCTGTGATTGGAGGAATGACAATCCTAAAATAAGGTGAGTGTGTATGAAAATGGTTGCAATTCCTAAACGTTTCATACAATATTTTTGTTCAACCCCTTGAATTAAAGCTGAAAGTCTGCACTTCAATTGCATCTCGGTTGTTTAATTTCATGTCCATTGTGGTGGCGTATAGAGCCAAAATTATGAAAATTGTGTCAGTGTCCAAATATTTCCAGATCTAACTATATATCAGCTTCCTCTCTTTGGATATATACTGTAGTTCTGCATTATTATTTACTTCCTAGATATGGACTGCATATGTAGTATCTGTTTTTTTGTTTTTAACCACAACATTATAATTTATTGGGAAGGACATGTGGAGAGGTTTGGATCCTGTATGTGTGATAGCTATCTTTAGGAACATATTGTAAGTATCTAATACATAAGTATTACCACTTTGATACTATTTTTGTGACTTTTTTATTTAGAGGATTAAGGAGTAGAGTGCCTATATAGATGGTCCACTACTTTTTATTTTTCTCTCTTTTTAATCTCCAGTATGTAATAGTTGATTGTTATTGTGTGCTTAACCTGTTGTATTTATGTGACCCCTTCACACAATCAGACTCTACTAACGACTCCCCTAACACAGAGATAAAATCCAGATTAAGAAGAATCTTGTATCACAGCTGCCTGTCTATCATGGTGCCCGTGTTATCGCTGGCGACATTATACCCAGTGCTACTTCCTGATTCCTTTTATTGGTTAACGTGGTTTTGCTCCGCCCAGTGCTAGCCCTTAAATACTGAGCCCTATCACTTCTACATTGCCCTTTCATGGTGTTCCCATTGTTTGCGCTTGTTCCTCTATTTGTGTGAATCCTGTGTATGACCTGGACTGCCTGACTACTCTGCCAGTATATGTTCCTGCTCTGTGTACCGACCCGGCCTGGCTGACGTTCCTGCTCTGTGTACCGACTTTGACGTTCCTGCTCTGTGTACTGACCCGGCCTGGCTGACATTTCTGCTCTGTGTACCGACCCGGTTTGGCGGACGTTCCTGCTCTGTGTATCAATCTGGCCTGGCTCACTGCTCCATCCAGTGATCCGGTGAGGGGCTGTCCTCCGGTGTCCTCTCTGTCTACAGACAGATCCTCTGGTTGTCTAGTTAGTGTGACCCAGTCACCAAGTTTGTGTCTCGTGATCCTACACCCCAGTGTTGGAGATCAATCAGGTTTCACCACGGTACGCTTGACCTGTTCACCGCTTACAAACTGAGGTTGGTTTGTTCCCTGGGCACCTCAGGTTGTCCCCACCATCTGGCAGCCGATTTCAGGTCTGAGCTTTCGTTAACCCCTTGCGGGTTGGTGCCATTGCACATTGGGTCACAGTCAATTGCAGTCTCGTTTTGGTGTTACTCTGTGCCTACAGTTTCAGGCCTCCTACAACTGTTCCAGCAGTCTGCCACTTGTCCAGGGCCTCCGTTTACTCCTGTGTGGCCTCAGTCGCTATTGTGTCACTCTCTGCTTAGTGAGTGTCCTGTGGGCCTTTGTGCTATTAGGGCCTGTCCGTATCTCTTGGCCTAATAGCAACCATTTTCTCCACTGTCTCATTCTGGATTCACACGAACTGTAACCTGACCTGTGGCAGCGTTGTACCTTTGTGTCTCACTGGACCTGTGTGGGTTATTGATTTCTACTGTAACCTGACCTGTGTCAGTATTATATTTGCCTATATATACTGGACCCATGTGGGTTATTGATTTCTACTGTAACCTGACCTGTGTCAGTATTATATTTGTATATATATACTGGACCTGCAAAGGTTATTCTAATTTCTGTGGTTTTTCAATAAAACTGTATTTTTACCAAACCTTCCATGTCTGAGTGTCCATAAAACCGTTACACTGTCTCAGTCAAGCAAGATTTCAATGTATTTATTGGGTAAACCTCTTTTCACCCTTCATACTCCCCCCAGACTCCCCTAACGCAAGTGTCCTGCCATTCAAGACTCCCAAAACTCCAACTTTCTTTTTTTGCCTATCCTAACTATCTCAAAATTGTGCTGCTGCTTTCTCTCTTTCTAACAATTACAGAAATTACATGCGGAAGGAACCTGATGCCTTTTATAATACTATCACAGTGGGAAAAGAAGGGACCTTGTGACATGGTGGCAAAATTAAAGGGATAGTATTGTTTCAAAATAAAAGCAGCTGCAATTAATCTTCATAGTATTTGGGCCATGGAGAGTGTTATTTAAGTAATGTCAGAGTTGTAGTTCAAGAGTAATTGAATGATAAAGTATCCACCTCCCTGCCCTTTTACTGATGTAACACTACTCACCTCAAAAAAGAAAGGTGGTGTCCAGATGGATCTCAGAGAAGGACAATCTTCAATTAGCATAATGGAAAAACCTGTCAAGGGTGGCAGGGTTTTCATTGTTCTCACAGTAAGCATATTGTCCCTTGCTGTGAGCGGTCTGGTCTTAAGACAAGATTCCACATCTATGGGAAGGTGGCTTACACTAGGTAAAAGGGGCAGGAGGGGGAAACTTTATCATTCAATTACTCTTGAACTACAACTCTGACAGTATTGAAATAACACTCTCCATGGCCCAAATACTATGAAGATTAGTTTAAGCTGCTTTTATTTTAAAACATTACTATCCCTTTAAGTCTTACAATTGATTTCAATGCAATGAGAGTGAGGTGAAAATTTTCCAGCTCAGAAGGAAGTGCCATCTTTCACCTGTTTCACTTTGAGTTGAAAAATTTTGCCCATCCTGCTTTCTAACATTAAATGATATTGAGAATAATGACAGTTGGTTTCACTCCAGATTATATGATGGGGCTTTTTTGTTTATGATTTCAATAGTTTTTTTTTTTTGTATTAACAAAGATGGCAAAGGCTGGACTTGATCGATGTGTATCTTTTTTTTAGCCTCATCTTTTTTTTTTTTATATTTTGGTTTGTTTAATTGCTTGGTTTAGAGCAGCTGTTCTATGGTTTGTTTACTTTAGTTAATTTGCATCTAATTGATATGATAATATTTTTATTATTTTTCTTCATAATAATACTTTATTGCTCCTTTAACAAAGAACATGTGCTTTAGACTTGTGAATCTAAAATGCCAACAGCCTTCCACTTTCTATCATCCACCTCGACTAAAAGAAAGTTAAACACAAAAAAATATTACCATAAATAAAGCCTGAGGATTGAAGGAAACATAACAGAGGGAAACTTCAGATCATATCCTATGAAGACAGGTACTCAGGAGTCCTAGAAATTAACATTTTAGTTTTGACATTGCATTCTTAAAATTCACCCACGAAGACTAATTTCTGTTCCTTCACAGTTTCTTCTTCCCATCAACAGTGAGAAATTAAATATTAATAGATTTCTCCTGGTGTGATCTCTAGAGGTACCCAGAGTTTCCCAGGGACTCTACAGATGGCACAGTTATTTCCAGGCAATGTTTACTCTGTACATGTCTAACTCATTCAGTTCGTTTTGATTTTATTGAAAGTTATTCAGTGTCTTGGAATACTGGCAGTAGTAAGAAACACCTGGGACTAGCATGTCTGGTGCCTGGTGGTGTTAATTCATAAGGGAGTCTTTTTTTTATAATACATTAAATCATTAATTATTTAGGAATCTAAAATGCAATATAAACATTTTCTGAGAGCTATTTAAGGGGGGATTTAGTCAAAGTTTTAAACCAAAACATTGCTAATTCCTCTGGCATTTAGATTGTTAAAATGAAATTATACCTTAAGAATAAGTGGCACTTAATAAAAATACATGATTAAGTAGGTGTCCTTCAAATGGAAATAATTTATCACTATATACTTACTTAATTTGCAGTTCATCTCAGTTGTAGTTTACTTTAACTTGTTACAGTTTACAACCTGAAACACTATTGACCTTAACAGCCATTCCAGCCCAATTATGGTGTGACAAGCTGAGTAGATTTCAATAAAGATCACTGTATGGAGGAAACTTCATACACATGCTAGTAAAAATAAATATAGGGAGATGTGAGTGAACAGAAGAAAAATCTAAATCAAATCAATATTTGGTGTGACCACCCTTTGCCTTCAAAACAGCATCAATTCCTCTAGGTACACTTGCACACAGTTTTTTATGGAACTCGACAAGGAGGTTGTTCCAAACATCTTGGGAAACTAACCATAGTCCTTCTGTGGATTTAGGATGCATTAGTTGCTTTTCTCTCTTCACGTAATCCCAGACAGACTCAGTGATGTTGAGTTCAAAGCTCTGTGGGGAGCCATATCATCACTTCCAGGACTCCTTGTTCTTCTTTACTCTGAAAATAGTTCTTAATGACTTTGGCTATATGTTTGGACTCATCGTCATGCTGCAGAATAAATTTGGGGCCAATGAAATGCTGTGTTTTCATGAATAGTTGAGTCAATTGTCCTTGTTTCCACATCTGAAGTATGTTTTTTTTGCCTGCAAGTCTTTCATGAAGACCACTTCTGACCAGACTTCTCCAGAAAGAAGATTGGTATACCAGGATCCCATTGTTTTCTGCCAATTCTCAGCTGATGGCAATGCTGGACAACTTTCAGATGTGAAGGGAAGTAAGCATGATGTGTCTTTCATCTGCTGCACTAAGTTTCCTTGGCCGACCACTGCATCTACGGTCCTCAACGTTGCCCGTTTCTTTGTGCTTCTTCAAAGGAGTATGCACAGCACATCTGGAAGCCCCTGTCTGCCTTGAAATTTCTGACTGGGAGAGACCTTGCTGATGCAATATCATTACCTTGTGTCTTGTTGCTGTACTTAGTCTTGCCATGGTGTATGAGTTTTGACACTAATCTGTCTTCAGCAACCTCACCTTTTTAACTGAGTTTGACTGTTTCTCACCCAGTTTTATTCCTCTTACACAGCTGTTTCTGTTAATGATTGTGTTTCAGCCTACATATTAAATAGATGATCATTAGCACCTATTTGGTATAATTGTTTAATCATACACCTGACTATATACCTAAAAAATCCCTGACTTTGCACAAGTGTACCTAGAAGAATTTATGTTGTTTTGAAGGCAAAGGGTGGTCACGCCAAATATTGATTTGATTTAGATTTTTCTTCTGTTCACTCGCTTTGCATATTTTAATTGATAAAAATAAAGTATATATATATATATATATATATATATATATACTAGCAATGTGGGACGGCGTTGCCCGTCATATTATTTACACAGAGAGACACTGTGTGAAACAGAAATATGCAGTGCTACAGACACGCACTTAAAGAGACAGAGCGTGTCACACACTGTGAAACGCATACATACAGAGAGACACACACATACATGACGTATGTCACATATGTAGACAGTGTGTGACAGATGCAGTGGGGATGTAGATATGCTGATAAGAGTTGTAAAAAATGTTTTAATTGCAGCTCTTCAGCTTGATGAATAAGGCCCTGTATCCTTACAGTTGAAGTGAGTGAGCTGTGTTACTTGATGAATAAGGCCCTGTATCCTTACAGCTGAAGAGAGTGTGCTGTGTTACTTGATAATAAGGTCCTGTATCCTTACAGTTGAAGTGAGTGTGCTGTATTACTTCATGAATAAGGCCCTGTATCCTTACAGTTGTAGTGAGTGTACTATGTTACTTGGTGAATAAGGCCCTGTATCCTTACAGTTGAAGTAAGTGTGCTGTGTTACTTGATGAATAAGACCCTGTATACTTACAGGTGAAATGAGTGTGCTGTGTTACTTGATGAATAAGGCCCTGTATCCTTACAGTTGAAGTGAGTGTGCTGTGTTACTTGATGAATAAGGCCCTGTATCCTTACAGTTGAAGTGAGTGTGCTGTGTTACTTCATGAATAAAGCCCTGTAGCCTTACAGTTGAAGTGAGTGTGCTGTGTTACTTGATGAATGAGGCCCTGTATCCTTACAGTTGAAGTGAGTGTGCTGTATTACTTCATGAATAAGGCCCTGTATCCTTACAGTTGAAGTGAGTGTGCTGTGTTACTTAATGAATAAGGCCCTGTATCCTTACAGTTGAAGTGAGTGTGCTGTGTTACTTGGTGAATAAGACCCTGTATCCTTACAGTTGAAGTGAGTGTGCTGTGTTACATGATGAATAAGACCCTGTATCCTTACAGTTGAAGTTAGGGTTGCCACCTTTTCCTAAAAAAAAATACCAACCATAGCTGTGTGAGGGCGGAGTCACAAAAGGGAGGAACCAAAAAAGGGGCAGAACCACTCAATGTTGCATGATCACTCTCAGACTAAGCACTCTCACTCGGACTAAGCACTCTCACTCAGACTAAGCACTCACTCTCACTCAGACTAAGCACTCACTCTCACTCAGACTAAGCACTCTCTCTCAGACTAAGCACTCTCTCTCTCAGACTAAGCATTCACTCTCACTCAGACTAAGCACTCACTCTCAGACTAAGCACTCTCTCTCTCTCTCAGACTAAGCACTGTCTCTCTCTCTCTCTCTCAGACTAAGCACTGTCTCTCTCTGTCTCTCAGACTAAGCACTCTGTCTCTCTCTATCAGACTAAACACTCTGTCTCTCTCAGACTAAGCACTCTCTCTCTCTCTCTCTCTGACTAAGCACTCACTCTGTCTCTCTCAGACTAAGCGCTCTCTGTCTCTCTCAGACTAAGCGCTCTCTGTCTCTCTCAGACTAAGCGCTCTCTGTCTCTCTCTATCAGACTAAACACTCTGTCTCTCTCAGATTAAGCACTCTCTCTTTCTCAAACTAAGCTCTCCCAGGCCAGAGTGGTGAAGGATCCCCTACACACAAAGGTGATCAGACCTCCCAATTAAGCCTTTGAGCCCTAGTCAAGTTGCTTGAATACTGGAATACATTGCGCTGCATTGAAGGCCCTATTTGTCCTCTATAGTGCAGACGGTTTGCCCAGAACGGATCTACTTTGCCTGTATATATAAGGCCCAGTGTTTGTACACAGACAGGACACAACATTTACTTACTTTTCTCACTCAGTACATGTGTGACATAGATGCACATTCTGTTACCTGTACAAATCACTAAGATCTTAAATACACAAATATCTACATCCCATTAAGACAATTTGTCGGGCTATTTATATAAAGGTATCCAAAGGGTCAAAACAGAGAACCACTCAGGTTGGATTTCTTCACTTAAATAGGCAATTGACAGTAAAATAATTCGAGAACTTTATCTTTAATATGTATTGACACGCTACTTCACAGTAACAAATTGATCACAAGAATCAATCCTTCATATTTGTGCAAAAATACATATTTTATTAAAATACAATATATATATATATATATACAAGTATCAGCAACAATGAAATATATATAAGTGACTAGCAATTATAATAGGTACACAGAAAATCAAACCACACTTATTATCATAAAGATTACCAGCGGTGCAAAGGTTAACCACACATAGGTATATTCAGAGGTATAATAACAATAATTGCATTCAGCAGCATAGAATAGGTTAATTGATTGTTACCATTAATATAATACAGTTGGCCGCAGGGTCTCTTAATACCTCTGCCCCAGAAACTGTATAGACTATGCCAATTATGATTTAAGGGGTATTGTGAGATGAATTAAATAATTCCTCAAACAATTCCTTGTATCATATATAAATAATAATTAAATTTAGGGTATAACTGGAATAGAATCCCAGATTTAAATCTCTATAATTTAATTATCTACTGAATTCAATATTGAATACCTCTGAATAAAATATATAAATTGCAATTAATATAGTCAAACAAAGATTATATAAATAATCTACCAGAATTAACCCAGTAACATATGTCTATAAAGTAACCAACTTCAGGCAACATATATTATGACAATAGCAACCTATATAAAACCTATAGGCACTCCAAGGGTTAATCCACACGTTTAAAATAGATGCCACACCCAGAAGTTATTTTTGTCTATAAAGTCAGTACTTTCAAATTACAAAATATATCCTAGCACATATACAGAGAATTCCAAAGAAACCACTAACAACAGACAAATAGCGGTTAAAGGGTTAATAACTGGATTCAAAGAATATCCTGTATCAAATATTAACTATTATAATCTTCCCAGAACCACAAAATATTACTCTAGGAATACCAAGACTTATATTAGCTAATATAGATAACCCACGCTATATACTGTATTACACTGATTGGCAGATTTTTAATAAATAAGTATATATATACATAGATTCTATTACTTCCAGAATTTAATAGCTAAATCTAGCTTATTATAAATTATCCCAAATGGGTGGCCAGTCCACTTAAGACAATTATAAAACTAAGTAAGACTAAGTTTCTTGAAACAGAAGAAAAATTATGAAATTCTGGATTAAATGAATCTAAATGAATAAATGATATAGTTACCAATCAAGTTTCTTTGTATTTCTCTGTGAGATGGCAGGATCAGGACTTTTATCAGCAAAGCCTTCTTTTGTCAGGAATCACCAGGAGTACTTATTCAGGAAGTCACAAAGAGCCCCTTTAACTAAGAGTATTTGCATTATATTGACAAATTTTTCCTTATCAGTTATGCCCACCTTTTTCCAATGATTGGACAAAGATCCATCTCATTATACCGTGACATCACCGGTCTGCCCTGATTGGATATTAATATATCCCTAATTATTCAAGGAATGTGGATAATCCCAGTCATGATGCTCTCAAGACTCTAGATGGCGCTCTTACTCTACTTTAGAGTTTTACATATAATCAGTTTTATGTCATCAATGATGTATGTAAGAGGGCATGAAACGTCATATAAATTTGTCATTTCCTAGACGTTCTCATAGGGGATTGTTTTTCTCATAAGATAAGACACTAAGAATGTCTGGCAAAACCTACTTTATCACCATAAATGTCTGTTAGTTATTTTCACTCCCTACCTTGGACCAATAGTCCATTGTTCACATATGATGTAATTTGAACACATTTTAAACAGAATTTCAGCTAATTTCTACAATGAGAATTAACCCTGTATGGTCCCCCAGGACAAAGTCTCTGACAAATTGTAGCGGTGACATTATCTGTTATTGCTAAGATTCATCACAGAAATGCCCTGAACTGTCTCAGTAACCATATGTATCTTTGAAAAATAAAGCAGAGCGACCATCATAAAGGTCATCAGTTACATACTGTAATATATTTTTTTTCTAAGTTTTTTGCAGATGGGCTGTAGCACTTTTTTAAGTTGTAAATACATGTTTGGGGATGGTTTAACTTTGTTAAAAAATGGCTCCCATCCTCTCCACCAGTCAGCTATAGCTGAAGAGCTGTAGGTTGCCTACACCTGGCCAAGGACAACTGAGTGCCTACCAATAAGGGATTATTAACACTAGGCCCGCTTCTTCTGGCCTTCTACCGACCTCTGTCACGTCATACCTGGAAGTGTGTGCGTGCTGAGGGCGGTAGTGTTTACTTCCAAGTTCTACCAGGGCTGGAGCCAGGGAGCAGGAGAGACCGAGGATGAGCTGAACTGTGTAGGCCGCACATATGGAGTGGTCCAGTGGATTCCGACCAGACTGTCTCCTGTGCACAGTGCACCACAGTCTCTGAGCACTGACACTCTCACAGCGCATGCATACTGCCGCAATCCCTGACTCCCCGTTGTCAGTCACAAGACTCAGACACATACACCAGGCAAGCGTGACACACCAGCCAGCCAATGAGGACCATTGATGTCCAAATACTCTTCACTCATTGCTTGGTGATGGCACGTGGACGCTGACGACTTTAAGCGAGCCACATGAGCAGCTGGCATATAGGGCTGAGTGGAGGAGACTGACTCTGGACACGTCGCACAAACAAATACCGGTAGATATACCGGCACCGGCTCTAAGGTCCTAATTACTGGCCGTGCCGGTAAAATACCGGCTGGGTGGCAAGCCTAGTTGAAGTGAGTGTGCTGTGTTACTTAATAATAAGGTCCTGTATCCTTACAGTTGAGGTGAGTGTGCTGTGTTACTTGATAATAAGGTTCTGTATCCTTACAGTTGAAGTGAGTGTGCTGTGTTACTTGATGAATAAGGCCCTGTATCCTTACAGTTGAAGTGAGCGTGCTGTGTTACTTGATGAATAAGGTCTTGTATCCTTACAGTTGAAGTGAGTGTGCTATGTACTTGGTGAAGGTCACAGTGAGAAGATGTTTGTGAGTAAAGGAATAATTTAGATTACAGCAGTGGATACTGCAGTACATTTGAAGAAATAGGTTGGCAGACAGAGGGTTAAGTGACAGATGCAGTGATAGATAATGTATTAGTGATGTGGGAGTAAAATGGCGAGAGATTGGGACTATGGATGAATGGCTAGGGGATAGGTGAGTGGGGATGACAAGGGAGGAGGAGATGAGAGATTGAGGAGAAGAGGGACAGTGAAGTGTTACAGTAAAGTAATGGGTGAGGGGGAGAAATGACTATACATAGACAGTGAAGTAGACATGAAATACAGGGCTGTAGGGTTACTGCATTATACAGACACTAGTTGAACAGCCCGTTACACGGGCCACAGTGGCAGTAGACACTGCCCGCGCCACTGCTGATACAGAGCTGGACGCTCCTTCGGAGCGCCCCGCTCTGTATCAGCCGTGGCGCGGACAGTCTGTACTGCGCATGACTGCTGCACGCACAGCAGTGTCTACTGCGCATGCCGAGCGTTACACACAACTTAGTGAATTATTATATAGGATAGTGTAGCAGTTGGTTGGAGTGAAGCACTTTAACTCTGAGTGTGAGAGAGGTACGCAACATATTGCTGTGTAATGAGTTGTATAGTCCTCTGGCAGTGAAAGGGTTAAGTGACACATGTTGGGCGCTTATACACTATGTGGGACGGCGTTGGCCGTCATGTTATGACCGTTGGGCGCACGTGTGTGTGTGTGTGTGAAATGTAGACACACTGATATATGCAACACACAGGCAGACACATACACACAGTGAGCGGCAGAGACGTGCAAAAGACATGCACACACACACCGGAGATGCACACATGCACACAAATATGTAGCAGAGATGTACACACACACACACAACATATATGCGCAGAAACACATGCACGCATGAGTTGTGCACCCCTCTGGCACTCAAATGGTTAAGTTATAGAGAGGCATGTCAGAGTTAAAAAGCAGTGGGAAGTGTGTTCATACCTGGGAACTTTGATTTGTGTTGTCTCTGGAGGGGAGTTATGTGGTGCTGATGTGGAGAGACAAATGGGGCAATTTGGGTTAAAAGTGGGCGGGGCTTAATCACGAGTAGGGGCGGGGCTTAAGATAAATGTGGACAAGTGCTAGTAATAGGCTGGGGAAGGAGGAGAAGTGGGAGGGAAATGCAAGTTTACAGTGTGAGGGGGTTGAACACACTCCCTGAGGGGTAAATCTTGACACACAACCCTGTAGCAGTCAGTGGGTTAAGTGTGTACCTGATGGCTGTCTGTCCTGTGTCTTGCATGGCAAATGATGACAGTGAAGAAATCAGCAATGAGGACCTACTTTAACCATTTGAGTGCCATTTTGTTCCCCTGGTGATGCAGCACCTTTCAGTGGCTACACTACAGGTCCTGCTGAGGCCACTGGGAGTCAGGGTGAGTGACTGTGTGTGTCAGCCATATTTCTTTCTGGCTTTGTGTGTGTGTATGGGTGTTTGGTGCTGTGTGAGTGGGGCATGAGTGTGTAATACCTGGGAACTTTTACTTGTGGAGTCCCTCATGTGGTGCTGATGTGGAGAGAGCATTGGGGCAATTTGGTTTAAAGGGGGTGGGGCTTAATCGCGAGTAGGGGGCTGGGCTTAAGAGAAATGTGGAGAAGTGTTAGTAATAGGCTGGGGAAGGAGGAGAAGTGGGAGAGAAATGCAAGTTTACAGTGTGAGGGGTTTGAACACACTCACTGAGGGCTAAAACTTGATACACAACCCTGTGGCAGTCAGTGGGTTAAGTGTGTACCTGATGCCTGCCTGTCCTCTGTGTTGTATGGCAAATGATGACAGTGAAGAAATAAGTGAGCAATGAGGACCTACCTTAACCCTTTGAGTGCCATTTTGTTCCTCAGTGGCTGTAGTACAGGTCCTACTGAGGCCACTGGGAGTCAGGGTGAGTGACTGTGTGTCAGCCATATTTCTTTCTGGCTTTTGTGTGTGTGAGTGGGGCATTTGTGTGTGTGAGTGGGGCATGTGTGTGTGTGTGGTGCTGTGTGAGTGGGGCATGTGTGTGAGTTTGGTGCTGTGTGAGTGGGGCATGTGTGTGTTTGTCTGTGGTGTAGGAGCAAGTGGCGGCCATATTGTTTTTTTTCTGACTTTGATAGTGGTGGGCGGGCTGCATAGTGGGGGTGGGCCAACTCCCTTCGGCCACTGCAATTGGTGTGAAAATCACACCCCCATTGAATCACCCAATGGGAACAGTAACCCCTGGGTGTGTGTGTCTCCTGAGGAGACATAAATTATGCAATGAGCCTTTCTCTTTTATATATATAGATATACATATATATATATATATATATATATATATATATATATATATATATATATACACATTCATACATACATCCATATATATATATATGTACAGCTGTTGTCAATCCACTGTAGGATGAAGGGCTCTACAGCAAGCCAAACTAGGGGTTAGGACCATAATAATCTGGTATGCTGGATCATTGGAGGTTGGCAGATACTTGCCCCTTCAAGCACTAAAACTTTCATCCCTTGGGTTTGAACTGAATACTTTATATATATAATTAACAACCAGCACTAAAATGAATGTTATGAATTCTATCCAAATCTTTATAAGGATGAAGGACAACAACTGCATGCAGTATCAGGGGCTTATACTGTGCCATCAGTTTTGGTAGAAGGAGTAGAATCTACAATAAAATCAATGAAAACTGGCAAAGCAACTTGACCTAATAAAGCCATTACTAGACTTGTGCATGGCAAAAAATTTTGGTAAAATTTGATTTCGGACAATTTTTTTTTTTTTTTTAATTCGTCAATAGTCCGAATTATTTGGCCAAATTTTTAAAAAAATGTAAAATATTCAATAAAAAATTAATATTAAATAAAACTAAAAAATACATCAAACTACATTAATAATAATATAAAATTTCTAATGAGACAGGAAGTGGTATTTTATAAACCCCAAAACACATATATGTATATGTCACATCAAATTAAAGCCCTTTCTGCCCTTTAAAAAATGGTATATAATATGTGTTTGTGTAATAAATAAGAAAGATAGGAATTATGTTTGAACACGTACATAGCAATAATGCCAAAATTGCTTGTGTCCTTATGTGGTTAATAGCTACACTTTGCATGAAATGTAAAGCACCTGTTTTATCAGATCTATTTTTAGTAGCATGTAGCAACATTGTAATGGTTTCAGGTGGGAAAGCACAGTGCCCTCTATTTTTAGTAGAATGTAGCAATATTGTAATGGTTTCAGGTGGGAAAGCACAGTGCCCTCTATTTTTAGTAGAATGTAGCAACATTGTAATGATTTCAGGTGGGAAAGCACTGTGCCCTCTATTTTTAGTAGAATGTAGCAACATTGGAATGGTTTCAGGCGGGAAAGCGTCATCTGAATTTCTGAAATTTACACCGAAGTTCAGACTAGGTCCCATTCGGATTCTAATTTTTTTGTGTGGGCGGACCTTGGTTTTTGGAAGGTCCGAATGATGCTGAATACTCCTTATTCGTCCAAATTCCAAAATAAGCCAAACCGAATCACACAAGTCTAGCCGCTACTGAAATGTCAAAAGCTGGAGGTCAACCCTTATTCAAAGCACTAACTAAACTATTTTAAAAATGTCTACTACTCAACAAAGTGCCTGAAACACGGAAATATACACGAGTCATCCTGCTGCACAAAAAAATATGAGAAGACAGAGCTAAAAAAATGAACAAATAAACCTATTGCCATTGATCTGCAAGGTTTCACAAAGATAGTATCAAGAAGAATGAACATAATACTTGCCCATCATTTTGGTACTGGACCGCCCTTATGGGTGGGATTAGTCTAATATGCATGTGGAAATTTCTCCTCTGTAATGGCACTAGAGAGCTAAAATGTGATGCTCTTGAGCGGTGACTAGCCGGAGAACAGGCCATTGTGCTTTTGTTCGTACTCAGAGCCTCTCACATCATTTTTGGCTTGTTTTTGAGAAACACTTAGGGTCTCTCCCTAAGTGTAAAGGGTAATCCAGACGTGGACCCCTTGCTCTCAGTGCCTAGGGAAGCCAGCTGCACCTCATTGACGAGGCCCAAATAAGGCCGAAACGTACGTCTGGGGTTAGCTGGTTTTTCCGTGCAGAGGAGACTTGCCCATCATTTTGGTACTGGACCGCCCTTATGGGTGGGATTAGTCTAATATGCATGTGGAAGTTTCTCCTCTGTAATGGCACTAGAGAGCTAAAATGTGATGCTCTTGAGCGGTGACTAGCCAGAGAACAGGCCATTGTGCTTTTGTTCATACTCAGAGCCTCTCACATCATTTTTGGCTTGAACATAATACTTGATACACAATATAAGGAACAAACAGGCTTTAGAAGCAGTTTCAGTAAAATGGACCCTATCCAGACAGTGCAACAAGTTATATAATGAAAACAACCTTCCCTTATGTCTTGGCTTCATTAACTGTGAAAACGCTTTTGATTCAGTGAAAAAGCAAGCAATAGTCAGCGCCCTGATTGGCAAAGGAATAGTCAGAGCTTACATAAATATCCTCCAATCAATATATTAAAATGTAACTGCTTCAATATAGGTCAACAAGGGTAAAGTTTTTTTTTTGCCTAGCTCATTGCAATGAAATGAATGGGAACAATGAATTTACACACAGCACATAGCGACTTTTATTTTATTTCCCATAGGCATGGTATAAAAGGGGTATGAGGGAGCCTGTATTGGTGGAGGCTGGGGAAAGAATCAGTTGAACAGGGGATTTTTAGGGGGCTTCTGTTGACTGGGATTGGGGGGACAATAAAAAAAATAAATTAAAAAAAATAAGAATTTGGTACATAACATGACAGGGACCCCCTGACCTAAGCTATGACGACGGGATAGAGTATTTTGTGGAGGATGATTTGTAGGACTTAGACTTGTTAGAGGCCCAAGCCCGGAGGAAACATTCATTTCTAAGACTTACACTTGTGTTAGGAACAAACCCTGAGGACACAATGATTTGTAGGACATAGGCCTTGATTCAGTTTTTTCAAGCATGGTAAGCTATTCAATTACCAGTGCTCTGAAAAAGTGCCGGCAAAAAAAAAAAAACCTGTTGGGAGATAAATTTAGCGCGTTTTCACCCATAGGAAAAAATAAAAACACTGCAATATGCAATTAAATTGACTGTGTTAGACATTAAAGGGATAGTAATACTTTATTTTAACCCCTTAGTGACTGGCCGCGCACACGCGGAGTCCCCGAACAGTGTGCAGTTACTTGGGGACCCGGGCTTCCGGGAGGTACATGTATGTCCTCTGTCACTAAGTGACAGTTTTTGCGGGAACATACATGTACGTTCATTGTCGGGAAGGGGTTAAGAAGCTTTACTATTGTTCTAATTAAATAAAGCAAATGATCTTACTCTTGTTTTCATAACTTGTGTAGTTTTTGTGGAATATTGACCTAAAGTTCCCCCAACCTGCTCCTTTTACCCACGTCAGTGATCTAGCTGACAAACTTAGATTCTGGTCCCGGGACCGGACGGCTCATCTGTAAAGCCGGAATAACATTGCATACAAACAGAATCTTCATGAGAATGGTCTACAAAGTGTGCCCGCCTCAAAGGGGCAGGAGGGGGGAACTTTAGATCAATATTCCACAAAAACTGTAGACGTTATGAAAACAAGAGTAAGATCATTTGCTTTATTTAATTAGAACAATATTAAAGCTTCTTAAAATAAAGTATTACTGTCCCTTTAAGAGCCAATAAGGGACCCAATTTATGGTGCAAATTTAAGACCAAGATTTTTTGGTAGCAGAGTCTCTTATCGGATCTGAAAACAGCCGACCCATTAATCAAAAGTAAAAAAAAAAAAGCCCCATATCAATACATCCAAAGTATTGAAAAAATGTATCCAATTTTAGTAAAATTAACCCTATGAGTGCCATTGGGGTATTCTTACCCCACTGGCACTCTTAGGGTTAGTTCGACTAAAGTACAAAGCAACAGCCTCTGAAAAAAAAAAAAGACTTACTATTAATCCTGATGTCCAGCGGGGTATTCAGCACCATAATCAGGTACTGTCCATCTTTGTCTTCTTTCTTCTCTTTTCATTCATGTATCTTCTTTGTCTCCATTGATGCCTTTCTGTAAAAAAAAAAAAAAATAATAATAATACATATTACATGATATGGCACAAACCTAACCCTGTGTATAGTTTAACCCCTTGAGTGCCAGAAGGGTACGCAACACATTGCAGAGCAAATAGTTCATACCGCTTTAACACTGAAAGGGTTAAAACAGGCACAGATCACAGGGTTCAACATACTCAAATAATTGCCCCATCAATCTGGATGAAATTAAAATATTGTCCCCCAAAAAATGTTACAAACTGTCCAAAAAATATTGTAATCCTTAAAGCCCCCCTTTTTTTCTCTGCCGCTGTATGCTTGTTCATATTTTCTCCCCTGCCGCCAGAGGAGGAGAAAAAAAAGGGGGCATTAAGGATTACAATATTTTTTTGGACAGTTTGCTAATATTGTTCTGGGAATAATATTTTCATTTGATACGGATTGATGGGGCAATTATTCGAGTACTAGTGTAAAAGTCTGTGTACACGTGCCAAGGTCTGGTTAATGTTAAAGTGTTAGTAATGTCTAAAAAAAGTTTTTTTTTGCATTTAGAAGAGCATAAAAAGCTGATCTAAATGCAAAAAATGGTTTAAGAGATATGGGCGTTTAAAGTTCGCTGTTTCCTACTGACAGCTGTAAAGCTGTCAGCAGGAGATTCATGTCGGTCGACACGGTGGTGCTTGAGAAGTGCCGCGACCTCGTTACTTACACGGAATCCCTTCGTTGGAATGGTCTAAAACGTGTGCCAGAACACCAGGCACACATTTTAGACTATTCCAATGAAGGGATTCCTTGTAAGTAACGGCACATGTTTTAGACCATTCCAATGAAGGGATTCCGTGTAAGTAACGAGATCCCTATTCAGCAACGCATCAATTACAAAGTCCTTCTTCTCACCTTTAATGCTCTTCACACTGCTATCCCTCCTTACATGTCTTCCCTCATCTCCTCTTATGTTCCCGGCCACTTTCTTCGCTCAGCACACAATGCCCTTCTTGTTACACCATGCACACCCTCTGCCCTATCCCATCTCAAACCCTTCTCACTTTCTGCTCCCTACCTATGGAACTCCATACCCGTCTCCCTATGTCTAGAACAATCCCCCCCGTGTTTAAGTCTACCCTGAAATCTTATCTTCTGGAGCACTAGGACCATGCACTACCTTTCACCAAAGCCAGCACTTTTAACCTCAGCACTTGATACCCACATACCTTGCTATCTGTCTCCTTTTACCCATTTAGACTGTAAGCTCCTTGGGGCAGGGACCTCTCTCTTAATGTTTCTATGAACGTGGTACTTATTTTATCCCCTCTTATTTAATGTAACTTACATCTTTTGTAAGGTGCTGCATACACTGTGTGGCACCATATAAATAAAGATGTACATATATACATACTGCTCCACGCGATGCAGTCTTGCGTCGCCTCACTCAGTAGAGACTGCCGGAATGCCTCTAGTGAGCATGACTGCCCAAACACCTCTACTGCGCATGACTGCATCGTGACAAACATCCTAGCGAATTATTATATAAGGATGTTGAACTCTGTCTTCTGTTCCTTGTTTAACCCTTTCAGTGTCAGAGAGGTACCCCTCTGTCACTCAAGGGGTTAAACTATGCACAGATGACAGGGTTAGGTTTGTGCCACATCATGTAATATTTATTTTTTTCTTTTTTTACAGGAAGGAATCAATGGAGACAAAGAAGAAACAAGAAAGAAGAAGGAAGAGAGAAGAAGACGGACAGTGGATGAAAGGTTGGTGTAACACAGATGAGCTAACGATCGGTGCTTGAAAGTATCTAAGGCACCGATCATTAGTGTTTTTCCTTTGAGGTTCCCATTATTCACACTATTTAGAGTGTGCTTTGGGGATTTATTGCACAAAACGGACGTTTGGCCAAGAGCCTTTTTCTGTGGCCTAACGTCTGTTGTGCTTTCAGTTGGTAGGGCAATTGAATACCAACTTAGATATTTTCCCTACTGCATGTTTTAGGTCAACTAATTTAATCAACGCCTTATTCTTGTTAGGCACAAGCCCTGAGGAAACATTGATTTGTATGACTTAGTCACTTAGACTTGATGTTTGTCACAACCCGTCCTACCTGTCCCCACCAGAGGTGGCCTTAGTTCTGATTACTGAATTCCTACACCTGTTTGCATCCTACATATACTCTGAACTTTCCCACTTTCCCTGCCCTTGGATGTTCAGTGCACAGCATCTTTGTACCTGTTATCCTTTTTCCTGATTACTGTTGTGACCTGGTTTTGAACTTCATTGTACTGAATATCTGGCTTCCTGTCCCCAGCTTTGTACCCGACTATCCTTTGAGATCCTGTGTGTCGACTGCTTGCTCCATTGCTTTGCCAACTGTGTACCGACTCCGGCTTGCCTTACCACTCTCCGCATATCTATGACTTTGAGGTACCGACTACCTTGCCTGCTCGACTAATTGTGTACAGACTCCAGCTTGCCTTACGACTATCTGTTATTCTACGTCTTCATGGTATTGACAACTCGGATTCTCTGACTACTTGTGTACCGACTCCAGCTTGCCTTATGACTCTCCTGGATTACCTACAACCTCTGCTTCTCTTTGAATCATCATTCCACCCTGTGGTTCGACTGCCAGACTCTGCAGTTGGGTTCCGACTCTGTGTTGGTGCTTGTGTTTCTCCGCATCTCTGCACACTAGCTAACCCTAACCCAGGTTGAGAGACTGTGACAATGTTAGAGGTCCAAGCCTTGAGGAACAATTGATTTGTAGGACTTAGACTTGTTAGGCACAAGCCCAGAGAAATCAAAGATAATTTTTATCAATCAGACTTGTTAGCATAACAAGCCATGAGAAATCAGTGATTTGTAGGATTTTGGCTTGTTAGAAACAAACCCCAAAAAATTGTTGACCTTTGGTTTACATTTAAAGAACAAGGCCTGAGAAAAAAAATATGCCCTACTGGCCTAGTGTCAGCAGATCATGTTGTGGTGGCCAGTGGCCATTGTCAAATGCCCTGGTGTCATTGAAGCATTTGTGACTGCTGTTCTTACTGCTGCTGCTGAGTTGTTTAAACAATAGGATTATGAGGCTGCTCCAAGGGAATGGGATCAACAATAGAAAGGATATGGGTGATGATGATCTTGGTTCCACTTGCCACTTCTAGCTCCAGTGATGCATTTGAGGCAGTAGCAGCACCACAACTGGACCCCACCACTTCAGTTATATGTGGAGAAAAGAAGTTGGCCAATAATGCTTATCCTCCTGCCCCTCCACCAAAATCGTGGTTGTGTTGTTAGAATATGTATGTGTGTATGTATATTTTTATTTTTATACGCCAACCTGTGTACTTGGCAGGCACTTTACAGTTTACATTTAGTACAGAAGGAGTGCAATACATGTAGTGATTAAGTGCTTATATAGACAATAATAATGGGAACACCAGGTGAGTATACATTAGGATAAAAGGTCCCTGCCCTGTAGAGCTTATAATCTAAGTATAGGATGGGTGACATACAGATACAATCAGGAAGAGGAAGAAGTGCAGTTGTTGACATATGAACGTTAGTGCTACACTTAAGAGATGCTCTTTTAGCTTGGATTTGAAGTTGTTGAGGATTGGTGAATACTGGGTGGTAGGGAGTTCCAGAGGTAGGGAGCAGCAAGGGAAAAAGCCTTCAGTTGTGAAACAGTGATAGTGGTTAAAGGGACAGAGAGTCCTCCACCATGCGTGGTGCATAGTGGACGTGCAGATATATGGCAGGAATAGCAAAGATGAAAAATAAGGTGGGGACAAGTGATTGAGAGTTTTGAAGGTAATGAGGAGGAATTTGAATGTGATACGCTGCTTTATGGGAAGCCATGACAGTGATTTTAGGAGTGGTGGGGTGAGTACTGTTCTGGAGGAAAAGAAGAGTATTCTGTTGGCCGAATTAAGAACTGATTGAAGAGGAGCGAAGAGGTTAGCAGGCAGACCAATAAGTAAAGAGGTGCGGTAGTCCACGAGAAAAGGACACATTCTATAAAAATTTAAATATATATTTTTACCTCTCATCAGCAACTTCAGTGTGCACAGTGTGTGTGTAGGAAATATGGGAAGGACTGGGACAAAAGGGCACATAAGCACTCACATTAAACAACTGGCATAACTATAATCAAACACCGTGACTCTTAGGTCCGCAATGTGAAGTAATCCCACCAGAAACCTAGTACTGCTGCTCTCACTATGCCCCTTGTCTGCTACTCGCTAAGGACACAGTCTTAATAATAATAATGAACCCTCCCTGCCACTACCTTAGTGGGAAAGGAATCTCCTCAGGTTCTGCTTGATGCCCAGGTTGCAATTATCCTCCACCACATTGCCATGTGTGGTCAGTCAGCGTACCACACAGTGTGCAATGGGTGGACACAAACTGACACATTCTGACATCTACAGAATGACAATCAGCTGGTGAGGGAAGTAAAGATGATTGAGGTAGATTGTCAGAAAATGTTACTAGAATAGGAAGGTGATTGCGAGCCAGGTGTTTCACTCACCATTTAACTTTCAGGATCTGTCTGTGTCTCTTTATTCTTCCTCCTCTTTGATTTCCGCCTCACCTCTTCTTGCCTCTGGGGATAGACAGGGAGTTCTGCAACAGTGATGCCCTATTTCTTTGGTGGGTGTTTGGCTTTAACATGTTTCAAGGTAAAGGGACACGTGCATTTCATGCTTCACAAAAATGTAATTGTATATGTATTTTATATGTGTTATGAGAGCGGTTGTGCCAAGGTGCGTTCCCTCCTTTCCTCTTTTCACTGGTAGTATCCATTGTTACTAACTAACTGCATCAGGGAATGGAATTGGAGTCACTTAGGCCAAATTGGAATGACCACAATGACCTCTGCAGTTTCCCTTTGAAGGACTATCAGGATTATGGGAATGAGGAAATAACATAGAGGAATGCCTTGGCATCTATTCCCTCAGCTTCCTGCAATAATGCTCTGAAGAAGAACCTTTCCATCTTCCAGAGTTCACACAAAGGCTATCCGGTGCAAAGTTGGAAAACTGTCATACAACAGGTAACAACAACAAAAAAAATATATCCCTGTATGTTGAGCTTCCCCTGGATGTAGACTGCCATGAGGTCCAAGGCAGGTAAAGAGGTCCATTCCAGGATCGGAATGCTGTCCCTTAGTAGTGACAAGCTCTTTGATCCTTCCTGCTTCCTGAAGTATGCCATCTCAGAAATGTAGTCTGTCTGGTTCTTTCAATGGATGCTCTACTAGGGTGAAGGAGACATGTTTAATGCCATAAATGTAGCACTTTGTTCTAAGACTTGTATGAGTTGGCTACAAACCCATGCTCTACTTCAACTTGGCATGTGGTTCCCTAACCTTTGCCATTAAGATAGATATTAAATAATTTCTTAATCGGTTAAATAGAAACCTCTGGACAGAGTTTCTTCCAGTTCCCACTATCTTAGTGACTGAAGAGCATTTATCTCTTCACATGCACTTCACCATGATTACATAAAATCACCCCATCTCTGAGTACTCTTTGCTGGCACTGCATGCATCATGCAGGTACCTATCTTTATTTATGGTGGTCATGCCCAATTATGCAAACTTTTTGGATGAAATGTATAGACTCTATAGAGATCTTTATACAAGTCTCTATTCCTCGGGATCCTCTTCCTGTTCTTTTTTATCCTGGTTTACCAAATCTTCCGTCTTTACAATGGTATATCCTCCTATCTATGGTAAATGCAGCCAAATCTTCAATCCAGTTCTATTGGAAGGATAGAAGTCCACCAACAGTTTCTGAACGGCATAAGTGAGTGAACACTCAATTATTGTTCTCCAAACTCACCTGGCTCAAAACAGGTAATGACAATGTGCCTATATCACTATTTATATCCAAACTAGTTGAAGAGCCCGTTACACGGGCCACAGTGCCACTGCCACTCAGTCGAGGGGCAGTCATGCGCTGTGGAGACTGCCTGCGCCGCGGCTGATACAGAGCTGGACGCTCCTTCGGAAGGTCCAGCTCTGTATCAGCCGCGCCGTGGGCAGTCTCTACTGCGCATGACTACAGCAAGCGCAGCAGTGTCTACTGTGCATGACGTGGCATTACACACGTTTTAGTGAATTATTATATAGGATGGAACTCACCTTCCAGAACACTCTTGTAGACCCTTGAGTGAACTGACATACTCTTTATGTGAGGAGCCTCACCTGGCTTGACCTGATTTCACTTCACTACTGCCTTACTCTACTTTTCTTCTCTGTCTGCCCTTTTTCCTTCTTCCTCCTTCATCTTGCTATTTCCCATATACCTCTTTCCTTCTCCCTTTTCCTATATTGCTCTCATTAGTCTGTTCACCATAGAACCTTACATCCCTATCTTATATTTCTCTTTTGCTCCCTCCCTTTTCTAATCTAAAATGGCATAACAGAGATGCTTTAACTTCACTTCCTGATACAGGTTATGGAGGCTTAATTCTTGACCTGCATATTTCAACAAATTTACACTTCCTACCACATGTATATTGATCTTACGTTCTTTGATTATTATCTTGTACAGTATACAGTTCTGTTCTCTGTCTAGATTGCTCTGGCCACACCCACCATTCAGAATGTGGGTGTGGCCAGCACAGTTGAGGAGCCCCTCAACATTTGGAGCTCTGATTTCACTTCACTGCTGCCTTGCTCTGTTTTTCTTCTCTGTCTGCCCTTTTTCCTTCTTCCTCCTACTTCATCTCTTTACGCTATTCCCCATATTCCTCTTTCATTCTCCCTCTTCCTATATTGCTTCTATCAGTCTAACTACTATCCTTTTCTCACACTATAACCTTACTTCCCTTTCTTTTATTTTTCTTTTGCTCCCTCCCTTTTCTATTCTAAAGTGGTATAACAGAGATGCTTTAACTTCACTTCTTGATAAAAGTCATGGAGGCTTAATTCTTGAACTGGAAAAGAACAAACAAGAGGGCTCCCAATAGTGCCTGTTATCCCAATATCAACAGAGTACATAGTAATAAATTATCATACTCACAAGGTCAGTAGTTATTTGAGGGATTATACCTGCAAACAACAAAACACACATGCAGAGGCAATGACCTGTCTCTGCTCAGGTTTCCCAGTATATGGAATGAGTTGAAAGGAGTGCTGTAATCTTCAGTCCAAATACTGTATTGTACAAACAGGCACTACTGGCACCCTCTTGTTTGTTCTTTTCCATATGTCTACTTCTGATGTGCTGAGGTGAGGAGCAGCCCAGGGCTGAGAAAGAATCTCCTTCAGGGATCCACACTGTAGTGGGGACAGTGTTTTAAAGAGATAGTGATGTTTCATAATAAAAGCAGCTCTAATTAATCATCATAGTATTTGGACCTTGGAGAGTGTTATTTCAATTCAGTTGTAGTTCAAGAGTAAGTGAAGGATAAAGTATCCCCCTCCCGCCCCTTTTACTGATGTAACACTGTTAAGCCAGATCAGAAGGGAGTTGCCCAGGTAGATTGCAGAGAGGGACAATATTCATTTAAGATAAGGGAAAAACCTGAAAAACTTCTCAAGGGGGGCAGGGCTTTTGTTGTTCTCATAGGAAGAAGATTGTCCCCTTCTGTTATTTGTCTGGTCTTACAACCAGATTCCACATCTGAGAAGAACAACCAGATTCCACATCTGAGAAGAGATGGCTTACACTAGGTAAAAGGGGCGGGAGGGGGATATTTTATCATTCAACTACTCTTGAACTACAACTCTGACAGTATTGAAATAACACTCTCTATGGCTCAAATACTATGAAGATTAATTCGAGCTTCTGTTTTTGTGAAACATTACTATCCCTTTAAAGAAATCCCCTATGCGCAGTTGTCAGTAAACACATAAGTGTTTGGCTGATCACTCATCTTGTGAGTATAATATTTGAAGTGGTGAAGGGTTGGGGATAATACTCCATTGCAGACAATATTGCACCAGAAGCGCCTTCTTATCTTGTTTTTAATATTCTTGAACTGCTTATTTCAACAATTTTACACTTTATACCACATGTATATTGATCTTATGATCTTTGAATATTCTCTTGTACAGTATACAGCTCTGTTCTCTGTTATTCTCAATAAAAATGTAATAATAAAAAAAAAACTGGTGCAGGGACACAGATTGCTCTGGCCACACCCGCCACCGAGGCACCCCTCAAAATTTGGAGGTCTTGGCAGTTGCCTACTCTGGTTCTCCTCTAAAGGGACATTGTCAGTGATGTAACTATAGGGGTCGCACCTGCGATCGGGCCAGTGCACTCCAGGGGCCTGGTCTCCCCCTGCGACCCCTCCGCTTGGCGCCTGCAATCTCCCGCCGGTGCTCTAGTAATGCAGATCGCTGGGAGATGACTAAGAGGACCACGCGGGAGCTCCAGGTAGGAGATGAGGGCATTGTGGAGGGGGTCAATGTAGTCAGGGGGGCCCATGGCACTTATTGTACCAGGGTCCGGAGGCTTCTAGGTACGCCTTTGGACATTGTTTTTGTTGTCAATGGAGAAGTTGATTTGCCCCAAAATGACTCTATTTTTCTCTTTCATAAGATCTGTGTGATTTATATTAAAGCAAGTTGTCTGGGTGCATTTGCAAATGGAATGATTGACATTTGAATATCTCTACCGTCTGCAATGTGGATGTTCAATCTTAATAAAACTTCTATCAACCAATCAATCCTTAAGGCTTTCAGCATTATGATTTGTGGTCTCTCAGGGATCAATTTGTAAAATGCATTTTTTGGCCTTCAACATGGACCAGGACTTTGTCAGTACATCTGTTGATTTATTTAGGTTTGATAGAATATCAGACATTATCTCCTTGCAGGGTGTTATGTCTGGAGCAGACCAACTGCCCAACAGGGGCAAATAAATATTCTCCTTTACGTTAAATTTGTTCTTAACACCTTGAATACTAGAGAGGTCTCCAACGTATTGCGAAGTCTTCTCTAGCATTCAACAGGTTAAAAGTCCAATTTAACTTATAGGAGATCTCTCATCCCTATAAAAGTTATGCTTATTAGATACAGTATGTAGCTATAATGTTAAAAACGTTATTTTTCTTTTGTACATAAGGCTCTATAAGCTTTAAAGGAACACTGACACCTCAAAATGACCTGGGGTTAGGCACCTTTAAATACCAGTACTCCATGATAGCCTTTGTATAAATGCTCTGTTCCCTGATGCCTAAAATACACTCTTACATATGCTCTATGGGGCTTACATTCCTGCCTTTTTCAGTACTCTATGGCCCCCATTCCAATAGCAATAGTGATAGAATGTATAAGATGTGATTGATCTGCATTGTCTTTAACCTCTTAATGCCCCCCCCCAATCCAGCGTGCTAGTGGCTATTAGTATTCTGGGATGGCAGAGCAGCTTGCAGCCGCACTGCCATCCTAGGATTCCATGACGCAACCATTTTATGGTTTGAGAGATATTCACAAGCAAAGTTTCCCCTCCCGCCCCTTTTACCTAGTATAAGCCATCTCTTCTCAGATGTGGAATCTAGTCCATTGACCAGACAGATAATAGCAGGGGACAATCTTCTTCCTATGAGAACAATGAAAGCCCTGCCCCCCTTGACAAGTTTTTCAGGTTTTTCCCTTATCTTAATTGAAGATTGTCCCTCTTTGCAGTTTACCTGGGTGCCTCCCTTCTGATCTGGCTGAGCAGTGTTACATCAGTAAAAGGGACAGGAGGGGGATACTTTGTCATTGAATTACTCTTGAACTATAACTCTGACAGAATTGAAATAACACTCTCCAAAGTCCAAATACTATGATGATTAATTAGAGCTGCTTTTATTATGAAACATTACTATCCCTTTAATGAAGAGTGTGATGGGGTCCACCTCCCTCCTTTTTTTTCGCTCTCTCTCCCCCTGTCCCCTCCTACATTTCCTATCCTCTCACATAATTTATTGCTCATATTTCATAGGTTTCAAATGTAGCAATGTTTCATGAATGCAGACTCATATATTATATTGCAATTTCCTCTCCTGCTTATATCTGATGCGATGCCTTAACTGATTTGTATGCATTGTACTGAATTCTTAAGATTGCATGTCATGCTTTACCATATTGCCTGTATTTCTCTTTTTATGTAAATTAAACTTTTCAATAAAATAAAAAAAAAAAACAAGAAATAGGAGGAAAAAGTATAAAAATGGAAACATTGCCATGACACGATTATTGGTACCCTCTTGCAGAATTCAAATCAGTTTGAAAATTCCCTGTTCCTTTTTCACAATGCTGAAGACAAGAGAGCTGTCTGAAAGCATCAAAAACACTATTATTACCAAACGTAAGAATTCTAAAGGGCACAAAGCCATCTCCAAAGACCTTGACATCCTTGTTTCAACAGTTCGCAATGTTATTAGGAAGTTTGCTGCTGATTGACCTCTAAAGAAACTCCCTGGACATGGTGGCAAGAGGAAAATTGATCAGAGAAGTCTTCGAAAGTTGGTGCGAACTGTGGAAAGAACACCACAAAAGACATCCACACAGCTTAAAGGGATAGTATTGTTTCACAAAGAAAGCAGCTCCGATTAATCTCCATAGTATTTGGGCCATGAAGAGCATTATTTCAATACTGTCAGAGTTGTAGTTCAGGAGTAACTAAATGATAAAGTATCAACTTCCTGCCCATTTAATGATGTAACACTGCTCACCTCAGAGCAGCAAGACTGTCCGTGTGGATCACAGAGAGGGACAATCTTCAGTGAGCATAAGGAAAAATCTTCCAAGGGAGGCAGGGTTACGGTCATAGTAAGAAGATTGTCCCTTGCTGTGATCTGTCTGGTCCCAGGACCAGATTCCACATCTGAGGGGAGGTGACTCACACTAGGTAAAATGGGAGGGAGGGGGATACTTTATCATTCTATTACTCTTGTACTACAACTCTGACAGTATTGAAATAACACTCTACATGGCCCAAATACTATGAAGATTAATCAGAGCTGTTTTTTTTGTGAAACATTACTATCCCTTTAAGGCAGACCTGGAGCAACATGGAGTGATGGTTTCAACCCATATCATATGCCACACACTAAACCAAGAAGAGCATTATGGGTGAAGGCCAAGGAGAACCCCACTGCTGAAAGCAAAACATAAAAAAGGCACAACTGGTCTTTGCCAAAACTTACCTAGTGAAACCACAATCTTTCTGGGAAAATGTTCTATGGACAGTTGAAACGAAAGTAAAGCACTTTGGCAATGCAAACCAGTGGTATGTTTATAGGTCACCAAATGAAGCTGATAAGGAAAATAACACCCTTCCTACAGTTAAATCTTTGAGTGCCAGAGGGGTACGGAACGCATTGCTTTGCAATGCGTTCTGTACCCCTCTGGCACTCAAAGGGTTAAATATGTTTGAGGATCCATAATGTTGTGGCCTGCTTTGCTGATTCTGGTATTGGAGGCCTTGAACGTATTACGGGAATCATGAAATCAGTGGATTATCAAGGCATTTTACTGCGAAATGTGCTACTCAATACGAGGTATGGGTCTAAGATCCTGGGTCCTCCAGCAGGACAATGATCTAAAGCACACATCCAAAAGAACAAAAGAAAGGGAAAAAATACTGTTTTAGACTGGCCACCAATGAGTCCTGATCTCACTCCGATTGAAAAACTTTTTAAAGAGCTAAAATCTGCCACTGGGAAAAGGAATCCTTCAAACATTCAAGAGCTTGCAATTGCAGTTGAAGAGTGGGAGGAACTGACAGCAGGCAGGTACAAGAAGCTTTTAGATGGCTACAAGAAATGTCTGGAGGCTGTTATTGTTGCCAAGGGTTGTGCATCCAGATATTAGGGAAGAGTGCCTTTAATGCTCTCCAGGTCATATTTACTTTTCTTCTGTGAAATCACTACGTCAGTTGAAAATTTTTTTTAATACCTTTAAAGGGACAGTAATACTTAAAAATTACTATCCCCCACGTGGAGTCAGAATAAAACGGAGTTAAATGAGACCAGCGGCATCTCTCAATGGTTTGAGAGATATCCACTTTCAAAGTTCTGCTTTGTGGCTTTTCCCCTGACGTCAGTGTTCTAGCTGACAGCAGGGGAGTCCTCTCCTGGGATCAGCCAGTGGCTCTGCAGCAGAACCGAGATCGCATTAATAAGAAAGAAATCCTTTACTAAAAAGGTCTTCTACGTGTGCTTGGTTTGTAAGCACATGTAGAAGACTTTTGAAGTTATGGATTTCTTTTTTATTAACTCGATCTCGGCTCTGCTGCAGAGCCGCCAGCTGATCTCAGGAGAGGATTCCCCTGCTGTCAGCTAGAACGCTGACGTCAGAGGAGAGGGAACTTTGAAAGCAGGTATTTCTCAAACCATAAAAGGTCTGAGAGATGCAGCTGGTCTCATGTAACTCCATTTTTTACTGGCTACAACATGGGGGATAGTAATTTTTAAGAATTACTATCCCTTTAAATTCTTCTCTGATAATACAAATTCCATTTATTTCTGAAGATATTTCACGTGATGTATGAAATATTCAAGGGTGCCAATAATGTTCACCATAAATATATATATATATATATTTTTTATTTTTTTTTATGATATCATATCTGTGTTCATATTCTTTTAATCAATATTGTTTTTTTCTGTATACATTGGTGGCTAGGCTCTCTCCAAATTTATGTTATTAATAATTACATTATTAATAACCAGCTCTATATTTTTTATTTTGCTTATTTCCTGTCTTTTATGGTTAACGTGCTAAAATGAACCAAGGGTGTCTTGCCATGTATGGTCATTATGCCATGAAAAATGCAACACACTTAACCATATGTACTAAAAATTAGCTTTGCAAGGGGAGAGAGAGAGAGAGAGAGAGAGAGAGAGAGAGAGAGAGAGAGAGAGAGAGAGACTTTAATCATTAGCATGTAGGCATGTAGTAATGATGATGTGTTAGGGAGGGCAAGTGGGGAAGCAGAAAGGACATGTTCAGATTTCAGCATCATAAACATCACCATTGCTCCAATAACCCTTTCAGTGTCACATGGATGTGCATTGCACACCTATGTGGTACTAAAAGAGTTATAACAGTAAAATCAATTGACACAGTTGATGCATAAACTGAGAGAACTGCCAGTGAAGCTGTTACATATTTCAGCTTCTCTGCTGTTCTGATAGAAAAAACATTTCAGCAGATACTTTGCCTTGTGGAGTACCTTACAAGTCCCCTGTTTACATGAATCAGCTGATTGGAGGATAAACCGCTGATCAGATGTTTTACTAATTGCAGAATGGAAGACAAGCTGTTATATGTAACAGCTTCTCTGCCAGTTCTCTAAGTTTATGAATGTTAATGTTTGAAGGATTTCTTTTCCCAATAGACTTTAATGTTTTAACTCTTGCAATGCCACAGGGTTGTGTAATGTGCATCCCTATGGCACTGAAAAGGTTAATGTAGGGCAGCTGCTGTCTCTGATCTCTAGCAGAGACCGAAAACTGCCCTCTGATTCCATAGCAGGCTATGAGGAGATCCCAGCTGCATCAAACTCAGAATGGTGAAGTTGGGACTATGAACACTGGTAGCATAGACAGCTATTGAAGATTATTGCATGTGACAAAGTGCCACATTAACAAATAAACCCATCCAGAGGAAAGTTTTGTTAAGCTGCATTTCAGTATGCAAATGAGCCAGTCAAAGTAGACACTGCTAAATCGTAAACCTGGTAAAGGCATTTATGAAGTTGGCATGTTTGTTATGGATTCACAGGGATGTGATGGAGAAGACATCTTAGTGCTTATGTTGAGATGTAATAAAGGAAATATGCCACTATGTCTCCACACTGGCCACTTACCAACCGTCAGTGCATCCCCACCCCCAGGAGTAATTCAGTAGCAAATCATCTACACCATTTGGGACAAAAAGTAATTTCTAAAATCTCCATTGGACTAAATGGGGGTTATAACTCCTTCAGTGCTAAAGAGTCCTTCAGCACAGTGTGCTGGGGAGCCCTTTAGCATTCAAGGGGTTAAAATCCACATTTAAATCAAATCAGATATTATTTTGTCCTCTAAGGTGCAGATGGTTCACCCCAGATTATTTTGGCAGATCAGCATCATTGTCACAAAGCAGGATTTCAAGTTGTGTGAAAGCTGATAGGGAACAGAGTCTGTATTGTTCTACTAGTGCTAATAGCTGGGGATTAAGGCATTCATTGGAATTGCTAGAAAAGTATCAACATCCAGTTAATTAAAAGTCCAATATACAAGGTATTTGACTTTTTGCAACACACACACAGACTGATTGAGGTTGATGTCAGGGGCTGACTGACAGCACCCAGGGCCCCTGGTCCAAAAAGAGGTCTGGGCCCCTTGCCCAATGACATCATTGTCCCCTCTCCATGACACATTGACCCCTCCCCATGACATCATTGGTCCCTCCCCTTGATATCATTGGCCCACCTCATGACATAATTGAACTTTGCTTTGCATTGCGTTGCATACTGCTCTGGCACTCAAAAAGTTAAACCATATATAAATATTTAAAAAGATAATAATAATAAATAAAACTAACCTTACACTGCTTTGTAGCTTCTTGCCGTTGGCTGGAGGTTACTTGGCAACAGGATGTATAGCTTGAGGTTGTGCTGGATGTCTGGCCCGGTGGCTGTGCCTGTAGCGAGTACAATGTTTCATATATAAAGTGTGGTGGCCTGAGGGGGTAATGGATGGCCTGGGGGGTACTGAATAGCCTGGGAGGTACTGGACCAGGTCCAGTACCTCCCCAGGTCATTCAGTACCCCCAGGTCATTCAGTACCCCCAAGCCATCCAGTACCCTCCAGGCCATCCATTATCTTCCTAGCCTATCCATTACTCCCAAGGCCATCCAGAACTCCTCAAGGCCATCCAGAAACACCTCAGGCCATCCAGTACCCCCAAAGGCCATCTAGTACCCCCCTAGACCATCCATTAACCCCAAGGCCATCCAGGACCCCCAGGCCATCCAATACCCCTCTAGGCGATCCATTACTCCCAAGGCCATCCAGAACCACCCAAGGCCATCCATTACCCCCAAGGCCACCAAGAACCCCCTCAGGCCATCCATTACCTCCATGCCATCAATTACCCCCCAGGCCACCAATTACCCCCAAAGACCATCCATTACCCCCAGGCCATCCATTACACTGCTAGGCCATCCATTACCCTCAAGGCCATCCAGAACCCCCTCGGTCCATCCATTACCCCCCATGCCATCCATTACCCCCCAGGCCATCCATTACCCCCCAGGCCATCCATTACCCCCAAAGGTCATCCAGTATCCCCAGGCCATCCAGTACCCCCAAGGCCATCCATTGCCCCCTCAGGCCATCCATTGCCCCTTCAGGCCATCCATTACCCCCTCAGCCCATCCATGGATTACCCCCAGGCCATCCCTTACCCCAAATGCCATCCATTCCCCTAAATGCCATCCATTACCCCCTCATGCCATCCATTACCCCAAAGGCCATCCATTACCCCTTCAGTCCATCCAGTACTCTCATAGGCGATCCATTTCCCCCAAGACCAGCCAGTACCCCTAGGCCATCTATTACCCCCAAGGCAATCCAGTATTCCCTAGGCCATCCAGTATCCCCTAGGCCATCCATTTTCCCCTCAGCCCTTCCCCCCAGCCTCAAACCATCCAGTAACACCCCCAGCCCCAAACCATCCAGTAACACCCCCAGCCCCAAGCCATCCAGTACACCCCCAGCCCAAGCCATCCAGTACACCCCCAGCAAAACAAGTTCACCATAAGGAAAAAATATAACGCCACACATAAAAAAATGGGGCTTTTAACCGTTTGAATGATAAAGAGGTAAAACACTGGTACCGTGTTAGTCATGGATAAAGCAGGAGACTAGACGAGTAAAAATAATACCTTTATTGGTTAATCACTGTGTCGCACTCCCACTCTGATTCCACCACCATGTCCCACTCCAGCTCTGAGTCCCCCCAGCAGCACCAAGATGATCACAATGCAGCTACCACAGGCTGATTCAGCTGCACTTTATCAATTTGTGCCCCACTAACCCAGTGCAGCTGCACGAGCATGAAGCAGCTGCATTGATGTTTAGAGCCATGAGAGTAGACTTCCAGCACAGCAGAAGGAGGAGAGACAGGTGCTGGTGGTTGTGGTGGTGATAATGATACCCCACAGGGTGCTATTGATAGTGGGAAACATGAGAGTGCAACAAATGAAGCCTGTAGTATAGATCTTGAGGGATTGGGTATCACTGCTATCACCACCCCTAGTGTTAGTGAAATGATGGAGTTAGCTACAAGTTTAGATCCTGATGCTGAATTATCTATAAATACCAGTGCAATCAGTAATGAACGTTGAACATAGGCGCATTCACTAACATTGAAGTTAATTTAGGAGCTATTGGTGCTATTCACCATGGTGAATAGCACCAGGTGCTATTCACCATTAGGTCTGTTTCTTGCATCAAAACATGAGCAAACGCAAATAGCGCATACATTTATGACATTCAAAACATAGTAAATGCTCCATATTCTTAAATGGATAGTAATGTTTCATAATAAAAGCAGCTCTAATTAATTATCATACTATTTGGACTTTGGAGAGTGTTATTTCAATTCTGTCAGAGTTGTAGTTCAAGAGTAATTCAATGATAAAGTATCCCCCTCCCGCCCCTTTTACTGATGTAACACTGTTCAGCCAGAGCAGAAGGGAGGTGCCCAGGTAGACTGCAGAGAGGGACAATCTTCAATTAAGATAAGGGAAAAACCTGAAAAGCTTGTCAAGGAGGGCAGGGCTTTCATTGTTCTCATAGGAAGAAGATTTGCCCCTGCTGTTATCTGTCTGGTCTATGGACTGCATTCCACATCTGAGAAGAGATTGTTTACAGTAGGTAAAAGGGGCGGGAGGGGGAAACTTTTCTTGTGAATATCTCTAAAACCATAAAGGTTTGAGAGATAAGACTTATATCATTCTTCATGCCTACAAAATAAAATAAAGTTAAAATGAAGTATTACTATCCCTTTAAATTCTGTCCTATGAGACAAATCATCTGTACCATAGGCTACAACAGGGGAAAATAAAAAGTACCAACATTTTCATTGATATAAATGGGGAATTTGTTTTGGAGACTTGATGAGATGAGAGCACTTCCCCTCCATGAATAAGACACACTTCACCCCATGTGCTAAGAATCAGGTATGCAAGGGAGGGGGAGAAACATTGGGCATTGGCATATGACATTGGTGAAAAGCTCAGTGGTTATATTAGGTAGACAAGATAATAACCAGCCTAATGTTTCACTCACACTCTGCAGATTAAAGGGATATTTATACTTGAAAATAATTTTATTTTATATTGTAGCCCTTAAAAAACATTAAAAATGATATGTCTTATCTCCCAATCCTTTATGGTTTGGGAGATATTAGCAAGTAAAGTTAAGTTCCCTTTTTCTGGCTGTTTTAGCCAAGTCTGCCATCTAGTGAACAGATTTGGAATCCGGTCCACAGATCAGCCGGCAGCTCTTTAGCAGTGCCGAGAGCACAATCTTTAAAAATAACTACTTCATTGGAACGGTGTACAAAGTGTGCCTGGCTTGCAAGCACACTTTGTAGACCATTCCAATGAAGAAACTCTTTTTAAAGATCGTGATCTCAGCACTTCTGGAGAGCTGCGGGAGGTCAAGAGACCGGATTCCAAATCTGAGAGCTAGAACGGTGACGTCACTCAGGGGGAAACTTTACTTGCTAATATCTCCCAAACCATAAATGTTTGGGAGATAAGACTTATATCATTTTTAATGTTTTTTTAAATGCTACAATATAAAATAAAATTATTATCAGGTCTTACTATCCCTTTAAGGATGATTGGTTAGAGTAAAAAAAGGAAAGATGAAGTGGGTGGGTGGGGGATTGGAGGAGCTGAAAGGGAGGTTAAGCAGATGAAAGGAAGGAAAGAGATGAAGAGGGTTGGTAAGCATGAAAGGGGAAAAAATAGCAAAGAATTAAGAGGTTTGCAGAAGAAAATAGAGAAAGAACAGATCATGGTGTAGGAAAACTGGAGGAATTAGCTGCATTTCTTCATCCGCTTCCCATAGTTAAGAGATATCAGTGGTGCAGCTCCATTTATGATCACACAAGAGCCTCAGTTTCTGTCTTACGCATAATATGTCTATTAACCCTTTGAGTCCCAGAGGGGTATGCAATGCATTGCTTTGCAATATGTTGAATGCCCCTATGGCACTCAAAAGTTTAACACGTCTGAATCAATTTTTTTTAATTAATATGGTGTGATATTAGTTTGTCAGATTTCTTATTGTCCTTTTCTTTTATTGAATAGATCCAAGGTATAATTTGTGATTCATTATTGTTTTAAAGGAGCAGTAAACATTTTTTATAAAAATATATATATTGTAGGACGTTTCCTGTTGAGAGATGCATATCTCCAGCATTATTATCATTTAAACCTATGTTTTTTTACATTAGAAGTGCCCTCTAGTGGTCACATTCAGTTACATTCTAATGGAGAGGAAAGTCAGGGACATACAGATCTCCACAGAATATGATAGAAACTGCTGAGTCACTTCCTGTCAGTTTCAGGAAGTAAGCACACAGTAAATTCACTTCCTGGTTCTTTGAACTGTTAAATTTGAATAAATGGACTGACAGTACTGGGAGTACCCAGGAAAAGCTTTATAACGTACAGGTTTTCATAAAAAAAAAGTTTACTGCTCCTTTAATTGAATTAAGAAATTACAATTTCCAATGATAAAAGGTTTATCTTGTTTTTTTTCTATAATAATGTTAGGTGACACTGCCTTTTCTTCTCTGTGAAATGATAATGAAAATATACCTATAGGATTATTATTCAGTGCCAGAAGTATGTCCAATGCATTACTTTGAAAACAATTGGACAAACAAACACAACTCAGGCAATCATCTCATGTCTGATAATCACAGAACTTGAGTATGTCAAGTTATTGTTCAAGTTTAACCCATTAAAGGGATAGTAATGTTTCACAAAAACAGCAGCTCCAATTAATCTTAAGAGTATTTGAACCATAGAGAGTGTTATTTCAATACTGTCAGAGTTGTAGTTCTGTCACGGAGTGACTGGAAATAACGACACTTGACAAGTACAGATAAAATTAAAATAAACTTTATTTTAAACACAAAAGTGGCAGTAAAGAATAATACACTCTCACGAGTCCAGGGAAGAACTGTGCAAACTTTCTTCACCCTTCACTAGGCAAGTGTGGTAAAACTCTTGTCTGTACCCTAAACACTAGAGTACCCAGGCAACAGGAGTATCTCCAATAACTCTGGAGCAACACAGTAGGGACTTAACTCCACCACCTTCGCGAGGCCAGGTGTGAGGACAGTGCAAGACACTTCCTCAACCCTTCACTAGGCAGGTGTAGCTAGTAATTGAACGGCCCTAGGTAACCTCACAGATGGATAGAAGGACAGTGCACGGCAATTCCTTAGTCACACCAAGCAGGTGAATTATACCCTACTGCTAGGGTATACCTAGGCAAGGCAAACGGCATCTAGTAGGCTAGGTGAGGCAACACTGGGACCGGATAGAACACAGGAGATCAGTGACACAGACTGACCGAGGCAGGCGCTCAAACCAGACAGATCACGGGAGGTCAGTGACACGGACTGACCGACAAGCACTGCTAATGGGGTAGTCAGAGTCAGAGCCGGATCGGTTAACCAGAAGTAGCCAGGAGTCAGAGCTGGATCGGGTAGTCGGACGTAGCCAGGAGTCAGAGCCGGATCGATTAGTCAGATGTAGCCAAGAGTCAGAGCCGGATCGGGTAGTCAGACGGAGCCAGAGTAATACACAGGAACAGCAATGGACCAACACAGTACTAGGCTCAGGTATACCGCGAAAGGGCACTGGTACATCACAACAACAGTGACCTATAAGAACAGCGACCTGCATAGAGCAACAGCCAGGAAGTATCAATGTCACTGTTAGAGCAATTACCCACTGGAGCACCGTGTAACGGGCACCGTGTAACTGAATGATAAAGTATCTCCCTCCTGCCCCTTTTAACTAGTGTAAACCGCCTCCCTTCAGATGTGGAATCTGGTCACTTGACCAGACAGATCACAGCAGAGGACAATCTTCTTACTGTGAGAACAATGAAACCCTGGGTTTCAGGTTTTTCCCTTATTCTAATTGAAGACTGTTTGTCTCTGCAAGCCATCCAGACACCACCTTTCTATTCTGAGGTGAGCAGTGTTACATCAGTAAAAGCAATGGGAGGGGGATACTTTATCATTCAATTACTCTTGAACTACAACTCTGACAGTATTGAAATAACATCCTCCATGGCCCAAATACTATGATGATTAATAGGAGATGCTGCTTTTTTGAAACATTACTATCACAAGAAGGGTGTGCAATGCATTGTAAAAAGAAACACGTTGCACACCCTTCTGGACCTTAAAGGGTTAATCATTTTACTGACTGACTGATCACTATGCTATTGAATTATTAATTGCATCAATTTACAAGAACATCAATTCAAGTGCTCCCTCCTACTTGAGTCCCTGTTAACCTTTATAGCAGTAGGGATCAATGAAATCCTTAAACTCTTTGCACTAAGCCAAAAACTGTTGAAATGTTGATATATCCCAGCACAGATTAGTTTGTTTACTTTATAATTGAAATAAAGTCATTGTAAAATAATCTTCTAGCTATTCTGCACAGACTGAAGACAGATCAGCTAAACCTCTCGTCGTGTTCTTGAAAATATTTTCACTTTTCATAAATTACTTTTTTGGCATCTCTTATCGGTTCATTTAAACCAGAAAGATTATTGACCAGCTGTCATTATGTGTGATAGAATATGACTCTGACCTCTTAAAAAAAATAAATTGTATAAATAGAGGTATCCAACGATGCATTGCATGCCACTCTGGAACTCAAAGGGTTAAAGACAGTTTTGGGTATATGCTTAAAGGGATAGTAATGTTTCATAATAAAAGCAGCTCTAATTAATTATCATAGTATTTGGACCTTGGAGAGTGTTATTTCAATTCTGTCAGAGTTGTAGTTCAAGAGTAATTCAATGACAAAGTATCCCCCTTCCGCCCCTTTTACTAATGTAACACTGCTCAGCCAGAGCAGAAGGGAGTTGTCCAGGTAGACTGCAGAGAGGGACAATCTTCAATTAAGATAAGGGTAAAACCTGAAAAACTTGTCAAGGGGGGGAAGGGCTTTCATTGTTCTCATAGGAAGAAGATTGTCCCCTGCTGTTGTCTGTCTGGTCTTACAACCAGATTCCACGTCTGAGAAGAGATGTCCTACACTAGGTAAAAGGGGCAGGAGGGGGAAACTTTGCTTGTGAATATCTCTCAAACCATAGAGGTTTGAGAGATAAGACTTATATCGCTCTTCATGTTGTTTTAATGCCTACAAAATAAAATAAAGCTAAAACGAAGTATTATTATCCCTTTACGCCTTTTTCATGCATACAGCTGCTATTCCATGTACAAATACAGATATGTCCTGGCATCTAGGCAAATGTCTGCTTAAGAACAGTGCCTCAATCAAGAGTCAATGGACTCTCTCATACAGCTTAAAATGTAATCATTATTTATACATTATAAAAATGTCAGCAATTAAAAATTCTCTTGCATGTATTTCAATGTGTTTATTATCGTATTCAGATCCACCCAGTTTCTATCAATAAATGTCTTTCCCTCGTCACTCTCACTTTTTTCTTCTCTCCTGCCTTTCTCCTCTTACATTGTCCCCCCCATCCTGTTTTCCTTATTTCCCCACACTGTATTGTTCTCTCCCTATCATGCCATCTCCCTCTCCCTCTCTCTCTATGGTTCATACTGACTTATTTCAGATGAAACCTGAATTTCTTTGAAGTCCTCTGTGTGTATCAACAAAATTAATTGCAGATGCTTTGCTCATCTGTTTACAAAAATAATGATGTCAGCCTTCTACAGTCAAAGTCATGTATGTCCACCATACCAAGATTACAGTAATACCATAAGAATTGTAATACTATACATACCAAGAAGGATACATTGTCTCTCATTTTCATGTATATCCTGGGGTTATAGATATTATTACCCAATCTAAAGGTACTAATTTTATCTACCTTGGAAGGTTGGAATTAGAACCTGTGACCTTGAGTCTTGAACAGATTCTACAGCTGGTGCATTAACCAACTAAGACACCTCAGCATGTCTTTAAAACTCATCTAGTGCAGTTAGAATATTGCATAAGGGTACCACTGTGTAAAATCAATGCATTACAAACAAGTGAATGACATTCCTTCTCTTTGTATGGCTTTGACTTTGGACTGAGATATTCAGTAAATGTGCTATGATGAGGTGGACTGTTCAGGAAACATGTGAAGGCTAGCCAGCTAGCCATGATTCAGCTCTCTTCTCCTTACTATGTCTCTACCTGCTATTATTTTACTGTGAAAAAGGACAACTAGGAGAGGTCTAATTGTCTGTGGTTGATATCTGACATCTCACATTAATCGTATAGTAGAGATCAATGCACTTACTAACAATTATGGCCATTGATTTTGAAAGCTCTCCTACTTTTCCTTTTCTTTGCTTTTTTCGAGTGTCTTGAGGCAAGAATCCTGAGGTTAAGGACTGAGCAGCTGATTCAGAAGAACCTGCGAGGGGGCAGCTTTTGCTGCTACTTTTTTATTACAGAGTAGCATATATCAAAAGTGATTATAATGACTCATTAGATCAAGTCTACAAATACAAATATTTGTTGAATCAAACATTCTACACTATAAGTCGCTCCCCCTATCCTCAGTCTTGTTTTATTATTTTACTGTAGCCACTCAAAAATGTATGTTTTGCTCTAGCTTCTAGAAATTCACTTTTATCTTTACTACAACAAAATTATTTTGATCAACCCCTGCTATTGTGGACTCTCATATCTTTCCTCTGTATATATAACAGATGGTGAGGTATCAAACAATATGCGTGTTGTGAATTTCAGCAAGAGAACTGGCCAACAGTGGGAAACAAGAGAATGAGCGTAGCGCCTCATGCAAGACATAGCAGTGTATATGTTATAGACACCAACTCCATCCTGTGTGGTGTCAAACACAAGTCTCTAGAGTATACTTAGAATGATCCAAGAACCAGTCAGTGGTAGTCCTGTGACTGGAGGCAGCATATTGATGAAAGAAGACACTGTAAGATGTGAAGAACTCTGCAGGTTCCCATCACTGTCTAACCTGAGGTAACTGTGTTGTGTGATTAAGTCTGCTATCGGCCCAGCATCCATGTAAAATATGTGCATAACCACCACATTGTGTCTATAAACCAGACAACTAAAGCCTATTATGAGATCCAAAGCAGGGTCTACTAACTACTAGGTCAGTGTGCTTTAACAATATGAGGGGGTGACCTAAAAAAATTGGCCACTCAGTATATACAGAACTTCCCTATGATGAGCTCCTACTACCTAAGCAAGTCTTTCCATTAACTCTTTGAATTGCCAGAGGCTATGCAACACATTGCTTTGCAACGGATTGTGTAACCCTTTGGTACTCAAAGGGTTAAACAATTTAAGCCCCATTTACAGTGCAGTTGTAGTTCTCCTTTAGTTATGTCTTATTCATAACAGGATTGCATAGATTTATATTTAGCAATTTT
This sequence comes from Rhinophrynus dorsalis, assembly GCA_037306005.1. NCBI lineage: Eukaryota > Metazoa > Chordata > Amphibia > Anura > Rhinophrynidae > Rhinophrynus > Rhinophrynus dorsalis. Next base: position 664,896,275 of record CM074718.1, read on the forward strand.
TGGGAGCTTATTTTTTACAAGCCTAAGTCCTGCAAATCAATGTTTCCTTAGGGCTTGTTTCAAGCAAGCCTAGGTCCTGCAAATCAGTGTTTCCTTAGGGCTTATTTCAAACAAGCCTAAGTCCTGCAAATCAATGTTTCCTTAGGGCAGTGGTTCTCAATCTTTTTTTTCTTCGGGGCACCCTAACACACAGTCTAGAACATTCAGGGCACACCTAACATATTTAAATTACTTTAATTTTCAACAGGATTATTATTATTTCAAACAAGCCTAAGTCCTGCAAATCAATGTTTAGGGCAGTGGTTCTCAATCTTTTTCTTCGGGGCACCCCTAACACACAGTCTAGAACATTTGGGGCACACCTAACATATTTAAATTACTTTATCAAGGGCATAAGAAAGTTACAATACATAAATATACAGTTATTATTAGATCTTATGATCTTAATAACAAAACTAAACATATTGTGCATACCAATTTCTATAAATCTTCATTTAATAGTCCATTTTTGTTAGTCTTCATAGGAAACATGGGCACCCTAAATTGATGTTTGTGGCACACCAAAGTGCCACTGCACCCTGGTTGAGAATCACTGCCTTAGGGCTTGTTGCAAACAAGCCTAAATCCTACAAATCAATGTTTGCTTAGGGCTTAGGCCGAACAAGCCTAACTCCTATAAATCGTGTATACTGTATATGTTTTTTAAACTGTTTTGTTCTCATTTCTAATCTTACAATCACACCTCCATTTTGTACTATAAGGAATAAAGGTTTTTACACCTTTTGGTTTCTTCTATTTTGTAATATGGTTTAATCCTTTGAGTGCCAGAAAAGTGACCAATGCATTTCTTTGCAATGGAGTGAGCACACCTCTCACAATCAAAGGGTAAAAATTAGAACAGTTTTTACATGTGTTAAGACATAAAAAAGTGCAGTTACCTGCACACAGTTTTGAGTGATTTTCACCCATAGAAAAAAATAAAAATGCAGCAAGATGCAATTTGATTGAATGCATTAGCCCTTGAGATACGATAAGAGACCCAATTTATCATGCAAATTTAAGACCAAGTTGTTTTGGCCGCAGAGTCCCTTATTGGATCTCAAAACACTCGATGCATCAAGTGAAAGTAAAAAAAAAAAAAAAAAAGTAAAAAAACTCTAAGTCCCCAGTGGATGTACTGATATGAGGCCCCAAGCCCCATATCAATACGTCCAAAGTACTGAGAAAATGTGTCCGCTGTTAGTAGAATTAACCCTATGAGTGCCAGTCGGGAAAAATTACCTCACTGGCACTCATAGGGTACAGAGCAAGTACCCCTGAAAACAAAAACACTTACCATTAATGCTGATGTCCAGCGGAGTCCTCAGAACCATGGTCACGGTTTGGAGCAGAACCTGCTCGAAGCTGATTGGCTGGGAGGTGCATCAGCACATATTCCAATAGCTGTGAGGAATTTTGAACAGAGACTGCCCATATATAAAGGCCGTCTCTCTGTTCAGAATTCTCTCATAATGGAAAGGTACAAAGGGGGGGTTCTGATAACTTGCCCTTTCTCCCCCACTGCCGCTGACAAAAGACACTGGGGCCATAGGAATTTCTTAATATTTAAAGGGATAGTAATACTTTGTTTTATCTTTATTTTATTTTGTAGGCATTAAAAAAAACATGAAGATCGATATAAGTCTTATCTCTCAAACCTTTATGGTTTAAGAGATATTCACAAGCAAAGTTTCCCCTCCCGCCCCTTTTACCTAGTGTAAGCCATCTCTTCTCAGATGTGGAATCCAGTCCATAGACCAGACAGATAACAGCAGGGGACAATCTTCTTCCTATGAGAACAATGAAAGCTCTGCCCCCCTTGACAAGTTTTTCAGGTTTTTCCCTTATCTTAATTGAAGATTGTCCCTCTCTGCAGTCTTCCTGGACACCTCCCTTCTGATCTGGCTGAGCAGTGTTACATCAGTAAAAGGGGCGGGAGGGGGATACTTTATCATTCAATTACTCTTGAAGTACAACTCTGACAGAATTGAAATAACACTCTCCATAGCCCAAATACTTAATTGGAGCTGCTTTTATTATGAAACATTACTATCCCTTTAATTGGGCACTTCAGTTCACATTATCTTTCCGGAGCACATTTGCCAGTACACAGGATTTATGGGGCTTTTTATAAATTCGCTATCTACCTATCCCTGTCATCTGTGCATTGTTTAACCCTGTGTGTTCCTCTGGCACTCAAGGGTTAAAACTATGGACAGATGACAGGGTTATTTTTGGACACACAACATTAAATATTCTTTGCTTTTTTTTATAGCTGTGACACAACCGTGACAATGAAGAAATAAGAGAGAAGAAGGAAGATAGATATAGATGGACAGTGGATGACAGGTAAGTGTAACACAGATGAGCCAACGATCGGTGATTGAAAGAATATCACGCACCAATCTTTAGCTTTTTTCCTTTGATGTTCCCATTATTTCCTCTATTTAGCATATGATCTGGGATCCTATCATGCACAACGGACGTTTGGCCACAAGTCTTTTTCTGTGGCCTAACGTCCATTGTGCTTTCAGGACAATTGTATATCGACTTAGACATTTTTTTTTTGTCGGCCGGTATCCAATTTTGCCGTACCGCATATTTTAGGTCAGCTAATTGAATTGAGGGCAAAGAGAGATACACATGTAAACACACACAGTTACTCTCACACACATAAACATCACAACTTGAAATGTATCACAACTTGAGGCCGTGTTACAACATGATTTCTCTGAAGTTGAAGCATGGATAACAAACAAACTGTTCTTAAACACAGACAAAACAGTCACAATGGTATTTGGTATAAAGCACAAACTGTGTAATCTTGGCAATACCCACCTATCCATTGTAACAGACTCCAATCTTAATTTGGCCCCAGTGGACTCCTACAAATACGTTGGTATGTGACTTGACCCCAACCTCAGTTTTGGTCTTCATATTGATAAATTAATATCTAAGCTTTATCCCAAATTAAGTACTCTCTTTAGAAACAAATCATGTTTAAGTCCCTTGGTAAGAAAATGTATTGTACAACAGATGTTGTTGCCAGTCATAGACTATGGGGACGTAGTATATGCTCCAGCGCCACAAATCCATCTTAGTAAACTTGACACACTGTATAATTCATTATGCCTCTTTATCTTCCAATATAATTACACTACCCATCACTGTGATATGCTTAAAGAACTAAATTGGTTAACATTCAAATCTAGACGTGCCCTTCAACTTTCTTGCTTAGTACACAACCACTTATCTGGAAAACTAGCAGACTACCTGAGCAGTATGATAACTCCTGCTCTCCATACTAACTATAATCTCTGCTCCACTGCTAACAACTCACTGACTATTCTACACTACCTGAGCAGTATGATCACTCCAGATCTCCATACTAACTATAACCTCTACTACACTGCTAACAACTCACTGTCTATTCCACACTACCTGAGCAGTATGATCACTCCAGATCTCCATACTAACTATAACTTCCACTGCTAACAACTCACTGACTATTCCACACTACCTGAGCACTATGATCACTCCAGATCTATATACTAACTATAATCTCCACTACTAACAACTCACTGACTATTCCACACTACCTGATCAGTATGATCACTCCAGATCTCCATACTAACTATAACCTCCGCTACTAACAACTCACTGACTATTCCACACTACCTGAGCACTATGATCACTCCAGATCTATATACTAACTATAATCTCCACTACTAACAACTCACTGACTATTCCACACTACCTGATCAGTATGATCACTCCAGATCTCCATACTAACTATAACCTCCGCTACTAACAACTCACTGACCATTCTACATTACCTCAGCAGTATGATCACTCCAGATCTATATACTAACTATAATCTCCGCTCCACTGCTAACAACTCACTGACTATTCCACACTACCTGAGCAGTATGATCACTCCTGCTCTCCATACTAACTATAACCTCCACTCCCCTGCTAACAACTCACTGACTATTCCACACTACCTGAGCAGTATGATCACTCCTGCTCTCCATACTAACTATAACCTCCACTCCACTGCTAACAACTCATTGACTATTCCACACTACCTCAGCAGTATGATCACTCCAGATCTATATACTAACTATAATCTCCGCTCCACTGCTAACAACTCACTGACTATTCCACACTACCTGAGCAGTATGATCACTCCTGCTCTCCATACTAACTATAACCTCCACTCCCCTGCTAACAACTCACTGACTATTCCACACTACCTGAGCAGTATGATCACTCCTGCTCTCCATATAACTATAACTTCCACTCCTCTGCTAACAACTGCACATTTCACACTACAAGAAAGACGTTGATTATTCTGCATTCTCCTTCAGAGCTCAAAAAAACTGGAATAATCTGCCTGAAATAATCAGATCTTCTCCCATTCTAAAATCATTAAAAGTAAATGCTTCTTTATATCTAAAATCAGTATGTAACTGTATATTATGTTTAAATATGTATGTATGTACATTTATGTGTGTATGTATATATATACTATTCTCTATCTGTATAAATATGTAACCCTTTACTGAAAACTATCCAGGATATACTTGAAAATGAGAGATACCTCAATGTATTCTTCCTGGTAAAACATTTTCTAAATAATAAATAAATAAACACACAGTCACATATACTCTGAGTCTCTCTGACATGCATATAGACACACTCTTGATAAGTTTCACATACACACATTATCTTCCAGACCCACAAAATCATTCACACAGAGTCACACACAATCTCCCTCACACACAGTTTTACTTTCATAGTCCCCCCACACACACTGTATTTTTGACAATCAATTTGCACACACACCAACACACACACACACAGTGTCTTTCTCATGCACATTCTGTCACTGGAGGCAAGAGGTGGTTATGAGGGTGAAATGTGGACATGTGGAGTGTGAAATGGACACTGCAGGATGAGAGATGGCTACAGTGATCACATGCACACACATGGTTCCTTCACCCCATCCTATTTACCTATGGCAGATGCTGATGAGCTGGGTAATAGGCATGATCCCCTGGGGTCCTTTCTGCCCTCCACCTTCCTATGCTGCTCAGTGCCCTCCCTATCAGATCCCCTCTGTCCATTTTTAATGTGATTTATCCCTTTGAGTTCCAACAGGGTACTTAAGTCATTGCCTTGCAAGGCCTTGCACACCCCTTGGTTCTCCAGGGGTTAAAGAAAACTGGGAATTGACCAAGGGGAACTCCATTTTGAATGGGGGGGGCACTAAGCAGCACAGTAAGGCGTAGGGTGTCAGGACCCTCTGGGATCTCACTCATTACACAGCTCATCAGCTTCTGCAGTCGGTAAGTTGGAGGGGGTGACACTGGAGGAGAGCAAGTGATGGGGGGGTGATACTGGGGGTATGTGGGGTGACAGTTGAGAAGAGCAAGCGATGGAGGGGTGATACTGGGGGTATGTGGGGTGACATTGGAGGAAAGTAGGTGATACAGGGGAGAGAGTGTAATAACGATGGTGAGTGATATGACACAGGAAAATCAGGTGGTATATGGGGTGAGCTGGTGATACATAGGGAAAGAGTCATACTGGGGGTGTCTAGGATGATGCTGGGGAATAGTGTGTGATACAGGGGTGAGTAAGGTAACACTATGGGAAAAGGTGATACTGGAGTGACTGGTTGATACTGGGGTTGAGCCATCTAATACTTGGGGAGTATGGGGTGAGACTGATGTTGTGGAAATTGACACTGGGAGAAATCAGGTGATACAGGTGGTGAGCAGGGTGACACTGGGAGAGAGATGGTTGAGTGCTAGATGAGTAATGTATTGCTTTAAAGGGTTAATGGAAACATGGAAGGAAGGGATCTGAATCCCATACAGGGAATGCTTTGTAAGCCTCTGTCTATGTAGATATATCTGCTAGGATAAAGTATCACCAGCAATAACAGTAGTTATGCCAACTGCCAGCCCAGGCACATAAAACAAAAGTACTAGGGTATGAGGAATAACATGAACGCTCTAATGGGTAAGAACATTCCATATATATTTATAACAACTTCTTCTACAAATCCTTAACAATAATGAACAATTACAGTCACAAAATAGTAATCACAGTAATAAAAGATTACCATCATCCTTGCCCACTTGAACCACTTCCATCTTCATTACCATCCTCCTTTGCAAGGCCAAATAAAACAGGCTCAAGCTTAATCCAGACCATTATCCACATTCCCAAAGAGCAGCTAACTAGTTACCCCAATTGTGCCGGACCCAGCCAGCTGCAAAGGGTAAAGTTGCCACCAGCAACATAAGCTGGGGCAAACCTCCCTAGGGTTTTCCTCCCTAAGGATCTATCATGAATCATTTTCTGTGAACACTCAACACACCCAGTACCAGTCAAGGACACCACCTTTCCCACACAAACAGCAGCAAACATCAAACAAAAAAGTGGCGGGATGGTGAGCTAGTTCACTTCCCTAGCTCTTCCTGCTACTGCTACTCCTTCTGCTTCTCTTAAAGGGATAGTAATGTTTCATAATAAAAGCAGCTCTAATTAATCATCATAGTATTTGGACTTTGGAGAGTGTTATTTCAATACTGTCAGAGTTGTAGTTCAAGAGTAATTCAATGAAGTATCCCTCTCCCGCCCCTTTTACTGATGTTACACTGCTCAGCCAGAGCAGAAGGGAGGTGCCCAGTTAGACTGCAGAGAGGGACAATCTTCAATTAAGATGAGGGAAAAACCTGAAAAACTTGTCAAGGGGGGCAGGGATTTCATTGTTCTCATAGGAAGAAGATTGTCCCCTTCTGTTATCTGTCTGGTCTATGGACTGCATTCCACATCTGAGAAGAGATGGCTTACACTAGGTAAAAGGGGCGGGAGAGGAAACTTTGCTTGTGAATATCTCTCAAACCATAAAGGTTTGAGAGATAAGACTTATATCGTTCTTCATGTTTTTTTAATGCCTACAAAATAAAATAAAGATAAAATGAAGTATTACTATCCTTTTAACATTTATTCCTAATGTCCCTCACCTCCTAACCTAACTTCACTTTCTAACACTCCTCTTTTGCATGTTCCATCTCTTCTATTCGCTCCGGTGGACCTCTTTTCTTAGCTGGGTCCATGCTTATGAAATAGATCGATAGATTGGATAGATGGCCTAGATTCTAATCTGGATAACCAAAATAATTTTTTGTTTGTAGAAACTATTTTACTTAGCAGAATATACATGGATTACATACATTGCAATTTGTACTTAAAGGGATAGTAATACTTCGTTTTATCTTTATTTTATTTTGTAGGCATTAAAAAAACATGAAGAACTATATAAGTCTTATCTCTCAAACCTTTATGGTTTAAGAGATATTCACAAGCAAAGTACCCCCCCTGTTCAGCCAGATCAGAAGGGAGGTGCCCAGGTAGACTGCAGAGAGGGACAATCTTCAATTAAGATAAGGGAAAAAGCTGAAAAACTTGTCAAGAGGGGCAGGGTTTTCATTGTTCTCATAGGAAGAAGATTGTCCCTTCTGTTATCTGTCTGGTCTATGGACTGCATTCCACATCTGAGAAGAGATGGCTTACACTAGGTAAAAGGGGCGGGAGGGGAAACTTTGCTTGTGAATATCTCTCAAACCATAAAGGTTTGAGAGATATGACTTATATCGTTCTTCATGTTATTTTAATGCCTACAAAATAAAATAAAGATAAAACGAAGTATTACTATCCCTTTAAATTCAGAAATATTATTAAATGGATGAAATTAGTTTATAAAGGGAACTCACTGCACATCTGAATTAAGTAATATAAAATTAAAGCAAACTTCAGCACAAATGTCTGCACTCCTGTATCGATATGCAAGGCCACATATGTGGACACAGATGCTGACTATAGGCTACACTGAACCTTACTTGATTAAAACCTGGTAGCATGACTAATGAATTTAATATCCAATTACTAGTGCTGTGTAAAATACAGATTTTGCAGTAAGAAGATGTCAGCTCTGCTTAACTAAAACGAATTAAAAAAATTGTGTATAAAAAAAAAAGGTTAGTTGAAGAAACCTATAAAACAGATAAGAGCTTGAGGATATTCAAATTATTAAAGGAATACTTACTAAATGTGATTTTGGCTTATATATATATTTAAGAATCATTTACTCTAAGCTAGCATCTGTAAAACAATGACAGAGAGAGAAAAAATTGTTTTTTGACAACCCCAGTTTATGCACACCTCACTCTGTCTGTCAGGCATCTTTAGCTACACTTATCTAAGTGAAGACCCTAGTTCTTAATAGGCCTGTAAGGGCTTCAGCTGGAAGCCTCAGCTATGGCCTATAACATTTTAAAGGCCCAGACAGGCTTCCATTCTGGCCTATCTCACCTACCTTCATCCAGCCAGATTGAAGGTTGCTCTAGCGCCTCTCCTGTCTATGACAGTGGTTATTTATATTTCATCCTGGGGATCATTTCTATTGCTTCTTGAGGCTCATAGTTGTTTTCTCTCTTGTTTTTTCCCCTCTAGATGTATGGGCCATCGGATTCCTTCCCCTTGTACCAGAACATGTATCCTTTGCTGGTATGGGTTCCAAAATTAAAGATAACATCTCATCTCACCATCATTGATGGCTCGACTAGGGAAAGTCTTTAACCTTGTTTCTTCACCATCATGATGTAACGATCTTCTAATCTGCCGGACCTTTTGTTAAAGTGTTTTGTACAACGAGACTATATTTTCAATATTCTACATTGAATGCGTTTTGCTGTATCGTTTAAGCTTCAATAAAAACTTTTCAAACTCAAAAAAAAACATGTCTGAGGAGATTTCTTCTATGCTCATATGATTTAAAAGTATGACACAAGAGTCTTAATTTTGTTAAGTCTCAAGCAGGCCCCTCCATTGCCTCATAACTCATAATTCATAGCCCATCCTGATTCACTTTCTCAGATTATGAAGGCTCTTCTGTCACGGATTACCAATAATGTTCAGGAGTCAGTACTGTATAGTTAAATGCAAAATGTATTAATAATAGAAAAGCAGAGCACACTATATACAAAAGTAGCAAGCAGAGGGTTACAAGCCAGTGAGCACTGCTATCAGGAATAGTAGGCTGCCAAGCTTGACCACTCTGCTGGAGACTAGGCCTCAGCCACTGGTAGTCTCTGCAGGAACAGGAGCAGAAACAGGAACACTAGATCTTGATGCGACGAAGGGAGAGTACTGACTCACGCCTGCAGTCAGTAGGGCGCAATATCTGACTCACGCCTGCAGTCAGTATAAGGAAATGGATAACTGACTTGCTCCTGCAGTCAGTAGGGAGCGATATCTGACTCACACCTGCAGTCAGTATGAGGAAATGGATAACTGACTCACGTCTGCAGTCAGTATAAGGAAATGGATAACTGACTCATACCTGCAGTCAGTATCGGAGCTAGTCTACCAGAGCCCCAGGTCTGCACTAGATTGGGTGTCTGCTAGGTACAAGGAACAAATGTAAGAATAGTCAGACAGAGCCACAAGTCAGCAACAGAGGGGGCAGTCAGACAAGCCAGGGCATACACAGTTCAGGTAGTCAGCCAGAGCCACAGGTCTGCACCAGGTTGGGTGTCCACTATAGGGATAGACAAAAGAATAGTCAGACAGAGCCACAGGTCAGCACCAGGTTGGATGGAAGACTAACCAGGTCATACACAGAGTCCAAGGTAATAGAACTGCTATGAACAATAACTCAAGGGCAAGTGAGTCAGGACTCAGACTGCCCTTTAAACCCCTCCACAGGAAGCAGGTAGGAGGAGCAGCTCAGAGGGAGGAAGTAGGTAGAAGGAAGTAGGTAGGAGGAGACTACAGGAAGCAAACACATAAAACAGAGGCCTGCTGCATGCTTGAAGCCTCGCGTCTGTAGATGATGCTGAAACAAAGGTAATCTGTAACATCTTCTGAGGAAGGCAGTAACAAATATAGAAACATTTTTGCTTCAGAAGATATTGACATGCTGGCAAAAGTAGTTAGAAACTCTGTGGAGTTAGCAGACATCTCATTTCCAAGATTTAAGACAGATGCTATGTTTCTGTGGTACAAGAACCCTGATAAAGCCTTTCCAATCCATGAAGTCATTAATGCTATCATTAAAAAAGAAAAAAATGTGGGATACTAGTGAGCAGAGATTAATCTTAATCATCAGATGAAGCAACAATTTTTTTTTTTGTTATTCTGGTGGCAGAAAGACTATGGAGGTTATTCACTAAGGCTTGATAAAGAGGTGATAAAGTGGAGATGACTTCTCCATTGACATTACTTCTCCAATTCCTATGTTATTTTATGGAGCCAATCACATTTCTTATGTTTTGGAGATCATAGTGCATAGACGTGATATCACTGGAGAATTCATCTCCACTTTCACATTTCTCATCTTGGTGAATAATCCCCTATGTTTCTTTCACACACAATGAAAAGAAATCATCAGATCCCTAGTTTTTAGAAGTGGTTACAGAAGGTTACACAATCCAATGGGAGAAGCAGACATTTCTCTACAAGATCTGTATTCTAATCCTAAGAATTCTAAGAAGTTACTATACACCCTCAATTTGAAAAGATGCCTCTACTGTTACCTGGTAGGACAAGTTCATTCAGAACAAGTACATCTTTGTTCATCAATTTCTTTGGACCTCCAAATGATTGAAAGCTTCAAAACATACCATAACCAGATTGTGCTGGGGTTATACATTTCTTCCCAGATAATGTCTTGAGGAATAATTGTTACCTACTCTAAGTATAAGTGCACCAGACCTCAGTGTTATCTGTTGTAGAATGGACTCACACTCTTATAAGAGAACCAGTGAGCATAGCAATATATGTATTATTGTATGTCTACACTATGTCAGTTACAGGTATACCGTAAAATCTCAGGTATAATACGCACCTGTGTATAATACGCAGGTGTATATTGTACCCAAGATTTTAGGGGAAAACAAGAGTGCCTATGTATAATACGCACCCTTGTTTTCCCCCTTACTACAAAAAAATATTAAAGCTGCCAGCTACCCTCCTCCGTCCCCTGGCGCAGTCCGACATTAAAATAAGACTTACTTGGTGATATAGCTCAAGCCATTCAAGTGCTACATGTGAAAAAGCTCCCTCCCATCTTCCTTGCGGGCGGTATGCTTGCATTTGCCGCCTGCTTCCTTCAATGGACTACCAAGACCTTCCTCCGGCGGTATTGTCCTGTGAGGACCTTGAGATCCTCACAGGGCATTACCATTGGCTGGAGGCAGAAGGTCCTGAAAACCCATTGAAGGAAGCGGGCGGCAAATGCAAGCATGCCGCCCGCAGCGAAGATGGGTGGGAGCTTTTACACATGTAGCACTTGAATGGCTTAAGCTATATCACCAAGTAAGTCTTATTTTCACGTTGGATTGCGCCGGGGGACAGAGGAGGGTAGCTGGCAGCTCTAATATATATATATATATTTATTCGGCAAAAATCTCTTGGGTATAATACGCACCCCCCACTTCACATAAGGTGAAGTGGGGTAAAATTGTGCGTATTATACCCAAGATTTTACGGTATTACAGTATAACTAAAATAACATAAATTACAGTACCCACTATCTAAGCACAGTATACATATATTATTTATCGCTTGCAATAAAAAAAATTATTACAAACCATCAGTCTTGATTCTCAGTATCTATCTCTGTTCAGTGCTAAATCATTGGATCAATCCTGTTTTTTTATATTCATTTTATCGGGATGATGTAACCATCTGGACCATTAGCCACTAACTATCAATTTTAGCACAACCAATAACTGTCATTGTGTCAAGCATATATATAGGTCATAATGGTTTTACACTTCCTGATAATGTTTCTATCTTATCAGTTGTAGGTGTATGTTTTTTTTAGTGAAAATGAGGTTATATTCTGATGTGCAGTTAGGCTACAATTAGATTATCACACAGCATATGTATAGCTATAATTAGCTTATGTCCTGTTGTCAGCAGCTTTCTGTTGAAAAGAGTCAGGAAGTCTAGAAAAATGACTTAACCCTGTTGTGGCTGCTATAAAATTACATGACATGTATTACAAAAGATCCAATGATGCCTGTAACAAGGTGATTGAGATCAGCCATTTCATAAAACTATTTTTCTAAGCTGAAACATCAAGGGGGTTACGCACTAAAGCAGTGATAAAGAGGAGATGACTTCTCCAGTGATATCACTTCTCCAGTTCCAATGTTATTCTATGAAGCCTATGCACTAAGATCACCAAAACTGGAGAAATCTTAGTACCTTGGCTCTGCAGAATAACATGGGACTTGGAGAAGTGGTATCACTGGAGACGTTATCTCCACTTTATCACATCTTTATCATGCCTTAATGCATACCCCCCCAGGGCTCACTTGACCAGAGATATAGTAACTTCTTGATCAGAAAAAGCCCAAACTTTCACAAAGCAGATATGTAAAGCTGTTTCTCTGAAGAGCAGCCAAACTATTCCTTGGCATTACAGAGTCAACCTGCATGCAGCTGGGCAGGATGTTATTGGCACAAGCATGCTTCAAGCTGTCATTACTGAATTCCCTTACTTTGTTCAGCTCTCCTTCATACTTACCAACTGTCCCTCTTTAGGAGGGACAGTCCCTCTTTTTGAACCAAATCCCTCTGTCCTCTTGTCCCTCTTTTTAGGAGAGCAGACTGTGTGATATGTATGTTAGTGTATTTAATTGCTCCCCAGCAATACAATTCACATTAATGTTTGTATATACTTCAGTACATGCTTAGTCTGTGTGATTAACCCCTTGAGTGCCAGAGGGGTACACAATGCATTACTCTGCAATGCATTGTGTACCCCTCTGGCACTCAAAGGGTTAAAACACTTTGGTCATGTTCTAAAGCATTTATTCAGTTACACAAAGAGGTTTCAATAGGGTCATGAAATAGCCTAAAAATACTCGTCACTGCCCCACCCACCAGCCACACCCCAGCAACACCACCTAAAACACAAGTGTCCCTCTTTGACCACTTGAAATGTTGGGAGGTATGCTCCTTTCTCTCTCAAGTGTGCTACTGGGCAGGGCCGGATTTCCCAATAGGCAGACTACGCATCTGCCTAGAGCTTCAAATTCTGAGGGATGCCTCAGCTATGCTGGCCACACCCACATTCTGAATTGTGGGTGGGGACAGAGCAATCTGTGTGTCCATGCAGTAGCTTATACACTCCATTACAGGCTATTATTTAACCCCTTGGATGCTAGTGAGATCTCCAACGCATTGTGGAGCAATGCAATGGAGATTGCTCTAGCAACCAAGGTGTTAAAGTTTTTATGTCCTTGCTTGTTGTAGGCCAAAGGTATATTCTGTGACAGGAAACAGTGGATGAGACTGGCAGTGTGGTCATGTGAGGAGAGGGGTGTGGCCATGGGTGGAGCTAAGGGTGCCCAGAATGCCTTGCCTAGGGGAGCCTGGAATGCAAATCCAGCACTGCTACCGGGAGACCAGAAAGAAAAACAGAATTTTTCACCTGTCCATTCATTTTCCTTCATGGTATCAATAGGTAGAACATGTACTTCCCCCTTTCTTTTGATGTACATATTAAATATTTTCCTAAGTATCAATTCTTGTCTGTCTCAGCTTTGTTCAAACACATGGCTGGGTCCTTTTAAAAGCTACGTTCAGGTCCTATCTGGGAGACAGGACTTCTCTCTCAGATGTGCTATCTATTTGTGCTATGAGGGAAAAGAAAATCAGAGGTAAAAAAATTCTGTCTCATTTCTGACAGGTTACAAACAATGTTGGACCATCACTTCCGAGACACCAATCGATGTTGATCAAGTTAAGGAGAGTCAAAGGTTCCTGCAAAAAGGACAAATAGACATTTCTGCAGGGTATGCTAAAAATTAGATTCTGGGTGTTTTATTATCTGTTGGAACACAGAATATTTAATTGCATAAAATGTAACAATTTAGATGTTTGTGTTCATTTAACCCCTTCCATGCTAGAAATTCCTCCAACTCATTGAGAAGCAATGTGTTGGAGAGATGTCACTATCAGGGGAGGGCTGGCAACATTTGGCCTGGGGGGCAAATAGAATCAAATGGCCCACTAGAGATACCATAGAGCTTACAACTGAAAGAAAGCTACACTAGTGATAAAACAGAGCTTACAATTTAAGTAAAACTACACTAGTGATAACACAGAGCTTACAATTTAAGCAAAACTACAGTAGTGATACCATAGAGCTCACAGTTTAAGTAAAACTACACTAGTGATATCATAGAGCTTACAGTTTAAGTAAAACTATATTAGTGATACCACAGAGCTTACAGTTTAAGTAAAACTACACAAGTGATACCACAGAGCTTACAGCTTAAGTAAATCCACAGAGATTACACTTTAAAGAAGCAGTAAACTTTTTTTATGAAAACACATATTTTACAGAGAATTTCCTGCTGAATAAAACAAGGTCACTCCCATCGCTGTCAGATGTTTTATTCAAAATTTATAGCATTTATTTAAATAATCAGTAAGTGAATTTACTGTGTTTACTTCCTGATAGTTCTAACTGACAGGAAGTGAATTTACTGTGTTTACTTCCTGATAGTTCTAACTGACAGGAAGTGAATTTACTGTGTTTACTTCCTGATAGTTCTAGCTGACAGGAAGTGACAGGCAGTTTCTATCACATTCTATGGAGAACTGTATGTCTCTGACTTTCCTCTCCATTAGAATCTAACAGGAAATCTAATTAGAATTTGACCACTAGAGGGCACTGCTAATGTAAAAAACATGGGTTTAAACTGTAATAACTCTGGAAATATAAATCTCTCTGCAGTGGGAGTGCCCTTATTTTACTCAATAGGAAAATCCCTACAATATATATTTTTTCATAAAAAAAGTTTACTGCTCCTTTAGGTAAAACTACACTAGTGATACCATAGAGCTTACAAAGGAAATGGTTGTGCTACTAATGTATCTCCATTTCAGTTGTAAGCTCTGTAGTATCACTAATGTAGCTCTATTTACAGCAGCAAGGAGACTGAGTGAGGCAGTGGCCCACCAGCCCAGACCTGTGATTGGCCCATGGGGCAATTGCCTCTCTGCCACACCCTGATTCCTCACATAACTCCACCCCCAGTCCCATCTACTGTTTCCTACCACAGAAAATACCTTTGGCCTATAACAAGCAAGGACAACAAAAAGATTTTAATGCATTGGGAAGCTCTATAGCATCCAAGGGGTTAAATAATAGCACATAAATGGGTATATGAACTGATTCAGGGACACTGATATGTTCTGGCCACAACCACAACTGATAGTATAATATAGGCATGGCCAGCACAGCTAAGACGACCCTCAAAATTTAGAGCTCTAGCAGTTGCTCCTCCTTTTGGAAAATCCGCCCCTGAACTCAAGACCCCCGACAGTGCATCGTTCCAGGATTTCGTCAGTAAAACACAAGTGAATGTTGTTATCTTAGGCAGATTCTTCACAATAATTGCAACACAGATTGATTCCCCTGTGATCATGGGAGGAGATGCTGAAAACCTGCAACGTTGCCAAGGACGTGTGTCTGAGGACAGGTCAAACCATAAACAGGGCCGGATATCCCAAGAGGCAAAGTAGTCAACTGCAAAGAGTTCCAGATTTTTAAGGGCAAACTAGCTATGCTGGCCACACCCACATTCTGAATTGTGGGAGTGGCCACAGTTTCATAACCCTTTATATTCTATTATTTAACTACTCAGATGTTAGAGAGAAGCAAAACATTGATTTGGAGATCTCTCTAGCAACCAAGGGTTTAAAAATATTTGCGCTTGCTTGATATAAGCTAAGGATATTTTATGTTCTGGGAAATAGTGGATGGTATTAGGGGTGGGTCCATGTGATTATTGGTGGTGTGGCTATGGGTGGTGCTAAGGGCACCTAAAGTCCCTTACCTAGGATGTAAATCCGGCCCTGGGCAGGTTTGAGCTCCCCTGGGTTAGATCCATTCTTAACGCAGTGTAAGTCAGTGCTGTCCAAGTTCAGTCCTCAAGGGCCACCAACAGAACGGGAGGTAAGGATTTCCCTGATTAAGCACAGGTGAGTTAATCAGTAATTCATTCATTTTGATTGGCCCACTTGAGTTCAGACAAGGAAATCCTTAAATCCTGGCCTGCTGATGGCCCTTGAGGACTGATCTTGGACATCCCTGGTGTATGTAATATTGACCAGGCATTGAAAGTTTGTGCCGCCAACAAACAGAGACCTCAAAAACTATTTATATAACAAACAAATGCTTAGTACAATATATATAAGCAGTTTCAATACTTATTACCCATTTTATTGTCACTCAAAGGGATAAAATTAACTAAAACAGATCAACTTTAACCCCTTAAGGACCAAGCAAGTACAAGTACGTCACGGGGTGAAAGTGCCTAAAGGACTCATGATGTACTTGTAAGTCATGGAATTCAGGGCTCCCTGCGCGGCTGCACGCTGTGTGGGGACCTCTGATTCTGGTACAAAGAAAACTGTTCCATAGTCCTTAAGTGCCGGCCGCGCACCCGTGTCGCTGGTCCTTAAGGGGTTAAGGTGACCAAATCCCCCATTTGAATGCATTCTGCAGAGCTACTCAAGAACCACTGCAACCCTGCAATGTGTCCTACATTAAAACAGATATCATACCACATTACCCATAATGGACCCCACATTGCAAAAATCCTTTAAAAATATGTAGACCAAGAATATGTAAAAAAATAAATTCTGTTTTCCAAATGTCTCTGCCCTGGTTAGACTGTATCCATTTCTTTGTTATTTACCTGCTGTCAGAGGCAGGACTACTGGAATCGCTTAGTCAGATCATTAGCTGAGAACAAATCTTCATTCTGCAAGTTTAACTTGTGCTCCGAGCATGATTACTGATGAGCAGCACCTGTTCACAGTCAGGTGCTAATCAAATCCCTTCTTAAGGCCAAACGTTATTTGTCTTAGTGCCAGATCTTCCCCGAGTCTCGCCTGTTTAATCATGAATTTCAAATGTTCTGCTTTGCTTTTTATGGACCTTTGGTTTTCGCTAGGAATTCTTCCACTGTCTGTAATTTCTGGTCCTCACCTCCTTTTATCTGTGACACATATGTCTAAGGTGAGCGGATCTTTGTTTATGAAATTTTAAAGGGATAGTAATACCTAAAATGTAAAAAAAAATATGTTGTAGGGTTTATCCCCCTGAGTAAAACAAGAGTACTCCCACTGCTGAAAGGTGTTTCATTCAAAAGTTATTAATTTTCAAAGTTGAATTTTTTAGGTGCAATATCACAGTGGCCTGAAATTTTACAGTGGCGCTGTTGCTACACCATCCTATGGAGATTTATGGTCCTGAGACCAGAGCTGTCCATAGGATCGTGTAGCAACAGCGCCACTGTACAATTTCAGGCCACTGTGATATTGCACCTAAAAAATTCAACTTTGAAAATTAATAACTTTTGAATGAAACACCTTTCAGCAGTGGGAGTAATCTTGTTTTACTCAGGGGGATAAACCCTACAACATATTTTTTTTTACATTTTAGGTATTACTATCCCTTTAATACTGCAGGTCTGAGGAGGAACCAGTGCCAACCTGCAGTATGCTGTTTTCACAAGCATTCTGAACTAAACTGGAGGTCTGGTCACATAAATGTAGGGTGATCACATGCCATTCAGGGACACTGCCTAGTGAAGAGCACACCACAGACCTCTCAACACTGGAGGGGGAACTGCCCATTGACTGGCATGACAGAAAGTGGTGGGCTACAAGTAAATGTACATCAAACCCCAAAGCCATAAACTAGCATTACACTACAACAAAATTGCACTGCAGCTCCAGATTGATGTCAGGATCAAGGCTCAGTTCTCTATTGTTAAGCGCTCTGTCTGGAAGCCATATTCTTGTAGCCCAGCAGAGTCCTTCTAGGGTTTAGATATCTGTGCTTTGAAGTCTTCATTCCAGAACTTTATATTGCTGCAGAACAGGGCTGCCTGGGATATGGGACACATATTTAAAATCCAGGACTGTCCTGGACAATCCGGGACATGTGGTCATCGTACACCATGGCCCTAGCTCAGGATTGTTTGGTGATGATTGCAGTTATAGTCTCTAGCAATTGGAGAGCCAAATGTTGCCTCTGTTTGACTTAGCTGAACAGAGCAGTGTTTCTCCATGTTACTCCACAGGGCTCACCAACAGGTCAGATATTCATGATATCCCAGGTTACTGACAGGTGGATACAGGGCTGGTGCAAGGATTTTTGCCACCCTAGGCAAAACCACATTTTGTTGCCCCTTGTGTCCCTCTCCTTTATAACCCTCGCACAATTAATTTGCTCTAAAACTCCTTTATTTCTTCCTAGTTCACCAGCCTCAGTATGTCAAGTAGGCAGCAGTCCAACAGTTACCAGGCTTCTATTTCTTTCTACAAGGTTCTGATGAGCAAAAAATGAAGAATCAGTATGGCTGGTGCATGGGATTCTGGGAAATGCTATAACTGGCCCTGGTCAAAGGATCACAGGATCTTCTGATAGGATTACTTATGCTTGATAAATAGATACTTAGCAATTCATATCAGCCTAGTGTCAAATGTCACATGTATAGAGACAAAGACATGATGCTTTATATGATCCCTGACTCCTTTGTACAACAAGGACACAATGGGGCTGTGCACTATAATCCTATAAATATTTCCAATTCCCATCTAAACACAAAGTCCAGTTCATGTGCATTTGTCTCCATTCATCTATTCAACCAGATACAGTTTGCCTAGCATTCCCTTTCTTCTTTTCTCCAAGCCAAGGGAACTTTAAACAATGTACCACTCAAAGGGTTAACCCTCCCAGGCACTATTGCGCCATTCAGTAGGATTTGTGGGAGAAAAAATTAATTTAACTAATGCGTGACAGTGCCTCTCTCTCCTCATACCTCAGTACAGCAGTCAGTGTGCTCTGACTGGGTCCGTCTGTGTCTGTTCTATGTCACTGTGCAGCACTCCGCTCCCATTGTTCTCTGGCATCTTCCTGACATGCTGCCTCATGAGAACGAAGCGGCGAGGGAGCGCTTGGTTGCATAAATCAGCACTCCCTCGCAGCAGATATATAAAAAATAAATAAATGGAAAAAAAAATTAAAACATTTTTGCAGCTCCACCGTTTTCATTGCATTAAAATCAGTGCTTATAATGCACCCTCCCCCAAATGGAAAATTCCCACCATTTATTAGTGTTTTGCTAGGGCTGTCATTGTGCTTATTCTGTGCTTGGAAGAGAAATAAATTGACTAAATTTTCCATACTAGATAGTGTAAACAGACATGCAAAGAGCAGAAGATGGAGTTTATTGGTGGTAGATGCTGACAATTCTTCTTTGGGTATGGTTGTGAAAGGAGAGTGTGGTTTTTGTTAAAAAAAACAAATCAATTTTTGACTTCTAATTGACAGACATCCAGGCAGGTAATCCTTTCTACCTGAACTGGCTGAGAGTCTACTGAAACTGAGTGACAGATATTACACTTGAAAAACAATGCATTATACATTCAAGACAACACATAGATAAGGGTTACAACCTGACATAATGTGTTACACATAGTCATTCCAAATTTCCATCATTTGTAAGACTAAAAGGGACAAACATATACCGGATGTGTGGTAGGAGCTGTACCAGCTGCTGTGCTCTTTATTCTTTTAATGAAGCTGATTTTGATTCAGAAGCTAATGACTTTTCATCTATCTCTAGTGACAAGGAGGGGTGGTGAGGGAGGAAGCTCAGTCCAGTATGTTTGCTCATACAGACAGGAGAAAAAGTAGAAGCAAATATAACAAAAAGTATGACAGATTCAATTTAAGCAGGAGACTGGTAGAATAAAAAGTATACCTTTACTGTCAAACTGAGTGGCTTTAGGATGCAAACTTTCAAGACACTAGGGCCTTGATTCAAATGTCCCTGATGCCATAAAAAACAGCTGAAGGCAGTTTATTAAGCACTGTAAGCCATTCAATTAACCGTCTTATAAACAGCTAACGGCAGTTTTAAAATCACAACAGACTTTCAAAATTGCCCATTGAAAACAATGGAACATCTATAACCAGGAGCCATTCAATTGTGTGTGGTCAGTGCCAACGCACGATTAATGGATACATTTAACTGATGAAATTCTGCACCCAGTTCTACTGGCCATACAGAAAAAAAACAACTGCCGGACAAAAGAAAGCAGGGAAACATCAGCTCCCAGCACATAGCACAAGTACAGCAATGGAAAAATTAAGCATTGCAAAGTCAAACAGCCACACGGAAAATGGTTATACCTTACAAAAAAAAAAAGTCCCAGACAAACAACAAAAACCTATCAACACCCCAGGGATAAGGGGTTGACAAAGCAACCCAATACAATCTATCACATCATACCCTAGAACAACAGTGTAATGATTTACCTTGATGGGAGTCCGTAGTGCAGAGATGTCGCTCACCCTTGCAGATAAACACAACCCAGGGTGACCAGGAAAAAGCCACCTGGGCTGTGAATCTGTGCACGGGGGCATGGCAGGAACAGTAACCAGATACGCAGAATCAGACAAGGGCAAATCCAGAAGAGTAGTCAGGCAAGGAACCATAGGTCAGAGCAGGCAGCAAACAAGAGTCAGTCTAGGAATCAAACAACAGGAACAAGAACAATGAACTGACCCAGCACTCAGGGAGAAGCAGTGTTTTATACCCAGGTAATGAGCAGCAAGCTGCTTCAGGTGAAGTTTGACTGACAGAAGAAGCTACAGATAAAATCTGATAGCAACAGTCCAGCCCCCTAGTGCGGCAGGCAAGGCAAAGTATACAGGGCTAAAAACCACACTGATAAAACAGGTTCAGCAGTGGCTCAAAGACAAAAAGCAGGACCAGAGAATATGATAACTCTGGTTCAAGTCCACCGTGACCCTCCAAAGGGGTGACCACACCTGACAGTCTGCCCAGTCCGTGGCAGACCATGACAAACAGGGGTTAACACAAATATGTATACACAAGATGCACACCAGTCAATCCCAAAGCAATCCAAGCTCACATGTGCATCACCAGCCAATGGAGACCCAATGTGCAGATGACAATTTCACACACGCACCTGACAGGTACACAGCAAGTACAACAAATCATGCAAACAACAGCCACACTGCAAAACACTTACCTGGACAACACACACCTTCTCATTTGTCATTCCCTACCTGATGGCTGTGCCTGGACAACACCCCACCACTGTCTTAAAGGGACATCTCACTGTCCTCAGACATGGTGTGTTTACAGTAAGACCACTCAGAAACAGAGCGAGAGAGAGACCAGTATGTTTGAATGTCTATTCCTGTGAAGACATCTGAGAATAAGGTATGTGAGGTCTAGGTATCATCATCAACCCCCAAGTACGTGGGCTGAACATCTTTTGCCTGTTGCTAGAGCTGATGCTCTGGCTGAAGAGCCAGACAGAAGCCCAACTACACCTGTAGGACCACACCAGGCAGCAGCACCTCAGCTGCAACAACAGGATGTCACACAGCTCCCACAGCTGCCACATGGACCTATGGAGATGACAAAATAGGGTACCTGGGGGCTTACAATGTTATAATAAACCTTTGGTAAGGTGTACACGAAAGGCACTTACAAACCTTTTCCTCTAGAAATTCTCTGGAGTGCTACTGCTTCCTTTAAACCAATGTCAATCTTCACCAAAATCATCAAAGGAGACTGTGAAATGCCATTCAGTGTAAAATGATGATAATAAAATAATTTTAGTCTTCCAGAGAGGTCTCAGAAGTGCGTAAAGCAACATTTCATTCATTGGAAATTTGCCAGTATACAGTACATTGACTCCTCACCAAATGTGCAATAACACATACACATACAAAATGGTAGACTGCACTCTTCATAACAATCCTTTGAACCAGCTTTTCCCAAACTTTTGACATAGATTACCTTTTGACAGTATGAATATTATGTTGTACAGCAATATGGAAAGCCTCCCTTCCAAAAATAAAGAGCCTCAATGCCTCCCAGGGAGAACTGCCCCCAAGTTTGGGATTTATTGATACAAGACCTAGTGATATGATATCCAAAATCACATAAACACATATATGATGTTACAAACACACACACACAGCCTCGCTCAACGCAAATACTATCTTATATCAAGTAGGTGTGGCTTGATTGGGGTGCGCAGGATTGGAGGGGAGGGGAGAAGGGGGTGTGTCCTTAAAATGGTCAGAGTATGTGAAGAACAAGGAGGAAAGTGGATGGAACTGGCAGTGAAGTGGGCGGAGTTTCAAGGGAACTCACTGAGCCCTGGGAATCAGACTCTGTCCTCAGTTACCCTGTTATTAAGTATAAAAACTATAGTACCCAGGTTAAGCCCAAGATATCCAGAGACCAAACCCCATAAAATATATCTACAGCAGGTGAAAGAAACTTTTGGTACTCTGGGGGGGGGTATGCACTAAGGAGTGATAAAGGGGTGATAACAAGGAGATGACTTCTCCAGTGATATCACTTCTCCAGTTCCTATGTTATTCTATGGAGCCAATGCACTAAGATCTCTTCCACCTGGGAAATCTCAGTGCATTGGCTCCATAGAATAACATAGGAATTGGAGAACTGATATCACCAGTGAAGACATCTCCCCTTTATCACCTCTTTATCGTGCTTTAGTGCATCTCTCTCCTGATCTCGCAGGAGAAGTCATCTCCACTTTATCACCTATCACCCCTAAGTGCATCTTCCACTAGCTGTTGGAAACTAAAACTCCCATCATCTCTACCCAGCAGTGAACTGGTCCGGGGGTAATGGGAGTTGTTCTAAAAGCTAGAATGTCAAATGTGCTTGACCTTGATTACAGCATGGATAGCTTTTTAGAGGATAAAAGTAGTTTGGGGGCAGATGGAATCAAGCCCACTGTATGCACCAAACAAATCCATATAATAATGAGCTAGCTAAAGCAGGTGTTATTAGACAGATATTTTCCATCCTTCAGCGTGAATTTAAATGTACACAACAGCTGAGTAGGAGGTAGAGACCAACAGGTCACAATCTGCAAAAGCACAAATAATGAACACATTTGCTTTGTTGAAAGAACATGCATAGAATTGTAAGAAAACAACTAAGACAGAACTATTCTGTAGGACAGACAGCACAATAGCTAGTAAACCGAGACTTGTATAACACACATACTCCGCTCCTAGTTCCTTTAACCCCTTGGATGCCAGAGTCATGTCTAATGCATTGCTTTGTAATGTGTCGGGGACCTCTCCAGCATCCAAGGGGTTAAATCTTGTAATACTCAGTTCACATATGCAAAACACTCCATTTATCGAGGGAAAAAAAGCATAGAAGCTCACCTAATTTGCTCACAGAAAAAAGCATGCCGTATGTACATATGTATTAACCCTTTGAGTGGCAGAGGGGTATGCAATGCATTGCTCTGCAATGCGTTGCATACCCCTCTGCCATTCAAAGGGTTAAAGGGATGGTAATACTTCATTTTATCTTTATTTTATTTTGTAGGCATTAAAAACAACACGAAGAACGATATAAGTCTTATCTCTCAAACCTTTATGGTTTGAGAGATATTCACAAGCAAGGTTCCCCCCCGTCCCTTTTACCTAGTGTAAGCCATCTCTTCTCAGATGTGGAATCCAGTTCATAGACCAGACAGATAACAGAAGGGGACAATCTTCTTCCTATGAGAACAATGAAAGCCCTGCCCCCCTTGACAAGTTCTTCAGGTTTTTCCCTTATCTTAATTGAAGATTGTCCCTCTCTGCATTCTACCTGGGCACCTCCCTTCTGTTCTGGCTGAGCAGTGTTACATCAGTAAAAGGGGCGGGAGGGGGATACTTTGTCATTGAATTACTCTTGAACTACAACTCTGACAGAATTGATAACACTCTCCAAAGTCCAAATACTATGATGATTAATTAGAGCTGCTTTTATTATGAAACATTACTATCCCTTTAATGTACAATTGTACTTATATGCTGCAATGCAATGTAAATAGTGCTGTGCATAAGTAGAATTTACAATGAATAAAACAAGTGGTCCTATAAATAAAATAAGGGTTCCTTACCGGGTGGCCCAAACTCTTCCCCAACCCCCTTATTTCTACATTTCCTCTTTTTCCTCCCACTTATCCTCCATTCTGTGTATACTTGTTCTACCTCTTTTTCCTCCTTATGCTTTCCTTTGTAAGTCTTTTTTATGTCACTCTTTGGAGCTATAGGGATAGAACCATTTTGTTTTTCTACATGAAGTTTAAACATGGGCAACGGAATCTACTGCTGTCTTTGTGAAAAAGTTCTCACGGTGTGCCAGCTATATGCTTGGGTGCCTCATTATACGTAATATTTTTGTACCGGTGCTCTATTGTAACTGTCTTAAGAGGAACTTAATGAATTGGGTAATTGGAGAAGAACATTCCTATATGAGGGTGCAATGAGCTGTGAATTGCTGTGCTGCTGATATTGGCAATAGGAATGATGCAGGTGCTCTAAAATGTAAGATTGAAGGGCAGTTTTAAATAAAGATGTAGGGGGAACAGTTCTAGATGTTGGAAAAGAGGTATGGAATTCCAGAGGTAAGGGTAATAAATAAAAGAGGGTTAAAAGGTAATTAAATGTTTTTTGCTGAAATTAAACTGGTAAAAATAGCCCTGTGCCTTCCTGTCAAGGTTTGGCTGAGCTGCCCTATCTCTGCTGTTTGAGTCTCCTGCCTGAGCTAATCTAGTGCTCTGCTGTTGATAACTGCTGCCTTTCCTTTCCTGGGTCAGGCTGACCTCTCTGTGATTACTCACCTGACTGTTATCAGTCATCCCTCTCAGGGTATTCAAAGCAGCTTGGCTCACTTCTTCCTTGCCCTTGTGTCTGCCTCTGGCTGAAAGAGTGTTCTACTGAGTTTCTTATTACCTGTGCATGATCTGGCTTTGTCTGACATCCCTTCTTGCTCCTGACCCCTGGATTGTTCCTGACACCACTGATCTCTGCATTCCTGACCCCGGCTTGCCTGAGTACCTGTCTTAGTTCCTGATCCTGGCTTGTCTTTTGGTTTACACTTCTGGATTTTCTTTTGTTATTTTAATAAAGGTGTTTTGCATTTTACATTTTTGTGTCTGTCTGGTTCCTGGTCCCTAACACTTCCTTCCAGACAGATTGTGAGTAAAGCTCTGTACCGCAGCCTAAAAGTCTTCATCTGCTCCCCTCCCATGATCCAGCCTCCTCCAATGACCAAGGCTTTCTGCATGTAAGCTGTTGCACTCTCATTGGCCAGAGACCCCTCCAGCTTACATGCAGAAAGCCTCCGTCATTGGAGGAGGCTGGATCGAGGGAGGGGAGCAGAGGCAGAGTGACAGACTGGGTTACAGAGCTGATAACTGCAGTCTGTCCGGTAGGAAGGTGCAGCGTAACCTTTGCAAGTTTAAATTCGGTAAAATAGCAATTTGTATAAAAAATGAAATCATTATTCCAGCTAATCACTATATAAACTAATGTTTAAAACAAACATGTATAGGGGTGATAGATCCCCTATAACATCTTAAACCCTTAAGTGCCACAGAGGTGAGCACTGTATTGTTCTGCAATGTGCTGCTTACTGCACTGGCACCTAAAGGGTTAAATCAGTCATGAATGGCATGTCCATGGAGGCAGACATGATGGTTGCAAGACACAAATTCTGCTCACTGCTCTTTTTAATCCTAGCCATTTAAGGTCTAGAAGAGATGAAGGAAGAACTGTGAAGCGCAGTGGGACAAGGATGGGGTGGGTTTAGTTTGTGCGGCTCTATGCTGCAGTCATACGCAACATGAGGCCATCTAGCTGCTGCCAGACTACACTCCCCTCATGCCAGACTACACTCCCCTCACTCCCCACCAGAATTTAGCTGGCAAGGAACAATGGGAGTTGTAGTCTGGCAGCAGCATAACAGTATGTAAGGTTATTATGTGTGGTTCTGTGGCTACTGTAGGACAAGGTTGCTGGGGTCACTAAGTGTAGGTCTATGGCTACCCTGTGCATCTGGACAAGGCCAGGAGGTCAGTATGTGTGGTTCTATGACTATGGTGGAAAAAAGCTGAACATTTTCACTTTTCTTGGGAATTCAGCTGAAAGGCAAAAAGTAATGTTCTTGTACTTTTCTCTTTTGAAGTAAATGAAGTAAAAGCATAAGAATTCAGTTTTTGCTGCTCAAAAAATTGCTATGTCTTCACAGACTTGATGATAAATCTTAGAAGAGACAGGCTTTCTGGCTTTCATTTGAATTACTTGTCAGAGAAACCTTTATGTTTTAATATTAGCCTAGTGTGGGATCTTTTGTACATTTAATTCTTGGTTCCACCTTGGTTGTTTATATATGCTATAATCTTAGTTCTGGCAAATTGTATATAAATGGGGTATCTTTTCAAGAGGGTCATCCAGGTTGTAAAAGCCCTGGGGAATAGTCTTAGCTCCAAGATGTTGATGGGAAGCTTTAATTCCTACTTTAAGCATAAGCTATGAATGGAGAGATGGTTGCATACTGTTACCCAGTCCCTGAGACTAAGATCTGCCATGACCGTTATCAACACATTCAGTCACCATTCTGTTGAATGTCATGTTACAAATGGATATGATGATTCATGGATTGCACTTTGTTCCATAATTGTAGAAGTTCCAATTGTAACTGTCTCAGAAGAAACTAGAAAAGGAACTGTTTCAAGTGTGGGTACCTCAGTTCCTACTATCTTTATGCAGTTCACATTTCTAGAATTATTTTCTTAAAGAAGCTAAAAAAACCTAGACTTGATTACTGATGTCTTGTCTGAAAGTAGAAACACTTTCTGCTGAAGTACGTTGATCAGGCCTAGAAAAGCCATGCATTATACTGACTCTAGGTTTGATTTGTCCAGATTAATCCACCTGTGTTTTGTCAAGGTTGAGATCTTGACTTGAACATGATGCCGTAGAAGAAACGATGACTTGGTTTTGATCAAGATAAGTAAGGAGTAGTGTTGAGCGAGCATGCTCGGCCGATGCTCGGATCGGCTCGAGCATCGCTCTGCTCGGCACATGGCGGTACTCGTACGAGTACCGCATGTGCTCGCCCGCCATGTTCGGGTCTCCTCCCCGCACGTTTTGCGGCTGCTGCGCAGCCAATAAACGTGCAGGGAGGCTCTGACATCGGTGTAATGCCAGCAGCCATGTTGGCTGCTGGCATTACACTGATTGGCTGGCCAGAACCCGTGGTCGGGTGCTGTATAGCACCTGACCATCGAGTTCGGCTCAGTCTGAGCCAGGGAGAGCTGAGGATAGGAAGGGAAAGGCAGTGTAGGGAGGAAAAAAAAAAATTGTGAAAAAAAAGAACCAAAAGTCCTTTTTAGGACTACTGTGTGTGGGGGCAGCAGGTTATTTTGTGTGGGGGGAAAAAAAAAAAAAAAAAAAATATTCTGTTTAGTGTGAAAAGTTGCAGATTAGAGCACATTCTGTTTAGTGTGCACAGTTGCAGATTAGAGCACATTCTGTTTAGTGTGCAAAGTTGCAGATTAGAGCACATTCTGTTCAGTGTGCAAAGTTGCAGATTAGAGCACATTCTGTTTAGTGTGCAAAGTTGCAGATTAGAGCACATTCTGTTAAGTCTTCAAACTAAAATATCAAAGTCACATATTCCATTCAGTGTGCGTCGCCGCAGTTTAGCAGCACATTCTGTGTACTGTGCAGAGTTGCAGAATAGGAAGAAATACTGTTAAGTCTTCAAACTAAAATATCAAAGTCACATATTCCATTCAGTGTGCTTCGCCGCAGTTTAGCAGCCTATTCTGTGTACTGTGCAGAGTTGCAGAATAGGAAGAAATACTGCTAAGTTTTCAAACTAAAATATCAAAGTCACATATTCCATTCAGTGTGTTTCACCGCCGTTTAGCAGCCTATTCTGTGTACTGTGCAGAGTTGCAGAATAATAAGAAATACTGTTAAGTTTTCAAACTCAAATATTAAAGTCACATATTCCATTCAGTGTGTTTCACCGCCGTTTAGCAGCCTATTCTGTGTACTGTGCAGAGTTGCAGAATAATAAGAAATACTGTTAAGTTTTCAAACTCAAATATTAAAGTCACATATTCCATTCAGTGTGTTTCACCGCCGTTTAGCAGCCTATTCTGTGTACTCTGTACAGTTGCAGAATAATAAGAAATACTGTTAAGTTTTCAAACTCAAATATTAAAGTCACATATTCCATTCAGTGTGTTTCACCGCCGTTTAGCAGCCTATTCTGTGTACTGTGCAGAGTTGCAGAATAATAAGAAATACTGTTAAGTTTTCAAACTCAAATATTAAAGTCACATATTCCATTCAGTGTGTTTCACCGCCGTTTAGCAGCCTATTCTGTGTACTGTGCAGAGTTGCAGAATAATAAGAAATACTGTTAAGTTTTCAAACTCAAATATTAAAGTCACATATTCCATTCAGTGTGTTTCACCGCCGTTTAGCAGCCTATTCTGTGTACTCTGTACAGTTGCAGAATAATAAGAAATACTGTTAAGTTTTCAAACTCAAATATTAAAGTCACATATTCCATTCAGTGTGTTTCACCGCCGTTTAGCAGCCTATTCTGTGTACTCTGCAGAGTTGCAGAATAGGAAGAAATACTGTTAAGTTTTCAAACTCAAATATTAAAGTCACATATTCCATTCAGTGTGTATCACCGCCGTTTAGCAGCCTATTCTGTGTACTCTGTACAGTTGCAGAATAATAAGAAATACTGTTAAGTTTTCAAACTCAAATATTAAAGTCACATATTCCATTCAGTGTGTATCACCGCCGTTTAGCAGCCTATTCTGTGTACTCTGCAGAGTTGCAGAATAATAAGAAATACTGTTAAGTTTTCAAACTCAAATATTAAAGTCACATATTCTGTGTAAGATGAAGAAGGCGGGTAAAAAGGGACGGGGAAGTGGACGTGATCCTGAAAGTTCAGGGCGCGGGTCAGGACGCGGAGAAACTGTGCCTGGTGCCAGAGCACAAGAAAGAAAGACATCCACCATACCTAGCTTCATGTGTAATTTTACAGGGCGTCGCAGGACATCACTCTCGAGGTCCGACCACTGCGAACAGGTGGTCGGTTGGATGACAGCTGATACTGCTTCCAGTCGGTTAAGCACCACCCTGTCTTCCACCAAGTCCACTCTCAGTAGCCAAGAGTCTGGTCAACATAATCCTCACTCTGATCATCCTTCCTCCCACCATACACGGTCTGGTCAAAGAAGTGATCCCACACTGGGATATAGTGAGGAGCTCGTCTCATCACCAATCCTTCATTTGACCCTCTCTCCAAGCACGCTTGCAGAGGAACATGACATCTTGTGCCCTGATTCACAACCTCTAGAGGCTACCCAATCACAAGAAGATGACAGATGTGAACGGCATTTAAGGTCAAAGGAAGTAGTGGATGATGATGATGATGATGAGACACAGTTGCCATTAAATCAACCACTATTTCCGTCTCAAGACCTTGTTGAGGAGAATGTTATACAGTTGTCAATGACTGAGTATGTGGTGGGATCAAGACTTGAGGAGGATGATCAGAGTGAGGAAGTGGAGGAGGACTTGGTGGACGATGAGGTGACTGACCCCACCTGGGAAGGTGTAGAGCCGAGCGATGACAGCAGTCCTGAGGGTGAGCCATCTGCAGCACCGCAACAGGCTGGACGAGGCAGTGGTGTGGCTACAGAAAGAAGGCGGACCGCACCAAACCGGCCCGCAAATGTTCCACGGAGCACCCCCTTGCGTAAATCTACCTTGCCAAGGGGTAGGTGTTCCGCGGTATGGCGTTTTTTTAAGGAAAGTGCGGACGACAAAAGAATTGTAGTTTGCAACCTGTGCCACACCAGAATGAGCCGAGGCATGAACACTAGAAACCTCACCACCACCAGCATGATCCGACACATGGCATCCAAGCACCGTAGTAAGTGGGAGGAACGCCTGGATCGCCCATCTGTGTCTGCAGGCCACACCACTGCCTCCTCTTCCCCTGTTTTCGGTGCCGGCCAATCGCCTGTCGAAGGCGCAGGCCCGCATACCTCCCGCCCTGCACCTGTAGCATCTGAAGCACCATCAGCGACCACATCCACTTCCCTGTCCCAGCACAGCGTCCAAATGTCGTTACCCCAGGCATTTGAGCGCAAGAGAAAGTACCCAGCCACCCACCCACAGGCCATAGCACTAACCTCACACCTTTCAAAATTACTGGCCATCGAAATGCTGCCATTTAGGCTTGTGGACACTGAGTCCTTCCGCAGCCTGATGGCAGCAGCTGTCCCTCGGTACGCGGTCCCCAGCCGCCACTACTTTTCCCGGTGTGCCATCCCCGCATTACACCACCATGTGTCCCGTAACATCACCCGTGCCCTGACCAACGCAGTTACTGGGAAGGTCCACTTAACGACTGACACATGGACAAGTGCTTGTGGCCAGGGACGCTACATTTCCCTGACGGCACACTGGGTGAATGTCGTGGAGGCTGGGAGCGACTCGGACCCTGGGATGGCACGGGTGCTACCCACGCCGAGGATTGCGGGCCCTACCTCCATCAGGGTTTCCACCAGCACCTACGTTATTGGCTCCTCCTCCTCCGTTTCCACCTCCGAATTCTCTACACACAGCGCCACTCCCCCATCAGCCAGTAGCTGGAAGCAGTGTAGCACTGCAGTGGGGAAGCGTCAACAGGCCGTGCTGAAGCTGATCTGCCTTGGGGACAAACAGCACACGGCCTCAGAGCTGTTGCAGGGGATTAGTCACCAGACCGAGCAGTGGCTCTCGCCACTCAACCTGCAACCAGGCATGGTTGTGTGTGATAATGGGCGTAACTTGGTGGCGGCTTTGGAGCTCGGCAAGCTCACACACGTACCATGCCTAGCGCATGTATTTAATTTAGTGGTGCAGCGATTTCTAAAAACCTACCCCAATGTGCATGATCTCTTGACCAAGGTGCGCCGCGTGTGTGCACATTTCCGTAAGTCATCAACAGCTTCAGCCGGCCTGTTGAAGCTGCAGCAGCGCTTACAATTGCCAGCTCACCGGCTGCTGTGTGACGTGAGCACGCGCTGGAACTCCACCTTCCACATGTTGGCCCGGCTTTGTGAGCAGCAGAGGGCAGTAGTGGAGTACAGCTGTTACACGGTCGTCGCCTCTCCGTTCAACTTCCTGTAATCAGAAGTGAGGAGTGGGAATGGATGTCAGACCTCTGCGAGGTTTTACGCAATTTTGAGGAATCGACACAGATGGTGAGCGGCGATAACGCTATTATCAGTGTAACCATCCCACTTCTGTGTCTACTGAAACGCTCGCTGCTCACAATTAAAACCGACGCTTTGCATGTGGAAGAGGTGGAAATGGGGGAGGAAGAGCTTACACAAGGTGATAGCCAGAGCACCCTCACTTCGTCTTCTCAGCGACAATTGGAGGAGGCGGAGGAGGAGGAGGAGGAGGAAGACACGGTTGCCTCCGCTACAGAGGGTAGCCATGGAACTTTAGTTCCATCTCTTCAGCGTGGGTGGGCAGAAGAGGAGGAAGAGGATGAGGATATTGAGAGTCATCCTCCTGGTGAGGACAGCGAAATCTTGACTGTTGGTACTCTGGCACACATGGCTGACTTTATGTTAGGCTGCCTTTCCCGTGACCCACGCGTTGTACGCATTTTAGACAACACGGATTACTGGGTGTTCACCCTTCTGGACCCCCGCTACAAAGAGAATTTCTCATCTCTCATTCCTCCGGTGGAGAGGACAAGCAAAATGTTGCAATACCAGAAGGTTCTTGTCGAAAAATTGCTCCAAAATTTTCCATCTGACAACGCTGGCGGCAGAGTACGTGCTACCTTGGCCAACCGAGAAGGGGAGAAAAGGGGAGCACACAGCAGTTCCGAGAAAGGCAGGGTAACACTCTCCAAGGCGTGGGACACCTTCATGACACCCCGCCAGCACCCTCACCCTGATGCGCAGCCTAGTGTCACAAGGAGGGAAAAGTTTTGGAAGATGGTGAAGGAGTATGTAGCAGACCGTGTCAGCGTCCTCAATGATCCCTCTGTGCCTTACAACTACTGGGTGTCCAAGCTGGACACGTGGTATGAACTGGCACTCTACGCCTTGGAGGTGCTGGCCTGCCCTGCCGCCAGCGTTCTGTCTGAGCGGGTATTTAGTGCTGCTGGTGGCATCATAACAGATAAGCGTATCCGCCTTTCCACCGACAATGCTGATAGGTTGACACTTATAAAAATGAACAAGGCCTGGATTTCCCCTGACTTCTCCACTCCACTGGAGGAAAGCCCCGGGGGAACATAAACTCACTTTATATATGTTATTTACAATGATGGGAATACTCTGTATTCCCATTCACCCCTTCCACCCAAAAAACGGGTATATGGTTGACTCTTAATCTTCTCATCCTCCTCCTCCTCTTCCATATGCCCTGGGATATAATTTTTATATAGGGCCAGCTCACCAGCGGGCCCTGTGATATAATTTTTATATAGGGTCAGCTCACCAGCGGGCCCTGTTTGCCAATTTTTATATAGGTCAGCTCACCAGCGGGCCTTCTCATATAATGTTTTATTGGGTCAGCTCTCTAGCGGGCCCTCTCATATAATGTTTTATAGCGTCAGCTCACTAGCGGGCCTTCGCATATAATGTTTAGGATGGTCAGCTCTGCAGCAGACCCTCACCCATAATGTTTTAGATGGTCAGCTCAGCGCACGTTTCCCTCTTAATCATGGCCTCAGTTCTGAAAATCAAGGAAATTTTTGGGAGAATTTGCCTCTGCGCACGTTTCCCTCTTAATCATGGCCTCACTTCCGAAAACCAAGGAAATTTTTGGGAGAATTTGCAGATGATATACAAGTAAATATACAGCAAATATTGTTTGGTAACAATTTTTCGCCTAAAGTCGTTTTTATTTTCCTTTTTGTGTGTTTTATGGTCAGTCTGTAAAAATGGCGTACTACGGGCGAAAGATCGTTCCCAGCAGCGATGTTGGAGTCCAAGGTGCATCCAGACATCCTCCCTATGCTGTCCCTGAACCATTTCTGTAGTGTTTCCATCTTTTTCTGCCCTTTTCCTATGGACCAGGCACCCTCCCCTCATCAGAGCAGGGGGTGCCTGGTGTAATGCTCGAGTCCTCCCATTGACTTCAATGGGGCTCGGGTGCTTGGCCGAGCACTCGAGCCTCAGGGGGTGCTCGGTCAGAGCACCCGAACACCCGAGCATTGGGGTGCTCGCTCATCACTAGTAAGGAGTAATATTGATTTCCTTATTCTGCAAGAGTGCTAAGAGACAGACACATTATTTTGTAAACACATGGGGTGTAGTTGGAAGCCCAAATGGGAGGCTGAAAACTATAGTTTACAAACCAAAAATATCAGTGATGCTTGTCCCACATCAAAATATGCAGATAGGCGTCTTTTATGTCTAAAGAGGAAACTAACTCTTCCAGTTTCATGGCATTTATTACAGACCTTATGGAATCCATCTTGAAACTGGGGATTTTAAATCCTTATTTAGAGACCTGAGGTAGCATTTAAATATTGAAATCTTTATTCCTTGGGTAACATGCTTGATTAAAAAACTTTTGTTTTTTTATTTTCATTTGAACTCTTTACATGAAGAATCTGTTAGGGGCTAGTGAGGTGAAGTAAAGCTGGTACCCATGAGATGAAACTCAAAGAATTGATGAGTTTGAAATTGTCTTTTGCCAACATTGGTGGAAATGTTTGAGCCTACCTCTGAAAGGCAATTCTGGAAGGAGGTTTACTGCTCAAACATCATGCCGATGATTCGATTCACAAACAAAACAAAACATTTGTAAAATTAGCTGGCCTAACACTGTCACTTCTGAGTGAATTGCTGAGATTGATGATTAAAAGTTCAGAAGGA
Organism: Rhinophrynus dorsalis; assembly: GCA_037306005.1. Lineage (NCBI taxonomy): Eukaryota > Metazoa > Chordata > Amphibia > Anura > Rhinophrynidae > Rhinophrynus > Rhinophrynus dorsalis. Next base: position 664,930,232 of record CM074718.1, read on the forward strand.
GCAGGCATGATCTCTGTTGATAACTTGGATCATGATGTTAACCCTTTTGGATATAGAAGATAGCAGTTATGTTGCAAAGTGCTTCCAGACACATACACTTGATTTAGTTAAGGTGTTTCAAGAATTTTAACTAGTTCCATTCAGTAAGAATATTGGTGCAATAATGACGGAAATTGGGTGCAACTTGACGCAATATGGGTGCAATAATGACGCAAATTGGGTGCAATATGGGTTCAATATTGGTGCAATCTGGGTGGGTTTTTGGTTGGGTTTTGTGGGTTTTTGGTTGGATTGGGTTGGTTTTTGATGGGGTTTTTGGTTGGATTTGGTTGGTTTTTGGTTGGGTTTTTGGTTGGTTTTTGTGGGTTTTGGGTTGTATTTGGTTGGTTTTTGGTTGGGTTTTGGGTTGGTTTTTGTGGGTTTTTGGTTGGGTTTTGGTTGGTTTTTGGTTGGGTTTTGGGTTGGTTTTTGGTTGGATTTGGGTTGGTTTTTGGTTTGGTTTTTGTGGGTTTTTGGTTGGATTTGAGTTGGATTTGGTGGGTTTTTGGTTGGATTTGGTTGGTTTTGGTGGGTTTTTGGGTTGTTTTGTGGGTTTTTGGTTTGGTTTTGGGTTGGTTTTTGTGGGTTTTTGGTTGGGTTTTGGTTGGATTTGGGTTGGTTTTTGTTTTGGTTTTTGTGGGTTTTTGGTTGGATTTGAGTTGGATTTGGTGGGTTTTTGGTTGGATTTGGTTGATTTTGGTGGGTTTTTGGGTTGTTTTGTGGGTTTTTGGCTGGATTTGGGTTGGTTTTTGGTTGGGTTTTGGGTTGGTTTTGATGTGTTGTAGGTTGAATTTGGGTTCGTTTTTAGCTGGGTTCTGGGTTAGTTTTGGTGGGATTTGGGTTGGTTTTTGTGAGTTTTTTGTTGGATTTGGGTTGGTTTTTGTTGGGGTTTGGGTTGGTTTTGGTGAGTTTTTGGTTGGGTTGGTTTTGGTGGATTTTGGGTTGGATTTGGGTTGGTATTTGGTTGGGTTTTGGGATGGTTTTTGTGGGTTTTTGGTTGGATTTAGGTTGGTTTTTGGTTGGATTTGGTTGGGTTTTAGGTTGGTTTTTGTGGGTTTTTGGTTGGATTTGGGTTGGTTTTTGGTTCAGTTTTGGGTTGGTTTTGGTGGGTTTTTGCAATATGAGTGCATTAAGGTGCACCCATATTGTGTCCTTAATGCACCCATATTGCATCATTATTGCACACATATTGCGTACTTAATGGACCCATATTGCACATAAATTGCGTCCTTAATGCACCCCTATTGCACCCATATTGCATCCTTAATGCCCCCATATTGCGTCATTATTGCACCCATATTGCATACTTAATGCACCCATAATGCACCCCTATTGTACCCATAATGCGGCAATATTGCACTCATATTGCGTCATTATTGCACCAATATTGCACCCATATTGCGTCCTTAATGCACCCATAATGCGTCAATATTGCACCCATATTGTGTCATTATTGCATCATTATTGCACCCATAATGCGACACGTTAACGCATGAAATGGTGAATGAGCCATTCAGAATGACGCAGTATTTATAATCTGAGTCAATTTATGACGCAAAACTTTAAATGAGACACTTCAAATTACTGAGCAAAAAAATGCATAATTTTATGATGCAAAACTTTGCATGCAAAAACATGCAAAGTTTGAAGAATGAAGTGTATATATATATATATACACTTCATTCTATTTTCAGGAAAATGGTCTTGCTTATAAAAACCTATTTATTTACCATTACCAGCTACTCATCAAAAACAATCAATTCTGATATTATGTTAACACTTTACATGCCAATGAGTTGAACACCTTTCTGGCACTCATAAGATGAAACCACTGGATGCTATAATGCATTAGAGACCTTTGGAATTTGATTTGAAACTAAAAGGTTTCATGACAGCAAAAAGTTTGAGAGCCACTGTTCAAAGGATATCCAATTTGCACGGTGACTAATTGATAATTAAATGCCATTTGTAATGATGAACAATGAAAGTGATATTTCAGGTGTGAAATAGACTAATTTGCATGTTACACCGCTCTCAACGCCAAGACATTAACTCCAGGACTATCTCTTCAGCCAAAAGCTGTCTTGTTGGCATGTTATCAAATAATAAGGTAATCTTCTGTGGCAGATTGCAAAGCCAAGACCATAACTGGAGGCTTTGGGCCAATATATCTTGTATGTGTTCTCATGTAAAGAGCAGCTGCTATCATGAATGATTATATTGATTATATTAATGAGGCTATCTATTTTCAAAGTGGCTAAATGTGATTTAAAAAAGAAAAGAAGGAATGCCTTACATTTCCTTTAAAGGGATAGTAATGTTTCATAATAAAAGCAGCTCTAATTAATCATCATAGTATTTGGACTTTGGAGAGTGTTATTTCAATACTGTCAGAGTTGTAGTTCAAGAGTAATTCAATGACAAAGTGCCCCCCTCCCGTCCCTTTTACTGATGTAACACTGCTTAGCCAGAGCAGAAGGGAGGTGCTCAGGTAGACTGCAGAGAGGGACAATCTTCAATTAAGATAAAGGAAAAACCTGAAAAACTTGTCAAGGTGGGCAGGGCTTTCATTGTTGTCATAGGAAGAAGATTGTCCCCTGCTGTTAGCTGTCTGGTCTATGGACTGCATTCCACATCTGAGAAGAGATGACTTACACTAGGTAAAAGGGACGGGAGGGGAAACTTTGGTTATGAATATCTCTTAAACCATAAAGGTTTGAGAGATAAGACTTATATCATTCTTCATGTTTTTTAATGTCTACAAAATAAAACAAAAATAATATGAAGTATTGCTATCCCTTTAACTGTTTAAGGACCAGAGCATCACACACCCCTCTAGTCCGTAAAGGGTTAATTACTTGGATTTGTAATGTCAGTTGTCTGACATTATTATTAATGAATTAAGTACCAACATAGTCAGATGCATTGTACAATAAGGAGCCAAATAGACAGTGAACCACATGCACAAAAACCCAATGGAGCAATTCAGAGAAAACGCAACTGGTCATTCAGTGGTTAACACTTTGAACCTTAGAGACACTTCAACACATTGCTTTGCAGTGTGGGTTGACTGACATTATCATTATTATTTTTTATGTATTTATTTATGTAGCACCTACACAGTAAGTGCAAGAACCAGATCTTCTCATATACGCATAAAGAAAAAGTAGTCCCACAGCCAGGACCTCAGCAGAGAGGAGAAAGGTGGAGAAGAATGGACTTTCTCCTCTTCTCCCCCACATTCCCCTTCAGTGGCTGGGGCAAAGGATGATGTTGCTGCTGTTGCTGCTACTGCCTCAGAATCAGCACCTATTAGGACCAGGAGTATTGTTGATGGCAAGTGGAATCTAGTCCCATATCACTACTGCTGGACCCCATTCCCACTGTCTCCACAGTGGTCTGTTGCACACTATCCTGCTGTCCTTGTAACTCAGCAGCAGCTGGAATTACATAGCAAATTTCCCAGTCTCACTGCTGCTGGTGGTGATGCCCATCCCCATATTTTTTTCACATTCCTTCTCTTCCACCCAAGTAGCTCCATAATCACCCTCATCCTCATCACAACCACCAGTCACTCCTTGCTGTTGCTGCTGCTCTATTACAGTCTCACCGGATGGAGGTGATGCCAAATGTGACAGAGAGTTTCCTACTATCACACTTGCCATCTGTTGAGCTGAATAAGGCAGACTGGCAGCACTAGCAGTAGGCACAGGCAGCTGTTCTGTGCTCATGGGGGTGGTATTACTACTGCTAGCCACCAGATCTGCCTTATTCTGTATCATGTCCCATAGGGACAATGTCGTTGCAGAAAGGGAAATCACAGGGTCAGGGGATGTTGTGGGCTCCTTTGACCGATAGTCTGGCCACTCCACATCACTTCCCCTACCACCTCAGCATCAGCAGGAGGATCTACTGCTGTCACACTTGTCCCACCAGCTGCTTCATTATCACTAACAGTAACCTCAGAATCTTCCTGACTCCCAACACTTTGAGTCTCTAGCTGCCTGATCATAGTAATAGTAGTAGTGGTGGGACTGCAAGTGTGACTTAGGGTCCCTTGGTGTCACACTTTCCATCCCCCCCACCCTGAGAATCACAAGACACACTTGCAGGTGCAGCACTGGCAATGGGCACAGATAGCTGACCTGTCCTGCTCACACTACTACCCTCCTCTTCCTCTGCCCATGAAACAAATTTCCCTAAGATCCCTAGGGGGTGATGTAGTTGGACTGGCCATCACTGGGTCTGGGTAATCAGAGCATCCAGACCCTTCAATGCTGGTATGGTCACTTGCTCCTCCTCAGACTCACTGTACGCATAACAGTCCTTCCAGCTCCTACTTTTACTTGTCATCCAGATGCTCATAGTGATAGCACACACTATAACCCTCTCCTGCCTCAATTTCGCTATATATCAGAGCACAACAGCCTAGCACCCTCTCTTTATCTTTCTCTCTCTCTCTTTAGCTGCTTGTATTGCGTTTAACTTTCTGGAAACATCATACTTTTATATAGTGAAGAACATGAAAGTAAAGTGGTGAAAGTTTGTAGCCATTGAAAACGTTTTTTGCAATGGATGAAAATGGGAACTATTTTAATCGGTTTATTTTAAGTGGATTTTCCAATGAGAAAGCTGGCAACCACATGTTTTTTACAGATTTATTTGGCGGGAACACAAAGGGACCTTTCGCCCACCACTACTGAACAACATGTCCTCAAATTGCTTCACTAAGCTTCTTTGACATGTTTACAAAAGGTATTTCAGTTGATGTCCTTCTTAAAGGTCCTAACAGGAGCACTTGAGGCAGCATTAGTGAATCACTAGCAGGACCATATAAAAGAATTAATATCAGGTGTTAATCGTTAAAAGACGAATACAACTGACATGTGTGCTAAGATGTTACCCTTTGAATGAAATATATAATGTACCAACAGTTTTGTAAATTTATAAGCAAATGATGTGTAAAGAGGATATTCATATAAATGGCAATTTCACATAAAGATTCAACAAACATAAAATAATCAAATAAAGCCAGTTGGTGATGGTGTACTTTTGGACCCTGCTGTGTATATATATATATATATATATATATATATATATATATATATTACTGCCCAAGTGGAGACAAGATTATAGTGTGTATTAACTTTTAATCATTGGTCCCTCATATACACCACAACACAGCATACTGTTCATTGGTCTCTCTGCATCCAGCAGCAAGCTGCCATGGGGAGGTCATGCCGGGCTCTCAGGAAAAAGTGGGGAGGAGTAGGCCTCTGAGGGCGTATGTTCAAGAGTATAGAATTGAATATATATATTAGCCACATGTAACTCCCCACACCAGCAGTATCAACCCCTATTGTGTGTTGTGTTGTTCTCTGTTGTACCTTCAGCCTTCAGTGCTTCTGGTGCTCCCCAGTCCTGATGCTGCTGTAGTGGATATTGGTCCTCTGTTACTGGGCATGTAGCGTGAACCCCAGGGATGCCTGTGGGAATGTGGTGAGACCCATGGCAGGGATACAGGGAACAGGGCTGAGCCTAGGGGCTGGCAGGTGCTATGCTGCGTGCTGAGGAAATACTTTGGATCCTGTAGAGGAGTAGGGCACACAGAGAAATTGGGTGTGGGAGAGGTGAATGTGATGACACTGTTTTTCTGTCTCTGTGTGTATGTGTTGGGCATAGGAAAGTTGCAAGTGAGGGCATTGTGTGTCTGTGTTTGTGTGTGTGTGTCTTGTGTGTCTTGTCAAATTCATGTCCCCCTGTATCTCCAGGACTGGCAATATGGCAGAGTTATAAAGATCTCCTCCTTACTGCAACCCCTAGGTGTGTGTGTCTCCTGAGGAGACATACATATTGTAATTAGGCTTTCTCTTTTATATATATATAGGTTATTGGTGTTTTAGCACTGTGAGCTTTTCTTCCTTCCTACAAAAATGTTTTCTCTTTCTAGCTGCTTTTTTACAGTATTTCAGTAAGTTCCATGGCTATAAATGACAGTGATGGGATTTAACGAAGTGCACTCAAAATTTGCATAAATATGAAATATATGAAATATTCCAGTTCTTGAGGTTCCGACACATGCACTGCAGGTGATCACTTTTTAAACACATTTTTGAGTGAACTTCATTATATCCTATCCCTGTAATTTATAGTAGTAAAACTTACTAAAATGTGGAGAAAAGCAGGTAGAATAATGACACGGATAAATTCCAGTTCTTCAGGTTCCCACACACTCTTTGCAGGTGATCCCTGTTTGAAAGGAGGTCAATTTAGTCATGAGGGCATTAGATTGATTTAGCTTTTAAAAGAGGGCAATATATATTAGATAGAAATCACCTAAACTGGGATACCTAGGTTCGGTAAGCGAGCTTTACTCCTTGGTGACAAGGGCTTTTTTACACTAGAAGACAAGAGCGATTCTGGCCTTTTTAGCATGTCTTTGTTCAATCATTTTTTCCGTCTAATTCATTTGGTACACCCACACAAATTATATTCTGTTTTATATGGATAAGTAGTATAATTTTCTTTTGATGCCATAATTATATGTATAACCCATCATTTAGATTAATAATATAAAAAAGAAAATAGAAAAAAAAGAAAACACTTTTTATAGGTTTTTCATGTGTTGATTTGTACTCAGTGCATTTTTTAACAGGGACTGGATACAAAATATGAACATCTGCAAATATCTCCCAAGTGTCCCTTTTTAGGAACACAGTACCTCTGAAACATACATCCCTATATCCCACTTTCTTACCCTGGTGTTCCTCTTTTTTATGAGCTCAAAATGCGTAGTGTGTGTGTACAGGTTTTTCATATTGCTCCGCAATAATAAAACTCACATTAATGTTTGTTTAAACTTCAGTATATTTACATTTGTCTGTTTAAATAAAATACTTTGATCTTATTCTAAATCATTTATTCAGTTACACAAAAAGATTTTAATAGGTCATGAAATAACCTAAACATTTAAATGATCCCCCCTCCATTCCTGTCCCCACCTAAAACAAATGGGCCCCCTCTTTGGCCTTTTGAACTGTTGGGAGGTATGTGCTCTGTCTCTCTAAACATCATGATAGCAAGGAGGAGGAGAAAGGCAGAGAACAGTGACAAAGGTAATGTTTTCAAACATTGTTTTTGTCATGTGGCTCCACTTGCCCATATGATAGGTGCAGCAGTGATCACTAGGAATGGATTAAAATTAAGAACATTTTCCCTCAGGAGTTTTTGTGGATAGCCAACAATGTCCCTTTTTTAAGTAAACTTTCCATCCATAGAAAATGCATAAAATGTCCACCTTTTTTGCCACTGCCAATAAAATTCCATAGAGAACCATTTTTCACCCATGTTTTCTATGACAGCAAGATTTTTCACAATATTACTTCTTCTTAGGGCTGAAGTGGAGAAATAAATAGTTAAAAGTGAGTCACAGAGCAACATATGCCTTGAGAAAAGTGTTAGCAGACTGAGTGCCTTTGTCCTTTGTCTACAACACTAACTTACTGCTTGAAGAGCACTGGCAAAACTATCCTTGAAAGATAACTGGGGCTTGGGATATTCCAGCAGGGTACAACACATGACATCAGTTCTTTAAAGCCTTGGTTTTCAACAAAGGAAAAGGGCAGCATGTCAACCACCAACATTTGGAAAGTTTACTATTCTATGCATACTTTTGCATTATTTTTGTCCAGGTTTTGACTTCTTTCTAAGAACTTAGTAAGTGTGGGATGCCAGTACATAGTAGAAGATCTATGTACCTTTTTTCTTTAACAGCCTGACTTGTGAAAGTGGTGAGGATGGTTGAAATATGTGTTGGCACTCTATGCCTCTTTTCATCACCAAAAATAAACTCAAAATCATACTCCTCTGCAGTAGGAGCAGAAAATTGTGGCACATCAGAAGCACTTCTTTTATGAACCCCAGAGCCCCAGGAACCTTTAACAGTTCTTCTGCCATTGCTACTTGAGACACCTCTGATCTGTTGCTGGTGTGTCTCTGAATCAGACCTATGGTTGTACTTTAGGTGGGATCTCAATGAGGATCCTGCTTTCCTCCTGCTCACATACTGTTAGGGTTTGCAAAACAAGACAAGGAGTCAGACGGTATAGTTAAGAACACCTTTATTAATAATAATAATAATAAGAAGAAGAAAATGCAAGTAAGTATGACACTACATGCAGAGGGTGACTGGAAAGGATAGAGACTCTATCAGCAATAGGAGTCTGCCACCGGGTCAACCACACTGCTGGAGACTAGGCCGAAGCCAGCTGGTAGTCTCAGGAATCGAAGAGAAGGCAACACTGAACCTACAGTCTCCTGTAAGGGGCAACAGAGGAGACTACTGACTCACGCCTACAGTCAGTAAGAAAGAGTCTGCCAGAGCCCCAGGTCTGCACCAGGATGGGTGTATGTAGGTAACGGAGCCACAACCAGAGTAAACAGACAGATCCACAGGTCAACACCAGCTAGGATAGTCAGACAACCTAGGTTCATACACAGAGCGGGTAGTTACTAGTCAGCCAGAGCCACAGGTCTGCACCAGGTAGGATGTCCACTAGGAGTAAGCTACACTGAGAGGATAGTTGGACAGAGCCCCAGGTCAGCACCAGAATGGACAGTCAGACAAGCCAGGGTCATACACAGAGCATGTAGTCAGCCAAAGCCACAGGTCAGCACCAGATTGGATGTCAAGACAAATGGAAAGCACAGAGAGAATGGTCAGACAGAGCCACAGGTTAGCACCAGAATGGATAGTCAGACAAGCCGGGTCATTCACAGGATACAGGAAAAACTGGAACTAGAACTGCTCAGAACAACAACGTAAGGGTAAGGGTAACAGGCCCATAGATGTTTAAAAAGGAGTAGGAGAAGGCAGGACCAATTATGTCCCCCAGGCTTGGCCTATAACAGGCGTCCAGGCAAGTGCCTGATTCATGATACCAGTAACAATGAACCAGACGCGACCAGACCCAGGCAGAGAGGGACGTGGCTAGTGACGTCAGTCCAGAACCCTGCTCCCGGCTGAATGGCTCAGGCCGAGGTAAGGCACTGTGACAGTACCCCCCCTCAAAGACCACTTTTCCGCGGACAGGGTCGGGGCTTCATAGGAAATCAAGCATGAAATCTGCGCACTAACACAGGAGCGTGCACATCATTGGCAGGTATCCAGGAGTGCTCCTCTGGACCATAAACTTTCCAGTGAATCAAATACTGAAGGCGCCTTCTGACCCATCTGGAGTCCAGAATGCGCTGTACCACAAATTCCTCATGATGGCCAACCTTCACCGGAGCTGGTCGAACCGTACTAGTGGTATTTCGATTACAAACCAGAGGTTTGAGCAAGGAGATGTGGAACACATTGTGAATGCACATGGAGGCGGGAAGCTCCAGAGCATCTGCCACAGGGTTAATTCTGCACAACACACAGAAAGGACCAACAAATCGAGGAGCCAGTTTATTACAAGGTACCTGGAGGTTAAGATTCCAGGAAAACAGCCACACCCTCTCTCCCACCTGAAAGGTAGGTTCTGGCAAGCGTCTATGGTCCGCCTGCCTCTTCTGCCATTTCATGGAGCCACGTAGGGTATGCTGTACCCATACCCAAAAGGAACAGAGTGCCCTCAAATGCTCATCAAGAGCCGGAATCTCCTGTGCCTGAAAGACTTCGGGAAGAACAGAGGGTTGAAACCCATAATTAACTAGGAACGGAGAACTCTGTGAGGAAGAGTTCATGGCATAATTCCTGGCAAACTCCGCCCAAGGTAACAGGGTAGTCCATTTATTATGGTGGTCAGAGATATAACAACGGAGAAGTTGTTCAAGGGCCTGGTTAGACCGTTCAGCTGCACCGTTAGACTGTGGGTGGTACGCAGAGGAAAATGCCAGCTGAATCCCCATTTGAGCACAAAAGATTCTCCAAAACCGAGACACAAACTGGCTACCTCTGTAAATAAAATAAATAAAATAAAAAATAAATAAAAAAGAATAAAAAACGAAATATGTTAGGTGACAGTGACAGACAGCTGACTGGGCTTAGGTAAGGCATCATACAGCTCTATCAGTTGTGTTGTGCACTGTACAGTAAAAAAACACTGTGTAGTTGCAGCATGTCCAGCAAATGCACAAGGGGAATGGAGAGGGGCGTGGGAGTAAAGTAGAGGTCCAAAAACCTCTTGCAGCAATGGTTGTTGCAGCATGTGCAATCAATGATGATGATCCTTTTACTCCAAGGGAGGATTCAGTTTGTCAAGGTCCCAGCAAAACTAGGTCCAGCACTACCAGTGCCAGTAGAAATATAGAACCATATAAGAAGAACACTGAAGATGACAACAAGTCACATTCAAGTGTTGATGATGCTGGCAACAGCATAAGAGAGGAAGGTGTGGCAGCTGAACCGCCTGCTGCATCAGACAGTGAGACACCAAAACACCTGTCCTCAAAGTAGTAGTGAATTTTGATATAGTAAAAGTAAAAAGAAATTGTTTGAGACCTCCAAAAGCTAGAGGAATATAAGGGTAGTAGTGGGCAAGAACTGTCAGTGATGCTGATGCTGCTGAGGATGACCTAATGATGACTGATGATGATGTAGATTTAGAATATATCCCTCAATCATCCTTCTCTTGTTCAGATACAGATGAAGTTGAGAGTGAGGATGATGACAGGACTATAAGATTAGCAGAAAGTCAAAGTCTGAATCTTCCACCACTTTTAAGGAGCACTGTACCTGTCTATAAACTGTTTGAGAAAGCCATTGGAAAGTCTGACCCTGGACAAGCACAGATGTCAAAAAGCACACAGTCACCCTATCAGTCATCATCGGCATCATCACCTCTTCAAAGTCCAAGTCCAACTCAGCCACACAACCTGTTTTGAGTACCCAGCAACAGCAACACAGGTTAACATCCACAGTGTTAAGTATGATGAGTACCTCTGGTGCTGCTGCTGTAAGTGCTGCACCTTTGACACCTAGTAGTAGTGGCAGTAAAATTACATCAACATCTAACTCCAGTAGTAGTAGTAGTAGCAGAAACCACACATGACAGACAAAGCCAGGATAAATATATTAACAGCAGCACAGATGAGGAGGTGGAGGACAGATGGGACCACTGCTATGACCAATAAGTAATGTGCGTCAATAATCTGAGAAGGACGATAGCGTATGACAATGGTAAAAATACATACACAAATCACACCATGCCAGTCCCCCACCACCACCACTAAAATACATATCTACCACATTGTAGGTTGTACTTTATTTTTTTTATTACTTGATATCATCCTGAATATGTGACAGTGTCACTTAAGCAACAAAGTGTTGTGGACAAAGGACAAATGCATTCTGCATGCTAACCAATTTTTCAAGCCATATTTTGCTGTAGGACTCACAACTTTGACTTTCAGCCACTTATTTCCAAACTTAAACCCTCAGAAGAAATATATTACAGTGGGAAATGTAGTACCTATAGGAAATATAGGTGAAAAATGTGTTAAAATAGGCAAAAAAAATGTTAACATAGGCGGAAAATTTGTTAAAATAGGCGAAAAGGTTGAAAATTTTTGCATAGAAGGAAAGGCAAAATTTTTTGCAAGAAAAGTGAGAAATCGGCACATATCTGTGAAATTTTTCGCAGGAACTTTTTCACACTTTTTGCCCACCCCTAGTTTCTGGTACCGCGTAGTAGTGCAGTGCGCAGCACAGTGTGCAGCTCCGGGTAGGAGCTTGGGCCTTATCATTCGGTGGTCTGGGGTTGGGTCTGGGGATATTATCAACGCTATATCTCATATATTATTATCACTGTATATTCTAATAAAGGTGGTTATATTTTATTACTGTGTCTGTCCTTCTTTATCTGATTACCATGACAGAGACATTGGGGTTATACACTAACACGTGATAAAGCGGGGATGACCTCCAGTGATATAACTTCTCCAGTTCCTATTTTGTTCTATGGGAACCGATGCACTAAGGCGTGATAAATAGGTGATAAAGCGGGGTTGACTCCATAGAATAACATAGGAACTGGAATGATATCACTGGAGAAGTCATCTCCACTTTATCACCTATTTATCATGTCTTAATGAATAACCCCCATAATATCAATAGATACAATATGCGTAAAAATGTCACCAGTCATGCTGGGTCTGTTGTACAACACCCCCTATGAAAAATATAATGGTGGTTATTCACTAAGGTGTGATAAAGAGGTGATACAGTGGAGATGACTTCTCCAGTGATATCACATCTCCAATTCCTATGTTATTCTATGGAGTCAATTCACTAACATTTCTTAAGTTTTGGATATCTGTGTTTTAAAAAATCTCATCAATAAATAAGGGTATTAAAGGGATAGTAATACTTTGTTTTAACTTTATTTTATTTTGTAGGCATTAAAAAAACATGAATAACGATATAAGTCTTATCTCTCAAACCTTTATGGTTTAAGAGATATTCACAAGCAAAGTTTCCCCTCCCGCCCCTTTTACCTAGTGTAAGACATCTCTTCTCAGATGTGGAATTCAGTCCATAGACCAGACAGATAACAGAAGGGACAATCTTCTTCCTATGATAACAATGAAATCCCTGCCCCCCTTGACAAGTTTTTCAGGTTTTTCCCTTATCTTAATTGAAGATTGTCCCTCTCTGCAGTCTACCTGGGCACCTCCCTTCTGATCTGGCTGAATAGTGTTACATCAGTAAAAGGGGCGGGAGCGGGATACTTTGTCATTGAATTACTCTTGAACTACAACTCTGACAGAATTGAAATAACACTCTCCAAAGTCCAAATACTATGATGATTAATTAGAGCTGCTTTTAATAAGGGTGAACTAGAAATGCTGGTGATTGTGGGACCTTAATGAACACACAATTGTGATCCATTGGTAAATGCTTTCCAGTGCCTAAATGGAATAAACAGTCCAGCTTCTCTTTCTCTCTGGTTCCAAAGAAAAAAGGGAACAGTTTACAGTCATGTGCTTTAGCTGCTAGCCTATTGTGCTTATATGGTGCGCATGCCTTTTCTTCTAGCAAATCAAAACCAATTAAGCAGCCACATCAGACTTTGTGTAAAGAGTCCAGTGACTTCCTGGCAGGAAAGTGAACTTGTAAGTAGTTTGACCTACTGTTTCCCCTTCAGCATAGAAGCAGGGGACAAAGGCATGTAAGATACTGAAGTCTGCACATACATATGACTGCCTAAAAGTAAAGGTTAGAAGAACGACACTGCTAAATAAAACACTTAGGAATCCTATTTTAAGCACCAATCAAACATATTTCAAGTCAAATGCAATCTGTTTTTATTACAATATATAAATTAGAGGAGACTTGCAACTTTGTAGTGTTTTATAGTTCCCATTATTGTAACAATTTAGCACATATTCCCTATTTGTTTGTTATTAAAAGAAAGTCTCACCTTTTATAATGCAGTTAACAAACTACTGAGCACATTAGTTTAATTCGTTATACATATAAACTTGTAGCATTGCAGACGTTATACAAAACATAACATTTCTTTTCTGCATAACAGGCCAATTCACAGCTAGGCAATTAAGCATTTTAAGAAACAAGAGCTGATTTAATCGAGTGTGCATTACACTTTCCTTCTTTTGTTATACAACGTTGACATCTGCAGAGTAGCAATACCCATTTTGCCTGATCTGACTTGTTAAAAAGTAGTCTGAGATTTTTTTTTTATTATTATTTTGTTCACATAACCAACTGACAGCCACGCGTTTTACTCATTGTTTTAAAGGGAACAGATTTTCATTAATAATTCAGGCCTTTCCACTTCAGAAGAAGATATATGAGCAATTGAATCCTCAATGTTCTGTCCTTGAACAGAGTTCATATACATAACCATTTGTTACATGTTCCGCAAGTAAATAAATGGGAGGAAATCAGCAAAGTTTCAACTTCATATTTAGTACGGGGGTTGTAAAAAAATGGCGTAAGCAGAAGTTGTTTTAGCACTGCAAATATCACAAGATTTTACTTACTATGTCATTGGTTTAACCCTTACTTTGTCAGAGGGGTGTTCATTCAACACTTTGCACCACAATGCTTTGCTAGCCCTTCTGTCACACAATGGGTTACCCTTTCAATGTTGTGTACCTGGCATGGCAATGCTTTGCAAGTCTCAGGGACATGGATTATGTAACACAAGAGATATTTTAATAAGCAGTATAACTTTTTCATGGGGACTTGTTGTAAAAAGTACAGTTCGTTGCTCAATGTTTAGGTCCCTGATTTGAACTTTTATCAAGACAAAATGGAGGTGCACAAGCCAAACTTAATACCCTCTATCTCAGTAATGGTGTCAAGACATGACAATGTCACCATGACAAGACATGACATCATTATGAATTCAGCATCAGACAATGCAACAAATGATGTCATACAGATAGCCAAAGTGTATATACAACAAAATCCTAGTGAGAATAATGGACGTCATTACACATATACTATAAAATGTAAATGGAATTGAGAGTTAATACCTTGGTGTGACATAAGTATGTATATAATAAAAGTTGAAGGGAGATATGTACAGCAAAATGCAGGTGTAACGGCATACAGCATCTCATATGGAAACTAGATAAACACTGTCAAATCTCAGCATTGGCAAGCACAGCTCTTGAAATGTCCATAGTCAGAAATATTCACATCTAGCCTATAATAGCTATATAGTAAGTAAGCAAGATATGGGCTAAATAAATTGCCAAGCCTTTATTCAAAAGGCGTTACAGAAAATTTTTAAAATTCAAATGCATTTTTTTAATGTGGCCAGTAGGTGGAGATATTACACTTATTTACTATGGAGAGCAGTAGTCAACTACTCAAGCTCTCCCAAGCCTTGCATTAAAAAATAATGTCTTTTGGAAACCAGTTGGCTCATTTTGAGCTGTAATTATTTTTGAGTGAAAAATTGGGGTAAATCCGGGGCAAACCAACTGCACATAGCGTACAAATAAAAATTCCCATTGATTTAAATGAGTTTTTAGCGAATGGAATACCAGAGGTCTCCAATGCATTAATAGCAGTACATTGAAACCCTTGACCAACATTCAAGGGTTTTAAAGCTTCATTTAAACCAATGAAAATCTTTGACAGGGATGTTGTGCTTGCAGATAATGTAACTGCGTTCAAAAAAGCAATGGATGCCTATCTAGCACAGAACAATATTGACAGTTATGACAGATGGCTTCAAAGCAAATAGGATATTGAGCCGGGGAACTATTTGACACACACACACACACACACACACACACACACACACACACACACACACACACACACACACACACACACACACACACACACTTTTCAGCCTTATCTACTATGTTACTATGTTACTATGTTACTATTTGCCCCCTATGGTACAGATGGTTTATGTAGAATTACACCAGTTCTCCTAATACATCAGTCTCACTATATAAGTCCTATAAGCAGTAGAAGGGAGCAAAGAAGTGCACAAAATCAGTCATCAAACAGTCATCCTCCTGCTGATTAGCCAGGTTTCACAATGCAGCCCAGTTTCCTGTTGGCAGGTCTGTGTGATAGTTGCCCTTCAAAGTGTTGCATAAATTACATTTTACATAGACTAAATCTGCCAAGAAGGAAGGATTCCGGAATCATATCTAATAGCCAATAGCGTATGCAATCTCTTAAATCTCTTCTTAAAATCCACCATTTCCAATTCTTTTGGCATGTTTGGTTGACACATTTCAGTGTGAGATGGGTGATAATGCATTATGAAGGGTAATCATCATTTATGCTGTCTGTCAGTATTTCCACAAATGCATGTGTGCTGATATATTACACTGACAATTCTACATTCAGCCTTCCACAAAATTAATCTTTCAGTACTTGAATTTCTACAGACTGTCATTCCTAATGTGTTCTCACATTCAGTTGTGTATTCTGTTCATATTCTAACTAATAAAAAACATGAAACCACCAGAATTGTTAAGACTAGATATTTTGGTAGGTTCCCATTTTGTCCTTGTAGGTGGCTATTCCTCATCTCCATGGAAATTGATGCATAGAAAAAATAACTGTTAAAATAACTTCTGGAAAGTGTTCCCTCACCTTGAGTATGCAGTGCAGTTTTGGGCACCGGTTCTGAAAAAGGATACACTAGAACTAGAGAGGGTACAGAGAAGAGCAACAAAATTAATTAAGGGAATGGAGGCCTTGACATATGAGGAACGACTAGACAAACTTGGTTCATTTTCTCTAGAGAAAAGACGACTAAGAGGAGACCTTATCACATTGTACAAATATATGAGAAGTCAATACCAGGATCTCTGTGGTGAGCTATTTATTCCAAGGCCCGATTAGGTGACCAGGGGACACCCCTTGAGATTAGAGGAAAGGAGGTATAGACTTCAGCAGAGGAAGGGGTTTTTTACCGTAAGGTCTGTTAAATTGTGGAATTCATTGCCCAAGGAGGTAGTTGTGGCAGATACAATGGATACATTTAAGAGAAGATTAGATATATTTCTTTCAAAAGGGAACATACAGAGTTATACTGTTTATCATTAGGCAGATCAGTAAGGTCTGATAAATACTAACTTAACTGGTAGCAGGAAAGCTATACAATTCTCAGTTACTGGGGTATGAGGAGAAGGTTGAACTTGATGGACTTGTGTCTTTAGTTTATAATTTACTATGTTACTATGTTACTATGTTCCCACACAGACTTGCACATTCCTGTGCTGTGGTCCAGTGTTCCATTGAGATTGTTCTGATGTTCTCACAGTGAAAACCTGATGTACACACGTTATCATGCATGCACACTCCAGCCTACAACATGGAGTAAAATCACACAAGGGACCTTCCCATGGGGACTCTTACAGGAAGTAGAGTTGTGGAAAATCCTGCATATCTGTAGTTAAGACTCAATCTAAATCTAAAAAAGTAATGCAAAACATGGTCTATTTTACCATCAATAAAGCAAAGTAAAGACTAGGGATGAGTGAAATAATTCTGTAAATTGAATATTCATACAAAGCAAGCATATATTTCCTACAAAAGAGAAAAAAGCAGGTTCTTCTACCTTTAAATATCAATCACAGCAGCAGGTAGACCTGCACATCCACATCACTCTCTTCTCTTTCCTGTTTTCCCTCATTCTCTCCTTCCTGTCCTCTCTTCCCCTTCTCCAACTTCTCCTCTCTCTGTCTCAGAATTCTGCTCTCTTCCACATCACTCTCTTCTCTTTCCTGTTTTCCCTCATTCTCTCCTTCCGTCCTCTCTTCCCCTTCTCCAACTACTCCTCTCTCTATCTCACAATTCTGTTCTCTTCCACATCACTCTCTTCTCTATCCGGTTTTCCCTCGTTCTCTCCTTCCTGTCCTCTCTTCCCCTTCTACAACTTCTCCTCTCTCTATCTCACAATTCTGCTCTCTTCCACATCACTCTCTTCTCTTTCCTGTTTTCCCTCATTCTCTCCTTCCGTCCTCTCGTCCCCTTCTCCAACTTCTCCTCTCTCTATCTCACAATTCTGCTGTCTTCCACCCACCTCTCTTCCTCCTGCATCCCCGTTCCCACTCTCCTGCCTTTTGTGTTCATTTACCCCTGCCTTATCTTTCTCTCCCAAGCTTCCTTCTCTGTCTTTCTTTTCCCCCTGTTCCGCCATGATTCATTCTGAATTGATTCTCACACAACTAGAGTTGTCTACAGTTTGGTAAATCAATCCGCAAATTGAATCATTGATGTTTCGCTCATCCATCCATATTAAGAAATGATGGGGAAGCACAAATTCCAAATGAATCTGAACTTCATGCAATGATTTTATTTTCTGTTTGTTTGTTTTTCACCCGCACTAGTCTCATATAAAATGCCTAAACCTTGTGCATTTTGTTTTTCAATCAGTGGAATTGTTTTTACAGAGTTTTTGATATAACCCTTTGATTGCCAGAGTGGTATGCAACGCATTGCAGAGCAATGCGTTGCATACCCCTCTGGCATTCAAAGGGTTAATATTTAGGTATTATTTAACCTCTACAGAGCTGAGATCTCTGACCTGTATGTCATGAACTGCATAATGACTTACTTACCTGTCTCCTCACTCCTCCATCTGAGGCTATCAGAAGAAACCATCTTCCATAAAATGTGAAATATATTAATTGGGAAGAATAGACCTGTAAATTCTGTCCCATCTGTTCTGTGATGAGGTGTGGCGAGCATTTGGACACATGACAGCTCTTCAAGCTGATGTTTTGTTTTATTGTCTAGTCCAGTGGTTCTCAACTCCTGTCCTCAGGACCCACTAACAGTCCAGGATGTGATGATTTCATTGTTAGAGCTCAGGTGAGTTAATCAATGTGAATGAGCCTCTGATCACATGATTTCCTTGTTAGAGCACAGGTGAGTTAATCAATGTGAATGAGCCCCTGATCACATGATTTCCTTGTTAGAGCACAGGTGAGTTAATCAATGTGAATGAGCCTCTGATCACATGATTTCCTTGTTAGAGCACAGGTGAGTTAATCAATGTGAATGAGCCTCTGATCACATGATTTCCTTGTTAGAGCACAGGTGAGTTAATCAATGTGAATGAGCCTCTGATCACCACACCTGTGCTCTAGCAGAGAAATCCCTAAGTCCTGGCCTATTAGTGGGTCCTGAGGACAGGAGTTGAGAACCACTGGTCTAGTCAAACTATATCAAAACTTTCCTATCACATCAAAGTACCACAAGTTGAATCTGACATCATATCATATGACTTACATGATCCACTCTACCAACTAGAGTAGCAACAGGCATTCTTTGGCATACCAGCTGTTGTAAACTACAACTATCATCAACCGGCACCAGCCAGTGCATTCAACATTGATAGACTTAACAATCTGTAGTCAACGTCTTGAAGATAAATCAAAACCTATAGTTTGAGAAGATCACCCTTCTTTATATTATTGCCTGCTACATCCGAGTGCGTCATTATTTACTGATGGCAGGTGTTTTTTGCAGTTGTGATCTGTTTTGAAAATATCACAATTTATAGGTATAGTACATGATATTCATGTCCTAAAATAACTGGGGGGTATGCATTAAGGCATTATAAAGAGGTGATAAAGAAGAGATTGCTGCACCAGTTTTATAGACTCTCCATGTTATTGGATGGTGCCAATGCACTAAAATCTCTGAAGTTGGAGAAATCTTAGTGCATAGGCTCCATAGAATAACATAGGAAATGAAGAGTTTGTCTCACTAGAGAAGTCATCTACACTTTTTTACCTCTTTATCCTGCCTCATAGACCTCCTGGAGTAATTCTGTGGCAAACCAATGTGTTAGAGACCTAGGAGGTTATACATTAAGGTGTGATACAACGGAGATGACTTCTCCAGTGATATCACTTCTCTAGTTCCTATGTTTTTCTATGAAGCCTATGCACTAAGATCTCCAAAGCTGTAGAAATCTTAGTGCATAGGCTCCATAGAATAACATAGGAACTACGAGAAGTGATATCACTGGAGAAGTCATCTCCCCTTCATCAGCTCTTTATCACTCCTTAATGTTTAACATCCTAGGTCTCTAACACATTGGTTTGCCACAGAATTACTCCAGGAGGTTTATGAGGAGTGATAAAGATGTGAAAAAATGTAGATGACTTCTCCAGTGAGACAAACTCTCCAATTCCTATGTTATTCTATGGAGCCAGTGCACTAAGAACTACAAAGTTGGGGAAATTGCATTGGCTCCATGGAATAACATAGGAACTGGAGAAGTGATATCACTGGAGAAGTCATCTTCACTTTATCACCTCTTTATCATGCCTTAGTGCATCTCCGCCCTAGTCTCCAGCATTCAAGGGGGTAAAAGCCTAATTTAACAGTGCCAGAAAGGTTACATTTTCTCTGGCACCCAAAGGGTTGAATGAACGGGAGGTTTTGAACTTTTTTATTGTTCCCACGTGGCACATTTTGATTATTATCAGACTGCGCTTCATCTTAGCACGTGAGCTTCTGTAGGTCTTTAATTAAAAATAATCACATTCTTAAAGGGATAGTAACACTTCGTTTTAACTTTATTTTATTTTGTAGGCATTAAAAAACATGAAGAATGATATAAGTCTTATCTCTCAAACCTTTATGGTTTATGAGATATTCACAAGCAAAGTTCCCCTCCCCGCCCCTTTTACCTAGTGTAAGCCATCTCTTCTCAGATGTGAGTCTGGTTGTATGACAGTACAGATAACAGAAGGGGACAATTTTCTTTGTATGAAAACAATGAAAGCCCTTCCCCCCTTGACAAGTTTTTCAGCTTTTTCCATTATCTTAATTGAAGATTGTCCCTCTCTGCAGTCTATCTGGGCATCTCCCTTCTGATCTGGTTGAACAGGGGGAGGGATACTTTGCTTGTGAATATCTCTTAAACCATAAAGGTTTCAGAGATAAGACTTATATCATTCTTCATGTTTTTTTAATGCCTACAAAATAAAATAAAGTTAAAATGAAGTATTACTATCCCTTTAACCCTTTGAGGACAGAGGGTACATCTCTGGTGCTCAAAGGGTTAATAGATACAGAATAATGAACTACAGTATATTAGAAGACTGTCCCTAGATGGCAAGTCCAAGCAGTGATCCTATTGAGGGTACTGGTTTTCTTCACATTATTGTAGTCTTGCAAGGACTCCGCATTCAAAGGAAAAGTGCAATATTCCGGAGTATCCCAACCACGTCACAGGAGACAGGTATAAATTACTATAATTCCCACTGATTTTAGTGGCGATTTAAAGGCGTAGTAACCTTTAATATTGGTTAAAACATAGTAACATAGTTGATGAGGCAGAAAAAAGACATGCATCCATCAAGTCCAGCCCATGCCCAAAACACCCCTGTTGATCCAGAGGAAGGCAAAAAAAAAACCCTCTGGAGCAATTTCCAATTTAACCCCAAGTGGGTAAAAACATTGAATGTTTAGTCTTAAAGGGGGTTTAACGTGCAATGGGACTATTGTTCCATAAGGTGCAATAGGTTTAACCCTTTGAGTGCCAGAGGGGGTACACAGAGTTTATCTATTTTTTCTGTGCATATGGTCCTTAGTACTCAAAGTTTAGTTAGTTTTCCTTAACCCCTTAAGGACCCATAAAGGTCTTAGCATGTCATGGGTTCAACATGCAATAAGAACGCATGAAATTCCAGGACTGTCATGGATTTCAGGGCTCCCCACATGGCTGTATGCCGTTTGGGGAACCCTAAATCGGATTGCATAAAAAAAAATAAATAAATAAAAAAATGCTCCGTGGTCCTTAAAGGGATAGTAATACTTCGTTTTATCTTTATTTTATTTTGTAGGCATTAAAAACATGAAGAATGATATAAGTCTGATCTCTCAAACCTTTATGGTTTGAGAGATATTCACAAGCAAAGTTTCCCCTCCCGCCCCTTTTACCTAGTGTAAGCCATCTCTTCTCAGATGTGGAATGCAATCCATAGACCAGACAGATAACAGCAGGGAACAATCTTCTTCCTATGAGAACAATGAAATCCCTGCCCACCTTGACAAGTTTTTCAAGTTTTTCCCTTATCTTAATTGAAAATTGTCCCTCTCTGCAGTCTACCTGGGCACCTGCCTTCTGCTCTGGCTGAGCAGTGTTACATCAGTAAAAGGGGCAGGAGGGGGATACTTTGTCATTGAATTACTCTTGAACTACAACTCTGACAGAATTGAAATAACACTCTCCAAGGCCCAAATACTATGATGGTTAATTAGAGCTGCTTTTATTATGAAACATTACTATCCCTTTAAGTACTGGCTGCATGTGCGCGGACACTTCTAAAAGGGATAGTAATACTTAATTATTACTAATCCCTATATTAAAGTCATATCAAAAATAAATGTATTGCCCCCAGTATCATCTCTCAAACCTTTATGGTTTGAGAGATAATCGCTCCTAAAGTTGCCCTCTCCCTCCCCCTTCCCCGAAGTCAGCTGACTGAAGGGAAATCCGGTCTTACGATCATCAGGCGGCTCTGTAGCAGAGCCGCGATCACGCTAATAAAAAAAATCTTTCACTAAAACGGTCTTCTATGTGTGCTTGCAAACCAAGTGCACGTAAAAGACCATTTCAGTGAAAGTTTTCTTTTTTATTAACGCGATCGCGGCTGTGCTGTAGAGCCGCCTGACGGTCATATGATAGGCTTCCCCGCAGTCAGCTAGAACGCTGACTACGGGGAAGGGGGAGGGAGAGGGCAACTTTAGGAGTGAATATCTCTCAAACCATAAAGGTCTGAGAGATGACACTGGGGGTAATACATTTCTTTTAAATATGACTTTAATATAGGGATTAGTAATAATTAAGTATTACTATCCCTTTAAGGGGTTAAGATCAATGGCATTATTCATCAAACATAGGGCCAGATTCTATTACAGGTGCTAAATGTTAACTCCCTTTAACAATCTACCTGGGCACCTCCCTTCTGATCTGGCTGAGCAGTGTTACATCAGTAAAAGGGGCGGGATGGGGATACTTTGTCATTGAATTACTCTTGAACTATAACTCTGACAGTATTGATATAACACTCTCCAAAGTCCAAATACTATGAAGATTAATTAGAGCTATTTTTATTATGAAACATTACTATCCCTTTAACTATGAGGAATAATTCCCAAAATCTGTTAGGGCTACTTGAGATTCATAATGAAAAATCTCGCCCTGCATATTCCTGTTTTGAAGTGAATGTACTTGTGAAAATAACCCATAAAAAAGAAATTATGTGTTTTCAAATATTGGATGAAAAAGTTGCTTTTGGATGGCAAAATTAAAGTGATAAGAAATAGTTGGTTAAACAACCAGTTTTGAAGATTGTCTGGAAAAAAATCATTTGTGTAACTGTGGAATTCAGAGCAGAATAGTTAAACTGAATGATTGTTCCTTTTTGTCTAGGAGATTTAATCTATAATATATTAAAATGTGGAAATGTGAATTTCTACAGTTCGGTCAGGTCTGACACTTCCTTTCTAATCTCCCTGACGGCCCTTTGTCCCCCCACCCTCTTTCACCTTTTGAATCTGCTCTAGTCTCACCTACTCACAGAACAGCATTATATTCTCAGTTGAAAAGCTTTTAACCCCATCAGCATCTCTACCTACCCTGACACAGAAAACAGCATGAGAAGAGGACCTATGTATGATTATTACTGATGCCCAATTATAGATACTTAGCCAATGTTCTTATGAGAGAAACAAACTTCAAACTTATGATGAGATGGTCCCGTACTCCTCTGAAGTTAGCTATATCCTTCCCAGGGGTGTCTCCCCTCTATTGGTGATGTGGGGCTCATGAGAGCTCTCTCATACATATATGGTGGTTCTGCCCTGCACAAACTACTTTTTGGGCAGCAGTGATGTCACATCTACCTGGTCTGTCACCTCCAGTAGCTTCTCCTATCCCTTTTTCCTCCAGATATGCCCCTCCTGCCCCTACGCTCTGGCTGTGTATATTGCTAGTCATGGGTGGATTGTCCTATCAGGGGATCGGGCATCCCCCAGTGGGCCGCTAGATCATGGGTCGGTAGGGGAGATCAGAGGATCTCACCTCACCGTCCCACTTTATATTGAAGGAGAGGTCTGTGTTGCCACCAGCACAGGCACTCTCTGTGACAGCTCTCGCGTTCCTTGTTAATGTAGAGCACCAGGATATGTCATAGTATCCTAGTGCCTGCTCTCCCATGCCACACAGGGACCACAAGGGAGCGTCAATAGGGACGTTGGTGCAGCTAGCGGGCTGCTTTAAAAAAAATGCCTGGGCTGGCATTCCCCTACAGTCCGCTTTTGTTGCTAGTCACGGAATCAAGGGCTTGTATTCCGCAGCATTGGAGGTCCCTTCACAATATTCTACTCATGGAGAAAAGTTACCATTCCTCTATGGGAACATTAGACACTTACCGGGAAATATATAAATCATGGTTGGAGTTTTCCCCTGTCTGATATGTTGCTGGCTGTGAAGTCTCCTGTGTGGTTCTAATCCCCCCCATTCTTTATCCCCCCACCCACTTCTTCTTTAGGAGTAAAATGCTGCTTCCACTCTCACACCATCCTTTTCCCTGTTCTTTTTCATTACCCTTTCGTTTCTTTTCCTCCAACGACAGGCCTCGTCAGTTTCCCCCTGCATCTTCATATTTTGAATGGTAGTATTTCACATGTGATCTTTTGTAAATTGTCTTTTGCATAAATTATACTTACGGCTTATTGTACTTCATATCCTTTTACCTAGTACTTTTGTATTGTTTATTGTACTGCTTATTGTTCACTCTTGATCTTTCAATAAAAATGTATTAAAAAAAAACACTCATCAATTTATTTTCACAATGTCCATTGAATTCTAGAAGATAAAATCCTTTGGTATCACAACTACTTAAAAAAACAAGTAGCTTAAAGCGATAGTAATGTTTCACAATAAAAGCAGCTCCAATTAATCTTCATAGTATTTGGGCCGTTGAGAGAGTTACTTCAATACTGTCAGAGTTGTAGTTCAAGAGTAATTGAATGATAAAGTTTCCCCCTCCCACCCCTTTTACTGATGTAACACTGCTCACCTCAGAGCAGCAAGACTGTCTGGATGGCTAACAGAGAGGAACAATCTTTAGTGATCATAAGGACAAACCTGAAAAAACTTGTGAAGGGGGCAGGGTTTTCCTTATGCTAACATTAAAGGGATAGTAATACTTCTTTTATCTTTATTTTATTTTGTAGGCATTAAAAAAACATGAAGAACGATGTAAGTCTTATCTCTGAAACCTTTATGGTTTGAGAGATATTCACAAGCAAAGTTTCCCCCTCCTGCCCCTTTTACCTAGTGTAAGCCATCTCATTCTCAGATGTGGAATCTGGTTGTAAGACCAGACAGATAACAGCAGGGGACAATCTTCTTTCTATGAGAACAATGAAAGCCCTGCCCCCCTTGACAAGTTTTTCAGGTTGTTCCCTTATCTTAGTTGAAGATTGTCCCTCTCTGCAGTCTACCTGGGCTCCTCCCTTCTGATCTGGCTGAACAGTGTTACATCAGTAAAAGGGGCGGGAGGGGGATACTTTGTCATTGAATTACTCTTGAACTACAAGTCTGACAGTATTGATATAACACTCTCCAAAGTCCAAATACTATGATGATTAATTAGAGCTGCTTTTATTATGAAACATTACTATCCCTTTAAGAAACTGTCCCTTGCTGTGACCTGTCAGGTCAAGAGACTAGATTCCACATGTGAGGGGAGGTGGCTTACACTAGGTATAAGGGGTGGGAGGGGATACTTTATCATTCAATTACTCTTGAAATACAACTCTGACAGTATTGAAATAACACTCTCCGTGGCTCAAATACTATTAAGATTTATTGGAGCTGCTTTTTTGTGAAACATTACTATCCCTTTAATTCTTTTGGCCCCATGATCAAAAGAAAAAAAAATGTAAATGATGTTAACATCAGAATTAGTTTGTCTTTAAACAGTGATTAACCAACATGCGGCCCACGGGCCAAATAAATATGTATTTTGTGTATAGAATCTCGAGGCTAAGAATTCCATCACTTTACTGTCCTTAATGTAAAAAAATCCCTGCCTTTAATTTAGTTTAAAGCATCTTTCCTCCAGTCTTAATGGATGACCTAATGTTTTTTATTTTTACTCAGCTCTCTGAGTAAATAGAGAGTTCTTTGTATTCCCCTTGAACATCTTTGTAAATAGTAATCATATCACCCTTTAGATGTCTGTTCTCTAATGTAAACAAACCCAGTTCAGCAAGTCTCTCTTTATAACTCAGAGTCAGATCCTCCAATCTCTTTTTTAGTTTTGTTGCACGTCTCTACACCTTTTCCATTTAAATAATTTATCTTTTAAAGAACTGGTGCCCAAAACTATACTACATATTCCTAACCAAGAATTTATATAGAGGTAGGATTATATTCATTTCCCATGCAGCTATACTCCTTTTTATACAGGGTAGTACCCTAGAGCCTTTTGCAGTGGCTGAGTGACACTAAATCTTTCTAAACCTTTCACTAACCAGGATTCCCCATGTACTTAATTAATTAATATACATGTATTGTGTTTGTTTCTTCAACTGAAATTAATAACATTACATTTATCTATATTAAATCTCATCTGCCACGTTTCCACCCATTCATTCAGTTTATCAAAATCTTTCTGCAGACAGTATTTCCTTACACAGCATTCAACAAAGATTGAAACATCACTTTCAATTCCCACTTCTAAATCATTACCAAACAAGTTAAAAAGTCTTGGGGCCAGGATTGAACCCTGTTGCACCCCCACTTACGACTTCAGACCAACTTGAAAAGGTTCCATTTACAACAACTCTGCCATCTATCATTTAACCAGTTATTTAACCATGTTCAGATATCACCTTCCAAACCGAAGTCTTTTGGCCTTTTCAATGCTCTGTAAAGCAAAGCACTGAAAACATTTCTAGCAACTAAGGATGAGCATATGTGATAGATTGCTTGATAAGACCTGAAATGGCTTTTGCTAAACAGGCTTTTGCTTGCCATTTTAACAAGATAGCTAGAAGATTATCCTGTGATACACAGAAAAAAAATGATTGTGAACAGGTCACTGTCTGAACAAGATAGGAGAGCGTCTGTGATTGGTTGAACGTTGGCAGGTAGAACTGCTGGATATTCCTCTTCCACTTCCTCATTCCCCCCCCCTTCTTCTTCCTCCTGCTCTCCCACATTCTCCTGCCCTCTACTACTCTCTCCTGTTACTTAATTCACCTGTGCACAGACAAGAAAATCCTAAAGACATGGCGTATTCGGGGTCCCTGAGGATCCTGTTGGGTAAAACTAATTTGGTGTATATGTGTAAAGAGAGATACATAATTCAGGAAAAAAAAAAAAAACAACCATACACATTATTACACAATTCTCATTAATCCATTCAAATTGAACTTTAAAGGTAAAGCAATGTGTCCTAATAATTTCATCCCAGTTACTTTATTATGGCCAAAAAAATCTTAATGATACCTAGGAATTTTGTCCTTGAGCTTTTTACAAGAGATAATGGAGGTTCTGCACTAAGGCGTGATAAAGAGGTGATAAAGCAGAGATGACTTCTTCAGTGATATCACTTCTCCATTTCCTATATTATTCTATGGAGTCTATGGAATAAGATCTCCACAGTGGGAGAAATATTAATGTGTTGACTCCATAGAATAACATAGGAACTGAAGAAGTGATATCACTGGATAAGTCATCTCCACTTAATCATAACTCCAAAATCTGCAGTCAGTTCTGGATGCCCTGTCAATAGATGGTAGCCTTCCAGTTGATGGCAGGGCCACAAGACCACAAACACCTCTCAATGCACATGGTAGGCTGATGCACATTGCCTGCTTAAAGGGATAGTAATGGTTTGTTTAAAGTTTATTTAATATTGTAGTGCTTCAAAAATAAAATAGAATGCCCCCAGTCCTGTCTGGTTTGAGAGAAAATCGTACTGAAAGTTCCCCCCTCCCTCCCCTTTCCCTGATGTCAGCGTCTATCTCACTGCAGGGGAATCTGGTCTCAGGACCGGATTAGGCTCTGCAGCAGAGCTGCGATCGCGTTATTGGCAAAGAACTCCTTCACTACAATGGTCTGGCACGTGTGCTTGGAAACCAAGCACACATAGAAGACCAGTACAGTGAAGGAGTTCTTTGCCAATAATGCAATCGCAGCTCTGCTGCAGAGCCGCCGGATGATCCCAGGACCGAATTCCCCTTGATGCTGACATCAGGGAAAGGGGGGGGAGGGGGGATCAGTATGATTTTCTCTCAAACCATAAAGGTTTGAGAGACAGGACCAGGGGCATTCTATTTCATTTTTGAAGCACTACAATATTAAATAAACTTTAAACAAACCATTACTATCTCTTTAACCCTTTAATGACTGGCCGATCAGCTCATCGCTGGAGGATTTTATTTTTTTTCAAATTCCAGTTCCAGACTCTCCAAACGGTGTGCAGCCGTGGGGGGAGCGCGGAATTCCATGACGGTCATAGTACGTCATAGGTCATTTAACTCAAATCTGTTGGGCTATTTATATGAAGGTATCCAAAGGGTTAAACAGAGAACCACTCAGGTTGGATTTCTTCACTTAAATAGGCAAATGACAATATAATATAATTCGAGAACTTTATCTTTAATATGTATTGACACGCTACTTCACAGTAACGAATTGATCACAAGAATCAATCCTTCATATCTGTGCAAAAATATATCTATTTTATTAAAATACAATATACAATGTATATATAAATATCAGCAACAATGAAATATATAAGTGACGAGCAATTATAATAGGTACATAGAAAATCAAACCACACTATTTATCATAAAGATTACCAGCGGTGCAAGGGTTAACCACCTATAGGTATATTCAGAGGTATAATAACAATAATTGCATTCAGCAGCATAGAATAAGTTAATTGATTGTTACAATTAATATAATACAGTTGGCTGCAGGGTCTCTTAATACCTCTGCCCCAGAAACTGTATAGACTATGCCAATTATGATGTAAGGGGTATTGTGAGACGAATTAAATAATTCCTCTAACAATTCCTTGTATCATATATCAATAATAATCAAATTTAGGGAATAGCTGGAATAAAATCCCAGATTTAAATCTCTATAATTTAATTATCTACTGAATTCAATATTGAATACTTCTGAATAAAATATATAAATTGCAATTAATATAGTCAAACAAAGATTATATAAATAATCTACCAGAATTAATCCAGTAACCTATGTCTATAAAGTAACCAACTTCAGGCAACATATATTATGACAATAGCAACCTATATAAAACCTATAGGCACTCCAAGGGTTAATCCATACATTTAAAATAGATGCCACACCCAGCAGTTATTTTGTCTATTGAGATAATACTTCAATTACAAAATATAAGCCTGGCACATATACAGAGAATTCCAAAGAAAACACCACTAACAACAGACAAGTAGCGGTTAAAGGGTTAATAACTGGATTCAAAGAATATCCTGTATCAAATATTAACTATTATAATCTTCCCAGAACCACAAAATATTACTCTAGGAATACCAAGACTTATACTAGCTAATAATTAACCCTCGCTATATACTGTATTACACTGATTGGCAATTTATAACATTTCCCAATAATTATATAGATTCTATTATTTCCAGAATTTAATAGCTAAATCTAGCTCATTATAAATTATCCCAAATGGTTGGCCAGTCCACTTAAGACAACTATAAAACTATATTTTGTTCAAACAGAAGAAAAATTGTGAAATTCTGGATTAAATGAATCTAAATGAATAAATGATATAGTTACCAATCAAAGTTTCTTTGTATTTCTCTGTGAGAGGCAGGATTAGGACTTCTCAGCAAAGCCTTCTTTTGTCAGGAATCACCAGGAGTTCTTATTCAGGAAGTCACCCAAGAGACCTTTTCTGTTTCAGCCAGTTAAGTTTAGTCAAAGACCCTTAACTAAGAGTATTTGAGGATTATATTTGCAATTTTTCCTTATCAGTTATCCCCACCTTTTTCCAATGATTGGACAAAGATCCATCTCATTATACCGTGACATCACCGGTATGCCCTGATTGGATATTAATATATCGCTAATTATTCAAGGAATGTGTATAATCCCAGTCATAATGCTCTCAAGACTCTAGATGACGCTCTTACTCTACTTAAATTTCTTACATATAATCAGCTTTTATGTCATCAATGATGTATGTAAGAGGGCATGAAACGTCATATAAATTTGTCATTTCCTAGACGTTTTCCTAGAGGAGGATTTTTTTCTCATAAGATAAGACACTAAGAATGTCTGGCCAAACCCACTTTATCACCATAAATGTCGGTCAGTTATTTTCACTCCCTACCTTGGACTAATGGCTCATTGTCCACAGATGTAATTTAAACACATTTTAAACAGAATTTCAGCTAATTCTACAATTAGAATTAACCCTGTATGGTCCCCCAGGACAAAGTCTCTGACAGATCAACCCATGACATACTATGACCATCTAGGGTCATTAAGGGGTTATGTTTGAAAAAAATTTCATCAATTTTCATGTCCGCCTCCATGGACAGGACATCGAAACACAGAATCATAGATTTAAACAGCATAAAATAACTATCTGGATCATCCAGTAAGCCCTTTTCCCTATCTAAATTAAATTACCCATATTACATAATTCTCAGAATAAATTTATGTATATCCAAGGCATTTTATATTTCCTTAATAGTATTTATTTGAAACACCTCTGCTGGGAGAATGTTCTATGAGTCTACCACTCTTTCAGTAAAGTAGTAGTTATGCACATTTCTTCTGATTTTTCCACCCTCTACTTTTAGATCATGACCTCTTGTTCTAATATTCCTCTTTAAAAAGAAAAATACGTCCCTCCTGTACTATATTAAATGCCTTAATATAGCTAACCCTTTGAGTGTCAAAGGGGTATCCAACACATTGCAAAGCAATGAGTTGGATACATCTCTGGCACTCACAGGGTTAAAGGTCTCCATTATATCACCCCTCTCACTCCTTTCTTCCAAGCAGAGGCGTAACTAGAACGGTCCGGGTCCTGATACACGAAGTGCCATGGGCCCCCCCAACCCCCAAACACATTGGCCCCCGGGCCCTCCACAATGCCTCCATTTCCTACCTCCCAATCCCTGGTGGTCTGGTGCGACGTGCTCACGTGCTGTCCTCTTCTGTAATGCAGAGCGTTGGGAGATGATGTCTTCTCCCAGCGCTCTGCATTACTAGAGCGCGGGAGGGAGCTTGCGGCGCCAGGAGGAGGGAGTTGCAGGGGGCAGCCAGGCCCCTGGAGTGACTGGCCCGGTTGCGACCCCTGCGATCCCTATAGTTACACCACTGCTTCCAAGCTGGTCATATTAACTCCATAAAGGGATAATAATACTTAAATATTACTAATCCCCATATTGTAGCCATTTTAAAAAGAACTGAATTGTCCCCAGTGTCATCTCTCAAACCTTTATGGTTTGAGAGATAACCGAGGGCTAAGTTCCCCCCTCCCTCCCCCTTCCCTGAAGTCAGCGTTGTACTGACTGCAGGGATATCTGGTCTGACTTTCATCAGGCGGCTCTGCAGCAGAGATGAGATCGCGTTAGTAAAAAATAATTATTTCACTGAAATGGTCTTCTTCATGTGCTTGAAAACCAAACACAAACCAAGTACACCGTTTCAGTGAAGACTGTTTCAGTGAAACAATTCATTTTTACTAACGCGATCTCGGCTCTGCTGCAGAGCTGCAAGCCTGTTGTATGACAGGCTTCCCTTGCAGTCAGATACAACGCTGACTTCAGGGAAGGGGGAGGGAGGGGGGAACTTTACGTACGGTTATCGCTCAAACCATAAAGGTTTGAGAGATGACACTGGGGACAATTCAATTCTTTTGTAAAATGGCTACAATATGGGGATTAGTAATATTTAAGTATTACTATCCCTTTAATGACCAGCTGCGTGGCTCTTAACCCCTTAAGGACCCATGACATGCAAGGACCGTCATGGGTAAACCTGCGTTAAAGGGAGAGTAATGTTTAATAATAAAAACAGCTCTAATTAATCTTCATAGTATTTGGGCCATATAGAATGTTATTTCCTTACCTGGGAACTCTCAGACTGAATTACCGGGTCTCCGGGGCAATGTGTGGATCGCCGGGTGATAGAAACTCTGCCCACTTGTGCTCTGTCCCACACGGTTCCTCCCACTCCCCGCCCTCTTAGATATATTTTGCACTTTTTTTCAGTTTTTTTGTCCCGCCCCCTCCGCGACTAAGCCCCGCCCCGCCCCTCCGGGTAACCCTGTTTCAAAAGTTCCCAGGTATAGTTATTTCACTATTGTCAGAGTTGTAGTTGAGTAATTGAATGATAAAGTATCCCCCTCCCACCCCTTTTACTGATGTAACACTGCTCACCTCAGAGCAGAGAGGTGGGGTCCAGATGGCTTGGAGAGAGGGATAATCTTCAATTAAGATAAGAGAAAAAGCTGAAAAACCTGTCAAGGGGGGCAGGGCTTTCATTGTTCTCATAGGAAGAAGATTGACCCTTGATGTGAGCTGTCTGGTCTATGGACTGGATTCCACATCTGAGGAGTGGGGGCTTACACTAGGTAAAAGGGGCGGGAGGGGGATACTTTATCATTCAATTACTCTTGAACTACAACGCTCACAGTAATTAAATAACACTTTCTATGGCTCAAACACTATGAAGGTTAATTGGAACTGCTGTTTTGTGAAACATTACTATCACTTTAAGGACCCATAATGGGTCTGGCATGCCATGGAATTCACGGGGTCCACCGTTTGGGGAGCCCTGATTTAGAATCACAAAAAAAAAAAAAATGGTCCCTGTCTTTTTTCTTTTTCTTTGTGATTCTGATTCACGGGGACCCCTGAATTCCATGATGTGCCAGACCTGTCACGGGTCCTTAACGCAACTTTACCCATGACAGCCCTGGCATGTCATGAGGGGTTAAGTTCTTAGAGCCTATCCTGTACCCTGCATAATTTAGACACTGAGTGAGGACTGATTAAACCTTTGAGTGCCAGAGGGGGATGCAACACATTGCAAAGCAATGCGTTGCGTCCCCCTTTGGCACTCAAAGGGTTAAAGATGTTATCTCTTGAGCAAAGGCAAGAATGCAAAATTCATAAGGGTCATTAGGATTACCTTGTCATAGTAAGGTAAGGGGGGGGTTATTATTGGTAGGTGATACTTCTTTAAATCTCTTGTATGATAAAGACGTCTCTAATACATTTTGAAGTAATGGGATGAAAACCTCTCTAGTATCAATAGTATTGATTTTATAAATATTATCCTCTGATTAACTCGCCTGTGCACAAGCATGTAAATCCTAAAGACATTTTCCCTTTATAGACCTCATTAATAGCCAAGATTTTTAACCCTTTGAGTATCAGTGATCTACCCAATACATTGCATTGCAATGTGTTGAATAACTCTCTATACTCATAGGGTTAAAAACCACATCTAGATCAATAGGAATTCATATTCCCCCCCTATGGTGTGGTTGGTTTGTGCAGAATTGATCCATTTATTCTGTGTATATTTGGTCTTATGGTTCTCAATCTATATTTTTATATTTCTGTCATCGTCACAGCACAGAAAACAAAGGACAATGTCATTTTCATATCAAAGAAATCCTAATCAGTTCATATTGTGAGATGCACTGGAGATGTTGTTCCCGTCGATGTTTGGAGAACGGAGATTCACTTTCATATAACATCTTCACACAGATACATACACAAGCAGGCAGATGTAATCTCAGAGACAGCCATACATACAGTCAGCTCAACAATAGGAAAGAAGTGGGGTGGGGAGGACAAGATAAGAGAGATAGAGCATGTTGGAATCTTGTAACAATCGTATCTTTATGTGTCAGTGAGTGTTGTGGACAAAAGAAGCAGAACAAAGGCAAATCTTTTTATCATAGGACTGAGTGGGTTTTTATGATCTGGTTGAGTGGCAGAGTGACATGAAAACATGTATATATATATATATATATATATATATATCTGTGACTTAATCTGAGGAGATATGGAATGAACAGAGCCTTGTTTTTGGAAGATGGGAAAAAGGTGAACATATTTCTTACAGAGACAGAACAGACCTAAAAAAAATAAATTGAACAAATCTACAGCATCTGACAAGTTATTCTTTGGAGGGTGGGAGACTTATAGAGGACACCTATGTTCAAAATAAAAGTGGAGTAGTTCTGGGGTTAAATCAAGTACACCAAATTGTCCAAATTCCCATTTAAATGAGAGCTTCACCAACTTGAATGCTAGAGCGATGTCCAACTAATTGGGAAGCAATTTGGAAGCAACACGTGAAAATGGCTTTGTGGAAAGAATGGTAGATAGTCATACCTGGGAACCTTTAGTAATAGGTCACCCGGAGGTTCCAAAAAAAAAAAAGTACCATGTTTAACCCTTTGAGTGCCAGTGAAAGAATGAAGTAAAAAGAATTTACTAACAACACTGGTGACCAGGCCAGGTGCTCCACTCTCCTCTTAACCTGACACCAGGCACGCAACGTCGGTTGGTCTGCCCCCCTGGCTGTCAAACGAGGTGTGCTTAGGGTGACCACATGTCCCGGAATGCCTGGGACTGTCCCTTACTGGGGGTCTGTGTCCCACGTCCTGGGTCACCTCCAACCGGGACAACAAAGAGTCCCGGAACTGAGCAACATGGACCAGTCCAGCCAGCCAGCCAATGAAATGTATTTGCTATATGGTCCTCATTGGATGGACTGGTACGTTCGAGACAGCTGGGGTGGAGCAGGTATGCTGGTGCTGGGCAAGTGAGACCCGCAGCAGCTTACTGTGTCAGCCTCAGAAAGATGGTCAGCTCTGGTGGGAGCCTCAGCCATGGGACTAGGGTGACCACATGTCCCGGAATGGCAGAGTGGAAATGTGGTCACCCTAGGTCTGCTCCATCCACTGACTCACTCCAAGCTGCAAGTGGTATGACCCCAACATCATCGAATTACAAGGTGCCTCTCCAGCAATGGACTCCGGACATGGTGACAGATTTACAAACAAATATTCCTTGTTTAGTGCTGCCGTTGTACACCACTTCAGTGCTAAACTGTGCCTACCCCCGGTGTACATCTTGTGACCTCTATGGTTTATACAATTGTTTAACTGCTTTCTCTTGAAGCCCCCGCTCTGGTCCCAGTGTCACTGGCAGCTTGTGTCTTTCTTGTGTGCGCTCTGACACAGGGCTGGTGACTGAGACAGGAGCTGCCAGTGACACTAGAACCATAGCGACAGCTGCTGTCCTGGGCAAGGAAAGACGGCCAGTACAATTTAAATCAGGTATGCGCCATTTAAATGAGGCGACATGACAATCTCGTGCTTATATGCAGAGCGACTTTCTCATGCTGCCCTTTTACTCCAGTAGACATGTTTAATGCAGCATTCAGCCGCGCAATATTTCAAGTGCGCCCATTTAACAGGGAACCAGCACTGGGGAGGGCTAAGTGGGGAGGGAGTAAAGGAGGAGATAAAGGAAGTATGATTGAGAGGAAGGGGGTGAAATGAGGAGAGCCAAAAAGAGAGGCTGGGGTGAGTGTGTATGGGAGGAGAGAGAGGCACGGGGGGGAAGTGGGACACAATAAATGGGGTTAGAGACAAAAAGAGAAGAAAGATGACCAAAGGGGGGAGAAAGGAAAAAAGGGTAGAGAGAACAAGACAAAAGAGGATGGGCAGAGAATGAAGGGGAAAGGGGGAAAAGATAAGAAGTGGAAGAGAAACCAGGGGAGAGAAGGAGAGGGAGGAATATTAGAGGAAAGGGTGCATTGGGAGAGAGAGTGGCAAAAGGAGAGATGACATCACATATTTGAGTGACAGAGGGCACGTGCAAGATGTTGCTCAGAAATATCTTGCACACTCAAATGGCAGTCAAAATGTTAAAAAATCCTTGCAGCTCTCTGCCCCTCAGTCTTCCTTCCCCATGTCAGGTACAAGAGCCACCTTCTTACCCTCCATGTGCCTTTTGTGTGCTGAGTCACAGACCATTCACCTCGAACAGTTTTGGTTCTGGCTTAAAGAAGAGTTTGGTCTGCTGCTCAGCACACGGAACACATGTAGGAAGGAATGGGAAGCTGACTCTGCAGTGGAATGGGGAAAAGTTTAAGCAACAGCAATAAAAATTATATCTTTTCAATCCTTGTCTACCACAGGGGTGTGCAAAAGCATTACACTCAATGGGTTAATGGAGATTAGGGTACGCAAGTCTCCTCGTATCTGTTCAACCCTTGTCTGCCACAGGGGTGTGCAAAGCATTACACTCAACGGGTTAATGGAGATTAGGGTACGCAAGTCTCCTCCTTATTTTATGCAGTTGCTCATGTGACCCTGTTACATACAGCATGGAGCTGATCTTGGGATGCCACACTGCCTGCTCTGCAACTTCCAATGATCCTCAGCGCACCTAGAAGTGCAGGGTCATAAAGCAAGGAGTGACTCCAACCTGTATGGGAGGTGTGTTGCACAACACTACCTACAGAAATGAATTCATGACAATAAGAAAGATGTAAATAACAAGTTTACACCTGGGAGATTCCCCAGTAAGTAGGGGCTATGTTAATCTCAGCTATGCCCCTGAAACAACAACACTGCAGGCACAACACAACCATAGTGTCATAGCACTGATGGTTACACACTGAAGACCACAGCTCTAACAAGTAATGCAATTCCTCTAGAACCATTTAGACTGAAAGAAACTTCTGTTTTCCCACATCTTAATTATTTTCCATTGTAGATAACGTTTTGAAAAGAAGGAACAGTCTAAACATGGCCTTAATGAGCTATGCTTCTTTTGGATTTAGAAGATTCTTGTACCAGCCCGCGAGGAAGAGGGGTTGATGAAGAACTATGCCAGAATGCCTTGGATATACTTTTTCTTAGCTTTCTTCACACTTATAGAAAAGACAGTAAGCATATACGTTAGGAGGAAGGCTTCCCAGCAGGTTTATTGATGGGACGGTCTTATATCCTGTAGGGAGGCAGAGTCTCAGCTTTCCTTTCTGCAAAACATGCCTACGTAGTGCTTGTAAAGATCAGTCACTTGTGGTGAGACTTCAATAACAACAGAAGCAAGGGCAATGGAGGCTAAACAGTGTGTTTTACAGGAAGAGAATCAGGACTCTTTCTTATCTCCCAAACAACAAGGGTATTGTGCTTTTGGAACTTGCCTTTGGTTCGAGGATCGCAAATTGTGGCAAGCATTCACTCGGGACAATTGTCCATGCGCTCTTCCATGCGCTGAGTAAGTTCCTTCTTCAACCTCGTTAGAAGGGCAGCAACATCTGGAAGTATATTACCCTCAGCACCAGGCAAGCGTTCCCTATGGGAAAGGAAATCATCCAATTTTAAGGAGAGGCGCGTGAAGAGGGGAATGACTTCTGCCAGACTAGCATTCTCTTTGCTCAAAAGTTCCGTCAAAGCACGAAAAGTGTAAGGACTGTTACTACCTGTTCCATCAGGGCCCAGTCAGACCTGCCCAGTGTTCTGTTACTGTCAATGAAATGGTGACATGACATTGCATGAATTGCCTTTTTCTGATCCAAGATACGCTCTAGCATATCTAAGGTGGAGTTCCACCTGGTCCCAACATTTTGTTTTAGGCGGTGCTCTGGGAGGTCTGCCTTTTTCTGTTCCTCCCTGAGTAGCTGGCTATCTTTGACGCTCCAATGGAAGTGGCCAGAAATTTGTCGGCACGACTCCAGAAGTGCTGACAACCTTCCAGCGTTACTGCCGTCCTCAAGAGCAGCCTTCACTACTAGATGCAAAACATGCACTGAGCAGTGCACACCCACAAATCTGCCATCCCGGGGAGCCTTGATCATGTTAGCTGCACCATCAGTAACCACAAACCCCATTTGCGCCTGTGTGCCTGCCTGCTCCCCTAGCCATTGCGCCACCATGTTTTGCAGTGCTTTGCGAATGTTATCTGAGGTGTGCTGCTGATCTATTACCTCAGCATGGAGGAGGAAAGAGAGGCACCCTGCCTGCCTATACAGCTGTGACACTGGCAGTGTGACGCTGAAGATTATTCAAACAAATCACTTGTATTTTTTATATTTTTACTAAAACCAACACATGTGGGTCTCCCTTGCAGTGGTGAAAAGGCACGCTGCCTGCCTATACAACTGTGACACTGGCAGTGTGACTGAAGAGTGTTCAAACAAATGACTTGTACTTTTTATATATTTTTTTAAGAAACACAGATGACCCCCTTGCGGTGGCGAAAAGGCACCCTGCCTGCCTATAGGACTGTCAGACTGGTTGATGTGACATTGAAAATTATTCGAATAAATACCTAATTTTTTTTAGATTTTGCACAGGAACAAATATTACTCGCTCTTGCAGTGGCAATAACTGGAACTAATGCTGGCTGCCTACCTATGCCTAGCCTAATGCTACCTGCCTGCCTACACAACAACTGGACACTCTCTAATCTCTTCTCTCTCTGAGCTCCAACAACGCAATGAGGAAATGGAGGTTGTCTGTCTGTGTGACTGTCATTAGTCCAACCCCCATCATGAAACGAAGAAGGCTATTGGAATACAGACAAAAGAGGGAAGTAGTGCATGAAGTGGAGAATGGAATTGGACTAGAGACATGGAGGGAAAATTATGGAAGGAAAGTAATTGAGCACGCACAAAGTCGAAAGTAGTCAAAACTTTTGGAAATTTGTCGAATGCCAAAACTTCCGAAAGTTTCAACGAATTTCGGTGCTGGGCTGTTCGGAGTCGGATCATTTTTCTCGAATGACCCTTGAGTTTTGGATTGGCCGAATGTCTCCGAATTACCCCATTTTCGACGAAATCCGAATGTCTCTGAATGAATTTGCACAAGTCTTCTAATTGCCCTTTTGGGTGGGA
The DNA here is from genome assembly GCA_037306005.1 of Rhinophrynus dorsalis. NCBI lineage: Eukaryota > Metazoa > Chordata > Amphibia > Anura > Rhinophrynidae > Rhinophrynus > Rhinophrynus dorsalis. The sequence goes on from CM074718.1 coordinate 664,968,694, forward strand.
GTAGTCTAGTATAGATGTGGAAATGTATCCTCTGTAATGGTGCTAGAGAGCAAAATATGATGTTTCTGAGTGGTGACTTGCTGTAGGAAAAGTAATTGTGCTTTCTGTTCATCCTCAGACTCTCATTTTTTTGTAAGTATTTTGAATACTCTTAGGAGTTCCCACTAAGAGTGAAGGGTAATACAGATGCAGACCCCTTCCTCTCAGTGCCTAGGGCAGAGATTCTCAACCAGGGTGCCGTGGCAGTTGGTGTGCCGCAGATATCTAATTAGGGTGCCCCATGTTTTTTATGTAGACTAACAAAAATGTGAATATGAAATGTCCTTTTGAATGAAGGCATAATGAAATTGTTATGTACAATATTATAATTATTATAATTGTGAGAACTGATAATATCAGTATATATTTATGATTTGTATCCTTTATTATGCCCTTGATAAATTACATTCAACATGTTAGGGGTGCCCCGAAAGTTCAAGATTGCATGTTATGGGTGCCTTGGGCAAAAGGTTGGGAACCACTGGCCTAGGGAAACCAGCTGCACCTCACAACAAGGCTGTAAAGTACATCCGGGTATAGCTGGTGTTCCAGTGCAGAGGGGACTTGGAACTGGACTGACTTTTTGGGCTGGATTAAATTAATGTGTACGTAGAAATTTCTCCTGTGTAATGGCACTCAAGAGCTAAAATCTGATGCTGCAGAGTGGTACCTAGCTGTAGAACAGGCCATTGTGCTTTCTGTTCGTCCTCAGAGCCACTCATATTTTTGTATGTGTTACCATGCTCCGCAGCCATGACCCGCTAACTCTAGGAAGGCCTATGTGTCCAGACAAAGGAGCCTTGAAAAGGCTGTTCTGCTTACAAATAAGAGCATCCTAGCCATTTGCAATACTATTTTGTTCTATTTTTGTATATATGCTGAACTGGCTAATGCACGCTCCATAATGTGATTTCAGAAGTAGCAAAAGGCAAAAAATACACTTTTCCCCACAGTATTTTTGTAGAGTTTCTGTCTTCGTGGAATGGAATCTCAGCCTTTGTTTTTTATGTTAACACTTAATTGGCCAGAGAGTTGCAAAGCATTGCACATCTCTCTGGTCATTAAAAGGTTCATGAAAGCTCAAAGCCTGAAGATACTATAAACTTCAGAACTCATATTTAGCACAGTTATTTTTAACTCCTCGGATAATAGATAGGTCTCCTGTGCATTTTAAAGTAATGTGTGGAAGACCTTTCTAGCATTAAAGGGGTTAAATAGGCAACGTACTTTATAGTTTGTCAAGGGACCATCAGCAGTTTAAAACAGTATGTCCCTTTTTAGTAGATATTAGAGGCCCATACCTCCAAAGTGTCCCTCTTTAGGAAATATTAGGGGTCCATACCTCCCAAGTGTCACTCTTTAGGAAATATTAGGGGACCATACCTCCCAAGTGTCCCTCTTTAGGAGATATTAGAGTCCCATACCTCCCAAGTGTCGCTCTTTAGGAGATATTAGATGTCCATACCTCACAAGTGTCTCTCTTTAGAAGGTATCATTGGTCCATATCTACCAGGTGTCCCTCTTTAGGAGATACTAGAGGTCTATACCTACCAATTGTCCCTCTTTAAGAGATATTAGGGCTAGATCTAAAGGCAGGCATTAGCAAAAAAAAACTACCGTTGTGTGTTTTATCGTGCAATAAGCCATTTAAAGGTCTGTCTTAAGAACAGCTAACGACAATTCACAAATCCTTAAGGCATTGAGACTAATGGAACAAGATTCCCCAGAGCCATTTAAAGGAGTGCGTTACTGCTAATGACTGAAAAAAAGATACAGTTAACAACTGAAGTGATCTCTGGGTTCATATCTTGGTAAGATTTATTTGTACATATATGAAAGGTACATATACACATCCAAATTAGACCATTTTTCTTTCTGTGTGCATTGTATGGGATAGTAATAGTTAATTTCACATTGATTTAATATTGTAGGCATTCTGAAAATCTTCAGATTCCAGTCATTTGACCATACAGAGGCTCTTCAGCAGAGGCAAAATTGTGCTATATAGAGCTAAACACTTCATTGGAATGGTCTACAAAGTGTGCATGCAAACCAAATAAATCTTACCAAGATATGAACCCAGAGATCACTTCAGTACTTTTGATTACCTTACTGGCTATATGTGTGCAACCATCAAAACTTTAGTTCTATTGATATCATAAATAAAAACATACCTAGTATATCCCACCTTATTTAGATGGGATACACTAGGTATGTTTTTATTTATGATATATTTGTACACATATAAAAGGTACATATCCACATAGATGTTATACCATTTTTCGTTCTGTGTACATATATAATTTTAAAAGATCTGCAGTATGATTCCACTGTTATTCATCCCAATCCTTTTAGTTTTATCCTGTACAATGCAAGATTTCTAAGTAGTTTACAAATGACTCTCTGTTTGTCATGATGGTATCCTATGCATTGCTTTGAGATGCATGGGATACCACCATGGCAATCGCAGATTGATGAACTTGACAGGATCCTGTCCATGAGGTCTGTTCCAGTTCAATCCTGAAGGGCAACAATCAAGCCAGTAATCAAGGATATCTTTGATTGAGGCCTGTTGTTTTTCTGGATAAGCCCATCCATCTTTCTGAGTGAGCCAGCCGTGCTCATTCAGAGATATCCATCATTCATGGCCTGTTGGTGAACAAACTACATTAGTTCATATTTGGTTCCCATGTGTATCCTGGAAATAGTGGCTGGTGTAACATCCATCCATGGCATTATCACTCCTGAGGATCCATGTGGGAATCAAATGTGAGATATGTAATTTCAAGTTAGAGTAAATGATTGCATACACAACTCCAAGGCCTACTTTTTTTTTCTCCTTGAACTCCATGGATTTATTTTAGGCCTATATATTGCACATACAACCAGTTTTCCTCAGTGGCACTGTGATGTGTGACCTAATCCATCCTTTTTGTTATTCAGTAAGAGGTGATGAAGACCTGATGTATTGAACATGATGATGACTTCTCCAGTGATCTAATTTCCCCATTTCCAATGTTTTCTATGGAGTCTATACAATGGGACCTTTGTAACTTGATACATTTTATTGAATAGTCTCCATAGACTAACATTGGAATTGGTGAATTGAGGGTATGTTATGGTTAATTTTGCTCCATCATCTCTTTTTCACCGCTTAGTTAATGTCCCCATGTGTACAATGTAGTCGTTAGCCTATTGACTTGTGTTTGTTTTCTGGTTAACCTTTGAGTACCGGAGGGGTTGCCAGAGCATTGTTGGCAATGCATTGATAATCCCTCTAGCACTCAAGGGGTTATGTGCTGTGTTCCCTGTAGGTACATGAGTGACATTGTGTAGGAACAGTTATGATGTTTAACATACAACAATTTTATAAGCATGGTTTGTGTAGATTGTGTGTGATCAGCACAGCAACACGAGGGTTGACCTGGGAACTGGATAGGTTTAGGCCTGGTTGAACCTTGACATTTGTCCTTGTATTGTGTCCTGTTCTAACTAGTGTTGAGCGAGCATGCTCGGCCGATGCTCGGATCGGCTCGAGCATCGCTCTGCTCGGCACATGGCGGTACTCGTACGAGTAAGGCATGTGCTCGCCCGCCATGTTCAGGTCTCCTCCCCGCACGTTTTGCGGCTGCTGCGCAGCCAATAAACGTGCAGGGAGGCTCTGACATCAGTGTAATGCCAGCAGCCATGTTGGCTGCTGGCATTACACTGATTGGCTGGCCAGAACCCGTGGTCTGGTGCTGTATAGCACCTGACCAGCGAGTTCGGCTCAGTCTTAGCCAGGGAGAGACGAGGATAGGAAGGGAAAGTCAGTGTAGGGAGAAGACAAGCAAATTTGTTAAAAAAAAGAACCAAAAGTCCTTTTTAGGACTACTGTGTGTGGGGGCAGCAGTTTATTTTGTGTGGGGGGAAAAAAACAAAAAAAAAAAAAATGTCATATATTCTGTTTAGTGTGCAAAGTTGCAGATTAGAGCACATTCTGTTTAGTGTGCAAAGTTGCAGATTAGAGCACATTCTGTTTAGTGTGCAAAGTTGCAGATTAGAGCACATTCTGTTTAGTGTGCAAAGTTGCAGATTAGAGCACATTCTGTTAAGTCTTCAAACTAAAATATCAAAGTCACATATTCCATTCAGTGTGCTTCACCGCAGTTTAGCAGCATATTCTGTGTACTCTGCACAGTTGCAGAATAGGAAGAAATACTGTTAAGTCTTCAAACTAAAATATCAAAGTCACATATTCCATTCAGTGTGCGTCACCGCAGTTTAGCAGCACATTCTGTGTACTCTGCACAGTTGCAGAATAGGAAGAAATACTGTTAAGTCTTCAAACTAAAATATCAAAGTCACATATTCCATTCAGTGTGCTTCGCCGCAGTTTAGCAGCATATTCTGTGTACTCTGCACAGTTGCAGAATAGGAAGAAATACTGTTAAGTCTTCAAACTAAAATATCAAAGTCACATATTCCATTCAGTGTGCTTCGCCGCAGTTTAGCAGCATATTCTGTGTACTCTGCACAGTTGCAGAATAGGAAGAAATACTGTTAAGTCTTCAAACTAAAATATCAAAGTCACATATTCTATTCAGTGTGCTTCGCCGCAGTTTAGCAGCATATTCTGTGTACTCTGCACAGTTGCAGAATAGGAAGAAATACTGTTAAGTCTTCAAACTAAAATATCAAAGTCACATATTCCATTCAGTGTGCTTCACCGCAGTTTAGCAGCATATTCTGTGTACTCTGCACAGTTGCAGAATAGGAAGAAATACTGTTAAGTCTTCAAACTAAAATATCAAAGTCACATATTCCATTCAGTGTGCTTCACCGCAGTTTAGCAGCACATTCTGTGTACTCTGCACAGTTGCAGAATAGGAAGAAATACTGTTAAGTCTTCAAACTAAAATATCAAAGTCACATATTCCATTCAGTGTGCTTCGCCGCAGTTTAGCAGCATATTCTGTGTACTCTGCACAGTTGCAGAATAGGAAGAAATACTGTTAAGTCTTCAAACTAAAATATCAAAGTCACATATTTCATTCAGTGTGCGTCACTGCAGTTTAGCAGCACATTCTGTGTACCCTGCACAGTTGCAGAATAGGAAGAAATACTGTTAAGTCTTCAAACTAAAATATCAAAGTCACATATTGCATTCAGTGTGCTTCGCCGCAGTTTAGCAGCATATTCTGTGTACTCTGCACAGTTGCAGAATAGGAAGAAATACTGTTAAGTCTTCAAACTAAAATATCAAAGTCACATATTCCATTCAGTGTGCTTCGCCGCAGTTTAGCAGCATATTCTGTGTACTCTGCACAGTTGCAGAATAGGAAGAAATACTGTTAAGTCTTCAAACTCAAATATCAAAGTCACATATTCCGTGTAAGATGAAGAAGGCGGGTAAAAAGGGACGGGGAAGTGGACGTGATCCTGATAGTTCAGGGCGCGGGTCAGGACGTGGAGAAACTGTGCCTGGTGCCAGAGCACAAGAAAGAAAGACATCCACCATACCTAGCTTCATGTCTCATTTTACAGGGCGTCGCAGGACATCACTCTCGAGGTCCGACCACTGCGAACAGGTGGTCGGTTGGATGTCAGCTGATACTGCTTCCAGTCGGTTAAGCACCACCCTGTCTTCCACCAAGTCCACTCTCAGTAGCCAAGAGTCTGGTCAACATAATCCTCACTCTGATCATCCTTCCTTCCACCATAGACGGTCTGGTCAAAGAAGTGATCCCACACTGGGATATAGTGAGGAGCTCGTCTCATCACCAATCCTTCATTTGACCCTCTCTCCAAGCACGCTTGCAGAGGAACATGACATCTTATGCACTGATTCACAACCTCTAGAGGGTACCCAATCACAAGAAGATGACAGATGTGAACGGCATTTAAGGTCAAAGGAAGTAGTGGATGATGATGATGATGATGAGACACAGTTGCCATTAAATCAACCACTATTACTGTCTCAAGACCTTGTTGAGGAGGATGTTATACAGTTGTCAATGACTGAGTATGTGGTGGGATCAAGACATGAGGAGGATGATCAGAGTGAGGAAGTGGAGGAGGACTTGGTGGACGATGAGGTCACTGACCCCACCTGGGAAGGTGTAGAGCCGAGCGATGACAGCAGTCCTGAGGGTGAGCCATCTGCAGCACCGCAACAGGCTGGAAGAGGCAGTGGTGTGGCTACAGAAAGAAGGCGGACCGCACCAAACCGGCCCGCAAATGTTCCACGGAGCACCCCCTTGCGTAAATCTACCTTGCCAAGGGGTAGGTGTTCCGCGGTATGGCGTTTTTTTAAGGAAAGTGCGGACGACAAAAGAATTGTAGTTTGCAACCTGTGCCACACCAGAATGAGCCGAGGCATGAACACTAGAAACCTCACCACCACCAGCATGATCCGACACATGGCATCCAAGCACCGTAATAAGTGGGAGGAACGCCTGGATCGCCCATCTGTGTCTGCAGGCCACACCACTGCCTCCTCTTCCCCTGTTTTCGGTGCCGGCCAATCGCCTGTCGAAGGCGCAGGCCCGCATACCTCCCGCCCTGCACCTGTACCATCTGAAGCACCATCAGCGACCACATCCACTTCCCTGTCCCAGCACAGCATCCAAATGTCGTTACCCCAGGCATTTGAGCGCAAGCGAAAATACCCAGCCACCCACCCACAGGCCATAGCACTAACCTCACACCTTTCCAAATTACTGGCCATCGAAATGCTGCCATTTAGGCTTGTGGAGACTGAGTCCTTCCGCAGCCTGATGGCAGCAGCTGTCCCTCGGTACGCAGTCCCCAGCCGCCACTACTTTTCCCGGTGTGCCATCCCCGCATTACACCACCATGTGTCCCGTAACATCACCCGTGCCCTGACCAACGCAGTTACTGGGAAGGTCCACTTAACGACTGACACATGGACAAGTGCTTGTGGCCAGGGACGCTACATTTCCCTGACGGCACACTGGGTGAATGTCCTGGAGGCTGGGAGCGACTCGGACCCTGGGATGGCACGGGTGCTACCCACGCCGAGGATTGCGGGCCCTACCTCCATCAGGGTTTCCGCCAGCACCTACGTTATTGGCTCCTCCTCCTCCGTTTCCACCTCCGAATTCTCTGCACGCAGCGCCACTCCCCCATCAGCCGGTAGCTGGAAGCAGTGTAGCACTGCAGTGGGGAAGCGTCAACAGGCCGTGCTGAAGCTGATCTGCCTTGGGGACAAACAGCACACGGCCTCAGAGCTGTTGCAGGGGATTAGTCACCAGACCGAGCAGTGGCTCTCGCCACTCAACCTGCAACCAGGCATGGTTGTGTGTGATAATGGGCGTAACTTGGTGGCGGCTTTGGAGCTCGGCAAGCTCACACACGTACCATGCCTAGCGCATGTATTTAATTTAGTGGTTCAGCGATTTCTAAAAACCTACCCCAATGTGCATGATCTCTTGACCAAGGTGCGCCGCGTGTGTGCACATTTCCGTAAGTCATCTACAGCTTCAGCCGGCCTGTTGAAGCTGCAGCAGCGCTTACAATTGCCAGCTCACCGGCTGCTGTGTGATGTGAGCACGCGCTGGAACTCCACCTTCCACATGTTGGCCCGGCTTTGTGAGCAGCAGAGGGCAGTAGTGGAGTACCAGCTGTTACACGGTCGTCGCCTCTCCGTTCAACTTCCTGTAATCAGAAATGAGGAGTGGGAATGGATGTCAGACCTCTGTGAGGTTTTACGCAATTTTGAGGAATCGACACAGATGGTGAGCGGCGATAACGCTATTATCAGTGTAACCATCCCACTTCTGTGTCTACTGAAACGCTCGCTGCTCACAATTAAAACTGAAGCTTTGCATGTTGAAGAGGTGGAAATGCGGGAGGAAGAGCTTACACAAGGTGATAGCCAGAGCACCCTCACTTCGTCTTCTCAGCGACAATTGGAGGAGGCGGAGGAGGAGGAGGAGGAGGAGGAAGACACGGTTGCCTCCGCTACAGAGGGTAGCCATAGAACTTTAGTTCCATCTCTTCAGCGTGGGTGGGCAGAAGAGGAGGAAGAGGATGAGGAGATTGAGAGTCATCCTCCTGGTGAGGACAGCGAAATCTTGACTGTTGGTACTCTGGCACACATGGCTGACTTTATGTTAGGCTGCCTTTCCCGTGACCCACGCGTTGTACGCATTTTAGACAACACGGATTACTGGGTGTTCACCCTTCTGGACCCCCGCTACAAAGAGAATTTCTCATCTCTCATTCCTCCGGTGGAGAGGACAAGCAAAATGGTGCAATACCAGAAGGTTCTTGTCGAAAAATTGCTCCAAAATTTTCCATCTGACAACGCTGGCGGCAGAGTACGTGCTACCTTGGCCAACCGAGAAGGGGAGAAAAGGGGAGCACACAGCAGTTCCGACAAAGGCAGGGCAACACTCTCCAAGGCGTGGGACACCTTCATGACACCCCGCCAGCACCCTCACCCTGATGCGCAGCCTAGTGTCACAAGGAGGGAAAAGTTTTGGAAGATGGTGAAGGAGTACGTAGCAGACCGTGTCAGCGTCCTCAATGATCCCTCTGTGCCTTACAACTACTGGGTGTCCAAGCTGGACACGTGGTATGAACTGGCACTCTACGCCTTGGAGGTGCTGGCCTGCCCTGCCGCCAGCGTTCTGTCTGAGCGGGTATTTAGTGCTGCTGGTGGCATCATAACAGATAAGCGTATCCGCCTTTCCACCGACAATGCTGATAGGTTGACACTTATAAAAATGAACAAGGCCTGGATTTCCCCTGACTTCTCCACTCCACTGGAGGAAAGCCCCGGGGGAACATAACGTCACTTTATATATGTTATTTACAATGATGGGAATACTCTGTATTCCCATTCACCCCTTCCACCCAAAAAACGGGTATATGGTTGACTCTTAATCTTCTCATCCTCCTCCTCCTCTTCCATATGCCCTGTGATATAATTTTTATATAGGGCCAGCTCACCAGCGGGCCCTGTTTGACAATTTTTATATAGGTCAGCTCACCAGCGGGCCTTCTCATATAATGTTTTATTGGGTCAGCTCTCTAGCGGGCCCTCTCATATAATGTTTTATAGCGTCAGCTCACTAGCGGGCCTTCGCATATAATGTTTAGGATGGTCAGCTCCGCAGCAGACCCTCACCCATAATGTTTTAGATGGTCGGCTCAGCGCACGTTTCCCTCTTAATCATGGCCCTAGTTAAGAAAAATCGAGGACATTTTTGGGAGAATTTGCCTTTGCGCACGTTTCCCTCTTAATCATGGCCTCACTTCAGAAAAATCGAGGAAATTTTTTGCAGAATTTGCAGATGATATACAAGTAAATATACAGCAAATACTGTTTGGTAACAATTTTTCGCCTAAAGTCGTTTTTATTTTCCTTTTTGTGTGTTTTACGGTCAGTCTGTAAAAATGGCGTACTACGGGCGAAAGATCGTTCCCAGCAGCGATGTTGGAGTCCAAGATGCATCCAGACATCCCCCCTATGCTGTCCCTGAACCATTTCTGTGGTGTTTCCATCCTTTTCTGCCCTTTTCCTATGGACCAGGCACCCTCCCCTCATCAGAGCAGGGGGTGCCTGGTGTAATGCTCGAGTCCTCCCATTGACTTCAATGGGGCTCGGGTGCTCGGCCGAGCACTCGAGCCTCCGGGGGTGCTCGGTCAGAGCACCCGAACACCCGAGCATTGGGGTGCTCGCTCATCACTAGTTCTAACTAGTGTTGAGCGAGCACCCCGATGCTCGGATGCTCGGGTGCTCTGACCGAGCACCCCCTGAGGCTCGAGTGCTCGGCCGAGCACCCGAGCCCCATTGAAATGAATGGGGCGACACGAGCATTACACCAGGCACCCCCTGCTCTGATGAGGGGAGGGTGCCTGGTCAATGCCCCCCTTCATCTCCGCTATGCCCCCTTCATCTCCGAATGCCCCCTTCATCTCTGCAATGTCCCCCTTCATCTCCGCTATGCCCCCTTCATCTCCGCTATGCCCCTCTTCCACAATGTCCCCCTTCATCTCCGCTATGCCCCTCTTCCACAATGTCCCCCTTCATCTCCTCTATGCCATAGAGGAGATGAAGGGGGACATTGTGGAAGAGGGGCATAGCGGAGATGAAGGGGGACATTGTGGAAGAGGGGCATAGAGGAGATGAAGGGGGACATTGTGGAAGAGGGGCATAGCGGAGATGAAGGGGGACATTGTGGAAGAGGGGCATAGAGTCTATGCCCCTCTTCCACAATGTCCCCCTTCATCTCCGCAATGCCCCCTTCATCTCCGCAATGCCCCCGTACCTCCAGTCCCTGGTGGTCCAGCGGAGCGTCTTCAGATCTGTGCCTCTTCCGGCACAGATCCCCGCCACCCGAACATGGCGGGCGAGCACATGGCGGTACTCGACGAGTACCGCCATGTGCCGAGCAGAGCGATGCTCGAGCCGATCCGAGCATCGGCCGAGCACGCTCGCTCAACACTAGTTCTAACCCTTAGGGTGCTGTGTTGGTGCAGTTGTGTGGATGAATGATGTGCATATGTTGAGATGTGACTATGTTTGTGTGTCATGGTTGTGTGGGTTGATGTGGTGTGTGGTTATGTGATGATGCACTTTCTGGTAGTGTGGAGGCTCCTCTGTTCCCCATTGTCCGATCCTCCAGGGACCCCCTCAATCAATGTAAGGGACATGCTCTGCCTCAGCATCTCCTCCCAGCTGTTGTAGGTGATATCTGCACCTCGGGTGCCTCTGGTGTACAGGGCGGCTTCCCCCATCTTTTTCTTGACCACCCTTTTGCAGTCACCCCATCTTTTCTTATTGGAGTCCACGTCCCATCTGCAGGTGGCCACCGAATTCACCCAGCTTCAAATCTGGCTCCAGGCAGCCTTCCTCCTCGCACCAAAGCCAGGGACCCTCTCCCTCTGAAACAGGACACTCTCCCTCTCCAAGACAGCCTCCACGAGGGCTCTATTCTCTCCTCTGTATACCGGGGATCCCTCATCCTGTCCTCCTCATCTCTGGCCTGTGAGGAGTCAGAACCAGAATGTCCTGCCTGCGCTGCTCCTGCCTGTGTGTGGTGGTCCCCAGTAGGCACCCCTTGTCCCACTAAGGTTCTGTCCTTGCCCTCCGTGTGCCTGCTCTCCTGGGCCCGGTCCCCCATCCGTCCTGTAGATCTCCCTCTTCCACCCCTACTCTGCTCAGGGCTGCTCTCCTGACCTTCCTCCTCCTCCTCCACTACTCTCCCCATCCCTCTTTCCTCTCCTCTACTCGCATCATTCACCCACTCACACCTAAGCACTCACACACACTCTCACACATGCACTCGATCCCACTCACTCTCTGTCACACTTTGTCACTCACAGATTCACACTGGAAAAATAAAGTTTAAAATATGTATGATATGTGTTGAATTAGTGCACCTCTCTCCAAACTCCTAACTCCAAAAAATCCTTCTACCTCAAGTGAACGCTCCTCTCTCTCTCTCTCACTCTCTCTCTCTCTCTCTCGATCACTAGCCTCTGCTCCTGGGTTCTGTGCTCTAGCTCGCCAGAACTCGAAACACAGACAAGGTGTGACTGTTATTTTTGGGTATATACAGGTGTATTTGAACATTTTTGATACTTTGGGGTCTTGGGATTGGCTGTAGGTTTGAATTTTGTTTGTGCATCAATCAGGGTTGCTAGCCAATGTCAGCCGTTATGTTACATTTTGACTTAAGTTGTGTTTTAATGGGTGATTGGGACGCACGGTGATGTGAAAAAAAGGTGCGATTCAGGTTTTTTGTTGTGTCAACGATCGTTAGCTATTCTTGTAGAATACCTGTCGAATCCACCATAAATCATGTATTATTTGCGGCCAATAGGACCTTTTTACTTAGCAGCTGTTTTAACATAAACCTTTATATTATTATTTCAAAATAAAAGCAGCTCCAATTAATCTTCATGGTATTTGGACCATGGAAAGTGTTATTTCAATACTGTCAGAGTTGTTGTACAAGAGTAATTGAATGATAAAGTATCCCCCTCCCGCCCCTTTTACTGATGTAACACTGCTCATCTCAGAGCAGCAAGACTGTCCAGATGGATCGCAGAGAGGGACAATCTTCAGTGATCATAAGGGAAAACCTGAAAAACCTGTCAAGGGGGCAGGGTTTTCCTTATGATCACAGTAAGAAGATTGTCCCTTGCTGTGAGCTGTCCACTCAAGTGACCAGATTCCACATTTGAGGGGAGATGGCTTACACTAGGTAAAAGGGGCAGGAGGGGGATACTTTATCATTCAGTTACTCTTGAACTACAACTCTGACAATATTGAAATAACACTCTCCATGGCCCAAATACTATGAAGATTAATTGGAGCTTCTTTTATTTTGAAACATTAATATACCTTTAAGTCTGTAGCAAATCAGTTGCAATGTAGGGGAAAATGAAAATCTAACTTAACTAAAATGGTGACTTTAACCCCTTGAATGCTAGAGAGCACACTGCAAAGCAATGTATTGAAGACCTCTGTAGCATTCAAAGAGTTAGATCAATAGAAATGGAATTTTCATTTCAACCCTATTGTGCATTTGTTTTGCTCCAGTATCACATCTCTTTATTCTGATGAATCAGGCTTAAAGGGATAGTAATACTTTGTTTTAACTTTATTTTATTTTGTAGGCATTAAAAAAACATGAAGAATGATATAAGTCTTATCTCTCAAACCTTTATGGTTTAAGAGATATTCACAAGCAAATTCTCCCCTCCTGCCCCTTTTACCTAGTGTAAGCCATCTCTTCTCAGATGTGGAATGCAGTCCATAGACCCGACAGATAACAGCAGGGGACAATCTTCTTCCTATGAGAACAATGAAAGCCCTGCCCCCCTTGACAAGTTTTTCAGGTTTTTCCCTTATCTTAATTGAAGATTGTCCCTCTATGTGGTCTACCTGGGCACCTCCCTTCTGATCTGGCTGAGCAGTGTTACATCAGTAAAAGGGGCGGGAGGGGGATACTTTGTCATTGAATTACTCTTGAACTACAACTCTGACAGAATTGAAATAACACTCTCCAAAGTCCAAATACTATGATGATTAATTAGAGCTGCTTTTATTATGAAACATTACTATCCCTTTAATAAATCTACTCTATAAAACTAATTTTCTGCTGTTATTTGTGTGATGTACAGCCTAGATGAGGTAAACATTGCCTTCTGGCGGGCAGTGTATATTTGCATGTGTACAAATTATCGTCTGTCAGATGTAGAGGATCAGTTCAGGAAAAGCCATATGCACACGTCCCTCTTCCTTCTCCCATAAGCGTGACACTTCACATTCTTTTCCTTGTTAGGCAGAAACACGTTGATTGTTTCTGACGTTTTGTCTCTTCAGTTTGATGTTATACAAAAAGCCAACAAGACGGAGACCCTAATTTACTCTGCGAGAGGTTTTTTGTTTAGATGATTCATGATAGAAAAAAAGACCATTTACATAATTTTCTTAGTACTTTGTGTCTCGTTGATTTTAATCTTGAACAAATGAGTGGAATTTGTAGTGATCTAACCAGATTTGAATGAAACATTTGCCAATTAACCCTTTGAATGGTATAGAGGTCTTAACTCTTTGAGTGCCAGAGAGGTATCCAACGCGTTGCATTGCACTGCTTTAGATACCTTTTTGGTACTCAAAAGGTTAAAGGGATAGTAATACTTTGTTTTATCTTTATTTTATTTTGTAAGCATTAAAAAAACACGAAGAACGATATGTCTTATCTCTCAAACCTTTATGGTTTGAGAGATATTCACAGGCAAAGTTTCCCCTCCCGCCCCTTTTACCTAGTGTAAGCCATCTCTTCTCAGATGTGGAATCCAGTCCATAGACCAGACAGATAACAGAAGGGGACAATCTTCTTCCTATGAGAACAATGAAGGCCCTGCTCCCCTTGACAAGCTTTTCAGGTTTTTCCCTTATCTTAATTGAAGATTGTCTCTCTCTGCAGTCTACCTGGGCACCTCCCTTCTGATCTGGCTGAGCAGTGTTACATCAGTAAAAGGGCGGGAGAGGGATACTTTGTCATTCAATTACTCTTGAACTACAACTCTGACCGAATTGAAATAACATTCTCCAAAGTCCAAATACTATGATGATTAATTAGAGCTGCTTTTATTATGAAACATTACTATCCCTTTAAACATATTGCAAAGAAATACGTTGGAGAGCAGCGGTTTGACGCTTCAGTTTCAAGTGGTGTGTCCAGTTTATTGCTACTCAGTTCATTGAACACCACCTCTTGCACATAAAGGGTTAAAAGTACTAGATAGAAGGATATACAGGCAAGTCTCCTCTGTGTGAGAAAACAGCAAGCACACTAAGGAGTGATAAAGAGGTGACAGAGCAGAGACAACTTCCCAATGAGATCACTTCTCCAGTTCCTATGTTATTCTGTGGAGCCAATGCACTAAGATAGTTCACGTAAGAGAGGTCTTATTGAATAGACTTAATATAATAACATAGGGACTGGAGAATTGATATCACTGGATAAGTCATATACACGTTATCACTAGTGTTGAGCGAGCGTGCTCGGCCGATGCTCGGATCGGCTCGAGCATCGCTCTGCTCGGCACATGGCGGTACTCGTCGAGTACCGCCATGTGCTCGCCCGCCATGTTCGGGTGGCGGGGATCTGTGCCGGAAGAGGCACAGATCCGAAGACGCTCCGCTGGACCACCAGGGACTGGAGGTACGGGGGCATTGCGGAGATGAAGGGGGCATTGCGGAGATGAAGGGGGACATTGTGGAAGAGGGGCATAGACTCTATGCCCCTCTTCCACAATGTCCCCCTTCATCTCCGCTATGCCCGTCTTCCACAATGTCCCCCTTCATCTCCGCTATGCCCCTCTTCCACAATGTGCCCCTTCATCTCCGCTATGCCCCTCTTCCACAATGTCCCCCTTCATCTCCTCTATGCCATAGAGGAGATGAAGGGGGACATTGTGGAAGAGGGGCATAGCGGAGATGAAGGGGCACATTGTGGAAGAGGGGCATAGCGGAGATGAAGGGGGACATTGTGGAAGACGGGCATAGCGGAGATGAAGGGGGCATAGCGGAGATGAAGGGGGACATTGCGGAGATGAAGGGGGCATTTGGAGATGAAGGGGGCATAGCGGAGATGAAGGGGGGCATTGACCAGGCACCCTCCCCTCATCAGAGCAGGGGGTGCCTGGTGAAATGCTCGTGTCGCCCCATGCTTTTCAATGGGGCTCGGGTGCTCGGCCGAGCACTCGAGCCTCAGGGGGTGCTCGGTCAGAGCACCCGAGCACCCGAGCATCGGGGTGCTCGCTCAACACTAGTTATCACCTATTTATCACAACTTATTGCATAACCCCACATATGTATGTTTCAGCTTAGCGTGGGTCTCATCAGTAAAGTATCACTTATCTCCCTATGCAAACATGAAATCTAAGGGTTCCACATCTAGAACACTCTCATTCACAGGGAGATAAAAACAGGTGGGATAAGTGTTCATCCAGAGACAGAAAACATAACTTGTTCTTAGGTGGTATCAACTCAGAGGTTAATAAAATTTTCTGAACTACTTTGAGCCATTTTCCACATTAATATCAGTCTTATCCCACTCACATTGATTGTCTAGTTCAGAAATATCAGACGAATCTCTTCTACACCAATATATTAGCAAACACCAGACATACATTTTAGCCTAGTATGGGTATCAGGCACTTTAATCCATGTGTGTACTGTACCTGGACTTCCCCTGTGAGCCTCCTTTTCCAGGGGGGCCTCACCTTGGTTTGCCAACAGTAGCAGTTATACAGAAAAGAACCTGTTTAGCCCTGTGGCCAGATGGTCAGTGATAGAGGCTGCTTTGAGTGCAAAACACATACAAGTAGCTAATTTTTCACAAATCGGAAGAAAAGTAAATGTAAAACTTAAGAGGATCCTAAATGTTAACTTGTATTTGTGGCCTCCATTACCAATTCTGCCTGGGGCCCCAAAGATTCTTAAAACTGCCCTGGTGGGTATCATTAATAAGGTGCAGCTGATCTCTGTAGGCACAGAGAATACTAATGGATCCACGTGTGACATACCATAACCAACAGGGAGACAAAAAGAAATATGATGAGAACTCACCAATAGTGATGGGCGAAAATTTTCGCCTCAAACTGAAATCAGTGAATAATGGCACTTTCCACTTGGCAAAATATTTCCCGCAAAAAGTGCAGTTTTTCCGCTTTTTCACACCTTTTCCACTCATTGAAATCAATGGGAAGAAATATTTCTACACCACACAAAAGTTTTCTACACCATATAAAAGGGTGTCAGACTCTCACAGCAGCCATTTTGTGTTTGTGAGAGGAGAGAGCAGCATGTTTTTAAGCTAGAGAAGATAGGCAAATAAAGGGGAATTGAAGCTTAGTTTAGGCAGTCATTTAGGTAGGACATTTGTTCTCTGTATTAGGGGAGTCTGGGGGCACTCTAGTTAATAAGAAGGAAGGAAGGAGGTTGTCCCCCAAATACTCCAAAATTCCCTGTGACTGACTGGCAAGACACAGGCAACCTATTTGCTTGCTGATCTTGCTGTTATTGTCCCTGTGCTGGGTGGGGAAGTCTGGGGAAAGACACTGTTCATTTTCTTTTTCAGTTATAATTTTTTTTGGACAGACTGTTATAAGACTGGGCTTAGGCAAGGCATCATACAGCTCCATCAGTTGTGTTGTGCACTGTACAGTAAAAAAACAGTGTAGTTGCAGAATGTCCAGCAAATGCACAAGGGAAGGGGGAGGGGTGGAGCAGTGTAGGGACGTGAGGTTAAAGTAATAATCCAAAAACCTACTGCAGCAATGGTTGTTGCAGCGTATACAATCAATGATGATGATTCCTTTACTCCAAGGGAGGATGCAGTTTGTCAAGGTCCCAGCAAAACTAGGTCCAGCACCAACAGTGCCAGTAGAAATATAGAACCATATAAGAAAAACACTGAAGACGACAACAAGTCACATTCGAGTGATGATGATGCTGGCAACAGCATAATAGAGGAAGGTGTAGCAGCTGAACTGCCTGCTGCATCAGACAGTGAGACACCAAAACACCTGTCAAAACAGTGTGTGGATGCACGCTTCAAACACTGCCGGATATGAAACATGTGAACAGACGTTAGGAAAGTCCGGTGCATAAATGAATCTCGCTTCTCCATACACGGGAAATATCACAATTGAGCAAATTCAAAGAGTCATTAGCACACAGAACAAATAAAAATGTGGAGCATTCATGGCATAAAAAACAACAACCTTTATTCTTCGATGTATAAAAGCAAACATGTAGATGCACACACGTAGCAGCGGAGGGATAGGGAGGAGACACACAACAGAGCTTCTGTATGGAAGGTTCACAGACCCGACATGTTTCGCGCTAAACTAGCGCTTATTCATGGATAACAAATGTTAACAATTAACCTACTTAAGTAACCTCCCAAGTCCAATAATAGGTTAAAATCACAATTGTAATAGGAATCGCCTGCAGGGAATTAACCCATACCAAAAACCTACCATACATATTAACCTCTACCCTGCTGAAGTAATCTAAAAAAGAAGCATATCATAAATGGAAAAAACAGGGACCAAAAATGAAAAACAATAGAATTATCATATGGGAGTGTCATGGGGTCAAAAAATATGTCCTATGTCCCATTCAGAATTCAAACCAGATGGAACACGGGTACCAAGATGGAAAATCCAAAAGGCCTCACGTTTGGCAATAAGGGATGAAAAATCACCCCCTCGCCAAGGAACACCTGTCCTCAAAGTCGTAGTGAATTTTGTTATAGTAAAAGTAAAAAGAAATTGTTTGAGTCCTCCAAAAGCTTAGAGGAATATAAGGGTAGTAGTGGACAAGAACTGTCAGGTGATGCTGATGCTGCTGAGGATGACCTAAGGATGACTGATAATGATGTAGATTTAGAATATATCCCTCAAGCATCCTTCTCTTGTTCAGATATAGATGAAGTTGAGAGTGAGGATGGTGACAGGACTATAAGGTTAGCAGAAAGTCAAAGTCTGTATCTTCCACCACTTTTAAGGAGCACTGTGCCTGTCTATAAAGTGTTTGAGAAAGCCATCGGAAAGTCTGACACTGGACAAGCACAGATGTCAAAAAGCACACAGTTACCCTATCAGTCATCATCGGCATCATCACCTCTTCAAAGTCCAAGTCCCACTCAGCCACACACACCTGTTTTGAGTACCCAGCAACAGCAACACAGGTTAACATCCACAGTGTTAAGTATGATGAGTACCTCTGGTGCTGCTGCTGTAAGTGCTGCACCTTTGACACCTAGTAGTAGTGGCAGTAGAATTACATCAACATATAGCTTCAGTAGTAGTAGTAGCAGAAACCACATATGACAGACGAAGCCAGGACAAATATATTAACAGCAGTACAGATGAGGAGGTGGAGGACAGATGGGACCACTGCTATGACCGATAAGTAATGTGTGTCAATAATCTGAGAAGGAGGATAGAGTATGACAATGGTAAAAATACATACACAAATCACACCATGCCAGTCCCCCACCACCACCACTACAATACATATCTACCACATTGCAGGTTGTACTTTATTTTTTTTATTACTTGATATCATCATGAATATGTGCCAGTGTCACTTAAGCAAGAAAGTGTTGTGGGCAAAGGACAAATGCATTCTGCATGCTAACACATTTTTCAAGCCATATGTTGCTGTAGGACTCACAACTTTGACTTTCAGCCACTTATTTCTAAACTTCAGCCTTCAGAAGAACTAATATTACAGTGGGGAATGTAGTACCTATAGGAAATATAGGCAAAAAATGTGTTAACATAGGCAGAAAATTTGGGGAAAAGGAGGACATTTTTGCATAGACAGAAAGGCAAAATTTTTCACTGGAAAAGGAGGACATTTTTGCATAGACAGAAAGGCAAAATTTTTCACTGGAAAAGCGAAAAATCGGCATGTTTTTCTAAATCTTTCGCTGGAAATTTTTCACACTTTTCGCCCACCCCTACTCACCAAGAGTGAACAAACATTGTGACTTGTTCTTATCAGGTTCCCACCTTTGTGTTGCTCAGTCTAGTTTTTTGGCTACCTTGTATCAATACGAAGGAGAAAAGTGTATTTGCATATCAGTCTGACCCTGATGCCATTTAGGCATAAGGAGAAAGGAATCTATCTAGAGGATCTTCACCCATATGGATACAAAAAATAGAGTACTCAATGAGTGTAGAGATAATCAAAAAGTCAAAATTTTCCCTGAGGAAGTTTTGCAAAAATAATACGCAATTTTCCACTTTTCCAGCAGCAAATTCCCATAAAACTTTTGCCAGAGAATTTCCACCCTATCTTTTATTTCAGGCAGAAACTTCCAGCAACTTAGAATTTTCCACCACCCCATACTATTTATTTTTATGAGGTGAGAATTTCCCTTCACTGTGGGTTTTGTTAGTAGGGAGGTGTAGACGTGTTTCTAGTAGAGGAGAGAGATAGAACAGAAAAATTGTGATTTCTGTATTGTGTGAAGAGTGTGTGATTTAGGGTTAGGTTAGTGAGGGTCAGGCAAGTGAGATTTGGTGTTAGGGTAGTGAGGGATATTCTAATTGTGCAAGTCAGTGTGTGATGTCTTGCTCTTTACAAAATACTATGATTCTTCAACAGAGGAAAAGGTTTTGGGAGTAATTATTTCTGATGACTCAATGTAGCAAAGCTGTGGGAATGCAAGCAGGGTGCTGGGTTGTATAGCTGGGGCATTAGTAGCAGAAAAAGGGAAGTGGTCATGCCACTCTACAGATCTCTAGTTAGACCTCACCTAGAGTATTGTGTACAGTACTGGAGACCCCATCTCCGGAAGGATATAGATACTCTAGAGGTAATTCAGAGAAGAGCTACTAAAATGGTGACTGGTCTACAGGAAAAGAAATATCAGGATAGACTAAAGGATCTGAACATGTATAGCTTGGAGGAGAGAAGAGAGAGGGGATATGATTGAAACATTCAAATACATTAAGGGATTCAAAAAAGTGGCACAAGTAAATACATTTCAAAGGAGTAAAAATGTTAGGACAAGAGGCCATAGTCTAAAACTAGAGGGACATAGATTTAGATGTAATGTAAGAAAGTTTTACATCACTAGTAGATAAGTGGAATAGCCTACCATCCAAAGTGGTAGAAGTTAATGCAGTGATATAATTTAAGCATGCATGTGATAGGCATAAGGCTGTCCTGAACATATGACAAGGCCAAGTACCATATATGGTTTGAGGTTTTTACAGCAAGAAAATGGGCAGACTAAATGGTCCAAATGGTTCTTATCTGCCAACAAATTCTATGTTTCTATAATTCTAGTATCAGTCTGACTCGGTCACAGTTACCAGTCAAACTATTTGTTTTTAATTAACTGTCCCTATCACTGATAACAGCCAGATCAGGGAGGAACGTGGATCTCGGCCGTCTGTGTCTTCCCAGTCAGTCTCATAGAATGTTGAGGTATTTGGGGGTCAACCTCCTTCCTCCCTTCCTGTCCCCCAGACTCCCCTAACACAGTGATAACAGCCAGATCAGAATGAAACATGGGTCATGGCTGTCTCTGTCTTCCCAGTCTGTCACACAGAATTTTGGGTATTTGGAGTAAATCTCCTTTCTCCATTTCTCTCCCCCCAAAATCCCCCAGATTCCTCAAACAGAAAACATATTTCCTGCTACAAGACTCATAAATATTTGTTTTTTTTTTGCTTCTTTCACTATCTCTCACATATGCCGCTACAACCTAACACCCCTTTTAGCCTTTTATAATATGTGAAAACAAAAAAACAAGGCTCGCCACTAATTAGAAGTGTAAAAGGTGTTATTGCCAATAACAAAGGTAATGTGCCAGGGTATTACATAACTACAGTAAAGCAAAGAAAAGAAGTACCCTTATTAAAGCACCAAACCCTCCCTTCACAAGAATCCTGGGTTAGTATGCTGTTCAGAAAATGTGGGGGCATCAAGCGATACACATAAAACCTAAATGTTATTATTTGTGTAAAATAAAAATTGTTTACAAATAAGATATTAAAATCAGTGAATTGTCATGAAAAAAGTATATTTCTATGGCAGTAGCATATTGTGCATATCTACATACAGAATATGTTAATAAGCTTAGGAAAGGGTGTGGAGTTTCAAAACTCTGGGCGCAATATTCCAATCTCAGAGTGGCAATCAGTTTTTTTTACTTATTTAGAATCAGTGGTGTAATTACCGTGGTTGCAGGGGTCGCAACTGCGACCCAGCCGCTCGGTCCACCCCTGCTGAGACCACGCATCATAGCTGGGAACTTGCTTACAGAAGCGAAATTGTGCAGGAAAGAAAGCAGGAAGAGGAGGGGAGAGACGTAGGGGTGGCGGCATTGAGCAGGATGTGGACAGGGAAAAAGAGGCACTTGAAGATACCTGATTGCGAGGCAGTCAATCGTTTCTAGAAAGTCCCTAAGCCAACCAGCTTGCCTTATTTCCATGCTTGTCTGTTCTGTGGGCCTCTGGATATACATAGCAATGCAGTGCGCACAGGGGGTGAATTCGTCCTATAGGAGACAGGGCTCCAATTACCTTTTGAGTACCAGGCCACTCAATAATATTTTGCTCACCCCTTTCAATTACTTAAGACATATCTGCCCCCATATCTGCCGAAGATCCTGACAACCAGAATAACAAAGAGGTGGCCAAGCATATTTATTATTCATATGTACGCAACGTTTCACCATGTGATATTAGAATGTCTGTGTTTTCATTCTCGTGACATTCTGATATCGCCATTGTTGCTTGATGGAATATTTTAAGCGGGCTATTTTAATGGTCGCCAAATACATGACGACATTTTAATAGTGAACCGATGGTGTTTGCTGCTTGTATTAGTAATAATGGCTGTGAGTGGACGTAGAGTGAAGGTTGTGATGATGGTACTGACCAGGCTGCTCCTCCACTGAAAGTGTCTGGGCTCCCCCTGTACTGGATGCAGGGACAGAGCCCCTCGGTGGAAGTGAGTGTGCAGATGTGCCTCTTGCACAGAGTGCCACGGGGGGGAACCCAGACACTACCTATTGCTTTGCAATGTGTTGATTAACCCTCTGGCACTCAGAGGGTTAAGACCTGGGGTGGAACTGCATGATGGGCCTATGGCAATTTTTGCACCAGAGCCCAGTGGTTTCTATTACGTCTCTGTTTATAATACAAAAGGAGCCACATGATTTCAAAGCTTCTAAGGTATCCCCTAATTCACAACCCTATAAAGTAGATAATTCCCAAGCCAACATGGAGGGTATTCATTTGCTTACAATGAGGTGCATTCAGACGACTACATATAGACTTAAAGCCTGTAATGTTTTTTTTATTATAAGCACTAATATGTTGCTCTGCAATGTATTGGAATACCAGCCCTCAATCCTAAGTGAAGGGTATTCAAAGTGCATCTGGAGATCTCCTCAATGTCTCAGAACCTCTAATAAATCTTTGGCACAAACACTGCTGTGTTATTCTGCAATATCTAAAGCCACCAGTCCTGGATGGCGTCTTTCTGCCATTATACACATGGTGCCTGACATCAATATAACACAAGAGGCCATAAAAACACCTCAACTTCAGTCTCCTCTGCTGTCAAAAATCATGAGGTAGCAGGATACCGATCAAAATTAGATACCCCAATACTTGGGTTCCATATATACACACAGCACAATTGAGAGACTCAGAAAGTAGTCAGTCTCTGTGTGATTATCCTAACCGATGTTTATGTCTATGGGAGAGAAGGGAAAGTTGACACATGGTGGGGGAAATTCAGTCTTACCATTAATTTCATTGCAATGAACTAGGCTGGAAAAAGCAGAAAACCAGCACTTTTCGCTACAAATTTCTCTGTTGGTGGAAAGTTCCATTTTTCTCCTGTCTCGCTTTTGAGAGCAAATGAACTGGAAAATTTGCTTTTGGTAGAGACCCATTTAGGAGATACTCAATCACATTTTTCACTCTCTTATCTCAGTGAGGAAAAATATCAATTTGAATACTGATTTTATGCCACCCATAAGGTGAGTCTTGCCACTAGAATGTCAGGCAAATCTCTTCTGTATATCAAAAACAGCAAACTCCAAATGAACGTTTGGGTTCTATATGGGCCTTGCCATTGAATTGCAGCTGATCACTCTAGGAATAGGCTGTGGGTTCCAAGTCCAGAATACCCTTAGCCATAGAAGATGACTACACCATTAAACTTTACCAGCAATGCAAAACTTCATTACAGACTACCACCAAGGCAATATACCATTACTAGTTGAACAGCCCGTTACACGGGCCACAATGCCTCTCGCAGCCAGGGAGACTGCCCGCACCTCAGCTGATACAGAGCGGGACGCTCCTTCGGAGCACCCAGCTCTGTATCAGCCACGGTGCGGGCAGTCTGTACTGCGCATGACTGCCGCACGCGCAGCAGTGTCTACTGCGCATGTCGGGCGTTACACACAACTTAGCGAATTATTATATACGATGTGCCACCAAAAAAGCAATATACCATATTATGCCACCAGCAATGAAATGCCTGTTTACAGGCACCAGCAGAGCAATACACCATTACATTCACCAACAGAGCAATGACATTATAGATTGAGTTGACTTTGATGACCTTATACTTTTCCTTGTAAAAAAAAATGACCTTCAAACCTTGTACAATCCTTACTTGAAATTTTTGGAAGAACAGAGTAATGTCTTTATATTTACCAGTACTTTTAATTAATGCCCCATTATTCTAATAATCTCTTCATGTCATAATTGATTTGCTTTTTTCCTCTTCAGTTTGCATTTGCGGAATATTGTACTTTCATATGGAGTCTTGCTTTGATTTTAATTGTTTTTAGTCTAACATTGATGAGTGCTTTGAGTACTGTCGGGAGGAAATAACTAAATACATTATAATGACCAAACTTAGGCTTTTGTGATAACATCTATTTATTAACAAAAACACAGACATTTTAAAACAAAATTAAATACAATCAGCTCAGACCAAGCAGCATTGTTCAAAAGGCTTCTTCAGAACAAATGGACACTATTCATACAAGGGACGCTCATTAATCTGCACAATTACACACAACATGCTAACTTTTAGAATCTTGTAAAGCACTGGATAATGTTTTTTAGTGTTCAAAATAAGCTTTTTATTTCCTTTTTTCTTTTTCTGCTTGCTACAGGAAGTTTAGTTTTTTTGTAATTTTTTTAAAATTCAATCAAATGTACTTCTTTCCTATAAAGCCAGCAACTGGTTGATACTCATGCCTACGACATTAACCCCTTAAGGACCGGAGCGCGCACGCGAGGCCGGCACTTGCGGACCACTGGGCATTTTTTTCTTATTAGTGCTTCCGGTTCAGGACTTCCAGAGCGGCATGCAGCCGTGATGGGAGCCCTGATCTCCATGCCGTACCAGGACTGTCATTGGTCCTTAAATGCCGGACCACTGTGACAGTCCTGGCATGGCAATGGTCCTTAAGGGGTTAATAGTTAAGTGCAACCTGAGTTATCTTACTCAGAGTAAGGGATGTTTTTATACCTCCCCTAATTGCAAAAGCACCTGTGTGCAGGGAACAACCACCCAAGGAAATGGGAGGAGCCAAGACCTCAAAAAATACATACAAAAATACAAATACAACTTGGTGAGTTCTACCTTGCTTATCAATAGTGTTCAAACAGTTACATATATTGTATGTGTGTAGCTTAATGCACATAGATGCTTTTTAATGATGGGTCCCCTTTAAGTTAGTAAGAGAAAAATCCTAGCCTGACAGATTAATTTGTCTTAACCATTTGATTATTAGAGGAGTATGCAATGCATTGATATGTAATATGTTGCTTTCCCCTTTGGCACTCTAAAGGTTAAAGAGAGTCCTTAAATCCTGGAGGTAAGTGATTGGGAACCAAAAAGAATGAAAATCCCTTATAAAAATGGTGTTAATCATCTCAAGAACATATAAATCCTTGGTTAGGCCTCATCTAGAATATGGAGTCGAATTTTGGGCACCAGTTCTTAAAAAAGACATTACTGAACTGGAAAAGGTGCAGAGATGTGGAACAAAACTGATAAGGGGATTTCAGGATCTGAGTCACAAAGAGAGACTAGCCAAACTGGGTTTGTTTACATAAGAGAGGAGATGTCTAAGGGGTGATATGATTACCATTGACACATATATTCAAGGTCAATACAAAGAACTATCCAATTAATTATTTATGCTGAGCCGAGCTATGGACGAGAGGTCATCCATTAAGACTAGAGGAAAGGCGCTTTCAACTAAAACAAAGGTAGGGATTTTTTACAGTAAGGGCAGTAAAGCTTTGGAATTTTTGCCTCGGGATTTTGTACTTGCAGATAATGTAACTGCTTTCAAAAAAGCAATGGATAGCCATCTAGCAGAGAACAATATTGAGACGTATAACAGATGGCTTCAATGTAGACAGGTTGATCCAGGGAACCATCTGACTGCCATTTAGAGTTAGGAAGGAATTTTTTTTACTCACTTGGGTCTAAAGTGGTAATGGCTCCAGGTTTTTTTTTTTGCCTTCTGCTGGATCAACAGGGGTGCTTTTGGCATGGGCTGGGCTTGATGAACGCATGTCTTTTTTCAGCCTGGTTGACTATGTTACTATGACAAGGCAATATGCAACTTTGTTAGCGGTATAGTGTAGTTCAGTTGTCTAGGTTCCGTTTAATTTGAAGTTCAAATCTATCAGAACTTAGAAACCATCCAGTAGAACATTTCATAGTTTAACTGGACATAATGCAGAATAACATAGTACTTATGAAATGATGACCTCTGGGATCAGATCACTTGTGTGGCCTTTTCTTACACAGCACCTCCTCTCTCTCTCTCTCTCTCATTTTCTCTCCTTCTTTCTCCCCTTCTCTCTGTTAAAGGCTTTCCGATGTCAGCAAGCATGCCTTTCCAAAAATCATTAACAGGCCAACTACAACAACATGATAGTGGAGACATTACAGGTGAACTAGTGGTGTACCATGGAGCAGTAACTTATTATATAAGACTTTATAAATATGTTTGCTTTTTTTAAACCAAAACTTTGTAAAAATTGTAACTTCAGAAAAGTGTTTAAAGATGGGTTAGCTAGAAGAGGTTTACAGCTGGTTTACAGACTAATTAAACAATTCAAAAATATAACAGTGACTTACACATTGGTTAAACTTTGCAGGAATAATTGTTATAAAAGGCAAAACCTTTAGAGAATGTCTTAGTATAATGTTCTACAGAAAGGTAATCATGGAACAATGTTAGCATACCTACAGCAAGGCAAGCCTTGAAAACAATAGCTAGAAGGCTTTCAGTAAGGCAAGCCTTGAAAATTGTTAGCATGCCTATGGTAGCTAAGCCATGACCTGGCTGGAACATCATGCTACCAGTAACATCATGGTGTTTAATAATGTAGTTCCTGCTACTGCTGAATGTGAGTATCATGCGTTACAGGATCAGGCTGCAGTATCCATTATGCCCATTGGCAGTGGTACTCTTAGTGGAGTGGAATCGAATGGAATTGAGTGGAGTGGGACAGGGATCAACATCCCCGCAGACTGTTGTGGTAGAACCAGGACCAACTGTAGCATGGGACAGGTGGCAGTGGTCGTTCCTCCCTAGTGTGGCAGAAGCAGCAAACACCACCACTTCAGGTTCATCTGGGGAGTTGCCAGTCTCCATAATCCTCCTCCTCCAACTTCTCTAAATTCATTGGTGTTATATATATTTCCTTGGGAGTTGGGAGGTGCTAAGCAGCTATCAACTACTGCAATGTGCACAGTGTATGAAAACTGTGTGAAGAGTGGAAAGGACTAGAATACACATTGGCACATCCGCTCTAATAAAGCATGTTGACGATGTGAAACTATCCCCTGAGAAATTAGGTGGTACCAGTCACTGTGTTCCTCATCTGTCTAACAAGAAAAAAAAATGACACTGGTCATGGTAGAGTAGTGGTGACTGACACTGAATGAAAATAATTAACTGTCACTGATATGAGCCTGGCATATTCTGCAGGAAAGACAGTCTGTAGATGTTCCATTATCTTCTGCATTCTTTTGGTCTCCACCAGATTGCCATGTGTGGTCATTGCTTCACATAAAGTGTAATGTGTGAAGGCATATTGCCAGATCCTTTCATCTACAGATTCTGTTTCTGCCAGTGGTTCTGGTGGCAAATTTATAAGTGGCAGTGCTGAGGAGGATTACCCTGCAAGTGTTTGGAGGAAAAATGGGATATTACTAGTAGCTTGGTCTCAGATCCTAGCATGAGATTACAGGTGATGTCATCAATGTTCTTGGCTTGTTGAGGGGCAGTATCATACATTTTTGTGTGATTTTGTCTGTCCCACATTGTTTATATCAGTTGGGATGGACACTTGGACAGGTGGCACAATGACAGTTGGAGACAGTTCCACATGTACCTCAGGGTGGTTATACTTCATGTGCTTTACTAGGGCAGATGTGCAAAGGATTAACCCTTGCTTCCTCCTCTTCCCAACCCTGTAACAGAGCATGCACATTAGAGTTGGGCATGAAAATATGCTCCCTTCCCCCGATAAACAAAATTTCACACCCTTGATTTCTTGGTAGGGGGTAGAGAAGGATCTTTTTGACTACACATCTTCTCCCCAGATGTGCCTGTAGGGGCTTCTGTTACTGCAGCTGGTGCCTCAGCACTAGTACTAGAATCTACTGCCACCTCTCCCATATCACATATGGACCTGGTACTTAAACCACCACAATTAGTGGGGACGATGATCCCATTCCCATCACAACTACTGCTAATACCCCGATTATTCATCAAAAGCTGGAACTACAAAATCAGAATAAAATACAATGTCATCTTTGCTGGTGAGTTCCATTATCTCTCTTTCCTACTTCTTGATCTGAACATCATTTCTGATTTACCTGTCCCATCTGCATCAGCTACAGATTCTTTCCCCTCTTTCGTTTGTGGTGGCGGCGGTGATGATAAGTGTGACATAGGAGTAGGTGTTGTGTACCATGTCACACTCACAGCAACAGGCTCAGAATCTGGCTGACACAGCCACAGATCTACTCATCCACTGCTTCTCAACACCTGGGGAATACTAATACTCCTCTATTTAAAATCAAGCCCCAGGGTCCTGGGTGCACAATCTGCTGGTGGTGATGCTGGTTTCTGAGCCCCACTGCTGCTTGTGCTACTGCTAAAAGATTCCTCATGCAAATCAGTAACCACCTTCAGAAGTCCTACATAGGAAAGAGAAAAACAAGAGAGCGCCAAATAGTGTGATATGTTACAGTGCTATTAAAAGTATAATAAAAATAATAAAAATGCACTCAGGTATTTGGTCAGCTTGAGTGAATCAATGCATTTCACAGCACAGCAAGATTCTGCTGGTAATAAAGTGCTAAAAGAGAGAAGCAGTCTGATAGAGGCTATTTAAATACAACATACATTCATGTGATAGTGTAAACAAAAATCACCACCCCCATCAATGTACAACTGTCCTCCAATTTCTCTTGCTCATTTTTGGACAAACTGCCTCAGTATGCATACTGCATGACAAGAAATTCCAGGTTTGTATAGGACTGAGAAGGGAATTCTTGAGTCCATAGAAATCATAGATGGAAACTGTACAGTTCTCATGACAGATTTATTGGTGGTAGCTAAAAGTTGGAAATGTCATAGATTTTCTATGGCAATTTCTGTGGAAAAACAGACAATTGTGTATTTTCTGTGAAATTTTTGTGACAAAAAAAAAATAATTTGTAGTAGCTGTATTAGTCCAGTTTTAGTAATAGAAAGATATGATCACTTTGGTATTTGGTCATAACTGTTAGTCTAAATAAAAAAGGTAATATTTTAAGACAAGCTTTCGAGAGATCAAGGCCTAGATTCAATTGTAGCCAATAAAACAGCCGGTAGGACAAATATGGCTCCTGACAGGTGCACACACTTTGTCACTGGTGGTATTCGATTTCTCTATCAACTGAAACCACAATTAACGTTGGGCCAAAGAATCTGAGTTGTGGCCAAACGTTTGTTGTGTGTTTTGAGTTCCCAAAACTCATGCTAAAGAGAATGAGAAATGGGAACATCAAAGGAAAAGGGCTAATGATAAGTGCTTGACACTCTGTCCATCTTCTTCTGTTATCTTCTATCTTCTTCTTTCTCTTCATCGTCTTATCTTCCATCTTTAATCCTCTTCTTTATCCCAAAGATGTCCTTGAAAAGAAGAACACAAGTCATTACATTTGCTCTCAAAATGCATGATTCAAAGATATGTAGTTATTAACCCTTTGCGTGAAGAAAGGTATGCAACACCTTGCAGACCAATGCGATGCTTACCTCTCTGGCACTCAAAGGGTTAAATTTGTGCAGGCAGTCCTATAAGAAAAAATATTTTTTATCAAAATATAAAGTTTTCTAATCCCATTTGCTAAAGAATTTGTTGCAGTCAAAATAGTGAAAGGGTTAAAGTACTTCGCCGGTGGTGGCAACAGGAATGCAGGCAAAAAATTCCCAAACGAGTTACATCTCGGACTGTTTCCCAAGCCTTAATGAGGGAAAATTGAACAGAGACTGGTTTATATATGACCAGTCTCTGTTCAAAATGGTTCTCAGCCTTCCATTGGCTGGGATGCAGGCTTACCACTTCCCAGCCAATCGAGGGGAGGGAAGGCTGAGAACCATTTTGTACAGATACTGGTCATATAAAAGCAGACTCTATTCAATTTTTCCTTGGAACTGGATAAACAAAATGTTTTTCGTATTGAAGTGCTTGCACAGTTTTAACCCTTTAAGTGCCAGAGAGGTATGCAACACATTGCTCTGTACTGCATTGCATACCCCTCTGTCACTCCGGGAGCATACATAATTTTTTATTTTTTATCTGTTTTGCAGGGACATCTTTGGAACAAAGAAGAAGAAGAGAAGATACAAGATAAGAAGGCAGAAAATGAAGAGACAGAAGAAGACAGAGGAAGACTGACAATAGATGACCAGGGTGCTGAAGACCCACTGGACATCAAGACTACAGGTAGATGTTTATTTTCAGGGGATGTTGTTAACTTAGTTGGATTAACCCTGTGATTGCCAGTGGTGTATGCAACTCTGTGAAATGTGTTGTATTCCCCACTGGCACTGATAGGGTTTGTTACGTGTGCCGGATGTTCAGTTACTGGGGGGGGATGTGGTGTTAAAACATTGACCATTTTGTCAGAGAAACTGGGGCTGGGAACATCCCATGTCCTGGAAAGAAACTTTCTCCACTCCAAGGAGTGAAATTCACAGGACCAGCGATGGCCGGCAGGACTATGACAAGCCGCCTGGATTTTAGCCGTCAGCCATCCTCTGATTGGGCCATCGGAGTTAAAGGGCCGGCATTGACATAACATAGGGAAAAGTAGGCCCCTCTCCGATTGGTCCTCCATTTAAAGGGCACTGCAATATGGTGTGGAAAACGTTGGCCGCATCCTGATTGGCCGCTGACTCAGAGACAGAGTTAAAGGGACTCCATAGACTTTGCATGGAGAAATGTCAGCGGTCACAGGATTGGCTGTTTTGGTGCGGTAGCTCGCCAGCTCATTGGTTAAGAGCTAAAAGCAGCCAAAGTCAGAGGCTCCACCGAGTCTGCTACCCCTTTGTTCTCATGTTTAGAGAGCAGGATTGATCTTTTTCTTTGCACTTGCACTTTGGGTTTCGGCCTGATAATTGGGGGTTATGGAGAACCCTCTCTTTCTTTCCTTGCTGCCACTTATGTTAATTAATCTATCCCTTCTAATTTATACACTACATGTATTCACTGTGGTTAGTTTAGTGCTGTAAGCTTTTTCTGTCTTTTGTTATTGTTTCTCCAAAATCTCCTTCAGCTTATTCAAGCTGCTTTACTTTTATTCCACTAGGTTATGTCAACACTATATATATCATTACACTTTTCTTAAAGATTCTTAAAGGGGTGGTTTTTGACCTATTTGTTCTTGCATACACCATGAATGGTATCTAGTGCTGTTCCTCTAGTGGCCTGTGGGGGTGATATTTGGCCTTTGAAAAAGCTCCATATTGTAGGAGCGAAACATGTTAGGTGTTTTTATTTCCTCTAAATGCCCGTTTGTGATATATTGAAGAGTAATGGTGCAGAAGATCGTTTTGTGGATGGCATGATTGACACTTAGCTTCCATTATATATATGATGGGCACAGAATGGTATTTTCGGATGGAGAAGACACATATGAGGATATTCATTTGATGAAGCTGTGAGCGGAGGTTCCTTGCTACCAAGATGTCAACGTGTGTATACAAGAGAGATCGCTAAGAAATCGGAGTTCAGGACATGAAATTGGTGAGAGCGTTCCAGTATTAATGTTGCAAGATTGCTATACATTATACTTTGGAAATGTGTTGATATAGCACATGTGATGTTCCGCCCTGAGCTACATTGTTACGAACATTCAAGTGAGTTTGGCATAGTAATGCTTCAACTTACGCTTCATTGATGGACATTTTGTATACTTCAATGTTGCTATTATCAAGATATACTTTATATCGTTGGCTTTTTATGGATATTGCGTATAGGATTTCCCGCTCTGAATATTATTGTGGTCCTCCGATACCTTTACTGTGCTGAAGATATTTTGATATGCACCATTATCATACCTCTATATGAGAGTGACTTTCGCTATTATTATTTTTGTGAGTGGCGAATTTTTTTCTCCTTTTTCCTGTATCACAGATGCTGGCATCTTTAGGGTTATTTATATTTTTATTTAGGATTGGTTTGTAGGGTTCTAGATATTTACATGGGAGGGGGGTGGGTATATCTAGGTGCTCTAGTGTGTGGGCTCTTTCCTGTTGTGGGGTCTATTTTTATTGTTTATTGTGTATGAATAAACTTTATTTTGATACTTTTTTCTCTATTATGTGATTTTCTTCTGTAAAATGTGAGGAAGGTGAGTGCCATCATATGTCCATTTTCTTTTTCTTTTTTTGTTATGATTTCTGCATATATATGGACAGATGAGCACCCTGTGTACGTGTTACACGGTTTCTTCCCTTATGTTAAATTTAGGTGTGCAGGATCGTTAATTTTTATTTATATCTCTGTGATATTGCCCCTGGAGTAGTCAACTATGAGATGTGCTATTTTTTGAATGAAACACCTTTCAGCAGTGGGAATACCCTTGTTTTGCTCGGGGGATGAACCCTGCAATATATTTTTCTTTTCACATGTTAGGTATTACTATCCCTTTAACGGAATAGCAATGGTTAATTTCACCATGATGTAATATTGTAGGCATCGTAAGAGATAGATGTGGATCGATGTTAGTCCTATCCCTCCAACCCACATGGTTAGACAGATATTGCTCTATTTGACAATCATTTTGACATGTTTGACAGTCATTTCACCACACTGAGGCTCTTCAGCAGAGCCTAAATTGCCCCATTCAGAGATGTAAACGTCATTGGAATGGTGAACCAGGCACACTTTGTTGACCATCTCAAAGATGTCAAAAATCTCCAGCTGTCAAATAAAGCGATATCTGTCTAACCATGAGGGTTGGAGGGATAGGACTAACATGGATCCACATGTTGGTGAAATTAACAATTGCTATGCCATTACAGTTACATACAAGGAGAAATGGTCATATATGCATGTGGATATGTACCTTTCATATGGATATGAATATATCCTTTCCAGATATGAAGCCAGAGATCATTTCAGTAGGTGTGACTGCCTTACTGGCTATATATGTGCACCCATCAAAATATACATTGGATTGATATGATGGATATGAACATACCTCGTATATCCCATCTACATAGAGTGAGATATACTAGGTATGTGTATTTGGATGGTATCAATGTAAGTTAGTTTCTGATGGATGCACATATCTGGCCAGTAGGGCAATCACAGGCAGTGAGATGATCTCTGGGTTCACAACGTGTTGTGACATATTTTGAGCCATTTGAAAGGTACATATCTGACCATTTTCCTTTGTGTGCATATCTTTTTTGAACAGATGTGCAGTGGGAATCAAGTGTTATTCAACCCTATCTTCTTAGCTGATCCCGTACAATGCACAATTTTTCATTACTTGACAGGTGACTCTCTGGTTGTCAGGATCATATCCTATGCATTGCATTGTAGGGCATGGGATACCACCCTGGCAATCAGAGATTGATGAACTGGACAGGATCCTGTCCATGTCTTGTGTTCCAGTTGAATCCTGAAGGGCAACAATCACGCCAGTAGTGAGGGATATCTTTGATTGAGGCCTGTTTTTCTTTGAGTATGAGCCCATCCATCCTTCTGAGTGAGGCAACCGTACTCAATCCGAGATATCCATCATTCATGGCCTGTTGGTGACCAAGGTACAATGGTTGATATTTGGTTCCCATGTGTATCCTGCAAACAGTGGCTGGTGTACCATCCATCCATGGCATCAGCACCCCTGAGGATCCATGTGGGAATCAGATGTAAGATATGTCATTTCAAGTTAGAGTAAATGATTGCAGACACAACACCAAGGCCTACTTTTTCCACCTTTAATTCTGGGGTATTGTTTAAGGCCTGTGTGTTGCACATACAAGCAGTTATTCTCAGTGACACTGTGATGTGTGACCTGCTCCATCCTTTTTGTGATTCAGTAAGCGGTGCTGTCGACATGATGGAGTGTACATGATGCTGACTTCTCCAGTGATCTAATTTCCCCATTTCCAGTGTTTTCTATGGAGTCTATATGATGGGACCTTAGCAACTTGATTCATGTTATTGCATATTCTCCATAGACTAACACTGGTATTGGTGAAGTGAGGATGTGTAAGGGTGAATTTCTCTCCATCATCTGTTTGTCACCGCTTAGTGAATGTCCCCTGTGTAGCATGTGATCGTTGGCCTATTGACTTGATTGTCGTCTGGTTAACCCTTTGAGTCCCAGAGGGGTTGCCAAAGCATTGTTGATCGATGCATTGATGATCCCTCTAGCACTCAAGGGGTTAAGTGCTGACTTCCCAGTGGGGACATGGGTGACATTGTGTGTGAACAGTGATGATCTATGACAGTCGACATTTTGAACAGCATGGTTTGTGTATTGTGTGTGATGAGCACAGCGACAGGAGGGTTGAAGTAGGACTTGGACAGGTTTGTTCCAAGTTGGACCTTGATATTTGTCCTTGTGTTGTGTCCTGTTTTTAACCCTCAGGGTGCTGTGTTGGTGCAGTTGTGTGCATGAATGATGGGCATGTGTTGAGGTGTGACTGTGTGTGTGCAACTGTTGTTGGTTGCTGTAGTGTGCTGTTCTGTAGTGTTGCACTTACCGGTAGTGTGGAGGCTCCTCTCATCCCCAGTGTCAGCTCCTCCAACAACCCCCTCGATCAGGGTTGGGGACATATTCTGGCGCACCATCTCCTCCCAGCCGCAGAAGGTGATAGGGACAGGTGGGCCACCTCCAGTGCCTCGGGCGTGCTTTGCGAGTTCTGAGAGCTTGTTCTTGACCACCCTCCAACAGTCGCCCCATCGCTTTTTGATGGACTCCACGTCCCGCCTGCATGGAGCCACCGCGTTGACCTGGCTGCAGATCTGGTTCCAGGCTGCCTTCCTCCTCGCTGACAGGCCAGGGACCTTCGCTGTCGGGTGGAGAACACTCTGCCTCTCCAGGACAGCTTCCACGAGAGCCGTGTTCTCCTCCTCTGTATACTTTGGGTCTCTGATCCTGGCCTCGTCACCTCCGGCATGGGATGACTCAGAGCCGGAGTGCCCTGCCTGGTCTGACCCTGACTGTGTGGGGTGCTCCCCAGCAACTACCCCTCGTCCCACTGCAGGTTCTGTCTCTGTCCTGTGTGTTCCTGCTCTTGTGGGCCGGGTCCCCCTCCGCCCTGCGGATCTCCCTCTCCCACCCCTACTCTGCTGAGGGATCCCCTCCTGAGCTTCCTCCTCCTCCACTACTCTCCCCATCCCTCTCTCCTGTCCTCCTCTCCTTGCCATCACTCACCCAGTCACACCCAGGCACTCCCACAGGCCCTCACAGACACACTCGATCCACTCACTCTCTGTCACACACTTTCACTCACAGATTCACACTGTCAAAATAAAAAGTAAAATGTGTGAGGTGTTATAAAAAAAAGACTATGTGTATGTATGTGTATGTGTTTGTGTTTGTATGTGTGTATGTAATATGTGCAAAGGCGTGCTATGTGTCGTATTCTGTGCAATGCTCTCTCCAAACTCCAAAACTCCTCTACCTCCAATGAACGCTCCTGTCTCCCTCTCTCTAATCACTATCCTCTGCTCCTGGGTCCTGATATCTAGCTCTGAAGAACTCGATAACAGACAGTGTGTGACGGTTATTTTTGGGTATATATAGGTGTATTTGAAGTTTTTTAATACATTGGGGCTTTGTGATTGGCTGTGTGTTTGAATTTGTTTTGGCATCAATCATGGTTGCTTGACAACGGCAGCCGTTATGTTAGATATTGTTTTGAGCGCAGTTATCGTGTGATTTGGCCGCCCGTTGTGCATTAACACGAGCGACAACGGCTTTTGTGTTACGTGTTTTTTGTGTGCCTACGCTCGATAGCTATTCTCGTAGAGTACCTATTGAATCTGCCGTAACTCCTGTATTATTTGCAAGCGATGTGCCTTTTTCACTTAACGGCTGGTTTAACGGCTGCCTTTAAATCTAGCCCTAGACCTCTGGCACAATAGAGACTGTCACATAACACATTCAGAAAGTCAGATAAAAAGTAAGAATATTGTCATCAGAAGGAACACAAAGACCAATAAATATAGCACGGCCTAAGCATTACATATAATTGCATGTAGTGTTCGTACAAACTACAAATTGTAGATAATGACAGATTTAAGATTATCTGCAGTTACAATCAAATCCAGGAACTAGAGATACTGATTGCTCCTGGAGGAGAAAAGAAAAAGATAAGCACCCATTAAAGACTCTGAAATACAATGAATTATTTAGACAAGTCAGTACAATTGCACATTAGTACTAGACAAGTCCAAGCTAATAGTTACAACAGTTACAGCTCATAGAGTATCAATTAAAGATATGGAGATATGGAGATTGCCTCTGAAGTAAGAACCCCAGAGATACCCTCCATGCAAGACAGAAAAGCCAAGCAGATGAGTGGGTAAATAAAACCTATAGCCCAAATTGCTTGAAAAAGTAATCCTAAAATTTCAGATAATTTAATTAAAACCATAATAATTTTTTACCTAACAGAATGAGCCACCGGTTTATTCCTCGTGCATTTCACCCGGGGTGGGCTTATTCAGTGTAAAATGGATTGTACCTTGCGCACATTCAACCCTTATAAAATATATTAAATTAAAGAACTTTATCGGTGAAAGGATGGTGCCCACAGGGTAATAAATTTATCAAAGAAAAGAGAAAAAAGAAAACCTTGTATCATTGGGCACTCAAACTAGTCTTCACCATTTCAGTTCACACACAAAGGATCATATTATATAGGAGAGATGGGACATATACTTACATAGTAACATAGTAGATAAGGCTGAAAAAAGACATGCGTCCATCAAGTCCAGCCCATGCCAATAATACCCCTGTTGATCCAGAGGAAGGCAATTTCCAATCTAGTCCCAAGTGTGTGTGTGTGTGTTGGGGGGGGGGATTACTCCTTCCTGACTCCAACTGGTAGTCAAATAGTTCCCTGGATCAATATCCTATTTGCTTTGAAGCCATCTGTCATAATTGTCAATACTGTTCTGTGCTAGATAGGCATCCATTGCTTTTTTGAATGCAGTTGCATTATGTGCAAGCACAACATCCCGAGGTAAAGAATTCCATAGCCTTACCGCCCTTACTGTAAAGAATCCCTGCCTATGTTTTAGTTGAAAGCGCTCAGCTCTTTGCATAAATAATTCATTGGATAGTTCTTTGTATTGACCTTGAATGTATTTGTAAATGGTAATCATATCACCCCTTAGACGTCTCTTTTCTAATGTAAACAAACCCAGTTTGGCTAGTCTTTCTTTGTAACTCAGATCCTCCAATCCCTTTATCAGTTTTGTTGCACATCTCTGCACCTTTTTCAGTTCAGTAATGTCTTTTTATGAAGGATCACCTGGAATATAGAAAAAAATGTATTTA
Organism: Rhinophrynus dorsalis; assembly: GCA_037306005.1. Classification (NCBI taxonomy): domain Eukaryota; kingdom Metazoa; phylum Chordata; class Amphibia; order Anura; family Rhinophrynidae; genus Rhinophrynus; species Rhinophrynus dorsalis. The sequence continues at coordinate 665,005,877 of CM074718.1, forward strand.
CTTAATTTAAGGATATATCTTACATAGAGTTCATGAAGGAACCCAACCCTATTATGTACACCAGCTTTCTTAATTCTAACAGTCTTATTGGAGAATAGGTGATATTAAAGAAAAGTTACACATTAAAACTTATCGTTTAATATAAATTATAAAATCCAAGTCAAATTCCACATGCATACTTTTTTAAAAAATATATATTTTCATGGGTCTCAGGGCATATACTTTCTTTGTCTTTTTAGATAGTATTATAGAGGTGACTACATCTAGATCTCATGATCATTATCTATCGTGTGAATCTCAATCTTATAACGTGACCAATTATTTCTTTATCAACATATTCAGAATGGTACGTGTCTATAAACTGTCTCAAGTTGATTAATCACAGATTCATTCAGACATCTATTTTCATCGCCTTATTATATCAACTTGTTGACAGCTGTATCACATTCATCAACAGCATATGTTCATTCAGACATCTATTTAAATTTTCTTATTGTAACAGTTGACAACATATCTTAGCTTTTTTGAATGATCAACGGAGCCGTATCAGTAGTTATTTTTGAATCTCGCACATCTACTGTGTATTTCTGCTCCAAAAATCAATGCCTATTGTCACGTGAAAGTATAGTATTGTACTCCAGTACTTTTGCTGGAGCACCCCCAAAATCCACGATTATCCAATAGTGAGGTCTATATCAAATGTGTCACCAAACTAAATTACTCATAGCTTTCTGTATATATATATGTCTGTACCCTGATTTATTGTTTCCGAGGCTGAATCTGGCTTGCCAAAATCTATCTAGTATGTTTCTAGTTATACATTTAGCCTGAAATCCTACTTCTACCTAGACCCATGACTACTAAAATCAAAGTTTCTCAATGTGCTGGAACACCATTTCTTCCACCCTCTCAAACTGAGTTCTCAATACAATTCAGAACAAAAGTTCCAATATAGTAGTTAAATCTTTTAAAAGAAAAGGTTAACTGACGCGCGTTTCTCCAAAGGCTTGTTCACAGTTACAGTCAGTGGCATCACCAGCTCAAGCTAATACTGGTAGTATATTAAATAACTCTCTATTACATAACAGTGTGGGATTGGCATTGATAGTCGATTGTAAAGCAGAATAAGAAACTCCCATAAGGGCATTTCACTGTCTAGCACCAAGCAGTTGAAAGAAACAGTCGGACAGTCCTCAGGCAACCAGACAAAAGGTGGACAACATTAAATATTATGCATTATCTCAATATCATCCAATAGTGTCTCAACTAGTTATACTGATGTCAAGAAGAACACATTCATTCCACAGTACTTACGTATCAGTTTGTTATGGAAATGTGTATCTAAGCCTTATGCTATACATTGAGATTACACAAGGACTGAAGTAAGGCTGATTATAATTCATAAATACACATGTCATATTAAAAATAACACATTCCTTATATGATTGATTCTAAAAACCAATGGTGAGGTATATAAACATTTAATACAATCACATAAGGAATACCTCCACCTGTTATACATATCAATAAATGTCAACTTAGACAAGCCCAATAACCATCCATAAGGTGTGGTTGTTAGTGTTGAGCGAGCGTGCTCGGCCGATGCTCGGATCGGCTCGAGCATCGCTCTGCTCGGCACATGGCGGTACTCGTCGAGTACCGCCATGTGCTCGCCCGACATGTTCGGGTGGCAGGGATCTGTGCCGGAAGGAGGTACGGGGGCATTGCGAGGGACTGGAGGTACGGGGGCATTGCGGAGATGAAGGGGGCATTGCGGAGATGAAGGGGGACAGTGTGGAGATGAAGGGGGACAGTGTGGAGATGAAGGGGGACATTGCGGAGATGAAGGGGGACAGTGTGGAGATGAAGGGGGACAGTGTGGAGATGAAGGGGGACATTGTGGAAGGGGGACATTGCGGAGATGAAGGGGGCATTGCGGAGATGAAGGGGGACAGTGTGGAGATGAAGGGGGACATTGCGGAGATGAAGGGGGCATTGCGGTGATGAAGGGGGACAGTGTGGAGATGAAGGGGGACATTGTGGAAGGGGGACATTGCGGAGATGAAGGGGGCATTGCGGAGATGAAGGGGGACATTGCGGAGATGAAGGGGGACATTGTGGAGATGAAGGGGGCATTGACCAGGCACCCTCCCCTCATCAGAGCAGGGGGTGCCTGGTGTAATGCTCGTGTCGCCCCATTGAAGTCAATGGGGCTCGGGTGCTCGGCCGAGCACTCGAGCCTCCGGCGGTGCTCGGTCAGAGCACCCGAGCACCCGAGCATCGGGGTGCTCGCTCAACACTAGTGGTTGTCTTTTCCTTCCTCTCTCACAGCAATCAATATCTTTCCTTGCTGGTTTTGACTTTAACCATAGATACACTTAAAGGGGCAGCATAGGATCAGATCAGGTTTATTACATGTGAAAAGATAGTTCATGCTAACAACAATGCTTTGTCATCACTGTGTCTGTCAAAGCAGATCCCCTGAACTTGCCTCTCTTTGATCTTGAGCTGGCGACCTTCAGGGTGTGGTTCCTGTGATTTACATTACTACCACCTGGGGGCCTTTCATTTTCAGGCTGTTGTGTAGACATATTGTCCTTTTTCCTCTTTCTGACTTTCTTGCCTCCTATTGGTTAATAGCCTCCAGTTCTACCTTGTTTCGAGACTATTTAAATGAGCCTTCATGGGCTTCCAGTGCTCAGTTTTTAGCCCTGGTGCAGAAGATTCAAATTCATGTTTCATGCTTTCTGTTTCTTGTTTGATTCTCTTTTTGACCTCAGATTGTACCTTGACTTAGCATGAACTCCACCTGTCTCAAACATGGATTGTATCTTGTCTTCGCTTGAACTCTGCTCACCTTGACTTATTGGCTTGTCTCTACTACTCAGTCTCCTGCTCCAGGATCTCTGCTTTCCCAAGATTAACAGAGAACCTATCATGGTCCGTCCCCTGGATATCTGCTTTGTGGACAGCACCTTTATTACTGTTTAAACCATAGCAAGGGTACACTGATTTCTAGCTTCATTTCCCAGCCTTGCACTCAAGCTTCATTCCCAAGCTTCCACTGTTGAGACCATAACCCTTAGGCTCTTTATCAGTCTTTTGTCTCTTCATTGAGATTCAGTCTCCTGTAGCCCTAAAAGTATCTTTATAACTTTAACAGATTTACTTTTTCCAAAACTACTGTGTTTTTTTCAGAAGGGTGATGTGATAGATTGTTTAGATGCTCATGGAATATCCCCATAGAACCCATTGTAATCTCTTGTCTGCGGCACTCAAAGGTTTTAATAGCAAAGGTTGTACTTTGATGCAAAACATTCTGAATTCAAGCTATTAGAAAAATGTCAAGTTAGCTTTTAATAACTTTTGAAGGAAACACCTCTGTGAATTGGGAGTATCCTTGTTTCCTGCAGCAAATCTATTTTCATAATTTGGGAGACAGAGAGAGAGAAAGAAAGAAAGAACGAAAAAGAAAGAAAGAAAGAAAGAAAGAAAGAAAGAAAGAAAGAAAGAAAGAAAGAAAGAAAGATCCATGTATACTACACAATGCTTCTGTGTTAGTTGTTTCTGACACTATGTGATTGCTTTTCTTGTTATCCTGTTGGGTAAAACTATAAACAAAATATTATCACGGTGCCCGTGATTGACTCCAGTGTTTAGTTACTGTAACAGCGACCTTGTTACTTCCTGGCTGTCGCTCTATGCAGGGCGCTGTTCTTATAGGTCACTGGTTAGTGATGTCATCTCTCCACCCACCTACTACGCCTTAAAGGTCTCAGCATTTCCAGTTACCAGTGCCCTTTCGTGGTGTACCTGAGCCTAGTGCCGTGTTGGTCCATTGCTGTTCCTTCCTCCATTGGTCCATTGCTGTTCCTGTGTATTACTACTGCTCCGTCTGACTACCTTATCCAGCTCTGACTCCTGGCTTCGTCTGTTTACCGATCCGGCTCTGACTCCTGGCTTTGTCTGACTAACTTATCTGGCTCTGACTCCTGGCTTTGTATGACTACCTGATCCAGCTCTGACTCCTGGCTTCCTCTGATTACTCCCCCTATGTTGCGCTCCGGCTTGTCACTACCAGCCTTGGCTACCCAGCCCCGGCTACTGAGATCCGGTTGCCTGGGCCTACCATTTCACTGTGCTCACTACCCCTGTAGCAGTGCTTGTAGGTCAGTCCATGTCACTGACCTCCTGTGTGCTAGTCTGGTTTGGTTGTTGCCTCACCTAGCATTCTAAGTGCCGTTTTACCTTGCCTCTGGTATACCCTAGTGGTAGGGTATAGTTGTGCTATTCTTAACCTGCCTGGTGAAAGATCCAGGAAGTGCTGTGTCCTCCTATCTAGTCTTGTGAAGGTTACCAAGGGCTGTCCGAATTCTAGCTACACCTGTCTAGTGAAGGGTTGAGGAAGTGTATTGCACTGTCCTCACACCTGACCTTGAGAAGGTGGTGGAGTTAGAGTCACTACTGTGTTGCTCCAGTGTTCTGGAGCTCCTCGCTCCTGTTGCCTGGGTTTATCCTAGCGTTAGGGTACAGGCGTGGGTCGTATCACACTTGCCTAGTGAAGGGGAAAGAAAGTGTGTGCACTGTTCTTTCCTGGTCTTGTGAAAGTGTATTTTCATTGCTGCTACTACTGTGTTTAAATAAAGTGTATTTAATTTAATCGGTACTCGTCAAATGTCTTTATTTCTTAGTCACTCCGTGACAAATATTTACAAAACTTCCTTTTCAAGAACCATGTTACAGGATGTCCAAAACAGCTACATTTCTCAAAAACAAGTTCTTTAATATAAGTCCTACAGCAGTGATTCTCATTCTTTTTTCAACTGAAGACAACTTAAAACAAAATCTGGAATTCTCTGGGCAGAGATATAGGAAAATAAAGTTCTCAGCTCCCTCCTCTTTCTGCTTGATGAGCTGTAAAGCTGTCAGAAGCAGATTCTGGTCTCTTGACCAGACATGGCTCTTCAGTAGCGCCCATATAACGATATCTAAAGATAAATACTTCATCAAAATGGTCTACAACGTGTGCTTGCAAACTAGGCACACTTTTTAGACCGTTTCAATGAAGTATTTATTTTTAGGTATCGCTAATTCTGCGCTGCTGAAGAGCCGCCTTCTGAACCAGGAACCAGAATCTGCTTCTGATAGCTTTACAGTTCGTGAAGCAGAAAGGGGAGGGAGCGGAAAACTTTATTTTCCTGTATCTCTCAAACCATAATGGTTTGAGAGATACCAATAAGTGCAAGTACTCTCTTTTAATTGTCTCTGCCATATAGTTAATACATTTTTTCTCCCACTACTACCCCTTTAACTCTTCGAGTGCCAGAGGGTTAAGCATTATCTGCCCTGTGATGTGTACATTATTTTCAGTTAAGCTTAGGACTGTTATCACTGATGCAGCCTCCAGGGGCAGAGGTCTGATCAGCAAAATCAGATGACATCCAGTGCTGAGCTCAGTACCAGAGACAATACCATACCTCCCAAGTGTCCCTCTTTAGGAGGGACAGTCCCTCTTTTAGACCCAAATCCCTCTGTCCCTCTTTCCCACCCTGATGTCCCTCTTTTTAGGAGATCAGACTGTGTGGTGTATATAAATGTATCACACTGCTCTACAGCAATACAACTCACATTACTGTTTGTATAAATGTCAGTATATGTGTTTATACATTAGTCTGTGTAAATAAAATACTTTGGTCTTGTTATAAGTCATTTATTAGGTTACACAAGGTGGTGTCCGTAGGTTATGAAATAGCCTAAAAATTCACGGTAATGCCCCACCCACCAGCCACACCCCCAGTGACACCCCCTAAAACACAAGTGTCCCTCTTTGGCAATTTGAAATGTTGGGAGGTATGCCATAGAATCTGCTGATATGGGAGTAGTAGCTAGTGGAATTTAAAAAGTTTAAAACTCTGCACAATTTGGACTGTGTATGTTTTTTAAACTACATATATATATATATTTTTCTTCAGCAGATGTCTGAAGATTTGGAGTTTACAGACCAAACACTGACTTTGAGTAAGAAGCATAATTTAGAAGCACCCCCTGTCAGGGGTTGTCTCCCTATTAATGCAGGAGAACTGGCTGTCCTTCTAGCAAAATAATCTCTAGTGCAAAGGTTTGGTTTAAAGGGATAGTAATACTTCGTTTTAACTTTATTTTATTTTGTAGGCATTAAAAAAACATGAAGAACGATATAAGTCTTATCTCTCAAACCTTTATGGTTTAAGAGATATTCACAGGCAAAGTATCCCCCTCCCCTTTTACTGATGTAACACTGCTCAGCCAGATCAGAAGGGAGGTGCCCAGGTAGACTGCAGAGAGGGACAATCTTCAATTAAGATAAGGGAAAAACCTGAAAAATTTGTCAAGGGGGGCAGGACTTTCATTGTTCTCATAGGAAGAAGATTGTCCCCTGCTGTTATCTGTCTGGTCTATGGACTGGATTCCACATCTGAGAAGAGATGGCTTACACTAGGTAAAAGGGGCGGGAGGGGAAACTTTGCTTGTGAATATCTCTCAAACCATAAAGGTTTGAGAGATAAGACTTATATCATTCTTCATGTTTTTTAATGCCTACAAAATAAAATAAAGTTAAAACAAAGTATTACTATCCCTTTAATTTAACCCTTTGAGTGCCAGAGGGGTATGGAATGCATTGCTTTGAAATGCATTCTGTACCCCTCTGGCACTCAAAGGGTTAAACCAGAAAGTTACAAAGCACCTGCAAAATACAAGGGCTGCAATATTTTAAATGCAACCAAAATGTCCAAAAAATGGGAAAAAAAGCATAAAAGTTTGAAGTTTACAGAAAGCTATTGAGCCCCATTTTGCCCCACCCCTGCCTGTATAATCTGGAAAGGGGAATTCTTGGCAACTTTGCAGGAGAAGCTGCTCCTGACACTATGGGGGGCGGGGCACCAATCCTCGAATGGCTCAATGTACAAATTAATAGGAGGATCAGAGGATTTCCTTGTGCATTTCTACATTCAAATCTGTATCTAGTTATTGTTTATTTATCAGTGAGTGATTGTCAGACTTATCACCAAATTCAATCTACATAGTAACATAATAACATAGTAAATTAGGTTGAATAAAGACACAAGTCCATCAAGTCCAACCTTCTCCTCATACCCCAGTAATGTTATAGCTTTCCTGCTACTAAATAAGTTAGTCTTTATCAGACCTTCCTGATCTGCCTAATAATAAACAGTATAACTCTGCATGTTCCCTTTAGAAAGAAATGTATCTAATCTTCTCTTGAATGTATCCATTGTATCTGCCATAACCACCTCCTTGGGCAAAGAATTCCACAATTTAACAGACCTCACTGTAAAAAAAAAACCCCTTCCTCTGCTGAAGTCTAAACCTCCTTTTCTCTAATCTCAAGGGGTGTCCCCTGGTCATCTGATCAGGCCTTGGAATTGTCCCCTGGTCATCTGATCAGGCCTTGGAATAAATAGCTCACCACAGAGATCCTTGTATTGACCTCTCATATACTTGTACAATGTGATAAGGTCTCTTCTTAGTTGTCTTTTCTCTAGAGTAAATAAACCATGTTTGTCTAGTCGTTCCTCATACGTCAAGTCCTCCATTCCCTTGATTCATTTTGTTGCTCTGCCTGCTTCAAGCAGGTCATTCTCGTAAATAGCCAATGGGGATGAACACATGCACACATATATGATGTATAAGTGCATATTGAAGGAATTCAGCATGATGGGTTTCCAGCATATTTGCATGCTTCTCATATGCAAGACAGGGAAAAGCCACAGGCCAATGGCAGATGCCCAAAGGCACCCATCAATGGCTGTGGAGAATGCAGACAAAGAGTAGCATATTTAATACACTGCTTTTCCTGCAGCTTGATAAATTCCCTCCTATGGCTTTTTTCTGGAGACTACATCATTGCATTGCTCCTATGGTAATGGCATAATTTTTGTGTGTGTGCTGTGTAATTGTGAGACTGTGGGTATGGTGATAGCATGGGCGGATTGTCCTATCGGTGGATCGGGCATCCGCCGGTGGGCCGCTAGATCATGGGCCGGTGGGGGAGATCACAGGATCTCACCTCACTGTCCCACAATATTTTGAAGGAGAGGTCTGGCTTGCCACAGGCACTCTTAGTGACAGCCTTCGCATTCCTTGTTAACCCTTTGAGTGCCAGAGGGGTACGCAATGCATTGCTTTGCAATGTGTTGCGTACCCCTCTGGCACTCAAAGGGTTAATGCAGAACGCCAGGATATGACATAATATCCTGGCGCCTGCTCTCCCATGCCACACAGGTACCACAAGGGGGCGTTGATAGGGACGTCAGTGCAGCTAGTGGGCTGCTTTAAAAGAAAAAAATGCCCGGGCTGGTATTCCCCTACAATCCGCCCCTGGGTGATAGCGTACACACACATGCAAATGCACACCGGTTGGGGGTATTTTTTCATGGGCGGGCATATATTTTCTTCTACCTAGCCCCTATATTCATCAGATACACCAGTGAGCTGGAGTGTCACAGGTTTCCTACTTTGATCTAATGTGAGTAAAAAAAGAAAAAAAAAATACAATCTCATCTGTGATTTTAGAAAATGAAAGTCATGATCCAGAATACAAATCAACATCAAGTTATTTTCCCTTATTAATAAGACTGTATTCCCAGAATGCGCTGTAATGAAGGTGTCCAGGCTTACCATAGAGAAATGTCACTACTAAGAGGAAAAAGGACTGTTAATTATTATTATTACAGCTATTAAATATGTTAACAAGTGTATTGTTGTTGTTACTAGCCTGAATACAGCAATGTGATTCTGCTCAAAAACAAATACTGAAATCAATGACACAGTCCTACAACCGTGTGACACCAATTATCTGATCTCCCCCTTAATGCCTCTTGCCATTAATGTGATGTATTAACCCACTGAGTGCAGTGGGGAAGTTTAAGGCATTGTGATGTAATCCCCCTTGGCACTCAAAGGGTTACACAAGACACAGAGGATATTGTCTAATTTTCCTGCACATACTATATGGCAGGTTCTTAAAGGGATAGTAATACTTCGTTTTATCTTTATTTTATTTTGTAGGCATTAAAAAAACATGAAGAACGATTTAAGTCTTATCTCTCAAACCTTTATGGTTTATGAGATATTCACAAACAAAGTTCTCCCTCCCGCCCCTTTTACCTAGTGTAATCCATCTCTACTCAGATGTGGAATGCAGTCCATAGACCAGACAGATAACAGAAGGGGACAATCTTCTTCCTATGAGAACAATGAAAACCCTGACCCCCTTGACAAGTTTTTCAGGTTTTTCCCTTATCTTAATTGAAGATTGTCCCTCTCTGCAGTCTACCTGGGCACCTCCCTTCTGATCTGGCTGAGCAGTGTTACATTAGTAAAAGGGGCAGGAGTGGGACACTTTGTCATTGAATTACTCTTGAACTACAACTCTGACAGAATTGAAATAACACTCTCCAAAGTCCAAATACTATGATGATTAATTAGAGCTGCTTTTAATATGAAGCATTACTATCCCTTTAAGTCACACTGCCTCTCTGAGCTGACCGAATGGAGTGCAGCCTGGAACAATCTGCAAGGAAAATCCTGCCCTCCTCTGTTAAGGGGGGTAGTATTTTCCTTATACTCAGTGGATGAAGATTGTCCCTCGATGCACGCTTTCTGGTCACATGACCGGATTCCACATCTGAGGGGAGACAGCTAAGGGTAGGTATAAGGGGCAGGAGTGGGGTCCTTTAGAATTGATTTACTCTTGCAGTGATAGTAATACTTGCAAATCAAACCTTTTAATTCTGTAGATATTTATAAAATAAACTAATTGCGCTGTTTTCGATCTCCCAAACCTTTATGGTCTGGGAGATATAAGTCTGCAAAGTTCCCCCTTCCCTCCCCTTGTGGTGACGTCAACTTTAAAACTTACAGACGGAGATCGTAGTCCATAGACCGTCCTGTGGCTCTTCAGTAGAGCCGTGATCGCGGTAGTTACAAAGAAATACTTCATTTGAAACGTCTACGTGTGCCTGGTTTGCAAGCACACATTGTAGACCATTCAAATTAAGTATTTGTACCGCGATCACGACTCTTCTGAAGAGCCGCAGGATGGTCTATGGACTGGGGGATCTTGGGGGATCGGAAACGGCGCAATTAGTTTATTTTGTAAATATCTACCAAGTTAAATAGTTTGAACTGTAAGTATTACTATCAACTACAAAACATAAACTATTGAAATACAGCACTACATGATCCTGTTATAGGAGGATCGATCTGCGCTGCATTTTTATTCTGCCTTTACTATCCCTTTAAAAACAAAGCAAACAGAGAGGCTGATTGATAGCTAAACATGGAGTCATTTTGGAGCAAACCAACTGCATCAATGAGAAGAAATGAAAATTCTCCCAATCAGTGAAGATTTAAATGGGACTTTTAACCCCCATTGCAATTCATTTGAGACATCTCTAGCATTTAACCCTGAGATTGCCAGAGGGGTACGCAACACATTGCTCTGCAATGCGTTGCGTACCCCTCTGGCACTCAAAGAGTCAAGAGGTTAAATTCCCCATTTGAATCCCTGTGGAGTAGCTGGGATGTGCCAGAATGTTTCCAGCTCTGTTCTGTAGATCAGCCTCACTTGAGGGAGGAGTTATCTATACTAGCGGAAGTGAATAGCAGGTGAATGATTGGACATGCCTGCCTGCACACAGCTGAGGCTTGTCTGAAGATGTATAGAAATGCCCAGAGCCCTCTCCGGAGGGCGCGTCTGCAGATCAACCAGACTGCAGATATTCCAGTGAAATAAAATAATCTCAGCGTTGAATTAGATGAGGGAAATGGGAGCCAAAAACTGGAATGAACTGAACTCATAAAAGAACTATACAGATTTAACTCTTTGGTAGGGTGACCAGACCTCACTGTTAAACCGGGGACGCATAAGAAAAATGCATACTGCAGGGCTGCTTTGACTTTGGTGCACTCCTGAAATATGCCTATTTCCTATGTGTCCCCGGTTAAAGGTGAGGTCTGGTCAGCCTACTCTTTGGGCACCAGAGGGGGTGAAGGAATGACTTATTTAAACTGCCAACTTATTTTAACCCTTTGGCCGTTGCAAGGCGTTGATACCTCTTTGGCACTCAGAGGGTTGAAGATACACTCATACATCCCCCCTTAGAATATTTACATTGCATTACAGCACATTTATGTGCTTTAAAGGGATAGTAGTACTTAAAATGTAAAAAAAAAAAAAATATGTTTAGGGTTTATCCCCCTGAGTAAAACAAGGGTACTCCTACTGCTGAAAGGTGTTTTATTCAAATGTTATTACAGCTGAAAGTTGAATTTTTTAGGTTCAATATCACAGTGGCCTGAAATTGTACAGTGGCGCTGTTGCTACACTATCCTATGGAGATTTATGGTCCCGGGACCAGAGCTGTCCATAGGATGGTGAAGCAACAGCACCACTGTACAGTTTCAGGCCACTGTGATATTGCACCTGAAAAAGTCAACTTTGAGCTGTAATAACTTTTGAATAAAACACCTTTCTGCAGTGGGAGTACCCTTGTTTTACTCAGAGGGATAAACAGTACAACATATTTTTTTTTACATTTTAAGTAGACTTGTGCACGGGCAAAATTTTTGGTAAAATTCGAATTCGGGCAAATTTTTTTTTTTCTAATTCAGATGATCCTAATTTCGGACCGGGCCTATTCGATTCGGACGAAATTCTGATCCATTCCGAATTATTCGGCCGAATTTAACATGGGTTAAATTATAGCAGTGCGCCTCCGTGCACGCTGCTATCATTATTTGCAGACAGGGTGTGCATTTAGAAAAAGATCCATCCCAAAAACGGACATTGTCATACATTGAAAGTCTGTGCATGCCTCTACTCTAGCATGGGATGCCAGTCACAATGCAAACGTCGAACATCGAAAACCCATGCCTGTCATTCAATTTAGCATATGTTCGAACATCGAAACCTCATGCCTGTCATTCAATTTAGCATATGTTCGACATCGAAAACCCATGCCTGTCACATCCTACTCAACATAAGTGGTCGACTCGAATATGGACAAACTGCATGTCACATTCTATGTTAGTACATGGGTAAAGATTAAGGTTTCATTTTCTGGTACCAGCCGCCTACCCTACTGTCCCTCTTTAGTACCCAAATTCCTGTCTCTCGTTTTCCTATCCTGATTTCCCCTCATATCAGATAACTCTATGTGTATATACATTGTAGAGTTTCATACTACATCAAGAATAAACATCAATGATTGTAATGTGATAGATGTAATGTGTTAACCCTTTGAGTGCCAGAGTGGTACGCAATGCATTGCAAAGCAATACGTTGCATACCACTCTGGCATTCAAAGGGTTAAAAAGAAAAATTGAGACATTCTGTTGTGAACAAACTGCAACACAGGAGAGAAATTAAAAAAAATGCTTGACATCTATACTGAAGAGGGGTCCACAGCATTGTCTTAGTATAGCAATATCACCTTTTCCGTGAGTGTGCAATACAGGGCTCTACCGTAATTGCTGGGCATTTCCCAAAGTCATAATCAGGGGATGATGGGAGTTGTATTCTAACTACTGTTAGGAAACACATAAGTGATGCACATTCATCTCCCACCTAGAAATTATTTACACACGAGGCAACTCCCCCAAGTAATACCTAGCCCCTTTCCAAGTGAAAGGACTTCCAGAAAGGCTTCAGATCTCTTAGTGACTCACCTGTTATTGCCAGTCAGCGGGACCCGGAGAGTAGGAGGGGGTGATGCTATGGCTGCACGGCACGGTGCTCTTAGTTGGTCACTTGTCGCAATGTTGAAGCTCAGCCCGGCCAGCACCTTCTGGGTGGAGACACCTCACAGCAATCCTGTTCAGGACACATCATGCACTGTTGTGCACTCATACTAGGGATCCCAAATGTTTAGACTCATTTTGTACAGGGGGCACCCTCCTGTATTTGTAAAACCTCTCTAGCAAATCTGGGATGGTAGACCTATTTACTCAAGTCTTGACTTTAGGTGGGCGATAAACAATACAAAATAGGCATAATGTTTCACTATCACATAATTCACGTCACTGAAGCAGCCAGCAGGCATCGCCACTGAGTGAGCATAAGGCTGCCCGGCTGCTGACAGTCACACTGATGGGACACCCTGCAACACAGAAATGGCGGAAGAGCACAAAATAAACATGCTATGGGACGGCAAATTGCCGCCCCTGTCAAAGTGCCACCTGGGTCCATGGACCCACTGGGACCCATGTAAGGGCCGACCCTGTATTTGAACAAATACCTAATATTTTTTTATATTTTGCACAGGAACAAATATTACTTGCTCTTGCAGTGGCAATAACTGGAACTAATGCTGGCTGCCTACCTATGCCTAGCCTAATGCTACCTGCCTGCCTACACAACAACTGTACACTCTCTAATCTCTTCTCTCTCTGAGCTCCAACAACCCAATGAGGAAATGCAGGCAGTCTGTCTGTGTGACTGTGTCATTAGTCCAACCCCCATCATGAAACGAAGAAGGCTATTCGAATACAGACAAAAGAGGGAAGTAGTGCATGAAACGGAGAATGGAATTGGACTAGTGACATGGAGGGAAAATTATGGAGGGAAAGTAATTGAGCGCGCACAGGAAGTAGAAAATGTCCTGGTCAAAAGTAGTTAAAACTTTTGGAAATGTGTCGATTGCCGAAACTTCTGAAAGTTTCGACGAATTTCGGACCTGGGCTGTTCGGAGTCGGATAATTTTTTCCGAATGACCCTTGAGTTTCGGATTGGCCGAATGTCTCCGAATGACCCCATTTTCGACGAAATCCGAAAGTCTCCGAATGAATTCGCACATGTCTAATTCTAAGTATTACCGTCACTTTAATACTATGCATATCCTAACTCTGTAAAGCTTTTACCTTTTAAATTAACTTGTTTTTCAATGGTGGCATTGGATACACAAGCAGCTGTTAGTGGGGCATGCTGCCCTCTGGTGAGGGTGAAGGGGCAGAAGGTACCAATGAGCTCTGTTTCGCGCCCTGCCAAATGGATGACATTATACACCACACTCCTATTTTGAGACGGTGCCGAAGACATCAGCCATTCTAATACATTCTGGCAGTAGTGTGAGCTCAATCAAGGCTCACACTGCTGCCAAAAGAAATTAGGGGCTAGATTCTATTACAAGTGCTAATTTTATCACTGCTTTTATCTCCAGGTTTCCTCATAGACTTCAATAGGAAAATGTTTGCTAAAATGGGTGTTAACATTTATCACCTGCAATCGAATGGCTGATTTTTACTGTACCATCACTCTGCACAAGCAAAGTGCATGACATCATCTGGGTGGGGGTGGAGCTTCCTTCCGATCACACACCAATGAGGGTACAGGAGCTGTCATACTAGCTAAGTGTTTGTGGAGGTCTGAGTGTCCCTTTAATCGTCACTGGCAATAATAATAATAAATTATCTGTGGAATTATTTTCCAAAATTAGGACAAGATTCTATTCCATTAGAATGGAAACTCTTTTGTCAAAACAGTAGGAAAAAAATGATTTTTTTATTGTTTTTCCTACTTTTGCTTTTCTGTTCTGGCCAGTACGAATGATGAGTTTTCTTATTCTACAAACATACAAAAATGGCCACAAATAGCATTGCTGATGGTCATTCTGCTATTACATATTAACAAAATGGCCTTTGCAAGGCTACTTTGTCTGGCGAGACAAGCCTTCCCGAAAAACCCACTGCCGTACTTACCTCCAATAATTAAAGTCACCCCCTATCTTACCTGGAGTATACTCAGGACACTGCAAGAAAAAAAAACAAAACAGGTATTGGCTGGTGTGTCAAAAGTAATATGTTTCACTGATAGTTACAGAACGTATCATAAACTGTCCAACATGCAGCCTTGTTCCACTGTCCATTGGTAGCCCCAACTTGGCGTGGGGAAAAAATTTCCTGCATGGCTTTTAGCAAAAAACGGCCAATTGTTCTCTTTTTCCACAAAAGTTTTCTCCTTTTCTCCAATGCAAAATTTTCTTCTTTTTTGCTTATTCCACCAAAATTTTCGCCTATTCCAACACATTTTTCTTCTATTGCAACACATTTTTCTCCTATTCCAACACAATATTACTTCTTCAGAGGGCTGTAGTGGAAAAATAAGTTGCTGAACATCAAAGTTGTGAGTCCTACAGCAACATACACCATGAAAACTTTGTTAGCATGCAGAGTTAATTTCTCCTTTGCTCACAACACTAATTTCCTGTACAACCTACAATGTGGCAGATGTATATGGTTGTGGTGGTGGGGGACTGACATGGTGTGATTGGTGGGACATTGACATACTGCATCCAGCCCGGGAGGAGAAGGATCATCATTTATTGCACAACCATTGCTGCAGTCAGTTTTTACTCTTTACTCTCTGTGATGTCTTGCCTTGGCCCTCATCAAAATTCTCAATGTCATCTGCATTTTATCACGTCTGCCTCAGTCACAGCACTCAAATTAGGCTCTCAGTCAGTTGTCTGTCACCTAATATATTTGTTTAATTATTTATGTATTCATTTTTATTTTTTTTAAGTTGTCCACCCTATCTTATCATAGTCAGTCCAAAAATAAAAATTATAACTAAAAAAAAAAAATTATAATCCAAAAATCAACAATTTCTTTCCCCAGACTTCCCCAGCACAGAGACAATAAAGCAAGATAAACAAGCAATTTGGACACCAGCTGCCTCTGTCTTGCCAGTCAGTCACACTGAATGTTGAGGTATTTGGGGTCAACCTTCTTCCTCCCTTCTTCTCCCCCACAGTGCCCCCAGACTCCCCTAATACAGAGAATACATTTCCTACCTAAATGACTCCCTAAATTAAGCTTCAGTTCGACTTAATTTTCCCATCTTCTCCAGCTCAAAAACATGCTGTGTTCTCTCACAAACACAAAATGGCTGCTGTGAGAGCCTGACATCCCTGTATATGGCTGTAGAAAAGTAGAGAATACTTTCATGTGGTGTGGAAAATATTTTCTTCCCATTAATTTCAATGCAATGAGCTAGGTAAAAAAAAGCAGGAAAATGGCACTTTTTGTGGGAATTTTTTTACCAAGTGGGAAGTGCCATTTTTTGTCTATTTTGGTTTGAGGTAAAAGCGTTCGCCCATCCCTAGTCCCAGCACAACACATGCACAGTGCCAGTCAGCTTTGATCCCTTATCATGGGTAGCCCCAGTATAACACATGCACAGTGTGCCACTCAGCCTTGTTCCCCTGTTCATTGGTAGCCACAGCACAATGCATGCACAGTGTGCCAACAAGCCTTGTTACCCTGTCCATTGGTAGCTCCAGCACAGCCCATGCATAGTGTGCCACTGAGCCTTGTTCCCCTGTCCATTGGTAGTTGCAGCACAATATATGAACAGTGTGACACCCAGCCTTGTTCCCCTGTCCATTGGTAGCCACAGCACAATGCATGAACAGTGTGCCATCGAGCCTTGTTCCCCTGTCCATTGGTAGCTCCAGCAAAACGCATGCACAGTGTCCCACCAAGCCTTGTTCCCCTGTCCATTGGTAGCCGCACTGTGCCACCGAGCCTTGTTCTCCTGTCCATTGGTAGCCACATTGTGCCACCGAGTCTTGTTCCCCTGTCCATTGGTAGCTCCAGCACAGCACGTGCACAGTGTGCCACTGAGCCTTGTTCCCCTGTCTACTGGTAGCTGCAGCACAATATATGAACAGTGTGACACCCAGCCTTGTTCTCCTGTCCATTGGTAGCTCCAGCAAAACGCATGCACAGTGTACCACCAAGCCTTGTTCCCCTGTGCATTGGTAGCTCCAGCAAAACGCATGCACTGTGTACCACCAAGCCTTGTTCCCCTGTGCATTGGTAGCCACACTGTGCCACCAAGCCTTGTTTCCCTGTCCATTGGTAGCCGCACTGTACCACCGAGCCTTGTTCCCCTGTCCTTTGGTAGCCCCAGCGCAACAGATGCACAGTGTGCAACCCCGGCCTTGTTCCCCTGTCCATTAGTAACCCCAGCACAACATATGTACAGTGTGCCACTCAACCTTTTTCCTTTGTCCACTGGTAACTCCAGCACAACACATGCACAGTGTGCCACTGAGCCTTGTTCCCCTGTCCATTGGTAGCTCCAGCACAACACATGCGCAGTGTGCTACTGAGCCTTTTTCCCCTGTCCATTGGAAGCCCCAGCGCAACAGATGCACAGTGTGCAACCCCGGCCTTGTTCCCCTGTCCATTAGTAACCCCAGCACAACACATGTACAGTGTGCCACTCAACCTTTTCCCCCTGTCCACTGGTAGATCCAGCACAACACATGCACAGTGTGCCACTGAGCCTTGATCCCCTGTCCATTGGTAGCTCCAGCACAACAGATGCACAGTGTGCCACCGAGCCTTGTTCCCTGTCCATTGGTAGCCACAGCACAAAACATGCACAGTGTGCCAATCAGCTTTGTTCCCTTATCCATGGGTAGCCCCAGCACAACACATGCACGGTTTGACACCCAGCCTGGTTCCCCTGTCCACTGGTAGTCCCAGAACCAAAGTGCCTGAAACCCTGGACAGATAAATTGTACCATGGGGAGAAATATATATTCCCTGTGATTAAAATGGAGAGTTTAGCCCCTCAAATGCTGTAGAGATATCCAGCAAGTAGTACATTTTAGTAGCTATCACAATCAATCTAATTAATATGCAAATTGCTAACACAGGATAGGTAATGTTTGTCTGTTCAGATTTTGGGAAATACAGTTCTTATCATCTCCAATCTGCCAATGGCTCCAACATCTGGCGTGCCAAATGTTCTCTATCCTATTTTATTCATTACTATTATTATTATCATTCCTATTTTTAAGAACCAGAATGTTCCGCTGCTCTGTATTATGGGTGACAAATAATAAAGACAGTAACACTAGTAACAATTAGCGTGACAGACAAAACAAGAGGTAATACATGAATAAAACATCTGTGTTTAGCATTCATTGTTTTATAAATAGACCTCTAAGGGCATGTTCAATATGGGTGACTTTATCACACCTTTGTTAACTCTGTGATAAACACTCCCTTGTCAAGCAATCATTCCCCATGGCCCTGTTCACTTTCATAACTTTCACCTCACATAACACAACCTAGTGCAGCAGGCTGTATCTTGAACTAATTCATGCATTGAATGTATGCAAGTTGCAGCAGGCTTAATCTGAACTATGGCCATTGGGACCACAGTACCGATTGTTTACATGAGTGACATTGGAGGTTGCAATGTTATTTTTCAACTTCCAATGACTGGCTGACCCAAATGTGTGTCATACCACTGCCACATTTCCCTGTGATAGGAACTCCTGGGATTGCTGGCAAACAGAAGTAAATAAATGACCTATCTGTCAATGAGAAGACCCCAATGGCAGGAAACAAAGATGTGAGAGAGAAAAAGAGAGAGTAAGAGAGAGAGAGAGAGAGAGAGATAAATAGAGAACAGGCTGGATAGGCAGCTTTCTTGAGACTGGACATATATGTGCTCTGATTTGATTGCAAACTCTTCTGCCTAAAACCTCTTTCACCCCAAGTTGAGCCTCTGGCTTTATAAGGGCATCAGGACTTCTGCCATCAAGCACGGATTGAAGAAATTAATAACCAGGAACCAGTGACATAACAATAGGGGTCACAGGGATCGCAATTGTGACTGGGCCCGTCACTCCAGGGGCTCGGCCTCCCCCTGCAATCCCCCGCCCGGCACCACAGACCTCTAGCAGCTGAGCTCCCTCTTCAGGACTCTAGTAATGCAGTGTGCTGTGAGATGGCATCATCTCCCAGCACTCTGCATTACTGGAGAAAGGATCGTGTGGAAGCTTCAGCTCTTAATAAAGGTCTGTGCAGAAGAAGGCATAGACCTCTCCCACCACGCTGCTGGACCACCAGGGAGGTAGGAGATGGACACTGGGGGCAATTTGGAGAGGTGGACATTGGGGGCAATGTGGAGAGTTGGGAGCAATGTGGAGAGTTGGGAGCAATGTGGAGTGGTGGACATTTGGGTCAATGTGGAGAGTTGGAAGCAATGTGGAGAGTTGGGGGCAATGTGGAGAGTTGGGAGCAATATGGAGAGGTGGACATTTGGGTCAATGTGGAGAGGTGGGAGCAATGTGGAGAGTTGGGGGCAATGTGGCAAGCTGGGAGCAATGTGGAGAGGAGGACATTGGGGGCAATGTGGACAGTTGGGGGAGAGGTGGACATTGGGGGCAATGTGGAGACGTGGGAGCAATGTGGAGAGGTGGACATTGGGGGCAATGTGGAGAGTTGGGGGCAATGTGGAGAGGAGGACATTGGGGCAATGTGGAGAGTTGGGACAATGTGAAGAGGTGGACATTGGGGCAATGTGGAGAGGTGGACATTGGGACAATGTGGAGAGTTGGGGGCAATGTGGAGAGGAGGACATTGGGGGCAATATGGAGAGTTGGGACAATGTGGAGAGGTGGACATTGGGGCAATGTGGAGATTTGGGGGCAAAATGGAGAGGTGGACATTGGGGGAAATGTGGAGCGGTGTTGGCAATGTGGAGAGGTGGACATTGGGGGCAATGTGGAGCGGTGTTGGCAATGTGGAGAGGTGGACATTGGGGGCAATGTGGAGACACCCAATGGGGCAATGTGGTCGGGGGGAGCCATGGCAATTTTTGCACCAGGGCCCGGTGACTTCTAGTTACACCTCTGCCAGGAACCAACAGGATAACAGTTCAGGATCATCTCTCAACTAAGGATGAAAGCACCTAACATTATGTTTTTTCCCTAAAAATATGATTCAGATATTTATTGAACATGTAAATATGACTTAGAGTGCAGTCCAAGTCACAGCCATGTTATGCATTGTAGAGGCATTATAACAATCACACATAATAGGCAGCAGCACACAAAACATCAGTGAAAGGTAAATAAGGGAAGCTGTGATCACACCCAAGACACACAATGAGATAAAACACATGATGGTTGAATTAATGAGTAATGCTAACATTATACTCAAAGCAGATGAACCAATCAAAAACCTGCAATTTGTATTTCACGATTAAATATGAGGAAAAGGTTTTATATATTTGTTTTGATTTGCTATGGCATTTTTGTATACGTATGGCATGTCATTTGACCTAGTACTTGTAATATAACATATTATGCATTTAAAAATACTTGAAACTTGGTTCAAACAACAGAAATTATTTTATTTCATGTCCAGTAGAAGGACAATTCATGTCTATTGATTATAACAGAGAAAAAAAGTTACACTATAGAATACATGGGTTAGAATTCCTGCTAGAATGCTATATACCACTGGCACATAACAAACAGCTGCACATAAAACATTACTGAGTGATACAGGTCTGAGTTAAGTCTCTGAGTATCAAAGGGATATCCAACACAGTGAAAAGAAACACGGTGGATATTCATCTGGACATTCATGTGGGCAGAGCAGTGGCTCAGTGGTTAGCACTGTTGCCTTGCAGCGCTGGGGTCCTGGGTTCAAATCCCACCAAGGACAACATCTGCAATGAGTTTGTATGTTCTCACTGTGTTTGCGTGGGCTTCCTCCCACACTCCCAAAAACATACTGATAGGTGAATTTAGATTGTGAGCCCCAATGGGGACAGGAACCAATATGAGTGTAAAGCGCTGCGGAATCTGTGTGCACTATATAAATAAAGGATTATTATTATTATTATGGTATTCTAAGGGCAAAGCATCCTGACCTGCAAACAACATCCACTGAATTGCATGGGGATCTATATATAGTTAACACAGAAATTTACAGACGGCAAAGTAAATTCAGTAGAAAGAGTAGGAATACCTACTATAACTATTCACCTTCCACAACCTTGTGTTTCAATGTACTGCAATGCATTGTATACCTCTGTGGTGCTCAAAGACATAAATATATTAACAATACTGTAGATATTTAGAAAGTTGTGATCTGTTTAACCCTCTGAATGAAAAAAGAGGATGCAATGTGTTGGATGCCTCAGTGGCACTCAAAATTTTAACCCTTAAGTACCAGAAGATCTGGGGGGTACCCTTAAGGAACAGGTAGAAGAGGTTTGAGGTGCCAGCTCACGTGACTGATCACCGAACGGGGTATTGATAGTGACTGCTCTGTTCTTACGTCGGTCAATTTCAGACCCCGCTATTACTCAAAGCGCTCCTGCAGGAGAACTATGAGTAAAATATATATGACATGCCAGGACGTCACTAGTCCTTTAAGCTAGGACATCAGTGATGGTCCTGACACATCACTGGGCATTAACGGGTTAAAGCCGACCTGTATTATACATTTATCTTGATTCAAAAACAGCTTTCACGGTAAACAAGTTTTTATACACTAAATAGAGTAGGGAGGGATCATCTAGAGATGTTACTTTTCTCTCAAAGGATGAGCCGCCACTGAAAAATTTGAATGTGGAATTCTGTCTCAAAAATAATTTTTTGGGGGTTTTATAATTTCAATTTTTTTTTGTCATCTGCCTTCTCTGATGTAATTCTTGCCTGTTCATCAACTTGCAAATATTTTGTTCACTTTTTACTAGAACTGGAGAGAGTACAGAGAAAAGCAACAAAATTAATTAAGGGAATGGAGGACTTGACGTATGAGGAACAACTAGACAAACTTGGTTTATTTACTCTAGAGAAAAGATGACTAAGAGGAGACCTTATCACATTGTTATCACGGTGCCCGTGCTATGCTGGCGACATTCTGTCAGTTTCCTCTATTGGTCTCGCTCATTGGTTGTAGTGACTTGTCCCCACCCAGTATTTGTCCTTAAATACTGGGCCTTGTCACTTATCCGTTGCCCTTTCGTGGTGTTTCCGCACCAGCACTTGTTCCTGTATCTCGTGTGATCTCTGTGTACCGACCCAGCCTGCCAGACGACTCTACATCTTGTTCCTGCCTGTGTACCGACCCGGACTGTCTGACTATTCTGCATCTCGTTCCTGTCCTGTGTACCGACCCGGCCCGGCTGACGTTCCTGCTCTGTGTACCGACGCGGATTGGCTGACATTCCTGCTCTGTGTACTGACCCGGTCCGGCTGGGCCCCTGTGGTTGCGTATCCCTCCTGCTATGCCTTATCCGACCTCCGGTTGGGGTTGTGGCAGGATCCTCTCTGTCTCCGGACAGTCACTCTTTGCAGTCTGGTCTCCATTGTTATCGGTGTCGCCCAGGTGACATTGTTGTGTGCTCCTTCCATCCGTGCAGTCCCCAGTTGGGTGCCTCTCTGGGAAAGTTGCTCTAGCCTCTGTTACTGCTACGGCAGTCCACAAGTTGTCTGGTCTCCGTTACTGCTACGGCAGTCCACCCGTTGCCTGGTCTCCGTTACTGTTACGGCAGTCCACAAGTTGCTCTGGTCTCCGTTACTGCTATGGCAGTCCACAAGTTGCTTTAGTCTCCATTACTGCTACGGCAGTTCACAAGTTGCTCTGGTCTCCGTTACTGCTACGGCAGTCCACAAGTTGCTCTAGTCTCCGTTACTGCTACAGCAGTTCACAAGTTGCCTGGTCTCTGTTACTGCTACGGCAGTCCACAAGTTGCTCTAGTCTCCGTTACTGCTACAGCAGTTCACAAGTTGCCTGGTCTCTGTTACTGCTACGGCAGTCCACAAGTTGCTCTAGTCTCCGTTACTGCTACGGCAGTTCACAAGTTGCCTGGTCTCTGTTACTGCTACGGCAGTCCACAAGTTGCTCTAGTCTCCGTTACTGCTACAGCAGTTCACAAGTTGCCTGGTCTCTGTTACTGCTACGGCAGTCCACAAGTTGCCTGGTCTCTGTTACTGCTACGGCAGTCCATAAGTTGCTCTGGTCCTCATTACTGCCCGGCCTAATAGTAACCCATTCAGTGCTTTCTAACTTGAGTATCACATGAGAACTGCCTGAACTGTGTCAGTATATTGTATTCTGTATTGCTTGAATATACTGGACCTGTGTGGGTATACCTCATTATAAACCTGTCCTATGTCTGTACTATATTGCTGATATATCACTGGACCCGCGAGGGTTATTGTATTTACAACTGTTCAATAAAACTATGTTTTATCCAAACCTACTGTGTCTGTGTGTCAAACAAACCATTACAATTGTACAATATATGAGATGTCAATACAAGGATCTCTGTGGTGAGCTATTCATTCCTAGGCCTGATCAGGTAACCAGGGGACACCCCTTGAGATTAGAAGAAAGGAGGTTTACACTTCAGCAGAGGAAGGTTTTTTTTACAGTAAGGTCTGTTAAATTGTGGAATTCCTTGCCAAAGGAGGTAGTTATGGCAGATACAATAGATACATTTAAAGGGATAGTAATACCTGAAAATAAGTTTATTTTATATTGTAGCCCTTAAAAAACCATGAAAAATGATATAAGTCTTATTTCCCAAACCTTTATGGTTTGGGAGATATTCAGAAGTAAAGTTTCCCCTGGAGTGATGTCATTGCTCCACCCTTCAGATTTGGAATCCGGTCGCCCGACCAGCAGTTCCTCTCCAGAAGTGCTGAGATCATGATCTTTAAAAAGAATTTCTTAATTGGAATGGTGTACAAAGTGTGCTTTCAAGCCAGGCACTCTTTGTACATAGTTCCAAAGAAGTAGTTCTTTTCAAAGATCGTGATCTCGGCACTGCTAAAGAGCTGCCGGTTGCTATGTGGACTGAATTCCAAATCTGTCCACTAGATGGCAGACTTGGCTGAAACAGCAAGGAAAAGTGAACTATACTATATTTTACATATGAATATCTCCCAAACCATAAAGGTTTGGGAGATAAGACTTATATCATTTTTCATGGTTTTTTAAGGGCTACAATATGAAATAAACTTATTTTCAGGTATTACTATCCCTTTAAGAGAAGATTAGATACATTTCTTGCAAAAGGGAACACACAGGGTTATACTGTATATTATTAGGTAAATCAGTAAGGTCTGATAAATGGCTAACTTATTTGGTAGCAGAATAACCATACAATTCTCATGTCACTAGGGTATGAGTCAAAGGTTGAACTTTATGGACTTGTGTCTTTATTCAACCTAATTTACTATGTTACTATGTATACCGCGTTCTCTTACAGTTGAAACTTCTATTGAAGCAGCCTATTGCTTCTTGTTGTATCTCTGACTCATTTCCTCCACTGACATCTTCATTTGTGTTGACTTTCAGATTGTTTCCAACGTCTTCTGGTGGAACAAGATCCAGTAGTAAAGTAACTTTCTAATCCTGATTTTCTTATTTTGCATTTCAGTATTTCTGTAATATCAGTAATAATATAATAATGAACTTCAGATAATTAACTGAATTGTTCATAGATACCAGGATCATTACTTTTTAAAAATTCCTGCGGTCTGCCTCTTCAATTATTTCATTTGTAGCAAATGAAAAATCTATAATTAGTATTGACAAAATTAAAAAGGTTATTGTTAAAAGCTTTCAGAATTATGTGTATGGCGCATTAACCATTATATTTTAAGAAAACTGCTTGTTGAATTATTTAAATTAATTGATTATGCTAATTAAGGCACTGTATTATCCCTGTGAACCCTTTCGGTGCTTGAGGAGGTGTCAATGAATTGATGAGCAGTGTAAAGTGAATTGTGGTTTTAAAGGGATAGTAATTTTTAAAATGTAAAAAAATATATGTTGTAGGGTTTATCCCCCTGAGCTGCAAAAATGCAGCTCAGAAGGGAAGCGCAAACGGGCGCCCCAGGGGCTGCTGGGAGAGAGGTGGGGAGTCCTGCAGCTCCATGCCACACATAGCGTAGACCCGGAAGTGGCACATTTCAATGATTAATATCTCCACTCTTAGGCAGTGGAGAAAATAAATAAACCCAACGCTGATATTGTTTTACATTTTAAAAGCAATGGTGAAAATATTTGGGGAAGTGAATGTTCAACTTTAATATGACAATTTATTAATAAAAAAGGTATCTAAAAACAAACAGTACCTGGTTCAGTATATTCTGTTATGTTAATTGTGTTTTCATGATTGTCGGTTGCAGACAGAGGAGCGTGTGTCCCATCAAATGGAGTTGTGCGAGGAACCGCTGTGATCTGAGAGGTTGAAGAATGTGATTCACTGAAATAAAATGTGGATATATTGATTAACGTGCAAAGCAGAGTAGGTGAGAGTAATAATTAATAATAATAATAAGTGACTTACCCTTTTGAGTACCTGATGAGTAACCAACGCATTGCACCTCTGGCACTCAATTGGTGCACAAATGCCGGATAGGAATCCAAGGTTCCAATGCCAGATAGGAATCCAAAACATTTCCCTAGCAATCATGGGGTTTAAAAGCACCATTTGAAAAGCTTTATTTTTATAATTACTTAAAGGGATAGTATAACTTAATATGTAAAATACATATACAGCTGCATTTATCCTGCTGAGTAAATCAAGGATACCCTCCACTGCTGAGAGATGTTTTATTAAAAAATAATTGCAACTCAAAATTTTATTTTTTTGGTTTCAGTACCTCCATGTCCTGAAATTACAGAATCCTGACTCCCTCTAGTGGTCGGTACAGTATCTGCAGAGAAGCAGTCACTTGCAAACTGAAGCTGATGTCACTCTATGGCTGGCATACTGGTGAAACAGAGTTCAGGAGGATGCCCCCACCGACTGGTGAAGACTGGTAAAATAATTGAATGTCTCTAGGATGTAAGCTTTCAACACACTAGATCCTTTCTTCAGGCATAAAAATAGTGAAGGTTGAATACATGATATATAACAGGTTAAACACTCATGCAAATCATATTAACTTTTTTATAACATATTTTTTATTACAGACATAAATGTGACATACAGAAAATAAATGTATGATTACACGTAATCATTAAGGTAAACATTGCATAATGGTGGGACACGTCAGGAAGTATAAAATATGTTCACTTTTTGTTATCAGTTGATACTTTTAGCCTAAACTACACTACTCTAAACTATCTTGTAGCTTAGCCAAAGATTCAAAACATCTACTAATATCCCCTTTCTCCTCCCCCCACAGGCCAGGGTCTCCAGACTCCCACAGAACGATAACAAAATAAAGGGCTATTGTAATGGTAAAGAGCATTTCCAAAGGAATAAGGAAGTGGTATGATAAGACCATGGTAGGAGTGAATAATGTGAGGTTCTGGATTCTCCAGGGTTCCATGCCTTTTTCAAAGACAAAGGAGATGATGGTATTGGAAGTAATTGTTATGTAGGGTATTTAGTGGGGGTGCATCAACTAGAACATGCTTTGTCCATTGAGTCAAACCAAGGACCCCAGATATCTGCGAACTTCCATGCAATACCCCTATGTGTCTGTGACAACCTATAGTGTGGTAAGTTAGAAGAAATAACTCAAACTCATGTGGCATGTTCCATTTTGTTTGTCAGACATCCATACCATCATTATCCCTTTCCTAGCCATTATTAGAGATTTGTGAATGAATTGTTTATGTGTAGAGATTTAGGTCATCAGGGATGATTGATAAGAATATATTCATGGGGACAAAGGAATATGTGTTTTATTATACATCAGAAATGGTGTTTATAATATCATACTAGATTCCCACAGTACATGTCTAGGGTATCTGTCATCAGTTCTCCCATCTCATCTGTATAAAGTTACACCCTCTCCTCTGTATAAAATTATACCATCTCCTCTGTTAAAGGGATAGTAATACTTCCTTTTAACTTTATTTTATTTTATAGGCATTAAAAAAACAAGAAGAACGATATAAGTCTTATTTCTCAAACCTTTATGGTTTGAGAGATATTCACAAGCAAAGTTTCTCCTCCCGCCCCTTTTACCTAGTGTAAGCCATCACTTCTCAGATGTGGAATGCAGTCCATAGACCAGACAGATAACAGCAGGGGACAATCTTCTTCCTATGAGAACAATGAAAACCCTGCCCCCCCCTTCACAAGTTTTTCAGGTTTTTCCCTTATCTTAATTGAAGATTGTCCCTCTCTGCAGTCTATCTGGGCACCTCCCTTCTGCTCTGACTGAGCAGTGTTACATCAGTAAAAGGGGCGGGAGGGGGACACTTTATCATTGAATTACTCTTGTACTACAACTCTGACAGAATTGAAATAACACTCTCCAAAGTCCAAATACTATGATGATTAATTAGAGCTGCTTTTATTATGAAACATTACTACCCCTTTAAAGTTACACTATTTCTTCTGTGTAAAGTTACACCATCTCCTCTGTGTAAAGCTATGTCATCTCCACTGTGTAAATTTATGTAATCTCTCCTGTGTAAACTCATGATAACTTTGAGTAAAGTTACACTATCTTCTCTGGGTAAAGTTACACCTTTTCCTCTGTGTAAAGGGATAGAGGAAGAGAACACCCCATTGCCTTCCCTTTGTGCACGTGGCATTAAGAGGACAATATTCTACATAAGTAACTTAGTAAAACTGGTGTTAGGCAGACGTGGGACTAGAAAATCAATTCCACTCCTGTTTTTCTACAGAATCGTAATTATACATTCCCATCCGGTGTGAAAATCTGATAAAATGTCATCCAATCGAGAAAAAGTAAACTTTTCACCTTTGTATTACTTTCATTATTTTTTTTATCGTTACAAAAGTTTTTTTTATGCTTTTCCAAAAGTCATACTGAAAGAGATTCATGAAGTAAATACAAATTAGGAGAGGAAGGAAGAGGTTTAAATGACATTTCAATATAAATGTGACATAAAAATTAATTCCCCACAAAATAGATAAAGCGTAATAGAGCTGGCAGCTGTAACTCATTACAGACTTTTTATGTGTTTATGCCTGACATCCTTCTATATACTCAATTAGGACTGCTTGGAGCTGCTATGTGTTGCTTTCTTGCAGAAAAAAAACCCATATTATTTATATATTTGTTGCTGTTTTAATAAGTAGAGAGGATGATTTTGTTCCCAAGCTAAATTTCTCGTTAGAATCAATTTTCAGTCCTTACGCCTGCCAAACATCAGTTTACTAAGCTTTGTTCACTAAAATTCGCCCTTATGTGGCTGGCAAATGGGGCTTGCCTAACGATGGCAGATATTTCCACCAGTTGGCATTTCAGCGGTCATACATTGCGTACATACCCTGAAGTTCATCCAGCGTCATAAGAGTCTGACTCCAGTGGAGATGATCAGGTGAATTTGTACATTTACTCCAACATCCCTTGATTTGTGCTGACTTCTAATTCAGAAATGTAGCCACTAAGGGTGATATTTATCAAGATGAGGCAGAACAAGAAGGTTGATGTACTAAGAAAACTAGTGCAGTCCATCTGCATCGCAAGGGAGAGAGTCGTAATTCCCATATATTTAAATGAGGCTTTTAACCCTTTGAATGGCACAAAAGTTGCAAATATGTTGAAGACTTCTTAGGCATTCAAGAATATCATCCCTTTGAGTGCCGGAGAGGTATTCACGCAATGCGTTGGATACCTCTCCGGCACTCAAACGATTAGAGTGGAACTACCACCGCTAAGCAACTTTGTTTGTAATAATTCCCTATCTGGTGACTAGCTGCTTAGTAGCGCTAGTCACCAGAATTATTAACTGGTTATGGAGAAATATGCATTCATCCTCGTCTAACAGGCAGGACGGAACGCAGACATCTTGCCCTAGTGACGTCCACGCGCCTGCGCTGTCAGTCCCTTTCAGAGGTGAATGGCTCCTAGCAACGCCTCCTACAGCCATCTGAGACTAACAGCGCAGGTGCGCGGACACCACTAGGGCAAGATGTCTGCGTTCCGTCCTGCCTGTCAGACGAGGATGAATGCATATTTCTCCATAACCAGTTAATAATTCTGGTGACTAGCGCTACTAAGCAGCTAGTCACCAGATAGGGAATTATTACAAATAAAGTTGCTTAGCGGTGGTAGCTCCGCTTTAATCGGAATTTGTGGAATTCACAGTGCAGTTAATTTGCTTGGCAGTTAATCAAGTTCTTCTTGAATCAGGCGGCCTTATATATCAAACAAACAAGAGTATTTCTTGGGCAAACCAATTGCATTACAGAGGACAAATACAAGTTCCTGCCGTAAAATTAAAAGGGACTATTAACCCATTGAATGACAGAGAGTAAGATGACCATGTACCCCTTTAAATCAACGACGTTTGTGAAAATGACATTCTACAGGGGTGCACAGGAAACAGGGATGCCCTGCACTGTGTGCTTTATATGTTGATGAATTAAAGGGCTATGTGCTCACCTTACTAGAGAGAACTCCATTGCATTGCTTTACAATGTGTTGGAGAACTAGTTAACATTCAAGAGGTTAAAAGCTCCATTTAAAGGGATAGTAATGTTTCATAATAAAAGCAGCTCTAATTAATCATCATAGTATTTGGACCTTGGAGAGTGTTATTTCAATTCTATCAGAGTTGTAGTTCAAGAGTAATTAAATGATAAAGTATCCCCCTCCCGCCCCTTTTACTGATGTAACACTGCTCAGCTTAGAGCAGCAGGGAGTGTCCAGGTAAATTACAGAGAGGGACAATCTTCAATTAAGATAAGGGAAAAAGATGAAAAACTTGTCAAGGGGGGCAGGGCTTTCATTGTTCTCATAGGAAGAAGAGTGTCCCCTGCTGTGATCTGTCTGGTCTATGGACTGCATTCCACATCTGAGGGGAGGAGTCTTACACTAAGTAAAAGGGGTAGGAGGTAGAAACATTACAATCAATTGCTCTTGAACTACAACGCTCACAGTAATGAAATAACACTCTCTATGGCTCAAATACTATGAAGATTAATTGGGGATGCTGTTTTTGTGAAACATTTCTATCATTTTAAATCCATTGGATTCTTTATTTTTCCTGAATGGATTTCTTGGATAGTCCCAGAATAGCTCCAGTTTTCTTTGAGACATAAGGCTTACTATTGGGTCTGATATTTTGCTCACCCTGGCTATTCAATATAATCATTATCGTGTTGAGGGAGATTCACTAAGCGCTGATAAAGGCGAGATAAAGAGGTGATAAAATGGAGATGACTTCTCCAGTTTATGACGGCCAATTGATTTCTTCAACTTTGGAGATTTTAGTGCATAGGATCTATAGAATAACATAGGAATTGGAGAAGTGATATCACTGGAGAAGTCATCTCCACTTTATCACCTCTTTATTATGCCTTAGTAAATCTCCCCCATTGAGGTTTGTGTGCATACTTGGGAACTTGCCTGGGTTTCACCCAGAGACTCTCTGGAATTTGGGCAGTGTCTCTCAGTCTCTGGATGAAGCCTGAAGTTCTCTGGGATCCAAACAATTGACACTGATTTCTGGGTTGACTGTCACACAAAGTGGGCAGAGAGAGGAGGAAGAGTGGCAATGGCAGAATGAGAAAAATATATAACCTCAGAGTCATCATCATAATGTCACCATACTTACTTTGCTGCGTCACTCCCAACTGTCATTTTGAAGAGGTGAGATCTGACAAGTGGGATCAGCAGGAGCAGTGAAGGTGGAGCGTGAGGCTGAGTGTGCAGCAGCCTGTAAATATAATGCTTGTCATCAGACAACAACAATGAGCTATATAAGTGTTATGTGTCTCTTATTGTTCCGGCAATGCTAATCTATTCATCAGTTGGTGCACAGACTGGCAGACCCAGGGTACTAAGACTTTCAATCTGTTACTCTTTAAAGAAATCCACATTCTCTTAAAGTAGCTTTATTAATGTGATGGATCTGTTAACCCCTTGAGTTCTAGGACGGTGTACAAAATACTGCTCTACAATGCTTTGCATAATCTTCTGTCACAGCAACTCCCATAATATCAATCACAGGCCAAGAAATACAGAATTGGTCTAGGACTGATGTTAGAGGAGACTTGCTGTGACCATTTGAGTGCCAGAAGGCCATGGAAGCATAGCATTAGAGCAGTATTTTGCACACCATTCTGGAACTCAAGCAATTAGCATTTGAATGCTTTATCACATTAAAGGGATAGTAATACTTCATTTTAACTTTATTTTATTTTGTAGGCATTAAAAAAACATGAAGAACGATATAAGTCGTATCTCTGAAACCTTTATGGTTTAAGAGATATTCACAAACAAAGTATCCCCCCCCCTGTTCAGCCAGATCAGAAGGGAGATGCCCAGGTAGACTGCAGAGAGGGACAATCTTCAATTAAGATAAGGGAAAAACCTGAAAAACTTGTCAAGGGGGGAAGGGCTTTCATTGTTTTCATACAAAGAAAATTGTCCCCTTCTGTTATCTGTACTGTCATACAACCTGATCCACATCTGAGAAGAGATGGCTTACACTAGGTAAAAGGGGCGGGGAGGGGAACTTTGCTTGTGAATATCTCATAAACCATAAAGGTTTGAGAGATAAGACTTATATCATTCTTCATGTTTTTTTAATGCCTACAAAATAAAATAAAGTTAAAACGAAGTGTTACTATCCCTTTAAAGGGATAGTAATGTTTGAAAATAAAAGCAGCTCCAATGAATCTTCATGGTATTTGGGCCTTTCAATACTGTCAGAGTTGTAGTTCAAGAGCAATTGAATGATAAAGTATCCCCCTCCCTCCCCTTTTACCTAGTGTAAGCCACCTCCTCTCAGATGTGGAATCTGGTCCTGGGATTAGACAGGTCACAACAAGGGACAATCTTCTTACTGTGAGCAGTAATCAGATTTTTCCTTATGCTCACGGAGGATTGTCCCTCACTGTAATCCATACAGATGGTCTTGCTGTGCAGCAGTACATAGACAAAAGGGGTGGGAGGGGGACACTGTATAATTCAAAGGAAAAGCAGTGCAAGTAAAAAGTACTTAACAGGATAGTGATACTTCGTTTTATCTTTATTTTATTTTGTAGGCATTAAAAAAACATGAAGAATGATATAAGTCTTATCTCTCAAACCTTTATGGTTTGAGAGCTATTCACAAGCAAAGTTTCCCCTCTCACCCCTTTTACCTAGTGTAAGCCATCTCTTCTCAGATGTGGAATCTTGTTGTAAGACCAGACAGATAATAGCAGGGGACAATCTTCTTCCTATGAGAACAATGAAAGCCCTGCCCCCCTTGACAAGTTTTTCAGGTTTTTCCCTTATCTTAATTGAAGATTGTCCCTCTCTGCAGTCTACCTGGGCACCTCCCTTCTGATCTGGCTGAACAGTGTTACATCAGTAAAAGGGATGGGAGGGGGATACTTTGTCATTGAATTACTCTTGAACTACAACTCTGACAGAATTGAAATAACACACTCCAAGGTCCAAATACTATGATGATTAATTAGAGCTGCTTTTATTATGAAACATTACTATCCCTTTAAAACCAGAGTGTTATGAGCATTGATCCAAAGACATTCATTGATGTTCACAGTACACCAGCATAAATAATCGCATGCAGGGAGAATGAGCTTGTCCCTGCTCAAGCAGCAAGCGTTTTTAGCCTTCTTCCGGTTATAACGTGGACTGCTATCCAAAGGGTTAAAAATGAAAAATAAAAAAGAGCTGGGAAAGGGTAATGAGGAATGATGCCGCAAGCATGCTATCCTCGTATCCAAATGTATTTACAAATTATTCTTTTTTATATATTATTTGAAGGAACAGTAAACCTTTTTTATGAAAACACATATTTTATAGAGCTTTTCCTGCTGAATAAAACAAGGTCACTCCCATCGCTGTCAGATGTTTTGTTCAAAATTTATAGCAGTTTAAATAATCAGGAAGTGAATTTACTGTATGTTTACTTCCTGATAGATCTAACTGACAGGAAGTGACAGGCAGTTTCTATCACATTCTATGGAGAACTGTATGTCTCTGACTTTTCTGACTTTCCTCTCCATTAAAATCTAACAGAAAAACTAATTAGAATTTGACCACTAGAGGGCACTGCTAATATAAAAAAACATGAGTTTAAACTGTAATAACTATGAAAATATAAATCTCTTTGCAGTGGGAGTACCCTTATTTTAGTCAATAGGAAAATCCTTACAATATATATTTTTTCATAAAATAAGTTTACTGCTCCTTTAAAACAAATACATGTTTACAAATATAAAAGCAAACATCCGCAATGTGTTAATTGACAAGGAGTTTCGTAGCACATGCCTGCTACTTTTTCAAAGCACAATGAGCACACATTAATATAGCTTTAACCCTTTGAGAGCCAGAGATGTACGCAACGCATTGCAAAGCAATGCGTTGCGTACCCCTCTGGCACTCAAAGGGTTAATAGAGCTACTTTAAGAGAATGTGGATTTCTTTACAGAGTAACAGATTGGCACTGGTATTCTGGGTGTGCCAGTCTGTGCGCCAATTGATTACATCAGTAATGTACACCCAGAATGACGTTAAACATGGTAGCAAAGTTTTGTTTTTTTGTTTTTTTTTTAAACAGGGGGGTTATTTCTCAAAGTTCACTGGTATGTTGCTGTAATAAGTAATTCTGACAAACCATCTTTACTGTAGGAGAAAGCTAAAAAGTCCAATTGACATAAACTGGGTTTTAAAGACATTGAATCCTAGCGAGATCTCCAACCTTTGTAGAATTCACAGGTTTAAATCAATGGGAATTTGGGGAATCTCTATGTGTCCCTGTGGTGCATTTGTTTGTTCCAATTTATTTCAAGGAGCAGGAAACTTCTTTTTTATGAAAACCTATATGTTATAGAGTTTTTCTTGCTCAGAAAAACAAGGGCATGCTCACTGCTTTCAGATGTTTTATTCAAGAGCTGAATTGCCAGGAAGTGAATTACAGTGTGATTACTTCCTGTAAGTTCTGACAGTATGACTCAGCAGTTTCTATATAGAACTGTTTGTCAGTGTTTGCCTCTCAAATAGAATGTAACAGAATAACTAACTGAAATATGACCACTAGATGGCACTGTTGTTATAAAAACATGTTTAGACTGTAATAACTCTGGAAATATGGATCTCTCAGCAGTTTGAGTACCATTGTTTTATTCAACAGAGAAACAGACCTATAATAATTATTTTTCATGAGAAATATTTGTTGTTCCTTTAACCCTCTGAGTGCAAGAGGGATGCTCAACACATCTGTATCCCTCTGGCACTCAACAAATTAATTATCTCTGTTTATCTGTATCTTTATAGATGATAAAGGGTATTTTGTTGACTCATGTGAGCTGGCACTTGCTCAGCAGGGAAATATCCTAAGCAGTGGGGGTAAGCAGGGCTGCCACTGGAAATCTTGGGTCCCAAGCCAACCCCACCCATCATGCATTTGAATTGTAACCTAGAAGAATATGCAAAGACAGAGCCTGTGGAACTGCTCCACTATACAGTATGATATGAAATGAAGGACAGAGTGGCAGTGGTGCTCTTTGGTTCTCTGCTATGTTATCTAATGGATATACTTAAAAAGGGTGCCCACCAGGAGATTATCCAGAATCCTCATGGCCCAGTCTGGTCCTTTTGACACCCCCAACATACACACACTGAGAGGGTTACGGGGGCTTCTGTGTCTAATCAGGAAGGAGTGTCTCTCCTGCTTGGCCAGGCTCCATACGTGGGTACTCCTTGTAAACCCTTGATGGCAGCCCTGAGTGGAAGTAGGACCTTCCAAATGCCAGTGCCTGCTGCCTAAGCTGGAAAATGCCAGCCAGAACATGGCATTTAGAAATAAGATATTAACACAAAGCACAATCACTGTGCTCTCACTGTGGGTATGGGGATCAATAATGCAAGTTTCTACCGTTAGTTATATACCATTGCCTCTTATATGTACCCAGTCTTCCAGATGGCTTACCACATGCAGCTAATACATAAGAATTGCTGGACTCCACAACTGGAAGTATAATAAAAAAGATACAAGTGAAAAAACAGAGAGCTATCATAGTATATCACTTTAATATAATGGGCATTCTGTGCAGTAACAATTGCACTTACAAGATAAGAAGGCACATCATATGTTACATATGGTCTACATAAATCAATTGAGCCTTAGAAAATTGGGGGATTTCAGTCAGCTGAAAATTTTGAGCGCATGAAGATCAAATAGTTGTGTGTATGACCAAACCAGAGCAATCTTGCATGGGACCTGATCTTACAGCCCCCCCCCCCACACACACACACACAGATAAATAAGCTATCCAATATCAGATTGCTTGAATTAGGTCTGTGTATGCGTGGGAAGGAATAACCAGCAATCTGATCACTCAGTGAAAAGATAGCTGGTTGGTTTTAACCCAGATCACCTTGTGTATCGGCACTTTTACCTCACTCTACTACAGTGGTGTTATGCACTAAGCTGCGATAAAGTTATAATAAAGAGGAGATAACTTCTCCAGTGCAATGGAGCCCATGCACTAAAATCTTTAGAACTTGAGGGATCTTAGTGCACAGACTCCATAGAAAAACATAGACATTGGAGAACTTAGAACACTGGAGACGTTATCTCCACTTTATCACCTCTTTATCACATCTTAGTGAATCCTCCCCAGGAATCTGGACTGTCCAAATTGGAAAACGCTAGTTCCCTTCATAAACTGGATCCTGGAGGAAACTGCACATATGGTAGACTACTGGGTCTTCAATTCCAGGCTGAAGATGATATGTACCATGGAAATTATGGGTTCTGATGAATTGTGAGACTCCTTTCTCAAAGAAATCCCTTCCTAGTTGACAGTGTTATTAAGTAGCCCAATAAATTGATTCAATTTATTAAAAGCATGGGGATATGCACTAACGTGATAATGAGGCAAAAAAGGGGAGATAATGTCTCCAGTTAGATCATTTATCCAATTCTTATGTTATTTTATGGAACCAATGTACCAAGACTTCTCAAGTGCTTCATAGAATAACATGGGAATTGGATGTGATATCACTGTAGACGCAAATCCCAATCTTTATCACCTCTTTATCATGCCTCAGTGCAATAACTTCCCTGTACATCATACATAATACATATCAAAACACACAAATAGAAAATAGGTTATTTAAAGGGATAGTAATACTTCATTTTATCTTTATTTTATTTTGTAGGCATTAAAAAAACATGAAGAAGGATACAAGTCTTATCTCTCAAACCTTTATGGTTTGAGAGATATTCACAAGCAAAGTTTCCCCTCCCGCCCCTTTTACCTAGTGTAAGCCATCTCTTCTCAGATGTGGAATCTGGTTGTAAGACCAGACAGATAACAGAAGGGGACAATCTTCTTCCTATGAGAACAATGAAAGCTCTGCCCCCCTTGACAAGTTTTTCAGGTTTTTCCCTTATCTTAATCTCTGCAGTCTATCTGGGCACCTCCCTTCTGATCTGGCTGGACAGTGTTACATCAGTAAAAGGAGCGGGAGGGGGATACTTTCTCATTGAATTACTCTTGAACTAGAACTCTGACAGTATTGAAATAGCACTCTCCAAAGTCCAAATACTATGATGATTAATTAGAGCTGCTTTTATTATGAAACATTACTATCCCTTTAAGCGGCATATCTTTGTACTCTCTCAATAAAAAGGGAATAATGCAAATACAAATGGAAGCATGTTGGAAAATATAAGAACATTTCCCTACTTTTTCAGCTGTCTATATTTCACATATCTTGGTCTAAGGTAGCGATTTCCTACTTTTTTTAAGGAATGGCAAATATTTATTAGTAGAAAAATTGTATCTTGTAGCGATTTTACTGCTTGAGTAAAACAAGGGTATTACTTAATTCAAAAGTTGTTACAGTTCACACTGTCACAAAGTGGTAGAGCAGTTGCTACTGCATTCTATGGAGAACTCTAGTCTGTGGCTTACTGCTCTCCAGAATGCAACAGAAAAACCAGGTGGCATTGTTGTACTAGTTTAAAGGAGCAGTAAACTTTTTTTATGAAACACATATTTTAGAGAGCTTTTCCTGATGAATAAAACAAGGTCACTCCCATCGCTGTCAGATGTTTTATTCAAAATGTATTGCAGTTTAAATAATCAGGAAGTGAATTTACTGTGTTTACTTCCTGATAGTTCTAACTGACAGGAAGTGAATTTACTGTGTTTACTTCTTGATAGTTCTAACTAACAGGAAGTGACAGGCAGTTTATATCACATTCTATGGAGAACTGTATGTCTCTGACTTTTCTGACTTTCCTCTCCATTAGAATCTAACAGGAAATCTAATTAGAATTCAACCACTTGAGGGCACTGCTAATGTAAAAAAACATGGGTTTAAACTGTAATAACTCTGGAAATATAAATCTCTCGGCAGTGGGAGTACCCTTATTTTACTCAATAGGAAAATCCCTACAATATATATTTTTTCATAAAAATAGTTTACTGCTCCTTTAATATAAAAAAACAAGTCTGAACTGTTATAACCTTTAATTGAAACATCTACAAGCCTTGAGAATACATTTTGATATATTCAGTATGAAAAGTCTTACAACATATGTTTATTTGTAATTAAAGTTTGCTGATCCTTTAAGGAGTAGTTAAGTATAAACAAAGTTTACTAATGAATGCACCCACCTGCCAATCATGTAACAGACGTAATTCAATGTAAGAAAATGGAATCTTGAGAAGACTTGTGGTGAGATCACGGGGACAGAAAGACATATGGCTTTCACATTCAATTAATCCCATTAAGACCTGAGGAGTGTGCAATGCATTCTGGGTAAATACCAAGTTCTGTTGAAGCTTAATTACCATATTTATTTTGCAGGTTGTCTTCTCTAGCAAACTTTTTAAATAATTTGTTTATTTAAATCTTATTTATGTTTAATGAACTTTTTACTTCAAGCTGTTCAACAGATCAATTCTTCTCCAACTGCTGAAACTATTCAGCGAGAATTACACAGATTAATGACTTTGATTAGTAATTAAAGCTGTTCCAGTTTCTTCAAGGCTATAATTGGCTTTGAATTCAAATTCAAAAAAACTTTTGGGGCAAACCAAGGGAACAAAAAAGTCCCACTAATTCCCAGTGATTGAAAGTCTAGATAATAAATGCCCCCTTACCTTGTTATATCCTGCACTCCTCATGGCCTCTCGTATTTTATTCTGGAATCTTTTGGTTCCAAAACTAAAGTCTTATTTATTCCTGTGTCACATCCATGGAGGTGGACATGATTGCTGCTTACCAATTACCAGTTACCAATCTTCTGCTGGCTCATACACCATAAGAGCTTCAGTTACAAGTATCTTCCATTGAACTGACAGTTCCTTACTGGCTGAGGTCTGTCCACAGTTGATGTTCGTATACCCGATGCAATACAATATTAGTTCCCATCTCTGCATTTGTTGTTCTGGATCTTTTCTACAAAAAGCTGAAAGAAAACCACGAAAGCCATGAGGACATACCAAGTCAAAAGGGAATTTATTAGAGATTTGGTGCTGTCCACCACTTCAATGCCTTCGAGAACACTCTAACATTCAAGTGGTTAATAGTCCCAATTAAACGAACAGGAGGTTTATGTGTTCCACCCGATGCAGCTGGTTTTCTCTATAATTTTTCCATTTTCTTAGCAAACCAAAGTCTTTATCACTGGTTTAAAAACAGCAGCACTCCATTTTTGGAAAATTATCAACTACGGAGTTTACTTTTAAAAGATCACACGCGAAACAGCGTGCAAGATTCTCAGGTTGCCTACTGAAAGGGTGCATCCCGGTCTTGCTGGCTGGCTCTGCCCATGTTCTGGCACTGAAAGTGTTCACTAATTATAAATGTAAGTAAACAATTACCGAATACTGGTGTCAAGATTGAGAGACTGGGGACAACTCAGCTTAAAGGTTGGAATTCTGCCTGCAAGCATCTACACACCGATCCAAACATCCAAATATCTTTGACCGCTCAGCAACCATGGTCCAGGTATGGGACCTCTTTATCATCATCAACCAGGGTCCAGCAATGGAACTCTTCCATCATCAGCAATCATGGTCCAGCTAAGGGACCTCTTTATCATCAGCAACCAAGGTCCAGAAATGGAACTTTTCATCATCGGCAACCATGGTCCAGCTTTGATGCCTCTTTATCATCAGCCATCATGGTCCAGCTATGGGACCTCTTCATCATCAAAAATGGTAAAGATCCCGATAATTTTTCCCTTGATTCTTGGTTTAAGACATCTTTAAGCAGTGTGTCTTATTATTAGGAAGTGTTAGTTTGCCTTTAATTTAGTTAGTCCATAGCTTCATAGCAATTTCTTATATTATTTTTGTTCCATTTGTCAATGAAATATGCCAATGCACAGTACTGGATTTCCCAATAGGCAAAGTACACATCTGGTTAGGGTGCCATATTCTCAGACAATGGCTGGTTGGTTATAATGGGAGTTGGTGCACAAAACTTGACAGGGCTCACCAAGAATATAAAAGTATAAAGCACATTTAATGTATCAAATGTTCATACAAAACTATTAAGATAGGGGCAATGGAAGAGCTGAGTTATATGTTTCACATTTAAACAAAGTGCATCCTCAGAGTTAAACTATGACTCCCAGGAATGTTGTATTAGTGAGGAATGCATAAACCAGCTCTCCCATAGTCAATGTGTAAATGATTCTTAGGTGCATATTTGATACATTAAATGTGCCTTATAGCTTTTTTTTCTTGAGATGGCAGGCAACGTCTTACATGCGTTGATATTCATTATTGTGGACCTTGATTAAATATAGTCTGCACAGGAATACCAGTGAGGATTGTAAGGTAACTGGAGTGAGGGCCATAAAGTCAGACTGGAAGCTTGTTTGACTTTCATGGGATTTGTTTTCTCTTATACTCGCTATCTACACCCAACCCTAGAGCCATCATTCCAGATATAAGAAAAGGAGCACTTTTTACCACTGAGAGAGGACTGGCTGTTTGTTTATGGTAGTTGCAGTGCTCAACAGCTGGAGAACTAGATTGTGAACAATGATGTAAAGGCTTGCCGGAAGTGACTTCTCTCTCTTCCAAACTTCATATGTCAGGGGTGTGGACACTGTATTAGTGCTTGGAATAACTCTCTCATTCTCCATCCCTCCTCTTTTTCCTACATACCCAACTATTGCTTTCTACACAGTACTCTGATGCACACAAACACAACAAAGCATTTCATTTTGTATCAAAACTTTATTCAATAAACAAAAAAATGCACCATTGGGATAACATTTCTATAAAAATGAATATGGGACTGTTCTACAGTGCATTAAAAAAACCCATTTTCTCCTTGAAGTAGTATACAAGATTGTGTGTAGAAACAGTCATTAATTTTAAACTAGAAGCAAGTTTCCTTTCGGAGAACAAAATTTACATTTAAATATTGCAATCACTAGTCTAATTGGATTAACAATGCTAGAATTTGACAGTTTTAAGAAATCTACTGGCTTAAATGAACACTAGCAGTTCCTAGTCATAAACTCCTACTTCCTTAATCTGGGCAAAAAATCTTAATGACCATTATGTATCAGTTTCATGTGGAATGGTTCTCCCAAATTACTCTTTAACACTTTAAGGGATAGAAGTAGTTGAAAAGAATTGCAAATCAAAGTGTTGCACATCCCTCTATTCATTAAAGATTAACTAGTAATTTGTCTCATAACTATGAAGGTGGTATCATTTCCTGTTGCTGGTCTGCAGGACCCCAAACTCCCCTTGGTGACTCTAGTGGGAGGAGACTGGGGTTCTGGAGTCCTAAAAAATGAATCATGTCTGCCACCCAGGACATGGAATCCTATACTAAATAAACAGTTTAAAGAACCAACTCACAGAGAATTGATTCATCATTGGGATGTCTTGCCCAGATAATAGGTGAATTGACACCTCATATTAATAATTCCCCACTTACTGTACTATGGACAGAAAATGATAATAGCCCCTCTGAATTTTGCCCTTGTGTATCTTCAATCAGTCCTGAATGCCATGTCCTTGGGGGCGGACATGACAGTTGCTAGCGTGACTGCAGCACCTCAGACACTGCCCAATGGGCATAGTTATCTTAATCCTTTAAGGAATAGAATGGCGTGCAGCACATTGCTTAACAGTGAGTTGCACAGTGCACCCCCCTCATCCTTATAGAGTTAAGCAGGATCATGCAGTCTACTTGCTTTAGCTTGAAAAAAGCTACCATCGACTGTCATGTCTTCCTCCATGAATATGACATCCAGGACTTGCTGAAGATATTAACTTGAATAAAAAAGGGCAAATTCACAGGCAATTAGGATTTTGTGGTCATAGCAAAACGTAAGCAGGGATATTATGAAGAGGTGTCAGTTCTCCTTTAACCCTTTCAGTGCCAGAGGGGTACACACAATGCATTGGATACCTATGTGGCACTAAAAGAGTTAAAGTAAGGATGGCTTTATTATTGGGACATGGTAAAGTTCCTTTAAATTGCCTTTTGTTGGCATTGCATTACAGAAATATTAGCTTTGGCTGGTTAAAGCTGATGTACACCCAGCTGAATCGGAACAAAAAAACGTAAGACATTCACAGTTCCTTTAAATACGTTTAACGAGAGTACAACAAATATCATTGCTTGTTTAAAAGAAAACAATACATGTAAATCACTTTAAATTCATGTGACGATCATACAAAATGTGTTTCATTTCTTTTCTAACAGCAATAACTGCCATTTCAATAAGACATGCAACAACGTTTATAGCATACGTATTTTGACAGGGGGGATCTGAATTGTATTGGTTTGGGGGGAAACTGCATTCAATATTCAGGGACAAAGTTCTAAATTTCCCAGAGGGTGAATATCTTTTTATTTTTTTCAAGCCTGCAGCTCTCCTAGTTGCACATTAACTCCTTGTATTATTCGGAGATGTGTTTAGCATCTATGAGGCTGATTTAATAAGAAACGGAGCGATTGTGCAGCAATCTATAGCTCGCATACAAATTCTCAAAATGTCCATTAAATTGAATGGGAGTTTTTAAACCACCTGAATATTAGCGAGGTCTCTAGGTTGGAGGCCGCTCCAGCATTTAACCCTTTGCATGCCAGAGGGCTACGCAATGCATTGCAAAGAGCTGTTTCAATTCTTAACCCCTTTGCGTGCCAGAGGTGTATCAAATGCATTGCTTCCTCCTCTGGCACTCAAAGCCTTGGACTACATTGGAGTTGATAACTTTTTTCAAAGACTTCAGTTGAAATCAGTTAGATAAAATTAGTGATGCAACTTACCAAATGCAATGTAATCTAGACCACAATCAGCCTCTATGGGGTTAAATATGCACTCTATCTACAAACGAGTATTGTTTAAGGTTTCTGTATTTTAAAGGAACTAAACTGCAGCTTGTTATAATATGAAAGAGCATGTCGTATACTATATATACATTTCCATACCCTGAGAGAACAAAGGAATTTATTTTTGTTGTACTTTTATTATTTCGTAGAATATATAAATGTATATTCCCTCCTGGCTTTCATTTTCAAATTTAATTCTGTGTACTTACCCTGAATCATCTATTTCAGTTCTTCTCTTCACTTTCATTTTCAGAGAATAGGGCGCCCTCTTTCTACTGTTTGTAAAAACAGCCTGTGACTCATCAGCATTCTCAAACTTTATGAGCCTTATTCAAGAATCTAAAGATGAGAAGTTCTGACTCATAGGTTTGCCAAAATGAACATTGATTTCAATGGGGCTTTAACCCCTTGAACGCTAAAGAGGTCTCCATAACCTCTTTGGAATCCAAGGGGTTACATTGCAATTTAAATCAATAAATCATTTGCCCACTATGGTTCAGTTGGTTGATTCCAGAATGTCTCCTCTTTAGCTTGAATAAGGCTCTATATGTGTGTATCACTCTGTGACCCAACTTTTCAATTTAACAGAGAACAGAACATGAATAGAGTGAGATACGCATTATCAGTGTTATGATTCGTATGATTCTTAGGGTGGAATGCAGGAAACATGTGCAATCGCTATTTCCATTGTGAAAACCACTAGCGAATAGGTTTGAGCAGGATTTTGTTGAATTGCACAGAAAAAATCAAGATTAGCAAACAGGTGTGCATATTGTAGGCGTGGTCAGGACCAACAAATCTGTCTGAGTGGGATAGAGAACTCTACTAAGTAAGGAAGTGCTTTTGCGCGTCTGAATAGTTTTGTCGCAAAAGCGAATTTTTCATGTGCAGTTCTAGAAGCCTTTGGTATATGGCCTCCTGCATTAAAACGTTCACTATCTACTTGCACATGAAAAATGCATTCAGAGCGTGCACGCGTTTCTTGCATTCCACTCTAAATAGCTATAGTTTAGTTTCAGGCTGTTTTGAAAGACTGCAGATAGAGGGAGCTCACATCACTGATCTTAGAAGGTGGAGAATGGAAATTGTTGATTCAGGGTATGTACATATAAATGAATGGATATTTCCACTAAAATAATATTTAAAGGGATACTATTGCTTAATATGGAAAAAATATATGGTGCAAGCATTTTCATTCTGAGTAAAATGACGATACTCCTTCCGTTG
Organism: Rhinophrynus dorsalis; assembly: GCA_037306005.1. Classification (NCBI taxonomy): domain Eukaryota; kingdom Metazoa; phylum Chordata; class Amphibia; order Anura; family Rhinophrynidae; genus Rhinophrynus; species Rhinophrynus dorsalis. The sequence goes on from CM074718.1 coordinate 665,049,226, forward strand.
CTCTGCAATGCATTGCATGCCCCCTCTGGCACTCAAAGGGTTAAAGGTGATTGCAGGTCAACTTCCATCGCCTTAAATTTTATGGTGGCTCTGTTGCTATAGTAGTCCATAGATAACGATTATCAGTGACAATAACCATTCATAAGAAACAGAGCCACTGTAAAATTTCAGGTACCGCACCCCAGAAAGTTTGAATAGTAAAGTTTTGTTTTAATAACACATCTCCAGTGCAATACCACTGTTTTAATGAACAGTATATACCCTACAATATATATATACATATATATATATATATATATATATATATATATATTCTACCCATATTATGCAATAATATCTCTTTATATAAAAATGTACTATTAATTTAAGATATGTTAAACAACCTGTGACGGTTCAGTAGAATATAGCAACAATTTTCCTACTACAGTATTTATCAGCATTAGTCCTCAAACACACCAACAGAGCAGGTTTTATGGGTACTGCTACATAAGCACAGGTGGGTGATCAGTAGATCAGATGTTTTTTTTGACCTACCTGTGCTTAATCATGGTTATCCTTAGACCTGCCCAGGGGTTGGGAAACACTGCTCTACTCCATTTAATAGGCTACTGGGGGTGTGTGCATCTTCTGCACAACAACCAATCAGAAAGAGAAGAGCATATGGAAAATTGATTTCCTCAATCTGCTAAAAACAGCAAAATGATTTCATATATCATAAGTTCAATCAAGTTTTGGAAATGTATATATATATATATACTTCAATTTTTTATACTTTCATATAAGTTCGAATTGTATTTCAGCATAATTGGGTTTTAGCTGATAGGGCATAAGGGTGGCCAAACATTAAAAAAAAAATTGTATTTAACTCTCCATTAGGTAGAGTAAGGCTAAACAATGTACTTAGCACTTTTTGTGTACATACTAAGTAACAAAGGCACAAAGATCATTATTTCTCTTTGCTGTGTATTGCTCACTGAGAAAAATAGGCACGGCAAATAGAAGTAGCCTGATACATGCTTAGGCTATCTCTTTTCTATTCTTACAGTATAGTGAAGTGGTGTGCAACATGTTTTTCTCCAGGTGTTGTTGGATTACAATTCCCATCATGCTCAGCCAGCCATTGGCTGGTTGAGAATGATGAGAGTTGTAGTCAAAAACAGTCATTGAGAAAACAGGATACTCACCTCTAGTACAGTGCATTAAAGACATAGTAATGTTATATGTAACTTTTATTATTTTGGTAATGCATATTTGCTGGATTTCCCTTTAATTCTGTTTACTTAGCTTGAATCAGTTATTTCAGATCTTCTCTTTTTCTTTACGTTCAGCAGTTTGAGCACCCTCTACCTGCAGACTGTTGAAAGTGTCTGTGACTCATGTTTAAGTGCTAAGCATCATAGAAGCTCTATCTGAGAATCCACTTTCTATTCCAGTACATTAGCTGTTTAAATTAGCAGTACACTTTGTTTAATGAGGCCAGTGTTATAGTAAAACTGAGATAGTCTCATTAATGGAATATTTTTAATCACAAAATTATTAAAGCTCAAACTTTTTTATATTAAACTGCAATTTTGTGTTGCAGCCACTGACTATGGAATACCATAGTCTATGACTCCTGGGATCCATAATAACATTTAGGACACCAGTTGGCACTGTTTCTAACAGCTGGAGATAAAATAAATATGTTTACTTTACTTTTTCCTGGACAGCAGACAGAGAATAGTGGAAGAGAATAACTGATTAAAGGGACAGTAAGACTTTAAATGTAAAAAATATTTTGTAGGGTTTATACCCCTGAGTAAAACAAGTATACTCCCACTGCTGAAAAGGTGTTTTAGTCAAAAGTTATTGTAGCTCTAATCTGAATTTTTAGTTGCAGTATCACAATAGCCAGAAATTGTACAGAGGCACTGTTGCTACACCATCCTATGAAGATTTATGGTCAGCTTACCAGAGCTGCCCATAGGATGGTGTAGCAACAGCGCCTCTGTACAATTTCAGGCCACTGAGATATTACACCTAAAATTCAAGTTTGAGCTGTAATAAATTTTGGCTAAAACACTTTCAGCTGTGGGAGTACCCTTTTTTTTTTAGTCAGGGGTGTAAACCCTACAACATATTTTTTTTACATTTTAAGTATTACTGTCCCTTTAATTAGAGTACCTGTGAGAAATCCAATGCATTCATGTGTTGGGTACCTCTCTGGAACTCAATGGTTTAAGATAAGTACACAGAATTAAAGAAAAAAACCCTACGTGGAAATTGGAATTAATTTATACTATTCAAATAATAAAAGTTAGCTCTTTAAAATAAAAGCATTACTATTCCTTTAAATACTCTTATTGTAAAAGAGACAAAACACTGAGTATTCTACCAAATGAGACTGTATACAGTGAGTCTGTGAATTAAATCAAACAGCATTGTGCAAGTAAATATACACACCAAATGACTTCTCTCTAGTGAATGGTACCAAAGCCGCAATCACAAGCACTGTTATGAGATAATGAACACTGACGTTTGCCAACGAAAACAATTTTTGTTGGTTTGAAGGAAAATATGCCCAACAAAACTTGTTGTTTAACTGCACATTAAATTTAGGTACGTAGATTACTATAAAACACAAATCAGTTGGTGTACCAAAGCTTTAATTTCCAGGCCAGCTACCTGAAAGATATTTTTACCATAATTTATCTAAAAGGAAACATCCTAAATAATAAATTAAATAATAGTTATAAAAAAGCACACCCTCCCCATTCCAAGTTGCTGACAGCTCGCAAAGTTGGGAACCGTCAGTTTTACTTTACAGTTATAAAAAAAGTTTTTTTTTTTGTTTTTTTTTTCGACCACTTGCTCCCTTGCACTGAAAATACGTGCAGCATACAGTGATACATGGGTCATACCGGTTGTAATGATCAGAGTCCATCTTTGCTGTGAGACAGGAGCTGTAATAAGTGGAATGAATGATGAGTTGGTCAGACTAGTGAAACCATTCCGTGGTTGACACCAGATAAAAACGGATACATTCAGGAAGCAATTTCTGCCTGATATTTGCAAGTGGCAAACCTGTGACATTTTAACTGCATTTACAGAGGAACTATACATTATTTTGTGTTTTCTTTAAGGAGACGTAACACCTTCTAATAATAACCCCCACTTCACTTATTATGGCTACAAAAATCCTAACAGCCCCTAGGTCATGTCCATGTGGGTCCATGACAAGAGGTCATGTCCATGTGGGTGGATATAGCAGTTACCATAAGGACCACAGGACACAGACTCCACCCACTCACATGAAATTCTTAACTCTTTAACCCCTTAAGGTCCGACGATCCCGCGGTGTCTGGACCAGATAGACGAATTCGACGTGCTGTCCCACGTGACTCATCACGTGGGGCGGCACATCAAAAGGAGGACTGAAAGAGATTGCTCCGGTCTTGGAGCGATCAATTTCAGTCCACGGTATTACTCACCGTGCTCCTGCAGGAGCGCGGTGAGTAAAAGTACGTGACGTACCAGGACCGTCACTGGTCCTTAAGTGCCGGACCAGCGTGACGGTCCGGGTACGTCACAGGACGCGAAGAGGATAAACATTTGAGTGGCAGAAATGTATCCAGTGTGTTGCACTGCAATGCATTAGGTTCCTATCTGAACTTAAAGGGTTAAGAACCAGAAGGTTGTGCAGTACAGACACAGGTATTCACCCTGCTTCAGTTATCTGCCATAAAGTCAAGTCCAGCTCCATGGAAATGACAATAGGAACTGATTGAAGATGTTATGGCAGTTAGGAGTGAACATTTAAGAGGTATTACTTCTATTTCAATCCCTTGGAGGGTAAGGGATCCTTCACTAGCATCCAATATGTTAAAGGAAATAGGTTAAGTCATTCATCAGAAGGACTTAACTAGATGTGTCCTTCACAATGAAATTATCTATTTCTATACTAGTTGAAGAGCCCGTGTACACGGGCCACAGTGCCACCCAACAACAGCCGCGGTGCAGTCACGCAATAGTACAGACTGCCTGCTCCTGACACGGAGCGGGGCGATCCGAATTCAGACTGTAGTCCTCTTTGCGCACCTTTGGTCTGAATTCGGAGCGCCCCGCTCCGTTATCAGCCATGGAACAGGCAGTCTGTATTGCGCATGACTGCAACGTGCGCAGCCGACTGTACTGCTCATGACAGCTTCTGACAAACATACATTTAGCGAATTATTATATAGGATACTTGTTTTGCATTGGACTACTATTGCTGTCTATAGGTGGTCATTTTCATTTCACAATCTGATTTTATCACGTTGCTAAAGGATTTCTCATTTAGAGAGTCCCTACTTATGTTTGTGTGAAATAAATGAGGATATTAATGAAGATCGGTACAAACAGGAACTGTAAAAATAAAATATTGATGGAAATAACAAGCTGCTTTATGAATTAGGCTCCCTTGTACTGAAATTTAAAGACCCACTCGTGCCTATACATATGGTTTTGCAAAATATTAGTTAATCCACATGGCTGAGAATGAGGATCTCAGCTGTCTTCAGCTTAATGTTATGCGGCTCCCAGTAGATTGTATTGCAGGTGTAAGACTCATGCATGTGTTCATGAATACAATAAAACATCCTGTGCAGGAGAACTACACAGAACCATGATTGTTACATATCTCAGTTTAGTCTATCCTTTGGAGCAGGAAACTCAGGCCACATATGTCTATAGTTCCTTGTTTTAGTTAATGTTGTAAAGTTGGGCTGGGCCAAAAAGTGTCTCTTGAAAATTCATGGGGAATGTTGCATATACACAGGGCCGGATTTGTAATAAGGCAGAATAGGCACCTGCCTACAGGTGCATCCCACAGAGGGGCGCCTGTCATTGTTGGGATCGTTTTTTTCCTTGTATTTTGTTTTTTTTATTAGCCTTGCCAGTCACCCCGGCAATATTGAGATGATGGGGGCAATGTGACATGTGAGGGGCAATATTGAGATGATGGAAGCAATGCGAGGGGCAATATTAGGTGATATGGAGATGATGGGGCAAGTTGGAGCTGATGGGGGCAATTTGAGGGGAAATATGGAACTGATGGGGGCAATGTGAGGGCAATATGGAGATGATGGGGGCAATATGGAGCTTATGAGCGTTGTGGAGGTGTCGAGTGGAGATGGCAAATCGGGCTGGGGGGGGGCGCTTCAGATTTCTGTACCTACGGGCTCCTCAGATGTAAATCCAGCCCTGCATATACAAATGATAAAAGCTTCCCAAAATACCCACAAAATTGTACCATATTTATCCAAACAAGCCAAATGTAATTTGTTTGATATCTCTGGTGCTGTTTTTATATGAAGAGTAGGTAATTCAGAAGACTATTTTGTTTTGTTTTTTTAAATCTTGATTTATACCAATCTCATTTTTATGTGTTTGTAAATAATTTGAATTAAAAAAATGAACTAAATGAGAAAATATAATGTACATATTAAATGTGATTGTGATACAGAATTTGGACTAATGATAGAATTAATGAATTAACAAAACACGTTACACTCTAGTGGTGAAATACTGTTGTTTTATGTTTTCCTAACTTCAGATATGTAAGTTAAAGATCTCTCTAGAGATTGCATACATTTAACGGGAAATTTTAACCCTTTGAGTGGCACTAAAAAGGTTAATGGAACTGACAATTGAGCATGTAATACTAAGAAATTATTTTGAAATTAAAATTCTACAGTCCAAAAGTCTGGATATTTTAAACATAACCCATAACATATAATGTCCAGCACTATCGGATTACTGTTTCATGTGAGTGTATCTTGTCGAACATGAGTTGATCTTTTATTTAAGTAAATAATATTTAATATGAGTGAATAAATCAGGTAACTGTTTAATTTGAGTATATAATGTGTAACATGAGTGGATAATGTTTCATTTCAATATATAATGTCCAACATGACTAGGTAAAGTTCCAATCTTCCATGTTTTAAGATTTTATGATTCATTTGCCTAAAAGAAGATATAATTATCTTGCCATTTCTATCTTGGATCTATGATTAAATATGAAAGTCATTTGAAATGTGTCAGTCCATCAGCAATGTCTGTTTTGGTAGACTTGGTAATGTAAAAACCTTGTTTACTTTCTTGCTATTGTGCCGTGTGATGTTTTTAATGTTTCCTATGAATAAAGTGTTAACTTTTCATTGCACTGATAAAATGCACGTGGATAAGTACTCAATTTTTTCATTGTAATTTCATTGGAATAACTATAGTATGAGGATGATTTCAGCATCTTTGAGGCTAGAGAATTTAACAGGTATTTTTGTTGTAAAGGATAGACTGCTTTTTTCATGCTTTTTATATAGCTTTTTAAATGAGCACAAAACCGTTCAAATTATCCGGGATTCCTTTACAAGTCTGCACACAATATTATTGTTTCCAGAGAAAGGGGTCTATTATATGATACATAATACAGCAAACTGTGTTATGTGAGATTCAAAAGTGTTCTTATTTTAACCTAGCTGGCACAATATTTAAGCTCTGAAATACCTGAAAATTAGCTGTCTTTAGAACACAGACCAACAACCAACTCTTGTGCAGTTTGAGCAATACGACAAAAATATACCTAGTGTTTGCTTTTGTGCTATTGGAGTATGTGATACTACATGTCCACATGAATTTCTTTCCCATAACTGGAATTCTATAAACTGCAGAAAATCGTGTAACATCTACCAATAATTATTTTGCTTATTTTGGCAAACATGATGTGATTATAAACTTAAATTAACATCAAAAAATGAAAATGGGGTCATAGACATTTCATTTCCTTTACTCCTTCTGAACAGCTGTCAAAAATATTTCTTTGATTCGAGATTGCTAAAATCTTACATCAAACTTGCTTTTCCAAAGTATGTGTGGGAAGCCATTATCCCGGTTAATAAATTTACTGCTAAATACGTTTGCTTGCGGGCCTTCTATAAAAAACTGAAGTGTAGCAATTCTAGGCTAAACCGGTTGTGACATAGGAGACAAATAAAAATGATCATTGATTTAAATGTGGCTTTAAACAACTTAAATACTAGACAGAGAAATGTAACCCTTTGAGCACCAGAGAGGTATTCAATGCATTGCATACCTATCTGGCACTCAAAGGGTTAATTTCCCTCTTTAGAAATTTTGAGACATTTTACTTGACGAATATGGTGAGTTGGTTTGCACCACTTTCATTTTATACATAAGAGCTACTGTTTTCTCTGCAGATTTTTAAATTAACCCCTTCGGTATCAAAGAAACTTATTTTTACAGACTCTAGCTTGGAGCAATGGATATATAAGTTTATATAACCTAATTTTGTGTGTTCCTTTAACACATTGGATGCTACAGTGTTTACAGAAACATTAACACCTTCTAAACATTTTAACCCCTTAACGTCCACTGACGTGTCAGGACCGTCACTGCTGTTTTTCCGTTAAGGACAGTCACGGTCCTGGCATGTCACGTATTTTTTACTCACAGCGCTCCTGCAGGAGTGCTGTGAGTAGTAGCAGGGACTGAAATTGACCGCTCCAAGACCGGAGCGATCACTATCAGTCCCCCGTTCAGCGTGCCGGCACATGTGATCAGTCACGTGTGCCGGCACATCAAACGTCGCTATCTGGTCCTTAAAGGACCACACAGCCCAGGATCACTGGTCCTTAAGGGCTTAATAAACCCCTGTTTTTCTTAATCTGTACAGAAAGTCCAAAGGCCCGCTACGTATCAATTTACTATGGATTTGTTCTCCAAAATGAATCTTAAATTAGTATTGGAAGTCACGTCCATAGATGCAGACATTTTACTTTGTTGCAAGACTCAAGCTTCTAAAACATCTCACACTGACATCTCATTATGTATTGTTCAGTGGGAGGAGTTTGTGGTCTTTGAGCCTTTGAAAATGAATAATGTCTGCCTCCATGGAAATGATATGCAGTATTCATTAAAGTTTAATTTTAGGAAACAAATCCATGTAGAATTAATTCATAGTGGTCATTAGAATGTTCCCCTCGAGATTAGATAATTGAGAGTTCATTGCTAGGAGGGTGGGAATTAAAGTTTCTTTTAAGCAATTGAGTGCCAGAGGGGTACGCAACGCATTGCTTTGCAATGCGTTGCTTGCCCCTCTGGCGCTCAAATGCTTAAAATTAGATTGGCACTAAAAAGGCTAAGACTAGATTGACGTGGAAGAAATGGAAACATTTAGGATGTTCAGACTTAACATTCCATCTGGACCATAGAGCAGACTGAGCAGGGCATGCGGGAGACATAAGCTTCTGCTCTTGCAAAGAATGGAATTAGCATTTTACTTTCTATAAAATCCATATTGTTGCAGAGAAAGCAGATCTGAAGGGATGACTCATTCTCGAACCTCATAGAAAAGCTCCTTGTGTAAAATCAAAGGCATTGGCAGTTCTGTTGTTTAATGTGGTTCCATTTCTGATATATAAACACTGGTATGCTGCAATTTTCCTGGGTATTCCACAAAAAAATAAACCGTTTGCTGCCATAAAGTGTATGCAACACATTGCTCGGCTGTGCATGGTAGCCTCTTCCGGCAGCGAAGTGGTCATTGTATTCTTCAGATGCACTTAGAAGGCAGAGCCTGTGATAGCATTAAGCTGCTTCATCAAACCCTCCAAGCTTGCCATTTGTTCACTAAGATCATCTTGCTCGTATACCTGGGAAGAGACGCAATAAAAATAATTAGTACCAAAAGAAGGAAAAAAAGGCTTGTTGAAAAGGGTTGTAAGCATTTGTCTGGATCAGTGTTTCTCAATTTTTTAAACTCCTCATGGCATCCCTAAAATGTATTAGGGGATTTTCAGGGAACACCCTAAAGATGATCATGTCATTTGTCATGGGCTTCAAGGAGTGGAACATACATAATCTTAGGTTTCGCAATCAAAATGACAAAAGCAAACAGTACATAATAATGTCAATAAATATTCATGTGAAACTCAGTGTTCACATCCTGTATAATAATTCACTAGGATGTTTGTCAGAAGCCGTCATGGGCAGTAGAGACTGCCCGAATGCACGGAATGCTGGGAGCACAGAATTCTGGGAGCACAGAATGCTGGGAGCACGGAATGTTGGGAGCACAGATGGCTGGGAGCACGAAATGCTGGGAGCACAGAATGCTGGGAGCACGGAATGCTGGGAGGTGTAGGAATGTTGGGAGTTCTGTGCTGGGAGCAGTCTGTGCTTTCAGGCAGTCTCCACAGTGCATGACTGCGTCGTCAGCAGGATGCAGAGCAGGACCTGCCTCTTAACCCTTTGAGCGCCAGAGGGATATGCAACACATTGCAAAGCATTGCTTGCGTACCCCTCTGGCACTCAAAGGGTTAACATCACCAGGACCTTGGCCCGTTTACACGGGCTTTTACACTAGTTTTCTTTATAGAAGAGAAGGGACATCCTTGGACGTCAAAAGCAGACCTACATTCCATGGCACCCTGGCTGAGAAACACTGATCTAGATGCAAGAATTGCTGTGGTGAATACTGATGGGATTACAATGGACAACATACAAAGAAGAGCACATTTAGTAGATTTATATTTAAATAAAGCAGGAGGGTGTACTAACATAATTCTGTACTTCACCAGTGCTGTGCTTGCCTATCACCTGTTTACAAAAATACTTATGTCAAAAATGATCCCCCTAATGCTACTTGCATTGAGGGGAAGGCAGTATGGGAGTGTATGAGTGTTTTGGGGGCTTTCAGGTTTGGGGTTTTGTTTAATGCCTAGTAATAAAAAATGCTGCAGAGGAAATTGGTGAACTTGACTCCATTTTCCTGTGCATGTAATAGGGGAGGCATCTGGGACATCCCTGAACCCTTTGAGTGCCAGAGGGGTACGGAACGCATTGCTCTGCAATGAGTTCCGTACCCCTCTGGCACTCAAAGGGTTAAGGACTGGTGACAGGGGAGGGCTGGCCAGGGGGGGCAGGAGGGCAGTTGCCCCCTGGGTCAGTCATATGCCTGGGCCAGTGGGCAACTGTCTCACTAAATCTCTCACTTGATGCTGTAAAGTACGCTAGTGATAGCTTACAGCTGAAATGGAGTTACACAAATGATACCACAGAGCTACAATCCAAGCATAACCCATTTCCTTTGTAAGCTCTATGGCATCACTAGTGTAGTTTACTTACTACAGAGCGTACAATGTATCAGTAGTGCAGCCCCATTTCAACTGTAGGCTCTGTGGTATCACTTGCCTTACTTCACAATGTAATAGCAATTTTAAAATTAACTAAAGGAGTGGGCTGGGACAGTAGGCTTGAATGACAGTAGAAGCAGACCACTTGATTTTATTTTCCCCCTGGGCCACATGTTGCCAGCCCTCCCCTGACTGGTGAAGTAATGCATTGGTTACCTGTATGGTACTCAAAGGCTTAATTAATAGTTTAACTCTTTAATGCTAGTATGTTCATCTTTGCTCACTTTAGTGTGAACCCACCTCTGCATATGTTACACAACGCAAGCAATACAATCTAATGAACTGATTTCAGTTTAATTCTAACTGCAGATGACATTAATCTAGTTATAGATATCATTTATATCTCTACAGGTCTGACAGACACTAATTCAGTGATAACTATCACTCCCTGACCTCTATTTGGAGTTAAATATAAATTAATGACATCTCCTTTTCATTACACATCAGATTATGACATGTAATTGGAGTTATGTTTGCATTAGGGATAGCTGAAGCACAAAAGAAATAGTGTATATTTTATTAATAGACTAATGATATAGTAAACAACTCGCACATTTACCCTTCGAAAGCTAGCAAGGTCTCCAATCTGATTTAGCATGAAACAAATCAAGGAGAGAGAGGGACAGGGGGAGAGTGGGGGAGAGGATCACAGGGAGGAGAGGGGAGAGTGGGGGAGAGGATCACAGGGGGAGGGGTGAGTGGGAGAGAAGATCACAGGGAGAGGGGAGGGGTGAGTGGGAGAGAAGATCACAGGGGGAGGGGAGGGGTGAGTGGGAGAGAGGATCACAGGGAGGGGTGAGTGGGAGAGAGTATACCAGTTAGAGGGGCGAGTGGTAGAGAGTATACCAGTTAGAGGGGAGAGTGGCAGAGAGTATACCAGTTAGAGGGGAGAGTGGTAGAGAGTATACCAGTTAGAGGGGAGAGTGGTAGAGAGTATACCAGTTAGAGGGGAGAGTGGCAGAGAGTATACCAGTTGTAGGGGAGAGCGGTAGAGAGTATACCAGTTAGAGGGGAGAGTGGTAGAGAGTATACCAGTTATAGGGGAGAGTGGATCACAGAGAGAGGGGAGAGTAGGAGATGGAGGAAGAGAGAACAGGAGAGTGTGGAAAGGGGGAGAATGGGTAAGGGAGAAAATGAAGGAAGAAGGAGAGAGGGGCGAGGGGAGTGGGAGAGAGGATTAGGTGAGGGGGATAGTGGGAGATGGAGCAAGGGAGAACAGGAGAAAGAGAAAGGGGTGAGGAAGAAAGTGAAGAGAGAAGGAGAGGAGGCAGGGGGGAGTGGGAGAGAGGATAACAGGGAAAAGAGGAGGGGAAAGTGGGAGATGGAGCAAGGGAGAACAGGACATAGATAAAATGGGGGTAAGGGAGTAAGTGAAGAGAGAAGAAGAGAGTGGAGACGAAGTGAGGGAGAATAGGAGAGTGTGAGAGGAGGAAAGTGAGTGAAGGAGAAAGAAAAGTGAGGGAGTTATTCTGCAGTGCTCTCTTGTTCTTTTGGATCTGGTGAAATAGCTGTTTTAGGGAATACTCATCAGGGTGGCTCTAGGTTTTTTGGGGGCCTAAGCAAAAAATTCCCATGGGTCCCCCTTTACTCCAATGCTGCTATTTCTAATAAGACATTGCTATCTGATTTTGTTTCCATGCTGCGGCAGTACTGTGTAAGCACTGCAGGGTCCTCTGACCAAGTGGGGACCCTTATACTGCTTATGTTATAGCACCAACACTGATACTAATTTTACAGAAATGCTCCCAGCGTCCCCTTCTCCCATTAACTAATGCTGATTTTGTAGTGAACCTGAAAACATAGGAAGAAATGCACAAAAGTGATACCTTATTAAAGGGGATGTTTCACCTTATACATTTTTTTACCGTAGCTTTTGTTAATAAAGTAGTAATAGGAAAGCTGTTTTTTAATGTAAGTAAAAGATATTCTATGTTCTGTGCTGTGTACTTCCGCATAACATGCACAGCACACTCTTCTTCTCCTCCCACCTCCCTGCCAGCTGCCCCAGGGAGCACGTTCACGCTTCCCTTCAGTGTGATATGAATGTCTTCTATCATTATATCAAGCTCTGGTTAGCATGATACTGAGGTCAGTTTCATGCTAACTGGAGCTTGATATAACGATAGAAGCCATTCACACCACACCAAACGGAAGCGTGAACGTGCTCCCTGGGGCAGCTGGGAGGGAGGTGGGAGGAGAATTAGGCAGTCAAGAAGAGCTTTGCCGAAGAATCAACTTGCTACATTATGCTGATCGGCACAGCTTGAAGACAGAATATCTTTTAAAGTACTTACATTAAGAAAAAAAACAGCTTTCCTATTACTACTTTATTAACAAAAGCTATGGTAAAAAAATGTATAAGGTGATATATCCCCTTTATATCATACTAGTTGAACAGCCCGTTACACGGGCCACAGTGCCACTGCCAGCCGGTCGCGGGGCAGTCATGCGCAGTAGAGACTGTCCGCGCCACGGCTGATACAGAGCTGGATGCTCTGATGGAGCGCCCAGCTCTGTATCAGCTGCGGCGCGGGCAGTCTCTACTGCGCATGACTGTAGCACGCGCAGCAGTGTCTACTGCGCATGTTGCGGCGTTACACTCGATTTAGCAAATTATTATACAGGATTAGCAAATAGTGCAACATAGGAAATGAGAATGGACCGTTCTACTTATGCTTTTTCTACAGAAAATAACATTTTTGACATTACTAAATTTAATTCTTAGGACGTGATATTCAAAAACATTGTCATAATCAAAAAATTGTCAGATCGCGCGTTGGTGGTAAAACTTTTCAGAAGTAAATCTGTAAATGTGTACTAATCAATTTAAAATGGTGATAAGATGGCCTTGATGAATATTTCCCTTAAAAATTCTGACTTTAAAAATGTCTTTAATTTTGTCTTTAAAACAAATTTTTCAAAAAAATAAAGGCTTGTCTTTTTTACCATTTAATACCATACTACTATGCCTCACTCCAATTTGCTAATAGTACTTTAATTTGTTTTTAATTTGTGTTTAAGCTATTTTTTGTCTGAAAAACTGATGGATTTCATACAAAAAGTGATGGCTAAAGGAATTTTTTTTTCTAAAAATACATTTAGACTGTAAGCTCCTTGGGGCAGGGACCGCTCTTCTATTGTTTCTATGACTGTGACACTTATTTAATACAGAGACCGCCAACACATTGCTTAATCCCTTAAGGACCAGCGATCCAGGGAATTAACTTCCCTTAAGGACCGATATGATTCTTGCCGACTCGCTGGTACACATGACCTGTTACGTGTACTGCTTTGCCAAGTTGGGTTCTGAGAGAGACCACTCCAGTCTTGACCATCACCGGTCCTTAAGGCAAAAACCTTGTGATGGTCATAGCACATCACAAGGTCCTTAAGGGGTTAAATCTGCGGGAATCTTTTATTTGTTCTCCATGGTGCAGTTGATATCTTCCAGAATGAATCCAGTTTTCCTAGTGCATCAGCCTCGGTGTCTGACAGAGTATAAAGCAGAGTGAACTTACACTTGCAGGATCATCTGAATGTTTGTGACCTTCTTCTGAAACTTCTGGAGCTGTTGGTACTGAAACGGGTAGGAGAGGAGATCTCGCTTTCCCTGCTAACCCCAATGACGCTGTTTTTACGTGTGCCTTAGGAAGGCTGGACCCTGGAAAAGACAAAAGCAAGAACAGGTTAATGATTTTGAAGAAAACAATATAGGACAGGGGACCAGAGTCAGCAAAAAACATCCCAAATTCTCATTGATTCAAATGACTCTTTTAATGTAGAGAATGCTAAACTGGTCCCCAAGGCATCATGCACCAATGTGATGAGGGCATCTCTTGCATTTAGGGACTTAATACTTTGAGTGCCAGTGGAATGAGCAACACATTTCAGTTCTCCCCTAGGGTGCAGTTAGTTTACATCAATATTGCTTCTCTAGTTAAGAATGTAGATATATATATTGAAGGACATTTCATGTTGAGTAAAATAAGGGTACCTCTAATGCTAAAAGAGGCATATTTACAGTTATTACACTTAAACCTGTGTTTTTATACATAGCAGTGACGTTCAGTACTCATGTTCCAATTAGTTATTCTGTTATATTCAAATGGAGAGGAAAGTGTGTGACATAAAGTTCTCTATAGAATATGATAGAAACTGTGGAGTCACTTCCTGTCAGTTAGATCTATCAGGAAGTAAATGCACAGTAAATTAACTTCCTGGTTATTTGAACTTTTATAACTTTATAACAACTGACAGCTGTGAGAATGCCCTTGTTTTACTCAGCAGGAAAAGCTCTATAAGATATAGGTTTTTAGAACCAGAGTCACCTCTCTGCACACCCTGTAAAGATCTCTTTAGTTCTGTCCCAAGCCCACAGACCCCAGCTCCATCCATTGATCTTTGGTCTTTAGTCTATAACATGCAGGCATGGAAAAAGTTCTTAAAGTGGTACTGTCACGCTGTAACAAATAGATGGTTTTGAAATTACTATTAAATTCACCTGCCAGGTTTGCATGAACTAACATATAAACAAAAATAAATTGCCTATTTGTTACTAAGTGACAGTTCAACTTTAATGAAAGGGGGAGTGTGTTTGCTGGCAGTTTTTCTTACCCAGACACATTACCTGAGCCACATCTGGCTCTCCAGCTGTTGAAGACTATAACTCCCATCATCGTTGGCTGGGGATGATGGGATTTGTAAATCCCGACAGCTAGAGACCCAAAGGTTGCTTTGCCTGAGCGGAATCAAGTCGAGAGGTTTCTGAATCCCTTTAATCTTGTAAGAAACAGTCTTGCAAATATCTTGGTTATTAACTTTTGTTTGCCTGGCAAAGTGAAATGTCATCATGTGTAAGAGCCTTGAAGAAAAGGGAATTAATTCAACTTGTGTTGCAGCTTTTGTGCCAAAAACACTTGCTTGTCATCCCAACTAATTACTAGGAGCATGATAGTAGGCAGCGGGAGGCGGAAGAGTGAATAAATACATAATGAGATTGTGTTGCCATTTGATCCAAAGACTGTAGGATGCCAATATATTACATCCAATTCTTGAAAGAGAAAAAAAACAACACTATGCCAGTTCTACCAATAAACAAACACAGGTCTACGGATACACAGATTTCATTCTTAGAGCGGCAGAGGATTGGGCACCACTGGCCTTCCAACAGTTGAAGTAGTACGAAAGTAGCAGTAATTTTTTTTCTGTAAAAATATGTTATTGTGATTTTCCTAAAACAAGAAGGGAGTTGTACCAAGGTGTGATAAAGAGGTGATAAAGTGGAGATGACTTCTCCAGTTTATCACTTCTCCAGTTCCTATGTTATTCTATAGAGTCTATGCACTAAAAGTTGGAGAAATCTTATTGCATAGGTTCTATAGAATAACATAGGAAGTGGAGAAGTGATATCACTGGAGAAGTCATCTCCACTTTATCACCTCTTAGTGCATCTCCCCCTCTATGCAACAGAACTTAAAAGGAAACCTTCAGTGTGAGTTTGGAATCTTAGAGTCCTGGGGGAGATGCACTGAGGCCTGATAAAGAGGTGATAAAGTGGAGATGACCTCTCCAGTGATATCACTTCTCCAGTTCCTATGTTATTCTATGGAGCCTATTCACTAAAATTCCCAAAGTTGGAGAAATCTTAGTGCATTGGCTCCATAGAATAACATAGGAACTACGAGAAGTGATATCACTGGAGAAGTAGTCTCCACTTTATCACCTCTTTATCACACCTTAGTGAATCTCTCCCCTCTGTCTCAGCATTGCTGTAAGATTTTTTGTTATTAGGCATCAAACGTATTTTTAAAATGAAGTTGTTAGCAACAATGACAACTGGCATTTTTTTTAACTAATGCATTATATGGAAAAGTGTGAGTCACTGACTGTGGCTCCTTAGAAAGTAATGGAAACAGCAAAGAATATTGCTGTTTAAATACTGAATGACACTTAAAAAATGGGGGTGGGGTACTTTAAGGCTAAAGCAGGAAGTGTCTGCTTTGCATGTCTTAATTAGCATAATAAATAAACCTAATAAATCAAAAACGAGTTGTCTAAATAAAAATGGCTGAATTTAGACATCCCAGAGAAATGTTCCTGAATGCTGTGAAGGGTGCTTCACTGAGTGTTTTTCCGGGTGATTACTACCCTCCATTGAAGCCCATTGTTGGCAGATTTGTTGACACAGGGCTTCAATGAAGAGGGCTACGATATCCCAGAAGATATCACTGACATTGTGACCCAGTCCTACAGGTCACTGGGCAAAAACCATGTTGTTTCATTCTCTTAAAGACAGTGTCTGTGATCACATTGTAAAGAAATGCATTGTGCAGACTTCTGGTCCTGAAGAGGTTAAGTAATGTGAACACAATTCTCATATCTTTCAAATAATCTCCTTAAAGGGATAGTAACGCTTAATTTTAAGTTCCTTTAATAATGTAGGCATTAAAAAAAGAATTATATTAATGTAAGTCTTGTCTCTCAAACCTTTATATAACTGAGAGATATATTCCTCCTCCAGGCTGTTTCAGACAAGTCTGCTCTCTAGCTGACAGTAGGAGATTCCGGTTCCAGGACCGGCCAGTGGCTCTTCAGCAGAGCCGAAATTTCGATATTTAGAAATAAATATTTGATTGGAACGGTCTACAAAGTGTGCCTGGTTTGAAAGCGTGCCTGGTTTGAAAGCACAGTTTGTACACAGTTCCAATGAAATATCTATTTCTAAATAACGCTATTTCAGCTCTACTGAAGAACCTGCATCCGGTCAAATGACTGGAATCTGCTGCTGTCATCTAGAACACTGACTTCTCTGAAATAGCATGGAGGGGGAAACTTTAGCAAGTTATATCTCTCAATTATATAAAGGTTTGAGAGACAAGACTTGCATTGATGTAATTCTTTTTTTAATGCCTACAATATTAAAGAAACGTAAAATTAAACATTACTATCCCTTTAACTTGAGAAGCCTCTTAAATATACCTTTTTTGTCCTTTAAATATTAGTACTATATTGATAATTATTTTAAGACGTATTTGTTGCCTTTACAAGATAAGGAGGAGATGCAGAAGAAGCATGTTGGTAGCATTATCAGAATTAAATACAAATGACCTAAGAGAAATAAGGTCTTTTGACAGTTTTCAACAATGAATTCCATGAACTACAGTTAGTCGTGAACTATCAGATTGACTTGACCCTGTGAGACAATGGAAACATGCTCACGTATTTTGGCTTTCCCGAGTGAATTCAATTACTGAACCTTTTAAACTTAGACGCTTAGCAAGGTTGGTGTGCTTACACAATGCTGGTCCAGCCAAAAGTGATTTACTTTACTTTCAGTTTATCAGTAAATATACACAATGCTGATGGTTTTTTTAACCCTTTGAGTGCCAGATGGGCAGGGGAGGGCTGGCTTGGGGGGCATAAAATCAATTGCCCTCTGGGCTGGTCATATGTCTGGGCTGGTAGGCCACTGCACCTCACTAAATCTCCCGACTGGTGCTGTAAATGGAGCTACACTAGTGATACCACAGAGCTTACAATTGAAATGGAGCTACACTAGTGATGCCACAGAGCTTACAATTGAAATGGAGCTACACTAGTGATACCACAGAGGTACAATCCAAATGCAGCTACACTAGTAGCATAAATCATTTCCCTTGTAACCTCTATAGTATCTCTAGGTAAGCTTTACTTAAATTGTAAGTAGTGGCGCACTAGTGTAGCACCATTTCAACTGTAAGCTTGACTTACATTACAACATTAATGCCAATTTTAAAATTAACAAAAGGGGGTGGGCTGGAACAGTGGCCTCAAACGATAACAGAAATGGGCCACAATGTATTTGACTCCTGAGCCACAAGTTGCCAGCCCTCCCCTGCAGATGGGTACCCAATGAATCGTTTTGCAATGCATCGTGTACTCCTCAGGAATCCTGGATAAAGTCAACATGTCACCCAAAGATAAGTGGAGTTAATGTTAAAGAGAACTAAAAAAATACCTATATAGTGTTAGAATTTGGATTTAACATACAAACTTTTAGAGAAATTAATCTTCTCTGGTGGCATTGTGTGGCACTTTATGATAATTAGTGATGGGCTAGGACAATATTACCATACACTGTGTTGTAAATGACTGTAGACAAAGCCCACACAATGGGGGCATTTCTAATAGCATAATGTGCAGTAATATTGACATAAAACAGAAGTAATTAGCATAATGCACAGGGACTTGCAATAAACTTCTACACTGTGTCATCAGAACATAAAGGGTACAGCCTTAAAAACTATTTATTTTCCAGAAAAGTGGCTGTTATTATGTAGACAGGTTTTAATTCTCTGTAAAACAAACTAACCTGGTCTTAAGGTAACATGTTCACTTTAATATGACTCAGCATAGGCTACATCTGCTACAAATGCTACATTTCCTTTGTTAGGGTTTGATGTTCAAAAAGTCGTCATAATGAAAATATTGTCGGATCGAGAGTAGGTGGTAAAAGGTGGATAATATTTTCAGAAGTAAATCCGTCACGTTTGAAAATGTGCCAGAAAATTCAAAATGACGGTGACAAGATCTTGATGAATATTGCCCATAAATATTCTGTTAAGTTATGTTAAAAAAATATATCTTTAACTTTGTCTTTGAATCGAAAACAAATACTTTTTTCTCCATAAAATGACAAATTTTCAAATACTTTTTTTTATTTACCAGTTAACACCATACTACTGCTTCTCACTCCCTTCTGCTAATAGTCATTTTATATGCCTTTTCCAAGTTTGGACCATTTTTATTTTGTCAAGAAAAAAATTACGTTAACCAGACAAAAAAGTGACGGCTAAAAGAATATTTTTTTTCTTAAAGGGTAGTAATGTTTCATAATAAAAGCAGCTCTAATTAATCATCATAGTATTTGGACTTTGGAGAGTGTTATTTCAATTCTGTCAGAGTTGTAGTTCAAGAGTAATTCAATGACAAAGTATCCCCCTCCCGCCCCTTTTACTGATGTAACACTGCTCAGCCAGATCAGAAGGGAGGTGCCCAGGTAGATTGCAGAGAGGGACAATCTTCAATTAAGATAAGGGAAAAACCTGAAAAACTTGTCAAGGGGAGCAGGGCTTTCATTGTTCTCATAGGAAGAAGATTGTCCCCTGCTGTTATCTGTCTGGTCTGTGGACTGCATTCCACATCTGAGAAGAGATGGCTTACACTAGGTAAAAGGGGTGGGAGGGGAAACTTTGCTTGTGAATATCTCTCATGGTTTGAGAGATAAGACTTATATCGTTCTTCATGGTTTTTTTAATGCCTACACAATAAAATAAAGATAAAACGAAGTATTACTATTCCTTTAAAACACCCTTCAATATGATATATATTACAAAGTGTGAGAGCATAGTAAATGCAGGAGATAGACTAGAATGTAATTATTGTCTACTCTATGGATGATACTGAAGGTGATGTTTTAAGAACTGGATCGATTTTTGGGAAAAACCAACTTTACCATGGTGAGAGAGAAAAATTCCCATGGACTTCATTAGGCTCATTATCCAGTTAAATGCTAAAGAGGTCACCAGAGTGTTACATCGCAGTGTGTTGGAGATCTCTCTAGACTCCAAGAAGCGATAAAGAGGTGATGAAGTGGAGAAGACTTCTTCAGCGCTATCACGTCTCCTATTCCTATATTATTCTATGAAGCCAATGCACTAATATTCCTCCACCATTACAGACAATCAGTACTGACACCTCTATATTAACAGCTCAATTTTTATTGCAGGCACCTCCACATTTTTGAAAAAATGTAGTGCTTGTCAGTAAATTTACAGGTATTTTGCAACTCCGTGCTTCTCAATGAGTTGAAGATGTTTCTAGCATCTAAAAGGGTTAAAAATACGAAGGTGAACAATTTATATCAGCTATAGTACAAAGATAGCAATTTGCTCCAGAACAAAATTGCTTCAGCAAAATATTATGCTCTGGACATAAAAATATTGTGTGGACATTTTTGCATCTGTTATTGCTGCAGGCTGGGTGTCAGGAGAGTTTGATAATTTACCAGCTAAGTGGATTGTACATAATCACCTCTATGAGTTATAATAAGTTTATCCTGCTTTGTTGATTAACAACATGTCCTCAGCAGTTTGCAAGCACTTCCTATTCTGCACGATAAGCGATTTTTAACGAGATGTATTTTTGGAAAATTTACATTTCTCTTTCACGCACATATTGGGTTTATGAAATCCTTTTTTTCTGCCTAGTTTTATTAATCTTGTTCATGTTAACATATGAATGCAGCGACATAATTAGGAATAACGAGATTTTTGTGGTGGCTGGTGGCCGATCGATGCTTTCTGCAGAGGCTTGGTAAAGGCCCAGCTGAACATTCGAACTGACATCTCTGCTTGTTTAACCCTTTAAGGCCCAGAGGAGTGCCACTGCACACAGCTTTGGTCCTTAAGGGGTTAACATTTAAATGGCTATATTTTCAAACAACTCCAAATTATTTGTTAGGTTCTGAGCTTCATTAGTTTACTTTTATATGGATGAATGTGTTTTGTTAACTTGTAAACCCTTTGAGTGCCATTGGTGTACCCCTCTGGCACTCAAAGGGATAAAAAACAGGTCCAGCTTTACATAATAGGTGCCCCTAGGAAAGGCACTCTAGTGCCTAATGCCCCACTCTCACTTGACCCTGCCCCCAGTCCAAGCCCCTCTTTCCTGAACCATAAAATACCCTTGGCCTATAACAAGCAATTAAAAAAAATGCATTAACCCCTTGGTTGCTAGGAGATCACAAAACCATTGCTCCATAATGCATTGGAGATCTATCTAGCAACCAAGGGGTTAAACAATAGCCTATAAAGGGATAAAAAACTGGTATAAGGGACATTTACATTGCACTGGCCATGCCCACAATTCAGAATGTGGGTGTGACTAGCACAGCTGAGGCACCGCCCCTCAAAATTTGGAGCCCTACAAAGCTGCCTATTCTGCCTATTGGGAAATCCTGCCCTGCAGAAATCTATTAATGGTAATGTGCATACACATACAGTATTATTATAAATATTTCAAGCCTTTCTACAATACATAGGAATCACACAATGAAGCCGAATACTAAGAAGAAGTACAAAAATTCTGATGGAAACCATGCCCGCTGTAGCGTTATTTAAAAAATAAATAAATAAATAAAAAAACTGGTGATTTTATTCCTTTGAGTGCCATAGAGGTATCCAACGCATTGCAATGAGTTGGATACCTCTATGGCACTCAAAGGGTTAACATATGAGTTGCTTGGGAATTTATATTTGTCCCGTGTGGTGAAATGAAGTTAGTTTACCTCAGAATAGCTCCATTTCTTCTTGGTAGATCAGTCTCATTAGGAAGCACCCACAACAATGCAGTTGTACTGCAGAATGAAACTAAAACCAGGGGGAGATGCACTAAGGAGTGATAAGGAGGTGATAAAGCGGAGATGACTTCTCCAGTGATATCACTTCTCCAGTTCCTGTGTTATTCTATAGAGTCAATGCACCATGCATTCTCCAACTTTGAAGATCTTAGTGCATAGGCTCCATAAAATAACATAGGAATTGGAGAAGTCATCTCCACTTTATGACCTCTATATCACGCCTTAGAGAATAACCCGCTATGTTTGATGTTTCTCTCTGTGTGGTCCCCTGATGAAGCCAGAACAGGCGATTCGAGTTGGGATGCCGTGCTGAGTCTGTGTAGTTTCATGTAGCGTCTTTCATTTTCATGGTCCTATATCTTTGTCAAACCTGATAAATATTGGTCTTCCTTATCCCTATAAATAGTATATTGTTTTTTCATTTGATGGGCCCCATCTTTTGTATTTATAACTTGATTTTTGGGTCTGTACTTAGAAGGGTTCAAAATTTCTACTCCCCACTAGCCAATGGCGAGTGAAAATTTAGCCCTGGCGAATAGAAATTCAGCCCTGGTGGGTATGTTATGGCTTGCAGTGGCGAGTAGAAATTCAGCCCTGGTGGGTATGTTATGGCTTGCAGTGGAGAGAACTTTTCAGGTCTGGCTAGTAGCAAAGGAATTCAAATTTTTAGTCCTGACTTAGTACTTTATGGTATGGTGAGGTTACTATAGCTCATGTATTGGGATTGTTGGATTTCCATCTAAAAATTGTTACTTTGACTCTGAACATTGACAGGTGTGATTTGTTTTTCTTTTGACCACAATATATTGTATTTATATATTTCTTGAGTGACATATATATATATATATATATATATATATATATATATATTGCTACGTTTGATACTCACAGCCTCGTTTTGTGTTTTTAATTGTTTTTATTGAGCCATATTGTCATTTATTTAATTTTGATGCAAAATAAAGATTTTCCTTGATTATTCTACCTTTGGTCATATGTGCCTCATAAGAGACATTCTGTTTCTTTGTTTTCCTAGTCTCTCTGTGTGATGACACGGACTGAAATGCTGAACACGATGTTACTTTTCTTCTTCACTATAAACTTATAATTGTTAAGACCTGTCAGTGCTTCCTTTTTATCTGTATGACTGAAGTTTAGCAGTCGGACAATATCCATCCAATAGGTGAAGATGTTTCAGTCAAGAGAGCCAACTGTTGTCCAACTATTGAGATCCATGGGAGAACTCAATCTTAGGCTACCTCTCTCAACACAAATGTGATAGTAACAGACCCTTTTTATTGTGGCAGCTTAAAGGGATAGTAATGTTTCAAAATAAAAGTAGCTCCAATTACTCTTCATAGTATTGGGGCCATGGGGAGTGTTATTTCACTACTGTCAGAGTTGTAGTTCAAGAGTAATTGAATTATAAAGTATCCCCCTACCGCCCCTTTTACTGATGTAACATTGCTCACCTTAGAAAAGAAAGGATGTGTCCAGATGGCTTGCTGAGAGGGACAAACTTCAATTAGCATAAAGGAAAAACCTGAAAAACCTGTCAAGGGGACTAGGCTTTCATATTACTCACAGTAAGAAGATTGTCCCTTGCTGTGAGCTGTCTGGTCTTAAGACCAGATTCCACATCTGAGGGGAGGTGGCTTACACTAGGTAAAAGGGGAGGATACTTTATCATTCAATTACTCTTGAATAACAACTCAGTATTGAAATAACACTCTCCATGGCCCAAATACTAGGAAGATTAATTGGAGCTGCTTTTATTTTGAAACAATATTATCCCTTTAAACAGTAATAACATTTGAACAAATCATTAGCAAAAACAGCCTTCAAAATATATATATTTCATAATATAACTTTTCTGCTCCTTTAAAAAAAATAAATAAATAAATAAAAAAACAGCAATAGCAGATCTAATTTGTTTTTCATTCATACCCTTTAATATCTATAAATGTTTTAACAAACAGTTCACTGATAAGAGATATATCAAGTAAGTAATGCTTTAAAAGTGTTTCAGTATTCAAAACTAAAGCTGATCTTCACCCAGCTCTTCCGTTAAGTATTATCAGTGATCTTTCTGAGGGTTGCTAAAATGTGAAACTACTGTTTTCTGAAGAAAGAAAAACTGCTATTTTTCAGTACAGGTAATTTAATATTTAATATTAGAAATGGTTCATAAAACAGTGGCATAATAAAATAAGTGGTTCAGAAAAGGTCTCAATTTGAGAGGCATGATTCGACAAAATGTCATCATTTAGATACTTGATACTTTCACACTGAATACGTTTTGAAGAATTATTTAATTTGCCTACCTTCTATTGTACAAGTTCCTTTATCATATCTGCATGCACACACACATACACACACAAACAGGGGAGAGCTGGCAACTTGTGGCCCAGGGGGCAAATTGAGTGAATTGGCCCATTTCTATATCGCTCATGCCCACTGTCCCAGCCCACCCCCTTTTGTTAATTTTAAAATTGGCGTTAATGTTGTGAAGTAAGGCAAGTGATACCACAGAGCTTACAGCTGAAATGAGGCTACACTAGTGCTACTACAAAACTTACAGTTTAAGTAATGCTACACTAGTGATACTATAGAGCTTACAAGGGAATGGGTTATATTACTAGTGTACCTCCATTTGGATTGTTCCACTGTGGTGTCGTTTGTGTATCTCCATTTCAATTGTAAGCTCTATGTTATCACTAGTGTAGCTCCATTTACAGCAGGAGCAGTGGCCCACTATCCCAGACATATGACCGGCCCAGGGGGCAATTGCCTCCCTGCCCCCCAGGCCAGCCCTCCCCTGCACACAAACACACAAATATACATACACCCACTCATACACAAACACACACACAGACAATACATAAACAGGCACACATCAACATATAAAAATACACACAGATATGCATACATGCCCACACAACAACACACACACACACACACACACACACTTAAAAACACACAGAAACACATAAAAACACACACACAAACATGCCTCTTTAACTCTTTCAGGGTGGAGTTGCTCAAACGTGCTTTCCTTAGAAGTAACACTGAGTATGTGTTTGAGCATGCATGCTTGGGTACATGATGAGGTGTGTGTGCGCATATTATGATGCCATCCTTACAACTTGGGAAACAAGGGAACATTAACACTCAGCAAAGAAATACGGAACACGGAGTGGAAACATGTCAACAGAAGCTTCTGCACCATCCGGATATAAGATTTGCTTTCATTTCTGCGGAAAGGAGATATTTCTGAGGAAATTAGAAATATAGGTCCTCTTCCATACAAATTCCTATGAGGGGAAAATGCCATCCATTGTACTAGCCTACTTTTAATTCCTTGAATGCTAGAAAGATCTCCAATGAATCACATTTCGCACCAGTGGGTGTACCTGTGTTTTATTCCAATTATCTTCTTTCTACATGAACCAATGCATTGGAGACCTCCCAAGCATTCAAGTGGATAAAGAACAATTTAAATAAATGGGAATTTTTGGAATATTTTTTGTCCCCCTACAGTGCAGTTGGTTTGCCCCTGAAACACACAAAGTGACTATCTTTAGTAATGATGATACATTGCAGGGGGGGCATGTAAAAGGGGGCGGGTGAATGAGGAGGGGCTTGGGGGGAATGCATTTATGAAAGGGGAACAGGAAGTTGAATGGTTAGAGGGTAGAACAAGCAGTAGGGGTAAAATCCTGCCCTTCCTTCCATGGACTGGAGGTTAGTGCTGAGATTGTTGGGCAGTGTTCTAACATAGTTTGGGAGATTTAAATGATAACATAAATAAATGGCCCTTAGCGAGAAACCTTAACATAGTTTGCATCAGATGAATGTCGAGGAGCTGGAGCTGGGTCGTTCTGACGCAAGGTGTGGTAATTGGTTACCTCTGTTTGGGAGGTTGTTGGTAATTATTGGTGAACTTTAAGCATAAGCCCATTCAGTTTGGACATGCTAAGGGTGTTGGCATTGGGATAAGTTATGTTATCCAATGAACATGTGTAAACAGTATAATTAATTGTAAATTATGTTAATAAAGGTTGGCCTGTTCAATCCAATATGGTGCAGTGTCCCTCATTTATACCTATGCCTTTTATGTGTCTCCATACAAACACCCTTTTAAGCTTTTCAGATGAACAAAATATGATTAGATCATACAGATGCAGCATCAGTTCTCAGCCCAGACATAAACTTTCTGTTTTCAATAATCTAGGCCTCAGGATCAGACAAATAAACAGCTACACCAGATGTACTGATGCTTAGAGCGAAGTTGCAATTACAGATTCAGAAGTTGAATTATACCATGTATCACAGCCTGAGACGTCTTTCACCCAGAGAATCAGAACAACACAAGTTCTTATTTGATTTATGCTTCCTAATGAATCACATAACACTGCCTACAAACATCTCACCACCTCCATACACAGAACACATCAGAAACAGACTGGCAGGTTTTGTACATTATTATTATTATTTGTAGAAAATTAATCTGCTGCTGCTGCTAATGTTCAAAATTGGGCATAACAAAGAAATAGATGACACTGGAAGGGAGTGCTGCAAGTGATGCACTCATCTCAAACAGCCAAGAATGCCCAGGAATAGTTGTAATAAAAAAATAATTTATTTCACCTAATTAAAAACATGTCCATGTAATCAAATAACACTATAAGTATAGTATTACAACTATTCCTGGGCATTCTTGGCTGTTTGAGATGAGTGGATCCATTGCAGAACTCCCTTCCAGTGTCATCTTGTCTGTCGGAGCTCTTGACCGAGCTGTTGGGGGTTGCTCCAGATCCGCACTGGCCATGGGTCTTGGTGAGTTCAATCTGAAGCTATTGTTATATCATTTGATTGTCAGTTGTAGCAGTTTTGAGTCTTTGTTTATTCTATAACCCCGAAATATGTGGAAATTTGCCTTACTCCTTTCCATGGAAATTCTTAGTGGGGAGAAACGCAGGAAAAATGTATGGAATTGCGTTCTGACTTTTACACGCTGATGCATGTACACATAGACCATGACGCATTCATAAATCATCGTGCATACACATACGCACACACTCATTTGCTCCTTTCCACCTTGTTGAAGAGATCATGGAAGGTACCTTCTCACTGGAGCTGGAAGGCCCTATTTTAAGGTGAACCTCATCCTGTGATGGAAAATTGACAACACCCCTACTAATGAAGGTTCAGACTTTTTCAAACAATGGCCTAAAATCTCTAGTCAAAGCCTAAAATAATTTGTGCATTAAGGCTGATCTACCAAAAAAGAATTTCAGCAATTCTGGAGCAAAGCGATTGTACTTTAGGAAACAATAAAAAGTTCCAAAATATGTTTTCATTAGTTAATTGAGAATTAGGTCTATTCCACTTGAATTTTCAAACAAATCTGACAATGTTATTTGAAGAATTTCAAAACTAAATCAGGCATTTCACAGTTATTTTAGAAACTCACAAGCAATACAATATGACAATAATTCTACAAAGGAATAAATGTGGTAAAAAATAAAACACAATCTCAGAGTGATCAAATTCTTCCATAAACTTCCCTTAACCCCAGTTTACTTGAAAATTCAGCTGATTATTTTACTAGCTTAAGGGAATTTTCTCTTGTAAAGAAGAAGTATGGAATTTATGTAGGATCTATAATGCAGTGAGCTTAACACTCCATCAAACATTTTCAATTTAACTTGAAAGGGGACTAAACCAAATCACTTATACGACCGTGTTTATGATTATTACAATGGAATGACAGCACAGTCGCCAGTACTGCAAGAACAAAAAAAACTCACAGCTCATCTTCTGGGTAGGTAAGGAGAGGAGAGCTGAGTTTTCACACGCAAATATACATATTATATGGAACTGACCATAATAAGTACAGTTGTTCAGGGATGGTCAGATGGTTCAGTTTCCTTCCTGTGTGGTTTTCCATTAAACAGGAAAGATGTTTCTCCTTTCTGTGGAAGATCCCAGGAGAAGGAATACGTTTTATCCTGAAAGGTTGAACCTATTGATTTTACACATCATCATGCACTCACACATAAGTCACCAGGCATGCATGTACAAACACGTCGCATTGTCAAGGGAAGATGTCAGTTAAAATGGCTTCCACCAGGAATTACTTTGGGGGGCAAATAAAGACAGTTTCCTCCTATTTCCTCCCATGGATGCATTTTTATCCATCACTATGTATGCAGAAGGCATTATCAGAGCTTTTTATAGTTAAAACAGGAGCAAATATAGAAAATTGTGAAAATATGGACACTATGCAAATGTACCTAGAAAAAACAGCATATAATTGAGTTTCTTGTGGTTGCTGGGTGGCAGTAGCAGGAACTGGGGGCTGTACATGATCTGGTGGCTTCTCTTCTATCCTGTTACTGACTACTATGAGAACAAGCTCTACATAGGAGATTTAATTCCCACAGATCCAGTGTTAATAACAAAAAGACAGAGACACCAGTGGGAGAACATTTTTGCCAAAATGGGCACAGTGTCAAGGATATTAAGTTAACTGTATTGATGGGACTGTTTCGCACTCAGAGGGACAGAAAGGTATGGGAGGTAAAATTAATGTTAACATTTAATGCAATTTGTAGTGGTTTGAACAGGGATAAGGAATTTATGTCAAAATATAATTTCTAAGCAAAAGCCTACAGCACCTGGTATTCCCAGGCGGTCTCCCATCCAAGTACTAACCAGGCCCGACCCTGCAAAATATAATTTAGTTGACTGACCTTTCCAACAGACCCAAGAGCATCGTAAATACCTCTAAAGCCTCAGAGGAAGAGTGCAATTTACCACTGACTGATCAAAGATATCTGGATCTGGACTGCATTCTGTTATCTGATTTCCATGCTAAACAATGTGATGTGTACTTGTATTTAAGAGAGATGTTTTCATATTTATCTGTATAACATGCCTGAGGAAGAGACCTAAGGTCTTGAAAGCTTGCATTTAAATCTGCTTAGTTAGCCAATAAAAGGTATCAAAAACTATATTTGCCTCCTGTACTATGAGAACAAGTACATAGTAGCCAGGTAATTATTGTCAGTTTAGATATCAGGGTTAGGTAGTAGAGTTAGGTTTCAGTATTACTGTTCGCTTTTATGGTTACAGTTAGGTTTTAATGTCTGGTTTGTGTTTAGGATTAATGTTTATACTTTTGGCTTATCAACATAAGGGTAGATGTTTTTATAACTAGACAAATGTGTCTTTTAATCTGAATAAAACATTTTCTTCAGTAACTACTGAGAGACCCTGAGAGTAGACAGGGGTTAAGAATATTCATGTTCTCTATATGTCGGATTTATCTGACAACGATAAATGTGAGTGCAATCTCAATGATTTTATTATTGTGATTACCGAATTATGCTATTTGGGCGCCCTATCTTTTGTGTTTCTTTTTCTACATATTGCCATTTGGGGAGAGCGTGTGGTTGAGTAAGAGCTTCCTGAGATAATATGTCTCAAAATATAACTAAGATGTTAAAGCCAAGTTTTGTATAGGCAAGATCTTACAATTTTTCCTTGTGAGTACCCACCTTGAGGTGATTAGGTGGTGGTGTGTTGCATCGGGGTTTATTTGCACTAGGGGTGCCCCCCCTTTTGTGTCTCCTGTTTTGTTTTTTATAGGATTAGTGTTTGTATTTTTGACTAGCGGGCTTAGAAAAAATTCTTGGTACATATATTCCAATCGTGATGAGTCATATACAGCATCCCAAATGGATCTTACACAGTAAAAAATAATAACACCTTACCTGTTTGAGACAAAAGTGGTGTGTAAGGGACTTTAGGTTCCATTGCAGTCATTGGAGGAGGTAACAAAGGATTTGCAAAGCTGCGGAGCGGATGTGTCGGCCGGACACAAGCAGTGGGAATAGTTCTGCTTGGGGCGTCCTCATTACTGGAGTGTTCTGGTTGTGTGTGTGATAACATTGATGACTGCTGTGAAGCTTGAATGTCACTCCCAGCTGAAAGAAGATTGCAAAAATGTGATATTAGTGAAACATAGCTATATTATTCTACTAGTTGAAGAGCCTGTTACACGGGCCACAGTGCCACTGCCAGCCGGTCGCGAGGCAGTCATGCGCAGTAGAGACTGTCCGTGCCGCAGCTGATACAGAGCTGGACGCTCCTTCGGAGATCCCCGCTCTGTATCAGCCTCATCACGGGTAGTCTCTACTGCGCGTGACTGTGTCGTTACACACATTTTAGCGAATTATTATATAGGATGTTACACTTTAACTTTTTCATCTATAGTAATGGAGATTTCCCATTAAATATTTTGAGAATTTAATAACCACTTCTTATTTTGACAAGGGGTTATAGCAGAAGTTTCTCATTAGAGCAAATAACAGTTACACTTTCTTACATGAGCTTCAGTTAATTTGTACTTAATAAGTGTTAGCAGCTGTTTTTTTGTAACAGGTTCCCATTGAAGGCAATGAATAATTGTGTACATAAAATGCTTGATAAAGTTATTAACTGGAATGAAGTTCATTGTTATATATTTGATGAGGTTGAAAAAAAAGTCTGTTTTGTTCATTCTTTGCCAGAGTCTGATCCAGAGGAAGGCAATGCAGACGGACATCATTTCCAGTTATGTCTGAAGTGGGTAAGAATATTCCTTCCTGACTGAAAGGGAATCGTGTTTCTACCTGAACCAATGTCCTACCTGTGTCATAATCATTCTCATTATTGTTATTAGATAAAAACATATCCAATATTTTTTTAAATATCTGGGATTAAATTAATTATTACAATTAGGTGGAGGAGCATGGCCATCCATACAAAATAGTTAATACATACTACAACATTTCTCAAACTTTTTTGACATGATGCCCCATTTCAATTGCTGACAACAGCAGCTAGACATGTGGGAGCTCAGCCCTCATGTGGATAACTATGTCCACTACCAGAGGGACTTTTTCAATGAAAAAAAAATATACACAGTCAGGGAATGTTTGACGGAGACACTAAGGGCTGGATTATATTACAGGTGCTAATTTTATCTCTGCTTTTATCTCCAGGTTTCTCCAAAGACTTCAATAGGAAGATGTTTGATAAAACGGGTGTTAACATTTAGCACCTGCAATAGAATCTATTCCTATTAGTCACCTGTGTTCTGGCAGGGATATTAGTAAATCATGCACTGCTGGAAGCTCTTAAGGGCCATGGTTGGCTGCATCTGTTCTACACACATTTCTGGCCTATGTACATTATGAAAACCATTTTACAGTGTTTCCCTGATGAGTAAAACAAGGACATTATTTACTACTGCTGGAATGTGAATCATTCAAAAGTTATAATAGTTTAAAGCTTTAAGGAATAGAGGTGTGTACAGGTGGTTGCTGCAAAATGTTTTGCACACCTCTCTGGTTCTTTGTGGGTTAATCAATCTGCTAGAAACAGTGTTAACTGGTGTACAGAATGATTTTAGTTTCTTAGAATGCACTCTATGAGTCCTAGACTAGTTCCTCCATGCTAAGTAATAGAAACAGTGCCACATGGTGGCCGCAATAGAACGGTGTGGTTTAATTAAACAAACAACATTTGAGTTATAATAACTATTGAGTGAAATATCTCCCATCAGTGGGGGTACCTATATTTTGCTCAGTGCTGTAAAAAAAATCTATCTATCTATCTATCTATCTATCTATCTATCTATCTATCTATCTCTCTATATATAATCCAAAAGAAATGCACTCACAGGTGCTTTGCAGGTTTAAAAAATGTGCTAGTTTATTCCATCAACATTTTGGCCCCAACCTGAGCCTTTATTAAGATGCTTAAAGGCATAGTAATACTTTGTTTTATCTTTATTTTATTTTGTAGGCATTAAAAAAACATGAAGAACAATATAAGTCTTATCTCGCAAACCTTTATGGTTTGAGAGATATTCACAAGCAAAGTTCCCTCTCCCACCCTTTTTACCTAGTGTAAGCCATGTCTTCTCAGATGAGGAATCCAGTCCATAGACCAGAGAGATAACAGAAGGGGACAATCTTCTTCCGATGAGAACAATGAAGGCCCTGTCCCCCTTGACAAGTTTTTCAGGGTTTTCCCTTATCTTAATTGAAGATTGTCCCTCTCTGCAGTCTACCTGGGCACCTTCCTTCTGCTCTGTCTGAGCAGTGTTACATCAGTAAAAGGGGTGGAAGTGGATACTTTGTCATTGAATTACTCTTGAACTATAACTCTGACTCTCCAAAGTCCAAATACTATGATGATTAATTAGAGCTGCTTTTATTATGAAACATTACTATCCCTTTAAAAATTAGTTTTCAAACACCAAACTTTCACTACTGCTAAAAAAACTGTAAAGAAAAAAAATAACATTTGCACCTTTTAGACACTCAAAATATTATGGAGTAATTAAGCACCATCCTAAAATTGCCAAAGAAAATAACTTTGTTGAATATAAAATCTCCCATTCAGACTTAAATCATCCCTCCAGGTTCAGTAATAATTATCGAAATGTTTAAAAGTAATTGCTACAAAATTATAGACAAAGCACTTTTTAAATGGAAATGTGAAAATATTGCTCAAAACACCCATAATATTGAAATGACTGCACTGCAGAACGATAAAATAACCAAAAAGATTTCCATATCCCTAAAGATAATAGATCATACTTTGGGTTATTCTGCATTTAGAACAATAAAGAGTTTCATTGCCTCAATGACAATTGATTACACTTTATATTAGCAATTTATACGGCTTATAACTTAAAAGTAAAATTTGGTCTGTTAGCTTTTTTTTTCCCCTACAGGTAATTTTCAAGTGAATAAATTATATTTTTTATGACTAATTATACTGAACTACTGTATAATATTTGTATTGCAGATAATCTTTCACTATTTTGCAATTTACAAATGATATTAACTCTTAAGATACTGGAGAAATTTCTCACACTCCCATCCTAGACTTCAATGATGACATTCAGCTAATAATATCATTTTATAAAGGCAAATGGATTCATTTATCCCTCTGAATTACCGCAGCCATTACAATTCACAGATTAACCTTTGGCTCTGAAAATATGCTAAATATAATGCAGGCGGATGACAGACCACATATTTCTTGATGGTAGATATTCAAAATGAGCTGAGCTGCATTTATATCTGAGGTGCTCCTAGGCAAAAGGAACCCAAAATGCCCTTAGATCTACCCATGACCACACCCCACTCCTCATAAACCCCACCCATCCACTGTTGCCTGGTAGAGAGGTCTGCAACTCATTGGTTTTCAATGTTTCTGGACCTTCTCTAACATTCAGTTTGTTAATCCTTTGAGTGCCACAGAGGTATCCAATGCATTGAATCGCAATGCGTTGGATACCTCTGTGGCATTCAAAGGGTTAAATAATGGCCAGTAAAGGGGTCTGTAAACTGGTGTATAAACATATCACAGTAAACCAGGGGCAACATGAGTGTTCTGGCCACACCCACAACTCAAATGTGGGTGTTGCCAGCATGATTGAGACAACCCTCAGAACCTGGTTGTCTAGGTAGTTGCTTAGTTTGCCTACTGGGAAATCTGGCTCTGAATATGAAATGCCTTTATATCCCTTATATGAATAATTACTGAAGAGGAACAAGTTAATGACAATATTCTTTGATAGAATCATAACAAAAATTAAAATAACTTTTAAGAAACACATGTGTAAGACATCAATTTTATTTAGAAAATCTCTTCATAGATGGTATTTAAAGCAGAAATTTCACCATTGGTAGTCGCCCTTCAATAGTTAGGCAGGTGGTGACCAGCTTAATAATAGTTATATTACCTCTCACAAAGACCTGATTCTACAGAAACCCGTAATCTTCCAAGACTGATGGTCAGGTTAGTGCAGTCTGTGTGTCTGTGACGGCAGTCCCTTCCGGTGCCTTTCGGCACAGTACAATGCTTTTTAATGGAGACCGGGACTGACAGCGCAGGCAAGCAGACAAGATGTCTGAGCTGATGCCTGGCTTCCGGTCTCAGAAGATAAAGGATTTCTGTAGAATCGTGTCGTTCTGAGAGGTAATATTACTATTAGTGAGCTAGTCACCACCTGTCTAATTATTGCAGGGCCACTTTACCTCTGGTGGTAGTTCCGCTTTAAAAGTAAGATGAAGGCAGTTTACCTGGAAGACAATATAAGATATTTTGTTTGGGCAACCTTGAAATTGTCATTAACCCCTTAATGACCCTTGACGCTCCTAACACGTCATGGGTTGTTTTGCGTTAACGACCCATGATATGTCAGGACCGTAATGGAATTCCGGGGTCTCTGCGCGGCTGCACGCCATTCGGGGAGCCCAGTCTGTAGTCCTTAAGTGCCAGCCGTGACCGGTCCTTAAGGGGTTAAAGGAACATTAACTTGCCCTAATAATAATACAGTTACCCTAATCTGAGTGAATTAGCACTATGAAATTAATCTTTAATTAGATCTGGGTGTCATGCCCACGGGAGTAGACATGTTTTTGTTTGTTTTGATTTTTTTTTCCTGGACTTCAGGATCCCAGACTCTGTTTTAAGTTCTAAGAGGTTGTAGAGCTCAAGGTCTTTATGTTCAAAAGAAAAGCACAGGCTTTCTGGGGCAAAAAATTTTCGCTAAAGGAGAGAGCTAAAAATTCCCCCCAAAATTCCCATTGATTTAAATTGGGATTTTACCGCCTTGATTGCCAGGGAGATTCCCATTGTATTGCTTCGCAATGCATTGGAGACCTTTTTAGCATTCAAGGAGTTAAAATCCCCATTTAAATCAATGGGACTTTTAGTTCTCCCCTTACAGTGCAAATGGTTTGCCCCAGGACTCCTCCGCTTATCTTTTGAACATACGGCCCTTAGTGCATAGGCTCCACAGAATACCATAGGGGCAGGTGAATATATCACACTAGGGACCTTGGAGGAATGCACTAAGGCGTGATTAACCCCTTCGTGACCACTGACGTGCCTGGCACGTCATGGAGTTCAAGGCTCCCGTCGCGGCTGCACGCCTGAACCGGAAGTAAAAAAAAAAGCCCCGTGGTCACCAAGTGCCGGCCGCGTGTGCGCGCACTAGTCTTTAAGGGGTAAAAGAGGTGATAAAGTTGAGATGACTTCTCCAGTGATATCACTTATCTACTTCCTATGTTATTCTATGGAACCAACGCACTAAGATTTGGCTCCATAGAATAACATTGGAACTGGAGAAGTGATACCACTGGAGAAATCATAATCACTTTATCACCTCTTTATCACTCCTTAGTGCAGGGCTGTACAAGTTCAGTCCTCAAGGGCCACCAACAGGCCGGATGTAAAGATTTCCCTGATTAAGCACAGGGGAGTTAATCAGTGGCTCATTCATTGTGACTGACTTCCCTGTGAAAAGGAAACGTTGCCATCTCTACTCAGACAGCTCATAAAAATGTTGAGGGGTAGAACATATTTTCAGAAGATTTGACAACGTTTTTTTTCACTTGCTGAGTTCTGTACTCTTTAAGGTGTACAAATTAATAACTATTGCTATCAAAAAAAGTTGCCTTCACTTTGAAGGGCAATTTGTATCGGTCGGCTATGAAATGTTATAGTTTGAGGCGCTGTTTGTTTCCAAGGCTGTACAGCATTTTTCCGTTGTGCTTTGAAGTGTACTTCTTTTGATGGTATAATGTTTTATAACAGAAGCCGAAAAGAATTTCTTAAATCATCTTGTGAGCGTTTGTAACTTTGATGAGAACACTGTTCTTGAGATCGCTCTCCCACCTCTGTATATATTAAACATCTTGCAATAATATTTTCCAAGCAGTCATACAATGGCCATGTAGACACTTTGGAAAAAAATATGGCCGCACGATGCACAGTAACATCAAGGACAAGGCAGTGAAACAAAGCAACATTAGATGGAACCTTCAAAAATAAGGAATAGCACCAAACCCATCTCCCACCCCCCCAAAAAAAAACACACACAAAAAAAAGTTTTTGGCAGAGATGAAGTCAAATTCAGATAATACAGAGCTAAGAGCAATACTCCAGAATTGGTGTAATTCTGCTACAAATTAATAACCATGGGGGCAAATAAAAATTCCTTGTGATTTAAAGGGATAGTAATGTTTCAAAATAAAAGCATCTCCAATTAATCTTCATATTATTTCAGCCATGCAGAGTGTTATTTCAGTACTGTCAGAGTTGTAATTCAAGAGTAATTGAATGATAAAGTGTCCCCCTCCCACCCCTTTTACTGATGTAACACTGATCACCTCAGAGCAGCAAGACTGTCTGGATGGATCACAGAGAGGGACAATCTTCAGTGTGCATAAGGAAAACCTGAAAAACCTGTCAAGGGGGCAGCGTTTTCCTTATGATCACAGTAAGAAGATTGTGCCTCTCTGTGACTTGTCCATTTCCAAGAACAGATTCCACATCTCAGGTGAGCAGTGTTACACTAGGTAAAAGGGGTGGGAGGGGGATACTTTATCATTCAATTACTCTTGAACTACAACTCTGACAGTATTGAAATAACACTCTCCATGGCCCAAATACTATGAAGATTAATTGGAGCTGTTTTTATTGTGAAACATTACCATCCTTTTAAACAAAGAGATAGCAATGCTTAATATTCAGAAACATACTCTCTCTCTCTCTATATATATATATATATATATATATAGCAGTGTGTATCCTACTGAGTAAAATATGGGTACTCCCACAGCTGAAAGATGCGTTAGACAGAAGTTATTGTAGGTCAGACTTGCATTTTTTGGGAGCAGTACTTCCATGGCCAGAATTTTACAGTGGTGCTGTTGGTGCAGCAATCTGTGGAGGTTTATGGTTAATTGACAACAGCTGTCCATAGACTGCTGTAGCCAGAGCTCTACCATACATTTTCAGGCCACGGAAGTACTGTACTCAAAAAATGAGAGCAAGAACTGCAATGACTTTTGACTGAAACATCACTCAGCAGTGGGAGCACCCTTGTACTCTAACACATATCTCAGTAGTGGGAGTGTCTATGTTTTACTTCAGAACATTTCTCAGTGGTGGGAGTGCCTATGCTTTACTCCCACACATTTCTCAGAGTAATGTGCTAGAGATCTCTCTGGCATTCAGTGACTTAAAAGCCCCATTTAAATAAATGGGATGTTTGGGAATGTTTATCTGTCCCCTATCGTATAGTTGGCTTGCCCCAGAATTGCTTCACCTTACTTATGCATATGACCCTTAGCTCTGTATTATCTGAACATGTCAGAAGCTGTGCCCAAACTTCTTGACTTGAGTATCAAAGTAAGATATGTATCTCAATGTTATGTGAGAAAACTGTTATATAGTTATATATATCCTATTATATAAAAGGCCAGGTGTGTTTGTCACGATGCAGTCATGTGCAGTAGAGACTACCCGCATTCGGCCAGTCTCTACTGTGCATGATTGAATCGCATGAGTGAGGTGATGCATGACTGCATCAAGTGAAGCAGTGAGGTAGCGGCCTCTTAACCCTTTGAGTGCCAGAGGGGTAAGCAACACAAAGCACGGGCTTTTACATTAGTATATATATATATATATACACATACAATATTAGGGGAAAGGACCCAAAGCATTGTATTTTAGTTTTGCTAAATTGGGTTAATATTATTAAACAATTAAAGTGACCACTCACCTCGATTGGCACCAAAGCCCCGGTCCACTGTAAGTGTAGGGAAAGGTACCGGTCGCAGAGTAAACTGTGGATGAGGGTAGCCGCATGTTGGAGACGGAAGGATTCCTGGGTATTGCGCACTCTCCAATGTTGGCACTGGAATGGCACTTACAACAGCTTTGAAACAGAAAAATATAGTAGCTGTTAATTATTAAGCCAAGTCATTTCCTATGAAAAATCAATGTTTATCCTACAAAACTTCCAGAGTGTTTAGTCCTTTGAGTTTTAGCCAGCGTTTCCGCTAAGTTGGCACCCTAGCATTTAGAGAGGAACACTCATTTCAGATGGGTCACACTCAAAGGATTAAAGAAATATTACTACTAAAATATGTAATTCTTTTGTGAAAAAGAAATGTATCACTCATTAATATGTATAACACTTTCTACTTGACAGAACTGAATATGTCATTTGCAAAGTGCTTCATAGAACTCCTATAAGAACTTTTATTTTGTTCTGTTCAGTTTAGACACGAGGTCTGTCCACTCAGCTGTCAGTAGCTTTAGAAAATTAATGGGGATGCCATATACCCATTCATGTAAAAATCGCCAACAAATGTATCCTGAGAAAAATGACAAGCTTCATTTCTTAGTACTATGGGCTGCTAAACAATAGTGTGTACTTCAATGGTGTGCTTCGTTTCCTTGTACTACTACTAAATAAAAGCGTGTACTACAATGGCAAGACTCATTCACTGGTACTACAGGATACTAAATAATAACATATGTTCTACAATGGCAAGACTCATTCACTGGTACTACAGGATTCTGAATAATAACAAATGTACTACAATGGCAGGACTCATTCACTGGTACTACAGGATACTAAATAATAACATATGTACTACATTGGAGAGCCTCATTTCCTGGTACTACACAATGCTAAATAATCACACATGTACTTCAATGGCAGGACTAACTTCCTGGTTCTACAACCTGCTTAAAATAATACGTGAAATACAATGGCAGGACTCATTTCCTTGTACTATAGCTTGCTAAAGACAATGGGTAACAGCATATCTCTGAAAATCAATTTAAAAAACTTGTGTACATATTTACTTTATATGTGAACTTTACAGCTTTCATATAATAACAATATGAATATATATATATATATATATATATATATATATATATATATATATATATAAAATTCATCAACCCTTTTGCTACACCCCTGATGTCGAGCTGCAAAACGTCCCTTTTGAACATTTAATTTTGTTTCCAACTTCCACCATTATAAATTAATTATATCTTGTTTTGCATGTATGGTAATATATGAATTAAGATACATACATGCATGTGTATAATTTTATTTTTAAACAGCCTTGTGACAAGACACAGTATCATAAGTATAATAATTTTGTATCTTTTATCACACAGAGGAAAGTGGGAGATGAAAGTGTGACACAGTGGGTCTATTGAGCCTACATACAACTTGCAAGTATATGGCTAAGAGTAACAGACCTCTGTCATGCTTTCCAGTTGAGTGATGTCAGTGTTCTGCTCTCCACCCCAACTGCTGATATATGTCATTTTGGGGCTGTACAATGCAGCCGAAGCTTTTTACTAAGTCCACATTTATAAGGACAAGATGTAATAAAACATAACTACTATGTAAGACAGAACAGTGTCGCTATATTGAGATCCACTCCCTTAAAAGTATGCCTCAGATCCTATCAATGCCCAGTTTTGCACTGCAGATCGAATGTAAATTGGGAAAAATAATAGAAACCTTTATTTATGTAAGGGAAATACATCAAGTCAATGTGGCATTCTTTTTCTTTTTAAAAGGCATTATTCTGTGACCAGATCTGATAGAACATCTCTTCAAAAGACTGTAGCATGTTGACAATTGCATTCATTGTGACACTAATGTTAAGACTTTGGAAGTTGTGATAGTCAAGCAAATCATGTTGTGTTTTTACAACTGTGCAGTTCTACATCTAGGAAGCAATTTACCGAGTCCTGTCAAATTTTATATTCAGTGAAAAAACGCCTTTATATCCGGCAATGGTTGGAAGCAAAACAGATTTGGCGCCAGCACGCTAGCATTTTTTCATGTAATATTGCTAATATTGTCTCTCCGAGTGCCTTTAGAAAAATGGAAGTTTAAAGGGAGAGAAAAAGGAAATTGAATTAAAGTAATTTACTGATCAAACCAAATAAAATGTTTCAAGCCACCCGACACTGTTATGCTAATGTATGTGATAAATCATTTATGCGAAGGGAAGATTTTATCACTCAACTAAGTCAAGTTTTTTCTTAAATAAAGCTTATTTTATGAAATAAAATATGTTGAAGCATTCACAGACATTGAGAAAAAATGTCCACGTCTTAGTACAACTAAAGATAATTAAAATAGTATGTGTTATTTTTCAGCAGCCTGGGGGAAGTAATTTTCCTTTGCAATCCTCATTTCCTGATCAGAATGCATTACTGTACTATTTACCACACAGCAGGAAGTGAGGTGTGCAAAGGAAAATTGCTTCCCCCTAGTGAAATAAATAGCATATGCAAAATGTCATTTACCACCTTATGCACAAATATAAAGATAAAAAATTTAGGGGCAAACCACACTGTAACGCAGGGGGAGAAATAAAGAGTTCCCAAATTTCCATGCATTTAAATGGGGTATTTAACCCTTTTAGCGCTATGCAATGCACCCCTCTGGCAGTCAAAAAGATAAGCCCCAGAGCAGTCGAGAGCTCTCCAGTGCACTGCTCAGCAACGTGTGGAAACTTCACTGGCATTCAAAGAGTTA
The DNA here is from genome assembly GCA_037306005.1 of Rhinophrynus dorsalis. Classification (NCBI taxonomy): domain Eukaryota; kingdom Metazoa; phylum Chordata; class Amphibia; order Anura; family Rhinophrynidae; genus Rhinophrynus; species Rhinophrynus dorsalis. Next base: position 665,089,295 of record CM074718.1, read on the forward strand.
ACGCTTTGAGTGCCAGAGGGGTACGCAACACAATTGACACTCAAAGGGTTAAAAGCTTTTTTTTTTTTTTTTTTTAAATCAATGTCTGTGGTGCAATTGGATTGACCAAAAACGCACCCTTTTCTGTGTATAAGGCCCATGTTATGGGCCCAGTAAGGGAACTTGTACAGATACATCAGTCTGTATTATAACATACTAGTTTAAAAGCCCATATACACGGGCCACAGCCTCAGCTTGTGCCCGGGGCCTCTCTGCTCAATGCCTGCACTTAGGGTTGCCACCTTTTCTTCAAAAAATTACCGCCCATGGCATTCCCTCCATAGACTTAACACTGGACAGAAGCCAATTTTTTACCGGCCTGCCGGTAAAATACAGGCTGGGTGGCAACCCTACCTGCACTGCAGTCATGCACAGTACAGACTGCCTGAACGCGCCGTGGCTGATACAGAGCAGGACGCTCTGAATTCGGACCATAGTCTTCTCTGCACACCTTCCTGGGACCAAGCTGTCCCAGGAAGGTGTGCAGAGAGTACTCCAGTCCGAATTTGTAGCGCCCCACTCCGTATCAGCTGTGTGGCGCTTTTGGGCAGTCTGTACTGCGCTTAACTGCAGCACGCAGTCTCTACTGCACATGATGGCTTCTGACAAACATCCTAGCGAATTATTATATAGGATGTTAGTGTAAAATATCAAGGAGTATTTAGGCATTGGTAATAGTTCACTGCATGCACTGTAATGCAGCAGACCTCTGCAAAGGATATGGAGTCAATGAAGTCACTAGAGCAGATCCACTGGCATTATCTTCCA